>CM063523.1:56999304-57669304 GCA_032199755.1 Ambrosia artemisiifolia | reverse complement strand
ACCATTAATAAAAACAAATGTATAGTATATATGAATTTCTATATTATTTTTTTTCATTTTTTAGTTTTAATATAAACATAATATTCTTACTAATAGATAGAATAGATTATATGATTTGAATTGTAATTAAGAGATAATCTCTATCCATAAATAGAGACCCTAATGTATTATTATAAATAGATTGTAAATCAATAGAAGGAGGCAAGCATTATACTCTATCATGGTATCATCCTAAACCTCCTACCCTAATTCTGCCGTCGCATATCCCTGCCACCTCCTTCTTTCTTCTTTTTCTTCGGCGGCAGCAGCACCTTATCTCCGATCCTCACCTTCTCCAATCTCCTACTTCCTTATTCTCCCACCATGACTTCCCCACCCAATAACCCGATTATCCCCACTGTTAACATCGAATCCAAACTTCATCCTGCCACCACAATTACCAACATCAAAAAATATATCAACATCACCCTTGAAATTGAATCGTCTCAATACGGGTCTTGGGCGACGTTGTTTAAACTTCACTGCCGAGCTCTAGCCGTCGACAACCATCTTCGGCCGAGACCTCCACCAGCAGACACCGAATCTTCTACCGCCTCTGATGACTGGGATCGTATTGATGCCATTGTCTTACAATGGATTTTCAGTACGATCTCTAACGATCTTCTCCATACTATTATCAACAACGTGTCAACCGCTCACGAAGCTTGGGTCGCCATCGAGGACCTCTTTCATGATAACAAAGCCGCTCGTGCAATCCACTTGATGCACAAATTCTCGAACACTCGTCTCGATGGTTTTCCAAACATGACAGCATACTGTCAGGCGATCAAAGTCATTGCGGATCAACTTGCAAACGTCGATGCTCCGGTCGAAGGCGATCGCTTGGTTCTCCAACTGCTAGCAGGTCTGAATTCGGAATATGAAGGTATATCTACCATCATTAAAAACACTCACCCTCTTCCATCTTTTTACGCCGCTCGCTCGAAACTACTCCAAACTGAAACTGACAAGAACGAGCGCGCGCTTGCTACAGCCAAAACCGCCTCTTCGGCACTCTCCGCCACCACCCAGACCGCCCCTACCACCCAACATCACACTCCCCAAGATAACACCCGACCACCGCCCACCTATGGCCGAGGCCGCGGCGGCCGCTTTGGACGCCGGGGACGAGGTCGGGGTGGCTCCGGTAGGTCACAGCCTCACAATCCCTACTTTTGGCCTCCTGGGTTTACTAATTGGAATGCACAGTGGCCTCAACAACAAGCCTTTGGGCCGGCCCAGTTTACACCATACCCATTCCCTTGGGCAAGCCCCCCATGTCCATACCCTACTACTCACAGGCCTGCTAGCGGCCCATCATCAGCCCAACAGCCTGGAATTTTGGGCCCGCGACCTGCTCAGAATCACTATGCGGCATACACCCCAACCGACATTGAACAAGCTATGTACACGTTGTCTCTGCAACAACCCGACCTGACATCCTACATGGACACCGGAGCATCCTCTACAATGACAAATAACCAAGGTGATTTTCACTCCTTTTCTAACTCTTGCATTGCTAAAAATATTATTGTAGGTAATGGGGATACTATTCCGGTTATAGGCCAAGGTACCAAATACCTACCCAAACCTTTCCCACCCTTTATCCTCAAAAATGTCCTATACTCCCCTAAACTAGTTAAAAACCTTATATCCGTTCGTCGTTTTACTAGAGATAATTTAGTGTCTATTGAGTTTGATCCGTTTGGTTTTCTTGTGAAGGACCTCAAGACGCGGGATCCACTCCTGCGATGCAACAGCAGCGGTGATCTTTACCCTCTGGTGCTAGGGTCCTCTTCCATCACTTCACCAACCGCCCTAGCCGCTATTTCTGCTGACCTTTGGCACCAACGTCTTGGCCACCCAGGACGTCAACCATTAAATACCGTTAAAAACTCTAGTTCTATTCATTTTGATAATTTTTCTAATAATGTTTGTGATTCCTGTGTTTTGGGAAAAAGTATTAAACTTCCATTTTTTGCTTCTATGTCATGCACTAGTTTACCATTTGATATTATTCATAGTGACGTGTGGACTTCACCTGTCATTAGTTCCTCGGGCCATAAATTTTACGTTTTATTTTTAGATGACTACTCCAATTTTTTATGGACATATCCCTTAACTAATAAATCACAAGTTTTCTCCGCCTTTTGTCAATTTGCATCAACTATTAAAACTCAATTTAATCACACCATTAAAACATTTCAATGTGACAACGGCCGTGAGTATGTCAATAATGCTTTCCAAAATTTCTTTACCACAAACGGCATTCTCTACCGCCTCTCGTGTCCGTACACTTCGTCGCAAAACGGCAAAGCCGAACGACGCATACGTACAATCAATAACCTCATTCGGACCATCCTATCACATGCCTCTCTTCCCACCAACTTCTGGCATTTTGCACTAGAAACAGCTACTTATCTCCTCAATATTCTCCCATCCACCGTCACCAAAAAATAAAACACCCACCGAAATTCTTTACCGCACCACTCCCACATATGACCACCTTCGAGTCTTTGGTTGTCTTTGTTACCCTCTCGCACCCTCACCCACTATCCACAAACTTGACCATCGTGCCCATCCTTGCGTCTTCTTAGGCTATCCCCCTACGCATAGGGGGTACCGTTGTCTGGACCTGAATACCAAACAGATCTTTATCTCTAGACACGTAATCTTTGACGAAACAATATTTCCCTTCAAACACACAAACACACCTCACCCAGACTACACCACCCTTAATACCGAACCCCAACCTTTTCCCCATCACCTATCCCCTCACTTCCCACAATCTCCCAATCCCATACCCGATAATAACAGCCCAGCGCCTACTTCCCAACCGATGTCCAGCCCAGGCCCAAACCTCACCTCTACTTCAAACATCCACCCGGCCCAACATACTACTACCACCCCTCCAGCCCAACAACGAACCCCCAACTCCCCGGCCCCAACACAAACTACCCAGCCTACACCCTCACCGAACCCGTCAGCTTCACCTAACCCAACACCACCAATCCCACCGCCTAGGACCATCCACACCCGCTCCATGAGCGGTATTTTCAAACCCAAACAACCCTTCAATTTGACCGCTACTACCACCACCATAATTCCCGTACCCAAAACCCCAACTGATGCCTTGTCTATACCGGAATGGTACTCTGCCATGACTACAGAGTACAATGCACTAGTTAGAAATGGGACGTGGGAATTAGTACCTCGTACCGCTGATATGAATGTTATACGTAGCATGTGGTTGTTTAAACACAAGTTCAGGTCGGATGGTTCTTTGGAGCGATACAAAGCCCGTTTGGTTTGTGATGGTCGACTTCAACAAGTCGGTGTGGATTGTGGCGAGACTTTCAGTCCGGTGGTAAAACCGACTACTATTCGGACAGTTCTGACGATCGCACTATCGAAGGGTTGGTCGGTTCATCAGTTGGACGTCACCAATGCCTTCCTTCATGGGAATCTCCATGAAACAGTATATATGTACCAACCCATGGGTTTTCGAGACAAACGGTTTCCTGATTACGTTTGTTCTCTCAAGAAATCCCTCTATGGTCTTAAACAGGCACCCAGGGCCTGGTACCAGCGGTTCACCGACTTTGTTCTCTCTATTGGGTTCCAACACAGCAAGAGCGATGCCTCTCTCTTCACACTTCATCAGGGCACCCACACTGCTTATCTTCTTCTCTATGTGGATGACATTCTCCTCGTCACATCCTCAGATCCGCTTCGTCACTCTCTCATGACCAAGCTTGCAGGCGAATTTGCCATGAAGGACCTCGGCCCTCTTAGCTACTTCTTGGGTATTTCTGTGTCTCGTCACAATGACACCATGTTTCTCTCCCAGCAGTCATACACCAGCGAGATCATCACACGTGCAGGTATGCAATCATGTAACCCAGTTGCCACCCCCGTTGACACTAACAGCAAGCTCAGTGCGACATCCAGCGATCTATTTCACGATCCCACATTATACCGCAGTCTGGCTGGGGCTCTTCAGTATCTTACCTTCACTCGCCCAGACATCTCCTATGCGGTTCAGCAGGTATGCATGCACATGCACTCTCCCAGGGTCGACCATTGGAATGCGCTTAAAAGGATCATCCGCTACGTCAAAGGCACTTCATCGTACGGCCTCACACTTCGCGGCTCTTTATCTCAGACTCTGGTCTCCTACACTGACGCCGACTGGGCCGGTTGTCCTGACACCCGACGGTCCACCAGTGGCTATTGCATCTATTTTGGGGACTCTCTTGTCTCCTGGTCGTCCAAACGCCAGAGTACAGTCTCTCGTTCCAGTGCTGAAGCTGAATATAGGGGGGTCGCTAATGTTGTGGCTGAAATATGCTGGTTGCGCAACTTATTGCTTGAACTTCGGCACCCTTTGACCCGTGCCACTCTGGTGTACTGTGATAATGTCAGTGCCATTTATCTCTCTGGGAACCCGGTCCAACATCAACGTACCAAACATATAGAGCTGGATATTCACTTTGTTCGTGAACAAGTTCAACGGGGTCATGTGCGCATTCTTCATGTTCCAAATCGATTTCAGGTTGCGGATATCTTCACCAAAGGCCTGCCTCGTGTATTATTTGAAGATTTCAGAGACAGTCTCAGCATCCGGTCTCCTCCCGCTTCGACTGCGGGGGTGTAATAGATAGAATAGATTATATGATTTGAATTGTAATTAAGAGATAATCTCTATCCATAAATAGAGACCCTAATGTATTATTATAAATAGATTGTAAATCAATAGAAGGAGGCAAGCATTATACTCTATCACTTACGAGTTGATTGTAAATTTGTAATACTATATTTATCTTTTACATGTTAAAGTTCACTCTTTTGGCTTTAATTTGTATTATTAACAATATTTAAATTATGGTCACGTATGTGTGTGCATGACTGCATTCTTTTAGCTAAATGAGAATAAAATCTCATTTAAATTAATCTACTCGTTTAATAAACAAATAAATATAGGTAAACCTTCCAAGCTTTTGAAATATACATAAACTTTCCAAAGTTTAGTAAATAAATACAATACAAAGTATAAAAGTGTACACCTGTAATTTAGAATGTATATATAAAATATACGTATAATTCCAATGAAGCATACTCGTATCTATATTATTTTGCGATATAAGTTGGTAAAGTTATTATCCAGTGTTATTTATATATTTACTCACAATACGTTAGATATATTTTTATTTAACATTTAAGAGAGGATAACATATTTTTAATATTTTATTATGTGCACTAGTTTTGTTTGTTGTTTTTCATTAAAAATGGAATATTAGGAAAAAAAATATGAAAGTATGTGGCTGAGTATGAGTTTACGGTGAAGAGGTGGATCCCAGGAGACCGACAGCGGCTACGTAATACATTTGTTTGACCTAATTTTCTTATTATTTTACTCGTTTGTTGGAAATATCTACTCGAATCGGGTTCTGGTTAATCAGGAATAGTTATTCGGTTATTCTGCTTTAACTGATTAACCCAAATTATATTTGGTTCAACTTAGTGACTTTTATATCTGAATTTTAAGTGATTTTTAATATATTTACCTGGATTTTATCGGATAAATTTGGTGTGGTTTCTCATTATATAATTTAAATTCAGGTTAATAAAAATAACCGTGATTATATGAGTAAATTTTACTAATATAGAGTTTTACCTTTCCATACCCTAAATATTAAGCTATAAAAATGGTTTGTAAGATCTCCTGACCACTCATCATACATTCGAATTGCAAATAAACATTTATAAATCAGGAAAATCTATTAAAATAAACATTGGTAAATTACCAAATTTTACATTAACCTATAAAATGTTTTCCGTATACACGGTTAGTGACATCACAAAATGTCTTTAGAGTTTAGACGCAATGGGTACAAGTTATAGGCCCAATGATTGAACGGATATTGTAGGAACACGTGGCACGAGAGGGCATGATTTACGTCGATTTAATTTGGGGAGGGGGCATCTAAAATGGTTGACTCCCACCCTTAATTTATGCAATAAAATATACTATGCCAGAGATACATACATACATACATCTCTTTAACCTAAACTTAATCTTAATAGGGAAAATGACCAATATAGCCCGTTGACCGGGCCTTTTGCACAAATAACCCTTGCACCCCTCTTAGGAGACACGGGACACGGCTCCCAATGAGCCTGAACCGTCTCCCAAGGGGCTTCCCGTTTCAGCCAACAGACGACCGCCACGTGGCGTTGTTGATCCCGAGGCTGTCCCGTCTCTCTCCAGACGGGTCAGAGGTCAACCGTTTCTCTCCCCAGACGGCTCACACTTCCCCATGCCGTCTCAAACCGGCTCGGGAACCGTCTGAACCGTCTGAAAATTGTATATAAATACCGGATTTCAGTTAACAAAATTTGCACCAACCACCCTCTCCAAACCTTTCATCTTCCAAGATGTTTTTTGGTTTGCCAACCGAAGCCTACCGGCTTACGAAAATAATGTCCGATTACTTGGATTGTTGTTTCATCTGCGTACGACTACTTGGATTGTTGTTGCATCTGCGCGTGGGTTAACCCGTGTAATTTGCATCTACAATGTGGTAGTCTATTTTATTTACAAGAAGAGTTCTTTGTCTATGAAGCGCACATACACCATTCAAACAAAGTTCTTAGTTCTTAGCAAGTAAATTTAGGAAGTTTGTTGTTTATCGTAGCAAGTAAATTTAGGAAGTTTGTTGTTTATCGTTATTTGTAATAGTATTGTTATTGTAATAATATTGTTATTGTAATATTAATGATTGTTATTGTAATAATATTGTTATTGTAATATTAATGAAATATTTACTTTGATATAAAAAAAAACATAAATAAACATTACATAACATTAATAAAAAAACATAAAAAAAACATAAATAAAATGATTACAAATAAACTAGTTAAGATAGATAATCTCTCATCATTTGACACGCGGACAAATGTTTAAATTCTTTTCCCTCCCTGTTTTTATATTGTCTTTGACTGTGTCGAATTGACGTGTCTTCAGGAAAGCCGGGGGGTACCAACTGAAGAGTCCGGTTGTGGTACCCATTGAAGATTTGACATTTCGTTGTCAAATCGGTCAATTTCCGGCTAAGAGAGTCCGTTGTCCGGTCAGACCCTCCAACCAGCCGGTTATACTCGTGTTGGATACGAAACCATTTGTTCGTTTGGTGCGTGCTCTCTTCAACGTGGCGCCAAGCTGATACGAGTGCAATCTCTTGTTCTTCTGTCCATCTTTGGGGTGCCATTTCTGTTAGACGGTGGTGGTGGACGGTGTGGTTGTGTGGTGGTGCTGCTACTGTTAGACGGTGGTGGTGGTGGTTTGGATATTGCTGCTACGGTTTGGATGTTCTGACGGGAGGGAGACGGGACACTGTATTTATAGGTGGTGACCTGGACAACCGAAGCGTCAGTCGAACCATCGGGACTCACCGGAGACGACGTCTCGGGACAGGGCGAGTCACCGTTGTAAAATGTGACCCGGCTTAGCCGGTTCCCGAAAGACGGTTCCCGAAACACTTCAGACGGTTCAGACGGTTCCCGAGACGGCTTGAGACGGCATGGGGAAGTGTGAACCGTCTTGGGAGAGAGACGGGACAGCCTCGGGATCAACAACGCCACGTGGCGGTCGTCTGTTGGCTGAAACGGGAAGCCCCTTGGGAGACGGTTCAGGCTCATTGGGAGCCGTGTCCCGTCTCTCCTAAGACGGGTGCAAGGTTTATTTGTGCAAAAGGCCCGGTCAACGGGCTATATTGGTCATTTTCCCATCTTAATATACCATGCATATAAGTACAACGAACCAAGTCCTGTAACAAATTTAAGATGGAATTAATTATTTGTGACAAATTTTGATGAGAGTCTGAAAATTTTACAAAAGTTTAATTATGTTTGACCATTTATCGATCTGATCAATGAGACAATGACCAAACACCGATATATTTGATGAATTATGGCTATTAGACTATTAGGTGTGGAGGAGGCACATCTTCCATGATAGTCCTCCACCTTAGCTGCCACGTCAGCGTGGGGTAGGAGCATCATGGAGATGATGGTCCTAAGAGTGTGAAGAGGCCCATATTAATGTTACAATAAAAAAGTTAATATTCTAATATTAATATTAAAAAGTAAATCTTTACATTAAAACCATTACAAATATTTAAAAAAAAAAACACAACTAAAATTAAATTAACCTATTCGACATAAAAAAAAAATTACAAATAATCTACTCTTGTCCGTTGTTCCAAATATATTCAACCAAGTCCGCTTGAAGATTGTGATGTGTGAACTCGTTATGTAACGAGAACTCGTTTAAATCTTGTTGATGTGGGTCGACAGGCACGGTATTCTCCGACGGGGCATTCTCGTCATACGCACAGATGGCGGCGCCTTCGTCTTCGAGTATCATGTTATGCAACAAGATACAAGCATACATACAGTAACGCAATTTTTTAGAGGTGAACATACGTGTCAGGTTTGCAATGATGTGTCATCTTGCTTGTAGAACACCAAATAACCGTTCAATGTCCTTTCTTGCCGCCTCTTGATACTTGGCAAATTTCTTTCTTTTTTCATCGAACGGGTGCTGAATACTTTTAACGATCGTCGCGTAAGGTGGGTAAGATTCCATCAGCAAGATAATAACCACGCCTATACTCCACCCCCGATACTGTAAACCTGGTATCCGGACCAGTTCCTTTTATGACATCGTCAAAAATCTCCGACTGGTTAATAACATTAATGTCGTTGTTCGAATCAGGAACGCTAAAGAAAGCATGCCAAACCCATAGATCTTGTGAACACACCGCCTCCAAGATTATTGATGGATATTCTTGATCCCCTCGTTTGAACATTCCGCGCCATGCTACCGGGCAGTTTCTCCAAGGCCAATGGTAGCAATCAATGCTTCCGAGCATTCCTGGAAAACCATGTTGTTGGTGGTGAAACTGATACAATTGTTGGACCTCACTGGAGTTTGGTTTTCGCAAATATTTCTTGCTGTAAAGCTTCACCACTCACTTGCTAAACTTGTACAGACATTCTCGTGCAGTTCTTTCCGACATTTTTAAATACTCGTCCCAGGCATCCGCCGTAGTCCCATACGCTAGTTGCCGAAGTGCCGCCGTGCATTTTTGTAGGGTCGTGAACCCCCTTTTGTTTCTAGCATCGTATCGTAAGGTAAAAAATGGGTCTAAGTTAGCCATATCATCGGCTATACGTAAGAACAATCTTCTACTCATTCGGAATCGACGCCTAAATAATTTCGCCGAGTATAAAGGTTCGTCGGCAAAATAATTGGGCACCAATCTATCATGGGCACCTACACATATTTTAAAAAATATAAACACAATAAAAATCTACAATCTTAAAAAAAATTAATATAATAAACACCCTACAATGTTAAAAAAATAAATATAATACACATAAATAATATAAAAAAAATATCAAACTTACCCTTCTCGGTCTCTATTCATAGCCGCTTTCCTAGTTCGAGGTACCGAATCGACTTCATCTCCTTCCTCCTCGGCAATGATCCGTGCCGCTTGCGCCACGATGTTTATAACAAAATTTACGGTTTCGTTTGTAGATGATGAACCCGAAGAAGATGAAGACGACGAAGAAGATGATAACGACATGGTTGTTTGAGGGTTTGAATTTTTTTATAAATATTTGTCGGTTAAAATGTAGTGAGAGTGTGTGAGAGATTTTTATAAAAGTAGTTGAGAGTTTATAAAAATTGTGGTGAAAAAGGGTTTGGATTGTTTGGTTTATATATTGTTTGAAAAATCCTTTTTTTAATAAATGGTCGAAATACCGTTGCCACCCAAAATATTACCGTTGCCCAACGTCTTTTTGTGACTCCCAAGGAAAGAAGAGGCACGGCATAGGAGGCAAGGGGGTGCTGCTCATGCCGTTGCCTGCCCGGGGGGCGGTGTAGCCCGGGGCGGCATGGCAAAGCCGGCCCCCATACCATCCAGTCTTATTAGCTATAATACATAAAGATTAAGAAATAAAATAGGAGAATTGGAATTAAATAATCTCAACTTTATTGGGTTGGAGACAATAATCCCAACTTGAAAATTGAAATCTAACAGGGCTAACTTGTCTTGGTTTTTATTTCACTAGAACAAAACTAACTGGTTTTTTACACATCATTTGCCAATGTGACATGCCACGTAGGTAGAAAACTAACTAGGTTAACCCCAGTTAGTTATGGTCTAGTGAAATAAAAACCAAGACAAGTTAGGCCTGTTACATTTCAATTTTCAAGTCGGGATTATTGTCTTCCCACTACTAGAAAAGTAGTTCTTTTGCTACAAAATTTCCTTACGGAAAAAAAAGCGTCACAAATTTTGACAAATTTGCTACTAATTTGTGACGAAAAAAATACCCTTATTTTTGTGTAAAATTTGCTACACAATAGCGACCAGTACTTTGAAAATTGTTTAAGAAATGCGTAGGAATTGCGTCACAAATTTCCTACACCATATTTTCGTTAGAAATGCAACGAGGGTTTTTCTAACACCAAGGTTTTGTTGAAAATGCGTCACAATATTTGTTTGAATGAGCTCGCGCACCGGCGCGCCCAAAGAACAGTACGACTCTCTATGTTGTGTTATCCGATTAGCAGACCCTCACAATACCGCTGATGTAACTCCGCTGTTCGCCGGAAAAATCTGTAGGTTATCACGAATCGGTGCCGATTATGTTTCTACGCCGCGCTTAGCGCGACGCGTAATTTACTAGTTATATATAATTATTATTATATCTTACTAACTCAACCAATCCCTTAAAAGCCTTCAAATTTTATATTGTATTAAATCCCAACACAAGAGTGTTAGAACTTTAATCTTAATCAAAATTTTATTTTATACAATAAGTGGTAAAAAATAAAAGCAACAAGATGATAGTTTCTATTTGGGAAAATATGGGAATGCCATTCGCATGAAATAACAAAAAAACAAAATCAATTCAAGCCCTGAAGAAATATATGGTAAAAATGTAGACAAAAATATGAATTGGCACAACATTTAAATAGAAAACATCCTTAATACGCAATAGATCTAATTATGATAAATGCAGAATTTCGATTAACAGTTACATGTGGTGAGATAAAACCAACACACCTTTCTATTCACAGACGGAAGCTGTTGTTGCAGCGAATAAACCGCAATACGGTCGGCAGTGTTGATCGGGAGATGAAGTTGTATGGATATTTTTGACTGATTATGGTGTTGGTCGAATGATTATAATTATATGCTAAGATATCACCGATTTAAAGTTCATCGAATGGTGATCATTGATTGTCGCCACTAATAAAATCTAATTATTAATTGTCACATAAAATGAGTAACAAACAAGAAAACAAAATATTAGTGTACACTTTGCAATGAACCTAAACATGTTAGATAACATATGCAAGCATATACACAATCATATGTATTTTAGTATGTATATATTGTGAGTAATGTACTAAACTTATCATCTGATGCTTTAATTTGATAAGAGGTTTAAGATATGGGTCATTGAGCAGGAATCAGTGGACGACTATTTTTAAGTTCTTGATGCCTAAGAAATTCTGGGCATAAATGAAATCGAGAGAATATGTTCGACATCAACGAATCGATACGTGTGCAGACCGAGAGATGTAAGAGAGATATATGACTACTTGAAGGTTTGATTAAGGTGTTATATATTTTGAAGTTATTAAGACTAATAACTTGCATTAGTAATGACATTGAAAAGCTAGTTAATTTGCCGGTTACATTTGTTTTGTCTTAACCTTAACCTTTAACTTGGATTTGTAACAACTTTTTACTAACCAAAAGTCATGAATTAACCTTTCATTATTGTTACACTTATTTGAATTTTAAATAAATTAAAGACGATTTAATCTTGATTATAAAGTAAAAAAAAGCTTTAGTTTTCCAGCAAATATACATTTTCATATGTCTTGATATTTTTGTGGCTTAGTTTTAAATAAGGGGAATTGGATTTTAATAACCTGAATTATTTGAAATTGGCCATTGACACCCCAACTAAAAAATTGGTCATATATAACCTGAACTATTGACTTATTGGAATCTAACACCCACTAACGGTTAAATCACTAATACAGTTATTGGGTTCACTGATGTGGCAAGATTTGCTGACGTGTCAATCCACGTGTGCACACATCAGTGTGCCACGTTAGCAACCTGTGCCACATCAGCATGCCACGTCAGCAACATGCGCCACATCAGCGTACCACGTCAGCAACTTGTGCCATGTCAGCAACCCAACTAACGACATAAGTTAGTTGGTGCTAGATTCTAATACGTCAATAGTTGAGGTTATATATCGCCAACTTTTTACTTGAGAGTGCCAGTGGCCAATTTCGAATAGTTTGGGTTATTAAAATCCAATTCCCCTTTAAATAATAATCACAATTTTTGTAAAGATCAAGTAATCAAATGTTTTATATTATATACATTTAATTTTATTTTTTAATTTGATTGTTGAACTTGGTAAAATAAAAGTTTCTATTTTTATGTCATCAAAGAACAATATACTTGGTAAACAAATGTTTTATATCAATATTATTGAGTTTATTATTTTGTAACTACTTTTTACAAACCAAAAGTCATGAGTTAATTTTCTTTATTGTTACACTAATTGAAATTTAAATAAAAGTTGTTTGTTTAAATGAAATTCAACAAATCTAATTATTAGATTTGAAAGACAATTTTACCCATTTACCAAGTTATTTAAGTATTGTAACATAAGCATAAGATATTGTAATTACTTAAATTTTGTTGTCATCATTCCCTCATACTTTATAATATGGTATAGTTAATACGATAAATTATCACCATCATCATCATCATACTCAGTTAATCCCACCTATAGCAAAGCTTAGGTAGGGTATGAGGAGGGTAAGATGTAGACAGCCTTACCTCTATCCCCTGAGAATAGAGAGGCTGCTTCCAGTGAGACCCCCGGCTCGATGTAGTTTTGTATCAAGCCTTGAACATAAGGCACATAACACTTAGCAATCGGGACAAACTCGATTGGTGCATGTACCCCCTTGTCTTTTGGCTATCAACGCCACCACATGATGCATGATTAACCGTCCGTCGTTTTAACGTTATTTTCACGAAATTAGTAAAATAACGTTAAAACTATTGCAACTTTACTTTTGCCGCCCGAGGGCCACACATATATACATTATATGCGTACACCGTAAGTGGGGCGTATAGATAATACGATAAATAATAGTTTTAATTTAATACTCTTCGTTGTTTGACTATGTAATGTAGACAAAAATAACTTTTATTACAAACATTAGCAATAAATTTAATGCACATTACTAATTTCGCAAACGGGATAATATGTCGTAAATTTGTGGATAAACTTGCAATGAATTTTG
Source organism: Ambrosia artemisiifolia (assembly GCA_032199755.1). Taxonomy (NCBI): domain Eukaryota; kingdom Viridiplantae; phylum Streptophyta; class Magnoliopsida; order Asterales; family Asteraceae; genus Ambrosia; species Ambrosia artemisiifolia. The sequence continues at coordinate 57,655,836 of CM063523.1, read as the reverse complement.
ATCGCTTATAAGTTAATAAGTTATGATTGTTTGTGTAGTGGTATATGTAAACACAAGGAAATGTGAATATAACTTTTAAATATTCTAGTTAGATAGTTGGCTATTGACTTATTATTAAATCTAATCAATCCAATGTCAAGTTACTTTTGAGTGGTTTCATATTAATATGTCCACAAGTTGGCGATTTACGATAGGTTTTCAGATAAATTTAAGGTATAATTTACGATATTGATAGCCACTTACCATAGTATACATTATTGCATCTCCATCTTCATTCCATCATTAACCCACGGCTTTGTTAGTTTTGCTTTTATAAAATATGCCCATTTCACCGTCCGTACCCATTGAATCACCCAATTCATTATGCTATAGAATAATATGTAGTTGATATCATTTAAGGATTCTTTTTCTGTTTAATGACGCAGATAATACTAAAAACTGAACCGTTTGTTTTGTATAGTTAACAAACCCTTTTCGAAAGATTAAGTGGTGGTGGGTGGAGGTTGAAGATGAAGTTGTGGTGGATGGAGGTTGAAGATGAAGTAGTGGTGGGTGGGTCCCACAAATAAAAGTATAGTAAAAAAGTATAAAATTACACGTTGTGTCCTTAATGTGGTGAATGGACAATAATACCCCTGATGGTTTTGAGATTAACTGAGAAATCTAACCCAGTTAGTCAGAAAGGACATAAAATGCAATAAAAAACAAATTTTGGACATAAAATGCAAAAAAAAATAAAAAAATATAAAAGGGCATATTTCATAATTTAAGTGATACATTAAGGACACAAAGTGTAATTTTTGTTTTGTACAATCTAAATAGCCAAATAGTGATCTAATAAATTGATAATTATACTTCTTAACTTCCAAAGTCCATACATTACCGTATTATGATTAAAGTATCACTAGATTTGGACATAGCAAACTAACATTTGAGCGTGTAGATTATAAATCTTAACTCTAATAGGTTTAAAAATGTTTAACTACTATTTAACGTATCTTCTAAAAAAAATCTAATAAATTCAAGTGTAAACTTACAACAATAAATTAAAAAGTTGTGAATGATAGTTGACCCATGCTTGAATCTTCAAGACCAGAAAAAAATGTGTGTGATGTCATATAATAGTGGAACACAAGGAACTTGATGTCATATATCTACTTTGACGTCCAATCGATTTGTGTATTAGGTGAGGGCAAGTTTGGATCCAATCAGGGGCGAAGCTTGGTTATCGAATCGCGAGGGGGGGGGGGGGGACGAACTCAATTTTTTTTATCGGTAGCGGCGGACGTCAGGCCACTCCTTGCACCTCCAACAGCTAACCATGTGAGAAGAGTACATAAGGACCATATATATGCATATGGGTGCAAGTATACAGGGAGGATACATCATACATGGTGGTACTATAATATAAATGATCGAGCTATGGTATTTTGACTAACATATAGAAATCAGGGCAATACATGCCGAACCTTTAAGGGTAAGAAAAATACATATAACGAGGAGGGCCCTCGTTCATCTGCTTGGTTGAATCTTGTCGAAACGTCTTCATCTCAAGGGTGAGGCACCGTTTGTCATTGTCCCATCACTAAGGTCCAAAATTCGTTGTCCCGAGAATAGTGTCTACTGACACTAGCCTTAACTGGCCTAACCAGCTAGGATAATGAGTTCTATCTTTCGAGAGATCATTTTTGTCGGTCAAAGAGGCATGTTGTGATGGTAGTAAAGATATCTCCTCTCTATATTAGAGGAGAATTGTTCACATCCGACACAATACATGTATAAGAGCATTTAGGTTTAAGTTAGTTTGTCATAAAAAAAGATATATTTATTCTATTATCACATTATATTAATCTAAACCTATTTTCTTATTCCTTTACTTATTAAAAAAACTAATTTCTTAAATTTTATTTTAATAAATCTAAAAAGTGTATACAACTCTATTTCCGAAACTAAATGACTGGTTACAACTTTTATCAAACCCATTGAACAAGAATAATGTTTTATGTGGATTGGCTAATAATATTATTAATGAAAAAACAAGCAAAGGATATATTCACAGACTTTCTTTCGGTGTGCAGGATAGACAAACACATATTGCCCACTAAAAGCTAAAGAATCACGTATTGGAGTGGACGTCTGTCTATTTTCATCCTTTGATTACAGAAGAATCCATTCCTTCGCTTTTCGGTATCTAAAATTTAAAAAAGAGAGACGGATATTGTATGTGCGTAAATCTAGAGAACTCTTTAACTCTCGAAGAATATATGTATATATAATATTCTAAATTAACGTATGTTAGCATTTTGTGAAAATGTTATTCGTACTATGATGTCAGAGTATGCATGTTATGGTTCTTGACTTGGTATGATGGTCCCTCCCCCAACCACACTATCGTGCCTTTAGGCAAGTGTTCTCGGGCTTTGGCCCTAGGTATGGGTTTTCTTAGGTACGTATCCCGATGTGGTGAATTTCGCTGGTAGTTAATTTGAAGGATTCGTTAAGACTATCCGTTGTGGTGGGCGAGCGAGCAGCCGCGAACGACCAAACCAGCCATATGGCTCGCGTATTTCACAACACCTACACGTGAACGAGGGCGTGAGCGAGCAGGGGCGACCCTGCTCGTGTCTGCTAGCGAGGAAGGATGTGTCTTTTTATATATTTTTTCTATTTTTTTAGGGTTTTAAGGTTTTAATGAATGTTTGATGATTTGGAAGAGAGCCTGTAAATGCTGGAGTCACAATTATGGTTTGGGTTTTAATGGGGAAGATGACTAAACGTGAAAGGGTTTTAATGGGGAAGATGACTAGGTGGAAGGATGGAGCAATATATCTTTTTTTTTAAGTTTTTTATATTCTTTTTTTACTTTATTACTTGTTCTTTTTTATTTTATTTGTAAAATATTTATGTTTTATATTTATTAATTATAGTGTTTTATATTATTTTGTTAATTATGTCTATGTAAATTTAAAATTTAAATATTATATAAATTTAAAATAACAAAGTTTAAAAAATAATAATTTAAAAAAATAGATAAAGCTGCTGCTCACCTCTAGCCACAACACCATCAGGTGATCGACCAGCAGCTTTATCACTTTGCCAACTAGACGCTGACATGCCGCAATATGAGAGGATAGAGTCATGACTCACATTTATCCACAACGGATAGTCTAACAGTTAAAAGAGTAATATATTTTAATTGATATAATTTTTGTAACAACTAAGGGTGCAAACGAGCCGAGCCGATCCCGAGCTCGACCAGGCTCGAGCTCGATTAATTTATAAGAGCTCGAGCTTGGCTCTATTCGAGCTTTGTTTTCAAATCTCGAACTCGGCTTGTTTAGGCTCGTGAGCTCGATAAGTGAGGCTCGAGCTCGGGCTCGTTTACTAAACAACTTTAAATGAGTCATCATCATCATACTCATTTAATCTCACCTATAGCAAAGCTAAGGTAGGGTTTGAGGAGGGTAAGATGTAGACAGCCTTATCTCTACCCCTAAGAATAGAGAGACTGCTTCTAGTGAGACCCCCAGCTCGATGTGGTTTGGTATCAAGTATTGGACATAAAGCACAGAACACTTAGCAATCGGGACAAACTCGATCGGTGCATGTACCCCTTTGTCTTTTGGCTATCAACGCCACCGCATGATGCATGATTAACCGCCCGTCGTTTTTAACGTTATTTTCACGAAATTAGTAAAATAACGTTAAAACTAGTGCAACTTTACTTTTGTCCCCCGAGGGCCACACATATCTAGATTATATCCGCACACCGTAAGTGGGACGTAAAACAACTTTAAATGAGTGGTAAATATTATTAAATATTTAAAAAAAAATAATAATACACAAAGCTCAATAAGGCTTGACGAGCCTAATGAGCTTCACATACTAGGCTTGAGCTCGGGCTCGATAAATAAATGAGCTTTGTTTTAGGCTCAAGCTCGATAATCTCGGCTCATTTCGAGCTTTTTACCGAACCGAGCTCGAGTAACTCGCGAGCAGCTCGACTCGTTTGCACCCCTAGTAACAACTATCGATTTAAAGTTTGCCTTGGATTTGTAAATCATATCTGATAAATAAACATTTATGATGGTTGTTTAAAAATTAATTATGCGTGACTTGTGGTAAAAGTCTGCTCCGAGTGCTCTTCCCACCAAATGAAAATAAAAAATAATAACGATAAAGTCAGCTAAAGTGGTTACTCACTTTTTGAGTTTTATATATAAAAAAATTATATAAAATATTGAGTCGACTTGCACCAATACCTAAAATGTCACAACCATTCTATACGTCACACACATTAGTTAAATGGTAAAAGTAGATATCGGCATGGTATCCCTATCAGCATACTTTTACTATTTAATGTATTTATGAAATTAAAAAATGATGGTAACATTTTATAAAAACATAATTGACGAGGTATCACCCCGTTGAGTTCATTTAACCCGGTCAATACGTATTAGGCTATGAGATGTGAAGAGGCGTCCAATGCCATCTTGGCGTTTAAGGGTACGAAACATCGCCCCACCACCTTGAAAGCAGGTGTCATCGATGGATTTCGTGAGTGGCTTGACAGGCGTTAAATCCTGAAATTTGTGAGGCCCGCTCTTGTTCAACCAAACAATTATTTTCTTTAAAAGGGCGCTAAACACCACCTCATTGTTATTAAAGGGGGCACCGTTATTGTCCCAAAAGTTTACATGACGTTTACGTGGCACAATAAAGTCCCTAGGGGCTTCATCCCACGCCCTAATAACCCGATTATATGACAACCGACACATATGATAGGAAAATGTGCATATCATTGAATAACAGAATCTCTAGATAATATGGGAGGTTCTCCTTGAATGCAACATCTCTTATATTACGAAAACAAATCCCAATGCAAATACAAATATTCATAGGGCAAACCCTATTTCACCTATTAGTATAAATGGAGGAACATGTAAAATAGTTGGTTCATTCTAGACGAAGGTTTTGAAACCCGGACCGCCGGTTTGACCGGTCGGATCGGGTTCCGGAGGTGAGGGCGGTCTGGGTCGAGACAAAGGATCGAGTAAGCATTGAACCGTCCGGTTGGACCGGGACCGGGCGGTCGGACAGGGAACCGCTTGGATTGGACCAGACCGGTTGCTACTTTACCCTCTTATGTTCTTCAGTCCTCACAAGTTCACAGCCACCATGACCTTTTACCCTCATTTTTAATCATCATCATCATCATCGATCATCCATTCATCATCATCATCATCATCATCATCGATCGTTCATCCTGATTTAGAGCAAAAACTCGTGCCCGCAGGTCGTCTCCTCCGGCTCCAACCAGAACACCACCGCTAGTCGCCGTTGATCGGTGTATTTTAGGTACAGTTTACTCTATATTAATTATATTGTAAATGCAATAATATTACTATAAAATGTATTAGTTTAACTTGTTTTTATAATTTTTGGTTTGAAGTTATTATTAGCCTAAAATGAGTTAATTAATGGGAGTGAATGAAAAAAAGGAGTTTACGTGATATGAGAATGAGTATTAGTCAAGCTTGAATGTTGCATTAAATTAACAATTCAATTATTGTAAATTCAATTTCCAAATATGCTAAATGTCTTTGTGAATTGTGCAGCAAACTCCACACAAATATTTATTGCATCAAAGATTATATGGGCCATCAAATTAATAATGCAAGTGGGGTCATTACTGAAGCTCACGGATGTTGGGTCATCAAACAATCATTGGGCTAAAACAAATAGTTGTGGGCTGGGCCAAAAGAATGAATGGAAGTTGGTGGAGGTTTTTGCATTTGATTATTATTCTTTGACGGCGGAGGTACGAGAGGAATTTGGAAGAAGGCAGCTTTTGGCTGCCTAGGTCGGGCAGTAGGAGAAGAAATAAGGGGATGGAGGCTTCTACCATAACTATGAGCGGTTAAGTTATTCGTGATTTCCCCCGGGTGAATCTTTGTATTGATTTCGTATTCTGAACTCGTTTTGATTATGTATGAACTAGTATTTTTACTACTTGTGTTGGATTGAATAAACCTTGCTTATATTTGAACCAATTTATCTATTAACTGTGATTTCTGGCATCATAGGGAGGTTGGTTGATATTTGTTAAGGGATAATTAGGCGTACGGTTTACTTTGAAAACATGTCCCTAGTTATTATTTCAATCTAAATAGTTATGGTGACAAGATAGGATAACTAGATTATTGGGTTGTAATAGCTTAACTAGATTGTTCGGTTACGCTTGAAAATCGTCCTTAGTTATCGTGACAGGATAATTAGGTTGTTCGGTTACTCTTGAAAATCATCCCTAGTTAATAGGTTGTTTGGTTACTTTTGAAAATCGTCTTTAGTTAAAGTTACAAACCAATAATCTCAAGGCCATGTCTATGTGGTGTTCTTATGGTTAAATCGAGTAGGTTGCAAGATTATATGAATAGGATCCCGGGTGGAAGTTACATTTATCTTTATTATTTAATTAGATTATTTTGTTATCTTTATTTATACAAACTTCATAATTGTATTTTTTTTATATTTACTTTCGTAACTAGTTTAGACAAATAAACAACCATTGTGATGCTAACCACATGCTCCTCGTGGATTCGATATTCCCTACTTACCCTAGCTACCTAGGTTTTTTAGGTTTTGTATGACCCTTGACGACAGACGGTCATCAAAATGGCGCCGTTGCCGGGGAGCTAGTGCGCTTAGTATTACATTGCTTGTTTGTTTTTTTTTATTTATTGTTTTGAAAAAAAAATAAAAAAATAGAAAATCTTATAAAAACAAAAAGGTTTATATAAAAGTGTTATTTAATTTTTTTAGATTTCACTTTGGGTGTTCTAGTTGTGCAGGATTTTCCTTTACAGGTGTAGAACACTATGGATTGGGTTGATGAAGACAACGAACCGTGCTATAGTTGTGGAAGTTTTGCTCACTGGACTGAAGATTGTCAAGACTGTCCAAAACCCTTACCACCGGTAGATCCGCATTGTTTCTGTTGCGGACAAATACATACAGATGAAGATTGCCCAATATTTTGGAGTGATCCGGAATATTGGGATGAAATGTGGAAAGCTGGGTACCGGGCAAGTCCATGTCGAGAAGACTATCATAGTCACTATGACTATGAACCCGAAGAGGCACCGTTTTCAGGTAACCATGAGGATGATTATTATTATTATGAAAATTCACAATTATGTTATTCCCCAGGTTACCCTCAAAATCAATGCCAATTTCCTTCATTTGAAGAAGAATGTGTAAAGATTACATATCAAAGCAAGGAGGAAATGCAACTCGCTCGAATCGAAGAGAAATTATCTAATGTCGAGGAGTTGTTATCAACACCTAACCTTTCAATTCAACAAAGAATTGATTACTTGAGCTTTAAGTGCAAGATGTTATCTAAAAGGATAGACATAGCTGAGTCTGTTTCTCCTTTGCCTGATGATATTAGAAACTATTCTCAAGTAAAGGATGAGGTTGTGGAGATTGATACCACACCAAAGCCTTCACTTGTTGAAGAGTTACATTTGGAAAAGGTTGTTGAAGTTATTGATGCAGGTGTTACAAGTCTTTCTCAAGAATCTCACAAGTCTCATCCCGCACTGATTAACTTCATAAACAAGGTTCGGGATGAAGATTCAAAGGAGAACATTAGGAATGTGAGATTATGTGACATCGGACAAAGGCTAGTGAAATGGTTCCTCCCCAACAATCCAAAGCGCCCAATTCACATGCCAATCTTTAAACAACTGTTTATTTGGCATGTAAACTACCGAGCATACATTGGAAACTCGGTAGGCAAGTGCGCGCTTAGACCACCTTGATGGTCAGGTATGGTTCTTGTACATTTTGTAAATACATTTATTTTGTTTTATTTTTCTTTTATTTTTAGTTTGTATTTTGAGTCTCTTTTGATTTCTGGGAATGCTTGGAGTTTAACTTGCAAGCAGATAACTTCGCCTGTACTCAATCTCCATTCAGGCGGGGTAAAGCTGTACATCTTCGGTGTATAAGGCATCCCAGAATTTTATGTTTTTATCTTTCTTTTGAGTCTTAGTTTCAGGTTTGTTTGTCGGTCGCGAATGAAATGCTATACGACCGACATTGGAAGGAATCTAACGGACTCATACGCGTATTGCCTATATCCAGGGGAGTCTGTTCCTTTTACTATTGTTGTATTTTATTTTTATTTTTGTTTTATTTTATTCCCTATCTTACATTGAGGACAATGTGTCGTTCAAGTGTGGGGGTGGGGAAATTTCATTTTTATTTATTTTTGAGTCTTTTAAAAAATCAAAAAAAAAATAATAATTGAAAATGTCTTGAAAATTGTTCTTAAAAAAGATTCTAATCAGACATAAAGCGGCTCTTTCAGTACATACCAGTTGTTTCTTGATTGTTTTGGCAGTAGATTCTTAGTCATGGTCTAATTTGTGGAAAAGTAATATGAACCGTTTTCAGCAGGTGTTTTTAAGAAAGAAAAAAAAAGTTTAGAATTGCCTGACTAGGAGTAACAAGCTATTGGTAATAAATGCATGCACACATCGGTAACCCATTTCCCCACTTTTGTGAGATCTTGAGCCTACTACTAGATGATAGATTTATTTATATATATTTTCGTTTGTTGAGAGTAGGCCAGATGTTTCTCTGTTGCAGAACTTGTGTGATTTGATACATGCCGAGGTTGTAGACTAGATATGCACATAGATGATAAAGGCAATTTAGGTTTTCCCTTTTTCTTTTGATACCCACTTATTTGTTATGTGTTGACCCGTTTACCTAAAATCACCCTTAGTAGCCCATGTTGAGCCTATACCCTTTCATTTGATTAAACCTATTACCCAATTTGACATGTTTACCTTTGTGTAATAAATTAATGACATCCATTGTGTTTATGTTTTGTTCAAGTGATTGAGTTATGTTTAAGTTGTGAAAGAAAAAAGAAAAAAAAAATATATATGTATGAAAAAAAAAAGTGAAAAAAAAGAGAAAAAGAAAAAAAATAGAAGTATGTGTTATGGGTCAAATATGCCCAAAGTTGTGTGCTATTGTGATTTGTGAATAAGGATTGTCAATCATGTTGGTCTCACCATTTTGTTTTAGCCACTTTTAGCCAAACTTTCCTACCTTTACCTTAAGCCCAAAACCCCTAAGTCCTTTAGATATGTGCATTGTCTACAATTGAGATGTGATTGTTATACAAGCCTATGATAACAGAGTTACATTTTTGGTTTTTGAGTGAATAATACTAGCGCATTACATGCTAGTCCAGATATTAAACCGAGTGGAGTGAACATTGTGAGGGGTGTGTTGCATGAAAATAAAAGCCGAAAGAATGTTAGGTTTAGTCAGGTTAATTCTATTTTTTTTAAATGGAATCAATTTGACTTGCTGAATTAACACATCTAATGCTGATCTGTAAATGGGGTATGACTTTGGATCTTAGCTAAGGTATGATGGGGCGACTGAGGTGCTAGTCTGTGATAATGTCTTGAGCAGAGTATATATATATAAGTTTTTTTTCGAGACGAAAAAAGATAAGTGTGGGGGTTTGATCGGTGTATTTTAGGTACAGTTTACTCTATATTAATTATATTGTAAATGCAATAATATTACTATAAAATGTATTAGTTTAACTTGTTTTTATAATTTTTGGTTTGAAGTTATTATTAGCCTAAAATGAGTTAATTAATGGGAGTGAATGAAAAAAAGGAGTTTACGTGATATGAGAATGAGTATTAGTCAAGCTTGAATGTTGCATTAAATTAACAATTCAATTATTGTAAATTCAATTTCCAAATATGCTAAATGTCTTTGTGAATTGTGCAGCAAACTCCACACAAATATTTATTGCATCAAAGATTATATGGGCCATCAAATTAATAATGCAAGTGGGGTCATTACTGAAGCTCACGGATGTTGGGTCATCAAACAATCATTGGGCTAAAACAAATAGTTGTGGGCTGGGCCAAAAGAATGAATGGAAGTTGGTGGAGGTTTTTGCATTTGATTATTATTCTTTGACGGCGGAGGTACGAGAGGAATTTGGAAGAAGGCAGCTTTTGGCTGCCTAGGTCGGGCAGTAGGAGAAGAAATAAGGGGATGGAGGCTTCTACCATAACTATGAGCGGTTAAGTTATTCGTGATTTCCCCCGGGTGAATCTTTGTATTGATTTCGTATTCTGAACTCGTTTTGATTATGTATGAACTAGTATTTTTACTACTTGTGTTGGATTGAATAAACCTTGCTTATATTTGAACCAATTTATCTATTAACTGTGATTTCTGGCATCATAGGGAGGTTGGTTGATATTTGTTAAGGGATAATTAGGCGTACGGTTTACTTTGAAAACATGTCCCTAGTTATTATTTCAATCTAAATAGTTATGGTGACAAGATAGGATAACTAGATTATTGGGTTGTAATAGCTTAACTAGATTGTTCGGTTACGCTTGAAAATCGTCCTTAGTTATCGTGACAGGATAATTAGGTTGTTCGGTTACTCTTGAAAATCATCCCTAGTTAATAGGTTGTTTGGTTACTTTTGAAAATCGTCTTTAGTTAAAGTTACAAACCAATAATCTCAAGGCCATGTCTATGTGGTGTTCTTATGGTTAAATCGAGTAGGTTGCAAGATTATATGAATAGGATCCCGGGTGGAAGTTACATTTATCTTTATTATTTAATTAGATTATTTTGTTATCTTTATTTATACAAACTTCATAATTGTATTTTTTTTATATTTACTTTCGTAACTAGTTTAGACAAATAAACAACCATTGTGATGCTAACCACATGCTCCTCGTGGATTCGATATTCCCTACTTACCCTAGCTACCTAGGTTTTTTAGGTTTTGTATGACCCTTGACGACAGACGGTCATCAGCCGTCGTGATCTCCTCCGGCTCCTCCTTGTCCCGCCTCTCTTTCCTGCTCCGTGTGTGTGTGCGCACGCGCATAGAGAAGGAAGGGGTAGAGAAGTAGGGATAGGTTAGGTAGGTGGATTGAGATATTTAAAGTGGTTTCCAAGGTCATTCCAAGTCATGATACTTTGCAGAAAACTACAATTTTAAAGTTCAAGAGTAAAAAAAAAAACCATTGATTTGATAATAATAATAATAATAATAATAATAATAATAATAATAATAACAATAATAATAATAATACCTCTATACCCAAGGGTTTCATTTTGTGTTTTTTATGGTTTTTTTTGTGTATGTTTATGGGTTTTTTTATGCTTTTTAAGAATTTTTATATTTTTTATAATATCTATAACGTTGTCCAGTTCTTAAATCCGGTCGGATCGGTCCGACCAGTGGACCGGTAAGCAGGCCGTTACGACGTCCGGTCCGGTTCTGAAAACCTTGTTCTAGACTCTCCACCCCTCTCGAATATTATTACTCTCAAATAGATACTTATTCTCACACTAGAAGATGGTCACAAAGATAACCTTATTTCTGTGGCGAGTCCTAATGTTGTTCTCTTTTGCAGAACAAACATGGAAATTCAAGGTCGTGTGAGATAACGGAGGTCCAAATGCTACACAGAGATCCATTATACATGTACACGTTTCTTCATTTGAGCTATCTGTGGGACCCAACAAAACAAGAATTTACCAACGCTATCTAGCATGACAGACAGTCAAATCACTATAGCTCCTCTAACAGAACCCTCCTCGTGTACCTTCACTCCTGGTCCTTTAATCACAACAGATGAAGTATTCCCTAGCGTGACGAGGGACCTTACTCCGATTTTGCTTGAAGTGGAAGAACAGGCTCCGGGGTTTGAAACGGTGGAGCCTCAATTTCTGCCGCGAAGCTTTGGAGCAACTAGAACACTCCCTGTGCAGTACACCCCATTTACCCAATGTCATCTGGAGTATGGACATTCCCGTCCATACTCGGCGCATGTCACTGCACAGCCAACGTCTACAACGCCATCATACATGGCTACCACGCCTTTCACCACCCTTGCTCCGACATACACAACTTCAGCTCTGATTACCACCCTCCCGCCATTATACCCGGCGACATTCCTTGCTCACTGATACCCAACATGGCCTAGCCGAACAGTAACGTCGTACACACCGATAACTCCTGGAAACCAACTACACATGCCATTTTACTCGGTGTGCCTTACGGCTACATGCTCCCGTTACAACCGGTAACGTGTAGCCGAATCGATATCATCCGGGATACCCCATACCGAATAGTTGGTGGATGTCGTGGGATAGATCGTACCAGCCTCAACAACTACCAGCTAACCTCCGCCAAAGTATGGTTTAAGCATGCCTTACCAATGATAGCCAGACTCCCCAAATAACAACACACACTAATGACCTTATCCGGCCATATACCAAAGCATAAGTACAACAAGAAGAAGCAGATGAATTGACAAGACAATACAAACTGATCACCAACACCAAATTCTCAGCATCACCAAAGTATCTTTACCACCTATGTTGAAAATGTCATCAACAATAGGGAGATATGGCGACACAACCGACCAAGGTGACCACCTTTATGTGTTTATGAGTGCGGGAAAAGTCGCACTGGGGGATAGTCTACCATTGGTGTCACATTTTGTGAAGATACTTGTGGAGCAACATGTGTGTAGTAGGATAGTCTACCACTGGGGGAGATAATTTTTTTTTTGAAGAATTCGTCAATAAGTTCATCCAACATTTCGGCCAGCAAAGGCGACAAACTAAGCATAGGAATGGCGTGATGCATTGGATTTTAAGTTATTATATTTGTTGTTTTTCTAATCAAAACAACTCAAAGCATCATGCCTAAATCTAAAACATGATACCTACATGTCAAAGTTTAATTCTTCTCACACTTTTCACAAAATAACCTCTGTACAAAAAACTAAATCTCTATGTTTGATCATGAGAATGAATTGTGTGTTATCGTGATTAAAAAATGATTCAAACCGTAGTCTCAAACGAAAAAATAAACATAAATCCAACAAATGTAAGTTAAATCGATTCAAACCATAGTTTTAACGAAAGTATGAATCGTGTCTTCTTATACGACCCTTTGTGTAGTCTTCAACAAGATTTTCAAAATGTCGAAAAAAAATTCAACAAGGTATTCTTATAGTCTCTATGGCTGCAAAAAAAGAACAAACAAATGTTGACGGTTGAGGCTCAGGCACGTTTTTAACATGCTTCTCTTGTATATTGTGTTCCCGAATTCACTAACGGAAAGTAAAGAAGAGAAAGGAGATTTATGACAAAAAAGAAAGAGAGGGAAAAGAAATACATAATTTCATTTTGTGTTTCCGAGTTCGAAGGAAAGGAAAAGAAAATAAAAATTTTATGGTAGTCTACCATTGGTGTCACATTTTGTGAAGATACTTGTGGGAGCAACATGTGTGTAGTAGGATAGTCTACCACTGGGGAAGATAATTTTTTTTGAAGAATTCGTCAATAAGTTCATCCAACATTTCGGCGAGCAAAGGGGAGATAATTTCCTTCCTTCCGGTTCCTTCTATTTTGAAAGGAAAGTTTCAAGGAATAATTTTTTCTTTCAACTTCCTATCATTCTTTCTATTCATTTCCTTTAATGGAACTCTGGAACACACTTATTTTCCCATTTCCTTCCAGTTTCTTCACTTTCTTTTCCGTTCCTTCCTATAATGAAACCTTGAAACATAGTGGTAGTGTTTGAACTTTTGGAACAGATAAAGATATGAAGGTGGTAGAAACAAGTAGAGAGTACCCCTCTCTATTTAGTTCTCAAACATGACTCTTCATGAAGTCTTCACCTCTTCTCTAAGAATTCTTATTTCTATTCTCATCATCCCTAAATGTGACAAAAAACCTACTATTTATTAAAGACCTGATAATGGCTAAAAAGTCTAACTTAATTAGACCATATGTACTCGAGCGTGATTTGGAGCGTGAAGACAAAGATAGCGCCCCAAACACCATTATATGGGGGCACCGTCTTCCAAATCCTTCCCCTAGCGTTATGAACATAGCGCTGTGCAACCAGACCAATAACCAATCATCGATGGCCACGTGTAACAAACAACAAACAAACGTTTGAAAATGGGGGCGCAATCTTCCAAATCCTTCCCCCACCCCCACTACACCCCATTTTGAATTCAAGTCCCGTATTAATTCAGCTGCCACGTGGACCAATCAGCAGAAGGAGCCTTATGTTTTCAAGGCCCACTACACATGGTCTTAGAGCTATAAAATTCTAATAAATAAGATAAAGAACTCTATTTAAGAATCTCTTTAAAAATCCCAGTTAAATTTTCATTCATCATATTAATAAATTCTACTATTCCGACATATTGTCATGGTTTCGGGATGTGTATGTAATTGATATGTGCAGTATACATATATATTTATTTATCTACAAACATGGGAATTATGTCACATATGCACGGGTTTTACGCCAAAAATACATTCAAGTCATAGACCTTCATGTAAAGGGTTTATATACACCGTGGTTACATACAGATTTCCTCCCAAGTAAAATGTTAGATTGCGGAATGTAATTGTCAGTTACAGAAATTAAATGTTAAAGTAAGCTCAGCTACAATGAGGGAAGTTAAGATTAACTCAGGTAAGCATGTGGTTTCTACCGTAGTTTTCACCCCATAGTCTCACACATACGTCGTTCCCACAATTATAGTGATTATATCAGAGTAATAAAAAGTGAACTAAAAAAGAAATATATATATATATATACACACACACACCGGCAGTGTACCGATCAATTATAGTATAGTCCTTTTAAGTCCGAATGTCGATCCACAGAGAAGCGCTTAGGCATATGTATTAATAACTTTTGTTAGTCTCATTTACAATATTTACAAGTGACGTTGATTTGGGGGGGGGGGGGGGGTTTGAGTCTCCATTACAACTAGATGGCAATGAAATTTAATTACAGAAATTAAAGATATTTTTTTATTTTTCTTTTTAAGATTTAAACTAAATAAATTTTAAGGTTTAGATTGTTTCTTTTATATGACGAAATATACTACTTAGGCTAGATTCATGCTATTGTTTTTATTTTTATGACTTTCGGTTATGGAATTATTTGGTGAACCAGGTCTTTAAATATAGACTAGAAATTTCCTTATTGGTATCTCAATCATATCTCAAGATCGTACAAAAGTAAAATTAATAGTTGTTGAGTCACTGGTTCGGGTAATTGGGATTCGGAACAGTCTCCCAATTATGATAAAGTACCTTAAAGTAAATCTACCTTACAGCGCGACAAACTTTATGCAAGGTAACTTAGAAATGAATAGTAAGACACATAGAACAAAGTTTATTAAAATAAGAGTAGTCTTTTTGCAAAACCTTTTCACTTCGTATTTTAATAAATAAGACAATATGTTAATTTCTCACAACAAAGATCTTGAAATTAGTAGTATATTTAAAACCTATAAATTCTTTACTATTATTCCCATGGATTTACGAGCTCTTTTAAAACCAATAAGTAATTAACTTTACAAATGATGTTTGAGTGTAACTTATGTTATTTACTTAACATGCAATTGTTTATGAAAGACATTCATTAATTAACATGTGGGAATAATAATAAGTCATAGATTAGTTCTAAATACGCATATACATCTTACTAACACGTCTAAGTCTTTACTTTATCATTGAAAGTAACGTTAATTCCATAAACCGAAAATCATAAGTTTTATACAATAGCAATCCTCATTACCTAAGTAGTACAAAGTTTTTAGCTATTAAACATTATGAAAATTTAACATGCGTTTATTTATTTTACAAGACTTGAAATAGAAAAGATAGAAATAACCGAATGATCTTCGACAAATCGCGTTGCGTAAAATGACCACGAAACTTCAAAATCTTCAAAACCCGAACTTAAAATTGAGATTGCGAATTCGTTATTACGAGTTTTAACTCGATTTTGGTGCCCCTAAGTCTGTACCCATGGCCTGCTATTTATACTGATTTTTGGGGGATTTTACGGACCGTAAGAATATATTTACGGTCCGTAAATTTAACTTATCCATTTTTTATAAAAAGTTGCCGCCCACTTAAAAAGTTAGGTCACAGGATATTACGCCCCCGTAAATTTATAAATTTACGGGGTGTAAGATCCTCCAATGGGTAAAAACTTCATATTTTCTTCGATTCCGTTGTCGATTTATTTTTAACTCGATGTGCGATTGTATTTCCGTAAAAATCGTCCTTGATCTCATCAACTTTTGTCCTTTTAGTTGTTCTTCTCTTTTCTCAGTTGTTGATGGTTTCTTGATTTCTTTCTTTTCTTCGTTTTCTGGTGTATTTTCGCTTTATTTATGTACAACACCTGAGAAATTACGAAATGTTAAGAACAAGGATAAAACACACTAAAAATCACACATATATACAATAAAACGATAATAAATATATAGTAAAAACATATATAATTTACAACATATCAGTAATTCATGGTGATGGATCATTAATATTATGAGTATTTTTTTTTTTTTGGTAAAGTATACGGGTAAACCATGGAGGTTGGTGCGTATGTAAATAATCGATTTTTTTGCCTTTTTTGTGCTATAGTAGGATATTTTTGTTCATTTGGAGGGTGTCAGCAACGGATTTGTGCAAATGGTGAAATCACAAGATGGTCTTGCGGTTTATGCTTAGGTGGAGCTGACTAGGAGTGAACTAGAGGGGAGGGTGGTGATTAGGAGGGAGGCTCTTGCTTAGTAGGAGAGAGGGATTAGAAACCGCAAGACCATCTTGCGGTTTAGGAGACAAGACTGACACAAAGCTGTTCGATGAAGGGGGTTATATAGTAGTTGTTTAGATATCTTAAGGACCTGTTTTGTAACTTCACATCAAAACCGATTGATGGTCTTGCGGTTTGCTGACAAGAACAGAAAAAGTTGAATATTATTAGTACCAAAAGAGAGATCTGGTTATTATCTCTTCATCTACCTTTACCCTTGCAGGATTTACGATGGAAAGAGTAAAACATTTAAAAATCCCACTTGAAGAGATAAAGTTGGCAACCGGCAACTTTAGTGATGAGAATTTCTTTGTAAAGGGTGGATTTGGGGGTGTATATATCGGCAAAGTAACCAAATCTGGGCAGGAGAATATTGTGACACACTCTTTACGTGTGACATCCGTCACTTTTCGTATTTAACATTTCGTATTAATTCTATGTACGTTCGAGATTTATCAATAATAAAACGTTACATTTTTATCATTTCCGTACCTTCAAAAAATATATTGTGACACTTTTGGACCCATACAATCATACTATGAACATATATTAATACAAAAATCTTGAATTAATTACAAAAAAAATATTAGCTTGGACCGGGGTTCGAACCTGCGTCCAAGCCGGTTCAACTTATTACACAAACACACTCACCACTAGACAGCCATCAGCTTTGGTGTTATATCTGGAACTTTTATTTTTTTTAACAACTACCCGAAGTAACATGCGTGGACTTTAGAAGTCAACCCATGACCGACACATTTGACTCGTACAATTGACGCGGTTCTAATCCAAATCTGGAAACAATCCCTCTTGATTCGAGCATTAAACGTCCCTCTTAGTCATTGACAGCTTGCAATTTCGTGATTAACAAGCTAATTTTTAACCCTAGACGCGTATGCCTTTATTATGGGTCAAAACTTCTAAATTTACGTACTCGTAGGATTAGTATAAATTGAACCCTTCTATTCAGTCTATACTCACCGAAAAACATCCCTCTACCCCCAATTTCTGTTAACCTTTAGTGTATTACTCGAATTGAGCTCGTGTTGACTCCACGTTGACCAATCCATTCGAAGTCTCTATCGCATTGTAAGTGTTAATTCGTGTCTTGGTTTTGTTAATCGGTCCATAAGAAACAATAGCCCCATCTTTGCAGGGGCTATTGGTTACTAATTCATTCGATTGGAAAAATTAGGGCTCAATCAATTCGAATTGGGGAAGAACACATGCACAGACTTGATGTTTTCATTAAAACAGGAACAAACACAACACAACCACTGATCTAGATCAAGTGGTTGTGTCTGTCTGTTGTTAACAAAGGAACACGGGTTCGATACCCGTCTGCACCTTTTCTTTTTTTTATCATATTACGAGTTCTAACAGATAAGACTTATATATATTTCCAATCCAATTATACTCGTTCTCAGGGTCAGCCCAGTTGGTGGCTGGCTTGTGATTAAGGCGTCGAACCGGCCAGGGGCTCGGGTTCGAGCCCTGGCACATGCTCTCTTTTTATTTCACTTTGTTTTCTTTACTTTTTATTATTTATATATTCAATATTAATTTTTAAATACTAAACATGGTTTATAAATCCTATAGA
Organism: Ambrosia artemisiifolia; assembly: GCA_032199755.1. Lineage (NCBI taxonomy): Eukaryota > Viridiplantae > Streptophyta > Magnoliopsida > Asterales > Asteraceae > Ambrosia > Ambrosia artemisiifolia. Next base: position 57,637,510 of record CM063523.1, on the reverse strand, counting down.
ATTTATTTTAAGTTATTCTGATAATAAAGTTCATTATCCAATTTTTAGTTTTCCAAAAATAATTTATTTAATATATATTATAAATATTACAAGTTTATTTATTTAAAATTATAAAATTCAATAAAAATATCTAAACGATTTTATAAAATTCCACAAAAATTATACTAAACTTGTATATCCTTAAACATTTCAGAAATTATTTTTATTTCAGAAAAGCCGTTCGTTTTATATTTTTAATTTATTTTTGTTAGTTTTAATCATAAATAATTCATAATAAATTCATTTTCCAATATTTTTGCACCAAAATTTTATATAAATTATTTCTAACTATCTAGAACTGAAATACAATTTTTAATTCAGAAGTTCTTTAATTTTAATATTTTTAGATATTAAAGTCATATTTTGACAATTTGAAATAATTAGATTAAATATTCTATTTTCAAGAAAATAATTTTATAAAAATTATTTTCATACTCAAAACCTGATTTTGTGACTATGTTCAATTTAAAATTTTACAAAGAGACTTTTATTTATTTATTTATTAAATTTCTTATATTTAATAAACAAATTGTTTATTAATCAAATAAACGTTTATCCCCAATTCGAAACCCTAGAAAATACTTATAGACTAGATAGACTTAGACTTATTTGTTACATTATACATAGGGTGATACTTGGCAACGTTGGATTACACTTATTCAATTACACAAGACTTACCACCTTGCTAAGGTGAGTATTACTTATCCCCTTTTTCGTTTTTACACTTTTGGGGTGATTCATGCACAAGTATACAAAACTTGCACATTCAGTTACACATACATTTTATTCATTTACAATTCATATACGTGTCTTGTTTATCTTTGTGCTTATGTGTGAACATGAACGTAGCTTACATACAAAATCATACATCTAGACATAACTTATGTTATGGTGCTCTTTACACATAGACGTAACTTATGTTACGGTGCTCATTTAGACATAACTCATGTTATGGTGCTCATTTAGACTCACACGTGTTGAGGTGCTCATTATCAATTTCATTGTACAAATTTTACATTTGATCTTTGTCTTGTTTTGTTACTTGCGTGTTTACATAATGCCTTGGAGATGCTAGACACATGAATTGTACTACTTTTCAAACTTATACTATATGTACAAAACTAAGTAGTACTCACCAACATTCTATGTTGACAAAATTATTTTCGTGCATGTTTCAGGATAAGCTGCTTGACGCTTCACATAGGACTTTGGACTTAGATTAAATCAATCAATTATCTTTATTTTGTTATCTTGTATTTAATTTCACATGTTGTAAAACAATATTTAATAATCAAATATTTACATTTTAGTACCATGAGCTTTTGAACAATCGTCACTACGTGGCACCTCGATGATTCCGCCATCGGTTGGGGTGTTACAGATTGGTATCAGAGCCATGGTTATAGGGAACTAGGTTATTAGATAAAATGACCTAGACTATAACCGAACTTCAACTTTCATGCATAATATTTCCTAAATTACCTTACCCTCATTTCCCTCTACTTTCCTTCCTCTATCTTTCCCTTCTTCTCCATTTCTCCTCATCTTTCATCATGGTGCATAAAGATGGTGTCCTACAGGGAGTGGAAAGTTTACATCAATCATGGGACGGAAGCAGTACCTTTCATGAAGACACTCTAGGGCATAATGCCTACTCTTATTCTGCTCCTTCACAGTTGTTGAACTTTAATGAGTGTGATAAGGACACGTGCAATCTGGAAGGGTGGATGCCTGTACACTGGGTTTTCTGGCATAGGCAAGCATAGCGCATAAATCCATTTACGGACCTGTTATGCTTACCTGGGGATTCCTGGAGTGAGTATCCACTTATAGGCTAAAGCATGTCTTCTTTGATCACCATTGGGTTCAACTCCTTTGAAAAGTCAACGTTCTTGTTGGGCCTTACAGCTAGACAAGGGCACTCCAAGCATCTTATGCAAGTTTTCAATAATACCCTCTCGTTTCATATACAATATTTTGTATTCATGATTTTCATATACTGCTTACAAGTTCATGCTTTCATAATCATCTGTACGGTTATACATTTACATTTTCTAACCTCATGATTATTCATTGACTACCTCATAGATGTCTGCTCGCCGCATGCTCCGTGATGCCCGCCGACGCCCTGTTCATGCTTCTGGACAACGTTCTGACCGTCGCCTCGCATCTTTAGTCGCTGAGCAAATTGCTGCAGTGATCCCAAACCTTGTCAGTGAGTTAACCCAGAATAGTAACAGTGCCAACACAGGGGGTGCGACTCAATTTCGGTGCACTTTCAAACACTTTAACTCCTGCAACCCCACAAAATTCACTGGTGAGGAGGGTGCTACTGGCCTCCTCCAATGGTTTGAAAGCATGGAGAATACTTTTGTGAACAGTGAATGTCCTGATGAACTCCGTGTTCGCCATGCTACTAGTGTCCTTCAAAAGGGGGCGCTAACCTGGTGGAATGGCGAAAAGCGCAATCGAGGAGCTGATGTTGCCTTATCATTATCTTGGGCTGAAGTTAAGGAACTCATGATCGCCAAATTCTGCCCGAGGAACGAAATCAGGAAACTGGAGGATGAGTTTCGTGAGCTCAAACAAGACAGTGGTGAGAATCTTGCGTATAATACTCGATATCATGAACTTAGCATATTGGTTCCACACATGGTCACCCCGGTCTCTCGAGCAATCGAGAAATATATCGAGGGATTACCTGACCTGATCCAAGATGTAGTCACTGGAAGTAAGCCCGCTACGGTAGAAGAAGCAATTCAACTCGCAGCCACATTAACAGATAAGCACGTAAAGAAAGGAAACTTGGTTAGGAAGGGCACCAAGACGTCTGCTGAGAAAACCACCCATGTTGTTGAATCATCTAAGACCATTTTAGCAAAGGCCGCCACTACTGCTTCGAACTCTAAGAAACGAATGGGCGATAATCAGAACCATGCTGTTGTGGATCCTGTGACTCAACCCCCTATCAAGAAAGCCTACACGGGAATCCATCCTCAATGCAACACTTGCAAGTATCATCACCCTACAAATCTTCCATGTCGTCAATGCACTAGATGTGGAAGGTTTGGACACTTTGTCACTACTTGTCGTGCAACGGTTAGGACACCAGATAATCATCAAACAGCTGCCCAGGAACCACTGCCGATTACTAACGGCCGGGCATGTTATCATTGTGGAGACCCTAACCACATGCGACCTCGATGCCCTAAATTGAATAATGTAAACCTGGTGGCACATGGACGAGCTTTCAATATCAATATCAACGAAGCAAACGGTCAGGGTGACGCTAATCCCACTGGCTAAGCCATGGATGGAATCTTCATAAGACTCGAGAATCCAATATTTGTGTTTTCATTTTCTTGATCCTATTATCATTTTGTATCCAATTTTGTCGCGCTCATTAGCATATAACACCTAGAAATTTCCTTGCATACTACTATGTACGAACACAGATTGGAAATTTATCATATTTGGTTATGTTTATTTTAATCGTAGAAGTTTAAAGACTCTACCTTACATTTATTTGAAACATTTGGACTTGATACTTGATCTTACAGAGTTTTTCTAAGAAAACATCATTGCTTGTTATATGAAACTTGATTTTTCAATTTATTTGACTATCCACTGAACATTTAATTATTCATGATACTTGTAAACTATTTTCATAGGTCATTAAGACAACATTTACACTTAATGGTAGTCGTAACTACAAACTTGCTCACATGTGTGTATTATCAATTTGCATGTTGATCTATGAAAGACAACTACTACATTATCCACTCAACTCAGACAAACGTTTCATTTAAAGGGCTCCTCGGACGAGTGGTAGCCCATACTTGGATACTGTTATGCTTACAAGTCGTTGCAAACCAATGCAATTGACCTCGTTATTACATAGCCTTATTTCATTGATAAACGTGTTGTTGTGTCATCTTCTTGTGAAACTTATTTGCTTTAATGTGTTGTAGATTAGGATCATAGAAGGACATAAAACCCTAATGTAAGGTAAATTGATGATTCCGGTCCGGAACGTAATCATGAATTTACAGGTACGTTAGGGTAGTGTGAAATTCTATTATAGTTTTTGGTAGGCGTCCAGTACGTTTTCAAGGTATCAAAGGTGTGGTGGGTTAGCTGCGGTACACCCTATATATAAACACTAATGATGCATTGAAAGTGAGACTGGGAGTCGAACCAGGAACAAACTCTGTTTACTTGGTAGTTCAATTAGTCTTTCTACAGTCAATCAACTTGTACATTCATTTTAGGATCCCTAAAACTTGAAGTTTAGTGTTACTAGATTCTTATTCTCCTTATTATTTGAGGCGAACCTAATCCAATCCTTAACTCACACCTATCAAACCCCTTATCCAGATCATTCGAACTTTCCAAACCAGTGCTACCTTAATTTCTACCCAAACATTCATAACCCTATGTTTCAAATAACTTCGGGACGAAGTTTCTAAAAGTAGGGGATGCTGTGACATCCGTCACTTTTCGTATTTAACATTTCGTATTAATTCTATGTACGTTCGAGATTTATCAATAATAAAACGTTACATTTTTATCATTTCCGTACCTTCAAAAAATATATTGTGACACTTTTGGACCCATACAATCATACTATGAACATATATTAATACAAAAACCTTGAATTAATTACAAAAAAAATATTAGCTTGGACCGGGGTTCGAACCTGCGTCCAAGCCGGTTCAACTTATTACACAAACACACTCACCACTAGACAGCCATCAGCTTTGGTGTTATATCTGGAACTTTTATTTTTTTTAACAACTACCCGAAGTAACATGGGTGGACTTTAGAAGTCAACCCATGACCAACACATTTGACTCGTACAATTGACGCGGTTCTAATCCAAATCTGGAAACAATCCCTCTTGATTCGAGCATTAAACGTCCCTCTTAGTCATTGACAGCTTGCAATTTCGTGATTAACAAGCTAATTTTTAACCCTAGACGCGTATGCCTTTATTATGGGTCAAAACTTCTAAATTTACGTACTCGTAGGATTAGTATAAATTGAACCCTTCTATTCAGTCTATACTCACCGAAAAACATCCCTCTACCCCCAATTTCTGTTAACCTTTCGTGTATTACTCGAATTGAGCTCGTGTTGACTCCACGTTGACCAATCCATTCGAAGTCTCTATCGCATTGTAAGTGTTAATTCGTGTCTTGGTTTTGTTAATCGGTCCATAAGAAACAATAGCCCCATCTTTGCAGGGGCTATTGGTTACTAATTCATTCGATTGGAAAAATTAGGGCTCAATCAATTCGAATTGGGGAAGAACACATGCACAGACTTGATGTTTTCATTAAAACAGGAACAAACACAACACAACCACTGATCTAGATCAAGTGGTTGTGTCTGTCTGTTGTTAACAAAGGAACACGGGTTCGATACCCGTCTGCACCTTTTCTTTTTTTTTTATCATATTACGAGTTCTAACAGATAAGACTTATATATATTTCCAATCCAATTATACTCGTTCTCAGGGTCAGCCCAGTTGGTGGCTGGCTTGTGATTAAGGCGTCGAACCGGCCAGGGGCTCGGGTTCGAGCCCTGGCACATGCTCTCTTTTTATTTCACTTTGTTTTCTTTACTTTTTATTATTTATATATTCAATATTAATTTTTAAATACTAAACATGGTTTATAAATCCTATAGAATTTATTTTAAGTTATTCTGATAATAAAGTTCATTATCCAATTTTTAGTTTTCCAAAAATAATTTATTTAATATATATTATAAATATTACAAGTTTATTTATTTAAAATTATAAAATTCAATAAAAATATCTAAACGATTTTATAAAATTCCACAAAAATTATACTAAACTTGTATATCCTTAAACATTTCAGAAATTATTTTTATTTCATAAAAGCCGTTCGTTTTATATTTTTAATTTATTTTTGTTAGTTTTAATCATAAATAATTCATAATAAATTCATTTTCCAATATTTTTGCACCAAAATTTTATATAAATTATTTTTAACTATCTAGAACTGAAATACAATTTTTAATTCAGAAGTTCTTTAATTTTAATATTTTTAGATATTAAAGTCATATTTTGACAATTTGAAATAATTAGATTAAATATTCTATTTTCAAGAAAATAATTTTATAAAAATTATTTTCATACTCAAAACCTGATTTTGTGACTATGTTCAATTTAAAATTTTACAAAGAGACTTTTATTTATTTATTTATTAAATTTCTTATATTTAATAAACAAATTGTTTATTAATCAAATAAACGTTTATCCCCAATTCGAAACCCTAGAAAATACTTATAGACTAGATAGACTTAGACTTATTTGTTACATTATACATAGGGTGATACTTGGCAACGTTGGATTACACTTATTCAATTACACAAGACTTACCACCTTGCTAAGGTGAGTATTACTTATCCCCTTTTTCGTTTTTACACTTTTGGGGTGATTCATGCACAAGTATACAAAACTTGCACATTCAGTTACACATACATTTTATTCATTTACAATTCATATACGTGTCTTGTTTATCTTTGTGCTTATGTGTGAACATGAACGTAGCTTACATACAAAATCATACATCTAGACATAACTTATGTTATGGTGCTCTTTACACATAGACGTAACTTATGTTACGGTGCTCATTTAGACATAACTCATGTTATGGTGCTCATTTAGACTCACACGTGTTGAGGTGCTCATTATCAATTTCATTGTACAAATTTTACATTTGATCTTTGTCTTGTTTTGTTACTTGCGTGTTTACATAATGCCTTGGAGATGCTAGACACATGAATTGTACTACTTTTCAAACTTATACTATATGTACAAAACTAAGTAGTACTCACCAACATTCTATGTTGACAAAATTATTTTCGTGCATGTTTCAGGATAAGCTGCTTGACGCTTCACATAGGACTTTGGACTTAGATTAAATCAATCAATTATCTTTATTTTGTTATCTTGTATTTAATTTCACATGTTGTAAAACAATATTTAATAATCAAATATTTACATTTTAGTACCATGAGCTTTTGAACAATCGTCACTACGTGGCACCTCGATGATTCCGCCATCGGTTGGGGTGTTACATTACGCATCTTTTGAAACTTAATTTTCATGTCAGTATATACGTCCAGGTCAAGCTCGACATGGATGAGGAAATAATTGGAATTAAAGGAAGCATTGGTACTAAAGCTCCATATACAATTATTTCTTCATTGTCTTTTGTAACGAACAAGACCAGTACCCATGGACCCTTTGGTGGAGCGACCAATTCTGAGTTCTACTTACCTTGGGAGAATGGTTCGTTAATCGGATTTTATGGGCTTGCTGGCTATAATAATATTCAACTTATTTTGTCTTTGTCACGGAAACCGCAAGACCATCAATCGGTTTTGGTGTGACGTTACAAAACAGGTCCTTAAGCTATCTAAACAACTACTATATAACCCCTTCATCGAATAGGTTTGTGTCAGCCTTTGTTCCTAAACCGCAAGACCATCTTGCGGTTTCTAATCCCTCTCTCCTACTAAGCAAAAGTCTCCCTCCTAATCACCACCCTCCCCTCTAGTTCACTCCTAGTCAGCTCCACCTAAGCATAAACCGCAAGATGGTCTTTGCAGTTTCACCAAATGCACAACTCCACTGCTGACACCCTCCAAACGTACAACAAAATCCTACTACAGCACCATTTTAGGAAAAAAAATCGTAAATAATCTATGGTTCTTGTTGCATGAGCTACATTTCATGCACATTATTAAGTTTTTAATTCGGTTAGAAAATGATTTCCCTGTATGAAATATTTTTATAATAAAAAAACTCATATTCATGTTACTATACTAATGAGAATTAACTAGGTCTTTTTCAGTAACGCGCGTTGCGCGTTTTGACTACTTCTTTGTACTGTTCCAAAATTGGCGCAAACAAAAACGAATCTGGTACAACAACCATTATAAGATTAACATTTGAACGTGAGTTCGCACATCAAAAGGGTTGTACGCGCCAAAAAACCACATAAAAGCAAGAAATTCTCAAACAAAAATCAATTCCATTTCTCGGATTTTGTCCCCTATAAATAAAAATATAAACATGGGCATCAAAACTTATTGATGAACCGGTCGTCACGGGTCATACAAAACCTAAATAACCTAGGTAGTTAGGGTAAATAGGGTATCGAATCCAAGGAGCGTGTGGTTAGTGAATGTTATTTAGTTGATTAGAAAATGTTGGTTATGAAGATGCTATGTTAATTATGAAGATTGCAATATGTTCATTTAAGACTTTGGTTGAAAGAGGTTTTGATTAAATTAACAAAACTTGGAATTAAATTATAATAAAAATGATGGAGAACAATTTAGGTTGTAACAATTAATTAAAAACACCACACCTAGGGTTCAACAATGAAGTCTAAGGTTATCACAAATGGGTCAAACAAATGTAGTGCAATTGGTGTTAACGGGGTGATTGTTCAACAGGCTTAGGTGTCAAGTTTCATCGACATTCAACAATGGACTAAACTACACTTCATTACCTAGAACATACAACCCTATGTTTGTGTTAGAGCAAGAAACCATGTTCATGACATTAGAAATTGGCACAAGATCAATTAACTAAAATGACTTCAACATAAGATTAATCACAATCTAACACGATAGTTCAAACACACAATCACACAATTAAAAGTTTAAAGAAATACCCAAATGTTTAAACCCTAGAACTTCAATTGTTTAATTCCTAAGCATGATACAAAGAGACTAGCCACTCATGGCCATGGAGCTTGATTCTTCAATGATTGGGTCTTGAATCTTGAAATCTTGAATGATAGAAGGATTTGATGTTCTTCAATGATATGGAATGATTAGGGTTTGATAAGATGGATTGGTAATGATAGAGATCCCAAATTATGAGCCTTCAAGGTGTTTAAAAGCCAAAAAAATCGAAACTTCCGTTTTGATACGCATTAAAAACATTAAACCCAAGTTTGACTGCAGGTGCTGTAGTCTACGCCACTTCTGGCATCTCCTACGCGAGTCCTGTAGGCGACGCCAAAAGTGCTGTAGGCGACGCCATGTCTGTTTTGGCTACGAGATTTTGCTCTGGACTACGGCATTTTGGTCCCCTTCTCCTACGCGAGTGCTGTAGGCGACGCCAAAAGTGCTGTAGGCGACGCCAACTTGTCCCGTACACCCATTTCAGCTTTTCTTGTTCGGTTTATCACTCCTTGTGCTCCCGAGATGTTCCAAAAACTCCAGATTCGCACCCTTTTTGTGTTAATACCTGAAAATCATAAAACACATCAAAGTAGTGCTATTCCATAATCATTTATGCATTAATCAATCAATTTAGCTTTGTTAATTCTCGAGTTTTTACCAACCTATCACTTATACACTGTATACATAACAATTAGAAGCAACAATGCTTACAATCTACGGGATGCCAACGAATTAAAAGACGAAAACTTCCAAAATAAAAACCCAGCACCTCATCCTTAGGTCTAACTGAAAAAACTCAAAAGCTAAAAGAAATCTAACCTGTACAATAAAAATGAAGAACTAAAGCCGAGCGAAAATTACGGAAACTAAACCAAAGAATGGCATGTATGACTTTTGTGTTATAAAACAAATATTCAGAGTAAAAAAAACACATCTCAACAAACAGCAACATATGCACACTTATTTTCCTACTGTTAATTGGTTTCCACACTTATTTTCAGAATGCAAAATAAGTTTCGATATAAAGTCTGGTGGGAATACGATTCATATCAGCTCACCCAATATAAGATTCAGCTTTATCGGGACCCAAGATTCCCACCTCATAACCGGTAATCGTTGCACAGATCTGTCTCTACGCAACAGTTTCTTTACCTGCGCAACAGAGAAATCGCCTTTGTCTGGATTGACCCATTTCCATCTATCCCTTCTGTTAACCATCGACATATCTGAACATACCTGTGTCGCCTCCTGGAACTCAGATATCTCAGCAACAGTGACAAGACTTCTAAACCAGCTGTTGCCGAAGACAGATCCGTTGAGGATCTGAGTAACTCGATTGCGAACAGAACAACTTTATCCCCAACAAAACTGCAAAACACAATGACGCACGGTTAGCACTCTATACCATATGTTTTTTTGTTTTGTTTTGTTTTGTTTTGTGAGTGTCTGTAATTCAGTCATTTCAAGTCTTACAACTGGAGGTCGCTAAGCTTGCCAAGGTTTCGCCTCAAAGAGTTAGTCTAAATCGAATAGGTTAAAAAATATCTACCTGGCGCGACATTTATGGGACGTAAACCGAAATCTGGATATGCTGATGTGAGCGCCAACAGCTCCACATAATCAAAAGTTTTGCTAAAAAGGGTTGGAAGTCTTCCAAAGCTTATCTTAAACGCCTTTGACCTCTTATATTCGATTTATTACCGTTTGGATTATTATTATTATTATTATTACTATTGTAATATCTTTTGTAATCATACTTAACACACTTATTAATGGACAAAAAAGCTCGCATATCAACCAACCCGACCTGTATTGAATATAACCCAATTCCCTACTGAAGAAACACCAATAGGAAGTGAAGGTGACCTGAGTTCCTATTGGTGAACTACCTGAGTTCCTGTTGACAGGTATTATAGTTATATCTGATAAAGGAGGCTCACTTTCATATCGTCAATGAAACCATGTCTTTAATGCGCTTAACTGTTCATCTTTCTTAGCAATTTCACTCTCCCTTTCTATCTTCACATTCTCCAATTCGGTTTTCTTTTGAACAATCTGCTCAAGTGTAACCATCTGCTGCCCATTTTCTGCTGTCAAAGTTGCCAACTTTTGGTGCAGATCTTCCATTTCCTTTTCCATTCCTATAATCGTCTGTTTAAAATCATCTACTATGGATTTTTTTATCATTAAGTTGCTTACGAGCTTCGTCTCTCTCCATTGCAGCTTGATCAAACGACGATTTGTACCTTCCTGCTTTAGCCTCTAACTCCTTAACTTTCTCCGTTTGTTCGGCACCCGACATCTCCAGCGATGAAACCATGTCTTTAAATGCGCCTAGCTATTCATCTTTCTTAGCAATTTCACTCTCCATTTCTATCTTCACATTCTCCGATTCGGTTCTCTTGAACAATCTGCTCAAATGTAACCATCTGTTAAGTCAATAAAATCCCAGCTACAAAGCAAGAGTGAAATTGAACTTTAATAGTTTATTATAAACCTATGCAGAACTCATGAAAATAGCAAAATAACTTGAGAACAGATGCTGCCCTGGGTTAAATCGAAATTTTAAAATTCAAAAGGCTATTCACTGAAATGAATTTGCATGTGTATATAGTTGACTTTTTTTAACATTTATCAAATATTAGTATTAAGAACTAATATAAAACTTCAGTTTTAGTAATTATAAGTTGTCATACACACACAGAGGCTTTATAAACTTTAATTTTAGTAATTATAAGTCGTCATACACACACAGAGGCTTACCGGCAAATTCCCCGGAAACGTTGACTGACTGGAAAAAAGGTAAACGTCGCCTACTTCTTCAGTTTCCAGACTCCAGATCCACTACCATCGTCGTCTTTAACCACTTCTCGCCACACTCAGCCGCGTACTGCTCCTTTGTAGTGTCCTTATCTTTCAGGACAAAGAACCCTAAAATCATTATACCTTTCTTACAACAAATTCACTAATAGTAGTAGAAAAAGATAATGGTGGTAAAATCATTATACCTTTCTTACAACAACATCATCTACCAAAACCCTTTCCTCCTTTTCTTTCCCATAAACATACATATTCACACTTGTAGATAGAGTAAAGAAAACACATTTAACGCAACAAATGCAAACATTGTTTAACAGTTAACTAACATATTTTGCATACATAAACCTGACATAAGCTGAAATCAAGCAAAGGATCCAAGAAAATGTATACTAAGAAAATTAAACCTAAAAAATTCATATGCAAATTTATGCAGGTATGGAAAAAGATTTTTGATTAAAACAGAACTTTAGATGCTGTACACATCCTTAGTTGCTTTCTGAACTTCTATGTAGGTATGATTTTTGTTTTGCAAATCAAGACACACATATGCACCATTACTACTGCTGTCATTAACGACCAGACCCTACACGGCTGGACGCCCAGCTCTATACGCAGCTGTCCCTCATGCCTATTTAAACTCCAAGCCCTAAAATACCTCGCCAACCTTGTCGAGACAAAAAAAGTATATGCGAACCTATTCAGCATATGGTGTCAAACAGCAACGCCAAATTTTTTGACACCCAAAATAACAAACAGGGCTGTCCTAAACTGTATTCTCACTTGGACTGGACAAAAAAAAGGCGCATGCATAAACATCACCTTATAACAGGCTGCAACTGAACCTAAAACGTTAACACACGTCCCACAAATGTGTCAGCCGCATGAAGCGTAAAAATGCAACTTTTCACGGGTTGACATAGAAAGCTATTTAACCGACCCCCTTTACCATGAACATTTTCTGAGCGCATCCACTACACGCAACCTCGCCTCTACACCTACGGCCTTCAACCAACCACAATCCACATTCCAACAACACCTCGTATCATCCCTACCACTTACAATGGGGCACCAGCCACTACACACAACCTCACCTCTACACCTACATCCCACTAACAGGAGACAAAAAAAACATTTTAAACCACATTTACAAACAAACTTTATTACTGACAAACCATTCCCCAAAAAAAAACATCACTTCATAAATCTTATTGCAAAAACTTACTAATTTATTTTAACTAACATGAAATGGGACCAACATTCAAATAATCATATGCCGAATTATGTAGGTAGAAACAATTTTTTGAAGGTCACAACAACTGCACTGCACAAACCAACATGACTTTTAAAATTCCTAAATATAAACGATCCACTAACCAAAACACCCTCACAAACACCTCATAAACTACACCCGAAACTAAAACCGACTGACATTACAGAAACAAAATGCAAAAATCTAGTGTAACCCACATACAACACTCGGTTCGAAGGGACCTTGTTTTACGAAAAAAAATTTAATTCTTTTAAACATATCACACTGTCAACAACAGCAAAGATCCAAACTCTAAAACACCCACAAAAAAAAATACTTTTAGACGCAACCGGTTTTCGAACAACCCACATAAAACTTCACATTCTTAACAGAAAGTATCAGACAAAAAGTTATAACAGAATCAAATTGTACCCCTGGGCAAATGCGTCATTAGTAAAGCAGTAGGTCAATGGATTTGAAAAGTTTATAGAAAAAAGGAATAATGGTCAACTCTAAATTAGCAAAATATAACATATAAATAATATGTGAGAGTGTGACATCGTAAACAAAAAAACAACAAAGCGGAAAGGAACAACATGGTGAAATTTTAATACCACCAACCTGCCAATTGCTGTCATGAGGATAACTTGTCCCAAGGTGTGCATTCATCGAGTCTATGATTTCAGTCTTGCAAATGCAATATTTACAAAACCAGCCTTGGTCTCCTGGTGGAACTGATAAAGCATATAAAAAACACTTCATTTAAGTTTTCAGCAAAAAGAAGCAAATTTCCATTACTTGCATAAATGGGATATAAAGTAAGATGTTACTCGTTCATGTTCTAAAATCTACAAATCGTTCCCAACCTTTTTTAAGGTGCTCTTGCTTATCGATAACTATTGGTTAGTACCTTCAAAGTGATCCTACCTTGCGCGCCTATGCTTCCTTCAAGTGAGCAGCCACAAAAGCAACTGAGAAAGCAACCAAAACATCAACAAAATACTCATTTAATATTCAAAATACTCTTGGTATTCGATAGCTATTACTTAGTACCTTTATGGTGACCCTGCTCGATTATGACAATTATGCTTTCCATTTCAATCAGTATTAACAAATATTTAGAACAAAAAATGGAACAGATTGAAAGGGGCGTCCTTCTCTTGATCTGTGAAGGCGGCGTAGCAAAAACCTGGAAGATGAGGAGAATAAACATCTATGCAGTTCTTCAACTTATGTTGGGGTAACCTTAACGACAATCAATCTCCATTAAGTGACATAAAAAATTTAGAAACTGAATCGGATGGAGGTTACAAGACTTACCTAACCCAAAAGCAACCTTGGTAATAATTGATGCCTTTTCCATTGGATCGTCAATGCAACCGAGAATGGTCAGGAAGATGTGAGATGGTGGTGGTTTCCGGCCGACGTAGGGTTTTCAGTGGTGGGGAAGAATGGTCAGTGGTGTATGGTGGAGATGGTATGTATAGCGGCGGGGTGAGGAGGGGTAATCCGATGGACCTGGGAGACGGTGGTGAGGGTGTTCTCTCCCTCTCTAAAAAGTGAATTTAGATGTGTCAATGTGTGGAGTTGTGGACTGAGAAATTTCGGGATGAAGAGATGACACGTGGTCATCAGCCTAACACGTGTCACAACAAAAAGCATTTGAAAATTACGTGTCCAGCAAAAGCAAGCAGGAAATAAAAAGAAATATTGAAACCAGCCGGGTTTCGAACCCGGTACATTTTGTACAACACAAAGGATATCACCACCACAGCACTGCTATAACATGTTAATGTCATTCAGCCCAAAATATACTTATTCATATACGAACACAAAAAAATAGAAAAAAATAACACCACTTTGAAATCACTATTCAAAGTGGTTTGGTTATTAATATATTGTAATTATTTAAGTAGATTTAAGGTTTTTAGTAATGTTACGCTTATTTTTTATAGAGAGAATTACTATTTGCGTTCCTGTGTTATAGTGGTTTTAACTACTTGAATTCAAAGTTGAAAACATTAACTACTTGCGTCCCTAAACTGAAATTAACTAACACCTTGAGTCCAAATTTCTAACCCTGTTAACTATTTGCGTCCCTAAGTTATAGTGGTTTTAGTTAACATAGTTAGAAATTTGGACTCAAGGTATTAGTTAATTTCAGTTTAGGGACGCAATTAGTTAAAGTTTTCAACTTTGGATTCAAATAGTTAAAACCACTATAACACATGACGCAAATAGTAATTCTCTCTTTTTTATATGATTCTAATGATTTCGTTGGCCAAAAGAAAATAGATAAGATGCAGAAAGAAACTTAGAGAAATAGTACTTTAACACTAGTTTTCTTTATATCCACTAAACACATGAAATTCCCTTATATAGGGATACAAAACACTAAAACCACTAAACGCTTCTACCACTACGTACGAAAACATGGGATCATGGGCATCCTCAATATCACCCTTTATTTTAACACACAAATGCAAATAAAATAATATCATAAGATCACACCCAATCCTGGAGTCCGATTCTCATGCATGCACACGTTCTGCTTCATTTGATTGTGCCTCAATGTTTGACCTTTACTTGTCCCACTATCATCCTTTATTTTTTTTTGAACGGCACTATCATCCTTTATTGAATGGATATTTGTAACATGGAAAAAACATAATATAGGAGCAAAGTAACTGAATGTGCATGGCAAGAACATAATATAGGAGCAAAGTAACTGAATGTGCATGGCAAGACCGATGTTATGATGGGCAATGGATTGATGACATGATAGCGAAGGCACACATCAAATTCACCGCATCCTTGATTGTTTCCATTACATTAGGATCATATATATAGCTTGTTGTGAAGAAAGTGATACGATAAGGCGAGTTTTTGAGCCCACTATTTATAACTGTCTTAAAATCTTACGGGCTAATGTGCATGCCATGAAGTTTATATCAAGTGACGCTTTTAAAAGTTTGTGATGTATTATTTGAGGATGTTATTTATTACATGCGGATACCTTCTGGGCCGTATTACAAGCTAATTAGCAACTAACACAAGTTTTGTTATCAAACCTTATTAACTACACAATTGTAAGTATCAAGTCAACCTCTTTTATTCACCCAACCCGTTACTAGGTTTTGTCATCAACAGAACAAAGTTGTAAAAAAAGAACTCAAAATACAAACCAATAATTTAAAATAGCTAATGCATCAATCGTATTTAGATGTTTGTCATCACATAAAAATAAAATCCAATACTGAAAATAAACTAAAAACGTATAAAACCTATATAAACCTTTCGTCTAAAGGATGTTACAAAAACTTTAACCGCTCATGATAGTCATGACAGCTTCTTGATTCGCCTATACATCAACCTTTTCGTTTCTTCATGTGATCTCCTCCAACGCTGCCGTCAAAAGTCCTCACCCAACTCGTTCAATAATCCTCTTTGTAATTCCTCCTCAAGCCACCGATCGACTCTCTTTGGCAGTCCATTCGTATGACTAACCCAAGCCCAACAGGCTCTCAAAATCCACATAATTAATTCATGGCTTTAATTATTCTTTGCATAATGGCACCATTTGATAGGCCTAGTCCACATAGTCCATTATAAGGCCTTCTTTTATATTTTTTAGTTGAAGCTAATGGCCTTCTACTCTTCCAGCACTCACCTCCTGTAGTTAATTTTTATTCAAAGTATATGTTAAACCACCGTTTAATACTCATTAAAGTACTTTATTGCAACTTTATCAAATATCACGTAAATAAATTGTGCATCCTCATTCGTATCAACTCACCATTTTTATTGCATGAATACTTTCAGTTATAAACAAATTTCATTTAAGATGTATATTAGCATTTGATCACTAGAAGTTTCTTATCTTGGGCATCTTGGGAGGTGGAATAAGACTTAGGGATCATCTGGTCCTGGGTTCGATTCCTATAAGGGGGGTTTTCCATATTTATTGGGTTTCCTTCTGAATTGGTGTATATGCATTATTTCCTAGTAGTATGATCGGGTGGTTCTGCTGGTGGCACGATGATACTCCAGTGACCGTCAATGATCCCTTTTGCCGTTCAAAAAAAATATATATACTATCTAGTATGCACAAATAAGAGGGATTGTAGCCTATCGGTATCAAGGTGTGAAGATAAAGTGTTACTCTCAATGAATCAAGGTTCCAGTCATATAGTGGATAAATATATAGAATTAGGCAAACTTAGATGAGTGTGTGAGCTAACCAATTAAAAAAACTAGTCTATACAAACTAATAAAAAGATTAGTGATATCATGTTGTAAAGATGAAAATTATGGGATGTTCTTATGAGTTGTGACACATTTAGCGGCTGTTTGGTTGGGTCTGAATACCCTAGTCAGACACAGATTGTCTGATTCAGTCAGCGTTGGAGACGAGTTCGATTGGATTCAGACGTGAACAACCCTGCTCCTCCTTCCTCCTTCTCATCTCCTCCTTGCTCCTCCTCTCCTCCACTCTCTGCCGCTCCTCTCCACCCATCCACCTTCCTCAACCCTCGTCACCATCCCCGTCTCCTCTCCTTCTACTCCGACAACCGCCGCCACCCAAGTGTGTTTGTGTGTGTTTAAGAAAAAGAAAGAAAAAGAAACATGGAGAGAGCAGAGGTGTTTGTGTGCGTTAAAGAAAAAGAAAGAAAAACAACAGGGGAGAGAGCATAGAGGCGTGTGTGTAGGTTAAAGAGAAAAGGGTGTGTGTGTAATAAGGTGTTTGATTTTTTTTTATCAACGATTCAAATGTTCAACCAAACTTCACTTAATAATTCAGTATTTAACCATTCAGAACCTCTTAACCATTCAGACCTCTTACTGTGTCAGCACTTACCCATTCAGAAATTGCCAAACGGCCCTTAGTTTGTTGGAACTAGAATGTAAATTTCACATCTAACATATGATAAAAACGGGTTTAAATTCTTCAATACCATCAAATTATTTCAAACAAAATAATTTATGATCTCTATCCGGTATTATATCAGCTACATTATCGTATTATATTATATCGTATCATATTATAAGGTATTGTCTCTTATTGTATCATATTATGTCATATTGTATCATATCATATCACATCACACATGTATCATGTTATACTATGTTATATTTACATTTTATTATTTACTTATTTTTTTTAAACTAGTGATATCATCTTGTTATAGTTAATATTTCAACTAAACTATAACACAATAAAAAAAATTCCACAAATTATGACCAACAATTTCTCTCAAATCACTCAACCCAACAATGCCTCATCTAGAAAAAAGTTGGAACACATTTTTATCTTGACTATTTATTGAAATTATTATTAGCCGTTTTTATATAAATACAAAAATTATAACTATGCCACAAATTTCATTCGATTTTCTAATAATAAACGATATAACTGATTTTATTCATTATACATTTTACAGGTTTAATCTAATACTTATTAACCCTCAAAGTGTAAGAGTACCGACTACTGAGAAAATTAATATGGACCAGTGTAACACTCAAGGCAAATCCCACATCGACCGTGAGCATGAGAGATCCTTGGTTCATAGGTAATTTAATGCTTCTTAAATCACCAACGTGTTTGAGTTATGGAGCATATGAAAACTCTATACTTAGTGTTTAAGTGGAAGTAGTACAGGATGGGTGACCTCCTGGAAAATTTATATTTTATACCACGGCAACCAAAAACAAATCCGTTAGTTCCTGGATGGGCAACCCATCGGGGGAAAAGCTGACAATATTGGTAGTGAGAGGGGCCGAATGTTACACAAAGTTTTATTAATTATATGTAATATTTTTTACTTAATCTCTAAATTTTATTTAAATTATTATTCATAACCATATAATTATCATGTAAGTTAATAAAAATAAAAATTCGAAATTGTGATGACCAACACATACGTCACTGAAATGGTCTAAAAAAGTCTCCCCTTGGTATAAAAGGGTGTGTGATAAAGATAGACCAGTGGTGGTGGGATAATAATAATAATAAATAATAATAATAGAATTTGAGTCAATAAGAGTGTGGACTCACTCACACCAACCAGACCACACCAGACCAGACGGTTACTCTCTACTTCAAACACTTCTCTTCACCAATCGGATTCTAGAACCTTCCATTGTTATGAAACATCGAGCACAAGTATTTTAATCTATAACCATGGGCAATTGTGGTACTCGAGAGGAATCTGCAACTGCTTCTGATGCTAATAATAATAATAATGGTACGGTTTCAGATCTAGGTCACGTTATTGTTATACGGACGGTTTTGAATGTTATAGGTGTTGTTATTGTTGTTGTTTCGTTAGGAATTTGACCTGCATTTGTGTTGTTTATGATTGATGAGAGTTAAACTGTGTTGAATTAGTAATCTGCTATAGGTGATGTCTGAGTTTGTGTTTTTGTATGGCTAATGTAGGTGTTATTGTTTGTTAATGCACAATTTAATCTGCATTTGTGTTTTTTTATGTTTGATGAGAGTTAAAGTATGTTGAATTGCAATCTGTGTGATGGTTAATCTGCTATAGGTGATATCAGCATTGGTTTTTTATTATGATTGATTTAGGTTTTATTGTTGTTGCTCCGTGCACAATTTAACCTACATTTGTGTTATTTATGATCAATGATAGCTTAACTATGTTGAATTGCAATCAGCGTGCGGTTATTATTTGCTAAAAGTGACATCTGCATTTGTATTTTTTTTATGATCAACATAGGTGTTATTGTTGTTGTTCCGTGCGCAATTTAACCTGCAATTGTGTTGTTTATGATTGATGATAGCTTAAGTATGTTGGATTGCAATGAATCTGCTATAGGTGACATCTGCATTTGTGTTTTTTTATGGAAATTTTAGGTGTTATTGGTGTTGCTCAGTGCACAATTTAACATGCATTTGTGTTATTTTATGATGGATGATAGTTAAACTATGCTGAATTTCATTCGGTGTGCCGTCAATCTGCTACAAGCAACATCTGCATTTGTGTTTTTTTTATGATTAATTTAGGTGTTATTGTTCCGTGCACAATTAAACCTGCATTTGTGTGTGTGTTTAATTACGATTAATGACATGTAAAGTATGTTAAATTGCAATTGGCGTGCAGGTAATCAGCTACAAGTGACATCTGGTAAAAGCCAGGGTTTGGAGAAGAAGCGTAGTCGGTCAATATCGGGACTGAGCGAGCCTTCTACGCCTCGTAACGACATGAACATTAGTGAAGCATTGAAAAATAATTCTATGTCATATAACACTATCACTTCGTTCACGATGTTTGAGCTTGAAACCGTTACTAAAAGCTTTAGGTCTGATTACATTCTTGGAGGAGGTGGCTTTGGGACTGTTTACAAAGGCTATATAGATGAAAATGTTAGGGTTGGTCTGAAATCTCTGCCGGTTGCAGTTAAGGTTCTCAATAAGGAGGGTCGTCAAGGCCACAGAGAATGGCTTGTGAGTTACTGTTTACACCTACATTTGATTTCATTAATCGTTACCTATTTTGTTAAGATAGTGTGTCTTTTTTGTTATGTCGTTTGATTGATATGTATGATTGATTTTGCTTGGTATATCATGGCGTGGCAGACGGAAGTCAGTTTACTAGGTCAACTCAGGCATCCCAATTTGGTGAAGTTGATAGGATATTGTTGTGAGGATGATAATAGGTTGCTTGTCTATGAGTTCATGTTCAGAGGAAGCCTCGAGAATCACTTGTTCAGAAGTATGCACCTTTGTTCGTTTCCTTTGCCCTTTCGTTAGGCTTGTTAATTATTTATAGTATTCTAGTTTTTCCTTTTATTTATGTAAAAAATATGGTAAATGGTATTAATGTTGAAATAGTTGTATTGCAATTGTGCCTTTTGTGGTAGTGACAAAGTTAGTAATAACAATTTTGGAGAGAGAGAGAGAGAGTCACTTTTGACCTAGGAGTTTGACCTGCATTGAGTCTCACTATTCCAGGATTCAAGACTAACGTTTTAATTAAATCTGACCTAATGCATAGTGATGATCTTTAAGACAATGACCGGATTGACCGGAATAACTTTGTTGACAAAAAATAAAAATCTAATAGGCTTGTCTGAATGGCTGTAATATGAATTTATATTGAAAGAGTTCTTTCTTGATGAATTCCAAGCAGGGAGGGGATAGCAGTCTTAATTAAATAAAATATAAAAGATCAGCATAGAAGCTAAACAACCATGTTCTTGAATTCTGTTCTTGATTCAAATATTAGTTTTGAACATTTTGGAAAATATTATCATTGGTCAGCTAACTGGACTCTAGAATGTTTACCAGGAAGTCTTTTATTATTTAAGGGTCTTTAGGGTTGTAATTTCTGTTTTTGCGGACACCAAAAGATTGTACGTCGACATTTGGATACGGTATTTAATTACTGGTTCTTTTATCGTTTTACTTGGCCATAACCGACATTGTTTATATAAATGCTACAGCAGCCACTTACTTTTCTGAGCACAATTACGGCATTTATACCTTTTGTCGTTAAGCATGTTAATCATTACCTAATCCTTTTGTCCTCAAACGCTATAGACAATATTGTATCCTTTTGTTTTTCAATGTCATCATCATTTTTATATTACCTTTTTCATGCAATTCTATTATTTGCATCATGAACTGCAACATATGATTATGAACATACTTCAACCATCTGTTAAATTTATTAGTTTAATACCCAAAACTCCCTTTCAAGGAGATAAATAGGAAAAAATTGTGCACTAAAACTTGTACATTGTAAGAAGTGATGATGACAAATGGTAAATAGGTAATTTTGTATTAGATTTTTTACAAGTAAACATTGCTAGTCATGTGGATATTATTATTTTAATTAGGTCTTAAAGTTGTTTTATCTTTCAATATTCAATTATGTACAAGTATTAGGAATAGGAAGTCTTTTAGTATTTAAGCAATTAAGCGTTGTAATTTCATCATGCTTTTTATGATGAACTGCGTACTTCTTTGGTAATTACCAATTAAGAGAGCTTATTGACCTCTAGAATGTTGATTAAATGTTTTGTTTGTGTTTTATTTTTTTCGCTCGTCTTTATTACAATCCTGATAATCTAGAAGTATTGAAGGGTTGTCTGAAAGTAGTGTGTTCTGTATTCTGTAACTAAATATATTGAATATGCTGAAGAGTGTCTGGTGTATCTACCATAAACCGATGCATTGGTCTTCTGAAGCATTCATTTTGCGAGTCATGAAAAATTCCCTTGTCTAATTACTGTTGCGTACAAGTTACTATTTTTGAATGCTTTTGTACTTATTGAATATTGACATTGTTAATGCAAATATATCTATTTATACTTGATTTAACATGCTTTTTTTGAGGTTTTCAGAAGCATCTGTACCATTATCATGGTCAAAAAGAATGATGATTGCTTATGGAGCTGCAAAAGGTCTTGCCTTTTTACACAACTCGGAATGGCCCGTAATTTATAGGGATTTCAAAACTTCAAACATTTTGCTGGATTCGGTATGTATGCATGAGCATTTACGTTTTTCTTCACTTGAGTTCTTCTGTTTTAACATTTGTAAGTTTTAAAGCTTATAAATCAGTAGGAGTCGACAATTGTTCTAGAAATAAAAATGCTCTCTCCGTACTAAACTTATGGTTCATGTTTCTGTTTTATTTTGTGCATTTCAGAACTGGATATGTATAATCTACTAATATTCCTATTTTCTCTATACTCACCCTTATCATAAATTCTTTCAAGTTTTTCAATCAAATGGTATCTTATATGCACTATGGGCAAAATTGGTATTCCTGCTAATTCAAATCTGCATTAGTTGTACATATCTTAATAATTAAATACGTGGATGCGGGTGTGATATATTATTATGTTGTGATCTAAAGAAATTGACATGTGTGGGGTGGAAAGTATCGCTTAGCAAGTTTCGGGTTAACTTGTGTAGAAAGAAGAATAATTCCCTAGTTTTCCTTTCGGTTTTTGGCATTAAATATCAATGTATTCATTTGTCCCTTAGTAATTGCACTTTTTGTACTTAATGATTTTGTTTACTATTTGGGTCATTCCGTAAACATTTTAGTTAACAATTATATATAAAAACTAACACTACATAGTAACATTATAGAAATATTTTTTTTGATTTCATATAAAATTTATGATTTTTGAAAGCTGGTTTGTTGGATACAAAATGACCTTAAATGGGACAGTCATCTTTCAATTACTCAGCTGTACACAAAAAAGGACAATAATAACTAAACATGACAAATTAAATTTACATTGACGTTTTATTGCATAAAAAACTTTTTCTTCCTACCAATGTCTACCCGAAACTTCCGTAATTGACGCTTTCCATGGTTCCACCCCGTACATTCCAGTTTAGTTAAATTTCAATCTAATGATATAAATACCTAAATCCACATATTTAGTTATTAACTCCATATATATGTTATTTCTCAAGTAATAATCAACTTCCATTGGTTTATAATTTACGAACTTGCGAGCGTTCAAATATTATACGCAGTTGTTAGATGGGTAATTAGTAGTGTGAATATACAGGATTACACAGCTAAGCTATCTGATTTCGGGCTTGCAAAAGCTGGACCTCGAGGAGATGAAACCCATGTATCAACTAGGGTTATGGGTACCTATGGTTATGCTGCTCCTGAATATGTTATGACTGGTATGAATTTCAACATTAATCTTTACTTTAGAAATTTGATCTCCACATCTTTTTTCCCAGTAAAATAATAATCAATCAAGTAATGAGGATTTGAGTAACATCAGCACACACTTTATAGTTCTAAACACAAAATAAGCATCTCAAAACAGTTAAATAAGTTATCTTGAAAGAAGCAGGTTCCTTGTGGATTATAGAAATATTTTATGGTTAAATAATTAAATCTGACTAGGCCTACACAAACCCTTCATTGAATTGATAAGTTTTAATATTTTATTACTAGCGGGTCGAACTTGTAAAATAAAATAACTTTTAAAACCTTAGCTGAAAAGGAAATACATCAAACAGTTTAAAAATCTCCCATAATATAATCAAGAATTAAGAACCTCCTAGATTGCTTTAACCAAAAGTTTGATCATTATTTTAATAGAAAGTTTGGTCATCAGATTCTTTTTGTATAGTAATTTATGAAATTTAGAAAATACAGAATTTGCGACCTATAATATTTGGACATGCGTGAAATGTTTCTTTTCCTATAGTATAGGAAAAGCCATGTCCTCATAGATGGGTCAATTCTGGTTACGTTTTATCTCTAATGGGTCAAACAAGTAAAATAATAGCTGAAATGGGTCAAACAAGTAAAATAATAGCTGAAAAGGAAATGAATCAAACAAGTCAAACGGGTCAATGTCAAATTCAATGCTTAAAACCTTCTATATGTTTTTATTCATAAAGTTAGATTGATATTGAAATAACGTGATTGTTATATTCGTATTTTAACTATTTATCTTAAAAAGTTGGACAAGTATCGTATCAGATCAGCCCGAATCGACCCAGTCTGGCATATACAAACCTGACTTGGATTCTTGTATGCTGAGCAGGACATCTTACCGTAAGGAGTGATGTTTACAGTTTCGGGGTCGTTCTATTGGAATTACTAACAGGAAGAAAGTCAGTTGACAAAACAAGACCAAACAAAGAACAGAGTTTAGTGGACTGGGCCCGACCCAAACTTAAAGACAAGAAAAAAATGCTGCTAATTATAGACCCAAGACTACAAGATCGGTACTCGCTTAGGGCTGCCCAAAAAGCTTGTAGTTTGGCATATTACTGTTTAAGTCAAAATCCAAAAGCAAGACCATTAATGACTGATGTGGTCGAGACCTTAGAGCCTTTACAACATGGCGGTTCAAATGATGCTACCATGTCTTCATCCGTGTCTCCCCTGGCAGGCGGTGGCAATAACTCAGATAACCGGATGGGTCATAGGTTTGTTAGGACAGTAGGAAGTGCTGGCGGGTGTCGGTCCCGAAACGTGAATTGTGCTCAGGGAACTCCTGCACCATGTCGGGTTAGATAAGAACATTGAATGGTGGCAGCCGTTACTCATATTAACAGAAGCGTCATGAGTTTCGTAGAACATTAGGTGGTGGTAACTAAAGTAACTTTAAATACAAATTGTCTTGTTTTGTTGAATGATTTAGAGAAATGGATGAGATTTCTATATAAATATATTTTAGTTTTGTTTTGTACTTGATGTTTGTATATTATGTTCATAATGTTTTGTGGCTTTCTCATAGGCCGATCTATGTGGGATGTGCAATACTTGGTTCAAACAGTTGTAACCGTCGACTAAACCAAATGTTGACTGGTCCAGCTCTCGGTCCGTTTTGGCATATGTAAGTAGGGTTGTAAACGAGCTGAAGCAAGCACTTTCCTAGCTTGTATAAGCTCAAACTCGACTGGTTAGTAGATTTTGAAAAGATTAGCCACATGAGACCAGGTCAAAATAGGTTTGGCGTGTTAACATTTCTCTCTCTTTTTTATTATAAAGAATCAATATCGTTAATATAAATACAATAACAACTATCAAAAGCGATACGATACCAACAATAAAAGACGATATAAACACATGAGAAACTCCATAGGATTTGTATCTTAAATCAGCCATGTTCTTATTGTTTTTTTCTATATTTTCATGAAGCGGAAATGATTTGTTACAATAAAAACCATTCAGTCTGATTAAAAAAAGGTACATAAAACCCCACAAAACCAACTTGATGACCGGTTCAGCTTTGAACCGAATCATGATCACCCCCGTCTTATCAATACCGAGTGAGAGATAAAATAAAGTCACTAGAAATAGCTTTAGCATTATTACAAAGACAACACATACTTTGGGGATTAAAAGAAACAAATTTTAGCCCCCATAAATCTACAGGCTATTGAAGTCAAGAATACAAAACTGTATTGGTGAATATGAGGTTTTTGCTACTTAGCTACATACATATCCTATAAGATATGATTCCAGGTGTATGTATGAATTAATCACCAGATATGTAACTCTTACCCTCGTAATACCTTCTCTCACTTTCTCCCTTCCGTTCGTTGCGTTTCTGAACCGATACAAAGAATCAAATATAAAAAGTCCATAGCGTAAACATATTTAAGCTTTTACATTCTATTAGATATCCGTCTTAAAACTCGAAATTGAGAATCAGATAATTAGTTGCAGTAGAAGGTGTTTAAAAGTGCTTCTACTTGTGATTTTTAAGACAATCAACTTGTTACCCATTAAACTGGCTAAAATATTATGGAGCGACGTTCCGAGTAAAAATGCTGATGTGGATAACTTTTTTAGCCAAGTGGTCACTTTTTTGTGAGACGGCGTTCCATGTCAACAAAAACGTATACCTGGCATACACGTTAAAACATCGCCTACATAGCATCTTGTTTTTTTTTTAATATGGAAGTTTAACATACAACAATTTATTATCTATCAACTACAATATATTTTCATAAATTACTTATTTAACATACTAAAATTATATTGAGAAAGTATAGGATACAAAGTATTCTTAACGTGAGAAGTGTAGGAAGCCACTATAATTTGCCACCTGTCAATTTAACCAAACCATGATTAACCTAATTAAACCCAATTGCAGTCAAATTCTAGGGCAAAGTAAATCACGTTCTTCTGCAACAATTGAATCCATTCACGGATTCCAAATTCTTAACAGTGGAACATGATCAGTTGAATCAAAACCCTAACAACTCAGATTTCAACAACATTTTTGGCTTCTGCAACAATTGAATCCATTCACGGATGCGATAGATGAAGAATTCGAGAATGTATACACATGAAACTTACCGGAGAAGTTGAATAATGACTAGAATGTCACTCACCAGAACTATCGAGTCAACATCAAGTCTACATGTTTACTGAAAAACAACGATCATTGATGTAGTGAACAAAATGAAGAAGAAGAAGATTTTTGATGATCAATAAGAATATGAAGATGAAGGTGCGTTTTATGATTTTATGGGTGCGTCTTATGATTTTATGGGTGATTACATAAAAACAACGATCAAGGTAGCATGTGTTTTTTGATTTTTTTATGGGTGCGTTTTATGATTTTATGGGTGCGTTTTATGATTTTATGAGTGCGTTTTATGTTTTTATGAGTGCGTTTTATGGGTGCATGTCTTTGAGTGCTTATTTTGTTGTTCTGCCTTTGAGAGATGAAGGTGCGTTTTATGATTTTTATGGGTGCGTTTTATGATTTTATGGGTGCGTTTTTGTTTTTATTAGTGCGTTTTATGGGTGCATTTTTAGTTTTTTTTGTAGCTCTGTTTATATTAACCATGCTCTGTTTTTTGTTTGAAAACAGAACTTGCGTTCATAAAAGTATTTTACAAGGATAACGCACGTTTATACATTTCATCTTATTTATTTACGTTTAGATGGTTATTCTTTTATTTTGGAGTGTTTTTTCAACATCTGTATAATCCTCTGTTTTTTTTGTTTAAAAAAACAGAGCATGTTTCAGATGAGAATTGCAAAACAATATTGTTTGGCTTGGTTGAGAATGGGTACACCGGCAATCCCAAATCTTGATAAACAATGTTCTGTTGATGATTGTAAGCTTATAGATTTCCTTCCCTTCACTTGCGATTGTTGTAATAAGATTCAGGTTGCATGATTTTGATGGTGGTCGGAGGTTAGTTGAACGGTGCTGATGAGGAAGATCCGGTAATGGTGGATGGTTGTGAGGAGGAGAATCAGGAGGGATTGTAAACTTTTACACCCTAAAAACACACGTGGGTAATTAACTTGGGATGATTTTGATTAAAACACAGATTGATGGTCAGGATTGCTTCTTACACTTTGTAATTTAAGGAGCCTTTGTACAATAGCCTCTCTCAATTATATTATCATCATCAACATACTCAAGTTAATCCCATCAATAGCAAAGCTACGGTGGGGTCTGAGGAGGGTAAGATGTAAACAGCCTTACCTCTACTCCGTAGGAATAGAGAGGCTGCTTCCAGTGAGACCCCCGGCTCGATAGTAGCTTTGCATCAAGCCTTATACATAAGGCACATAACAGTATAACACTAAGCAATCGGGACAAGCCCGATTGGTGCATTTACCCCCTTGTCTTTTGGCCATCAACGCCACCACATGATCCGTGATTAACCGTCCACCGTTTTTAGCGTTATTTTCATAAAATTAGTAAAATAACGTTAAAATTAGTGCAATTTTACTTTTCCCCCAAGGGCCCACACACAGTGGCGAAGCTTGACCCGAAACTTCGGGGAGGTCGGAAGTCACTCGTTTCGGGGGTTGAAACCGTATGTACCAAAAAAATTCTATCCGAATACTATATAATCGGAACTCCTGAGCGAAAAATCGGGGGGGGGGGGGGGGTCCCCTCAAGAGCTGCGCCCCCGCCCACACATGTATACATTGATTTAAAAAATGATCTTGTTTTGTTAGACCTATTAGCATTTAGCAAAAAGAAATGAGATGATTTTTGTTTTGTTTTGTTTTGTTTTTACAAAATAAACTACACAAAGAGGGTAGGTAGTAGGTACTTTTAGTTTTCTCTTAATAATATTTGAGTTTGAATAGTATGCTTATGAAAATGATGCATGTCAAGGGAAGTAATGGAACCTGATAAGCTTCATGATTTGATACAATCCTTTTTATGATGGTGCTTGTAGTGATATCTAAAGGACTTTCCAATACTTTAAATATCTCCATACTTTTTGGAACAGCGTATGGATCCCGATCATTCTGTGAGATCATCGACCAAATTAGTCAATGTCAAAATAGTAAGAGCATAAATAATATTTTAGAAGGATTACGTAAGCAGTAAAATATAGCATACCTTTTCAAAATCATCATCTTCTGCTACTGTCCCATGGACAACCAAAGAGATATTAAAGGTTGTGATCTGCATTATGTGATTTAGAACACTTTAGATTTGCAATTTTATTATTTTGGGACAACACTCATCACATGATTGAAGTAAACGATTACTATGGTTTAAAAAAACGGGTGAGGCGTGCGCCTTAAGGCGATTCTGTAAGAAAACGAATCTGAGGCGGCGCCTCAGGGTTTTATTTTGTAGGTGCGCCTCATGGGTTTTTGATGTTTTGAACTTTTAAATCCGCCTCAGGCTTACACCTCAATTCGCCGCCTCGTGAGACAAAGGGAAAGCGCCTCGAGGCACGATTCCGTACTTTTAAACCTTGATGATTACTACTACGCCCCAAAGTAAAATTGCAAGAATCGATTTAGCTTTTCTATAGAAGTCCTCTGATTACTAATATCATGAAAGATTTTCTTTTTTTCTTTGACCATGAGAACCTGTTACGAAAAACTCACGCCCCCAGCCCCCACCAATACCCTAACAACTAGTGGGCAGGTAAAGCGCAAGCTTACGCTTGGCAGGTGGCCTTCAGAGTTAAGGCACAAAACCAGTGGACGGTGGATTCGAACCTGAGACCTCTGCTAATCAGACGCTTACCACCACCCAAGGTCAATATCTAGTAAGATTGCTAATGAACAAATAGGTAAACGCAAATAGAGTCGATTTAACAGAAAACGTTAATAACAAGATTAAATGGTACATTTGCAGTAAAATTTAGGAAAAGTGTTAGGGAGTTAAAAGGAAGTAAACTTTCGAATTATCATGTATGTAACTCACCATATCTTTTGAAATCTCCCACGGAGCACCAATAATAACTTCATCAACATACCGACAAGCCAAAACGCTTAAGCTTCGTTCATGGAGATTCATGATTGGGCGGTGTGCTCCTCTATTGGCACTGAATGAATAAATAAACAACAAAACAATATATGAAGAAAAAGAGCATTTTGTTTACTATCTCACGAATCTTCTTTATTAAGAGGCGCAATGATATAGTGAACCCACCCAAAAGTTATAACTTTATAAACCGAGATTTTCAATAGGCTTAGGATCCGGTGAGGAGCTAAAATCAATGCGTAGCATGAGAAAACTTTGATTTACTGAATTTGTAACATTGATTCACAATTTTGTATTTCAGTCGGATCAGAATCAATTAAAAAGAATATTAGGATATTCGAGTATATAAAAAAGGTCAAGGTTACAAAATTTAGGGAATCAAAGTCTCCTCACACATCCCACAAATATTTAGCTTCTCATTTGATGATTTTGATCCACATACTATACATAGTTATCAAAGGCATGAGGCGCACTCAAGGCGCTTAGGCTCTGCCTGTGGCCTAGGCGAGAAGCACAAAAAAGGCGCAGGCCTAAGAAAAAAAAAGCGCAAATAAAAAAAATAAAAAAACACCAAATAATTAAAAATAACAACCATCTTACAAATATAAAATGATTGATTTAGCAATATCTGCTAAAAGAATTAACATGCCTTTGATAACTATATGGTAGATAAAATCAGTTGGTGGTAAATCAATGAGTTGAGGTGTTTATATATTGAAGAATAATTCAATAGAACTGATTTAGGGATCGATATGCAGATTTGTTTTTATCTATAAGTGTTTTAAAAATCAAATATATTTAAAATAGAAAAAGATTTGATTGAGACATATATCGCTATAACTGATAAACATTGGTAAGGGAATTAGGTTTACAAAAATCAGATCGTGGCTTTTTTTTATCTAGGATGGAAAAGCGGGATCTAGTGGCTTCTTGGTCGCCTAGGCGGTCAAGGCGATGGCTTTTGATAACTATGATACTATATACATTGTGTGTGTGTGTGTGTAGAGAGAGAGAGAGAGATCATAGTGTCATACGTCACAGTTTGATCTGTGTGAATCCCAACAAGTAAAAAGTCTCCAAGCCCACGAGCAAGTCTTAAAATCTGTGAAAACACAAAATATTTGATTTTGAGCCTTAATTTTAATAAGTGATATGAGCAGAAGTTAAGAGCCTACCTCCACATGTCCAGCATGGAACAGATCAAATGCACCATCGATATAAACTATCCGAGCATCAGGTCCAGCTGCCTACAAAAACAGCAGTGTAACCAATAAACCTGAGTTATTTTATGTATTTACATATACCATATCCGTTCAAAATAAAGGCTAGTGTTATGCAAAGCCAACAAAAGTATCAACTTACATACTCCCACCATCCCCATTAAATCTCCCCATAATTACTGAATAAATGTCAATGCAGTTCGCATAATATAATTCCATAAATGCTTCTTAAATTGTTATGAAGAGGGCATAAATAACCTACAAGCATCCATTTGAAAGGAAAAATGTATGCATCGACCAATAAAGAATGCAACTTTCTTTCTATAAATATGAGGGCATATATAAATATGAGGGCACATACTGAAACTATATAAATATGTCCTGACTACTTAGCTCAACTGGCTGATGAAGGTTTTCCCATTCCAAGGGTTCCTGCGCATCTGGGGCGGTCCGGCAGGCGGGTTAAGGGGAATTGGCCTAAGTACCCGGGGGCTTGGAGATCGTTTTGTTGGCCGTTCACAAAAAAAAAAAAAAAAAATAAAATAAAAACGCAGCCTGGTTTTCTTCACATCAAACTGCTGCCTTTTAATAATCGCATTATTGTTTTTTTTTTCAGATCTTCAGAAGATATTTTCTTCATTAGGTATTTTTGTCCAGATTTGGTATAACCAAAACCGGATAGATACCTGTGTGGCCTATAAAGTAGTTTCAATAAATGGGTGTCCTCTGCGTACATTATCCCGGAAAAAAAACTATAAGCACCTGCCCATTAGAAAACTGAACAATCCTGCGAGACGTAGGAAGAAAATGAGAAACACGGGTCCCACTGCCAGAGACGCCATCATCATGTTTTTGGTTATGACCGTGACTAAATTGTCTCTGCAACGAAGCATGACTAGGGCTCTCACTACTAGTCCTCTCTCTTACACAAAGAAGCATCCGACCTGCATTTATCACATTCCCGACAAAATTTATTGGAACCCATATCCATGATGCGATGAAGAAGAGAAAACGGAGGGAAATGAAGCATAATGCATACCAACAATATCTGTGCTTGATACTCCTTCCGTTCGCTTTATTTGTTTATAGCGACCAGCTTTCTTGGCAAGGGCATATGCATCGGTTCCATCGGGAAGAATGCATGGATCATCTCCATGAATGATATAATCTATATTGTATTCGTCAAACAGTTTCCTCATAAATTCTTCGGTTATAGCATAAGGTGCATCGGGAATGACTTCATCAACCCACTTCACAGCACTTACCATAAGCATCCTAAGATTAAAAAAAATGAGATGAAGACCGTATTCTTAATCTATTAGATTAAAGATTTGATGTTTATCTTATTATGCATTAATGTTCGTTCGTAAATTCGTTTATTGTTATTTTTTTGGAGAACTAAGAGTTGACAACGGCATTCAAATAGCATTAATGGAAACACACAACTAAATATAATCTAAGAACCCATAAGTTGAAGGACTAAAACCTTAATGCCTAATAGTAGCTACAGCCTACAAGCCAACAAGAATATACCAAACAGCTTCAATACAAGGTACAAATCACAGTTGGTAGACGAGTGGGCATGGCAAAACCGAAAGGGAAAGAAACCTAACAAACACAAAACTACATACATATTAGGAAAATAAATAAAAACAAGGATTGCTGATCAATGTACAACTGATGACGTTATGCAAGCTGGCTACTTAACCCCTCCCCGGCTCCCTCATTCCATAGTTGTCGATAGCGAATAGTGGACGATAGTGACAATCAACCGATATGCTACGTAGTGATAGCGATGAAATAGCGGAAATAGCGGGAGCTATTTCATACACTAAAACAATATTTTAGAGATATTTTATATGTATATTTTACCACAAAAACAAAAAAAAACAAAAATCTCGCTATTTGTCGCTATCAACCATATAGCGACACATGAGCGCTACGCTGTGCTATTCGCTATAGCAGGCGCTATGGTCGCTATTAACAACTACGCCTCATTCCTCATAATATTCCTAGTAAGTTGAAAAAAGAAACCAAATTTGATTTCTTGTACACATTTTGTCAAGAAACAGCCCATCACTATGGATCTATATGATTGTGAGTACTATCGAATTCCTACGTCTAAAACAATAAAGAAATAGAAATTTAATGATACGACTCAATGTACTCTTGAAGAGGCCATAGATCCTAATACTGCCGCAATGCTTGAACTAAAAAATGTTTATGCAGAATTCTAATTCAGCAAATTCTCTATATGTGATCATCAAAATTACATATAGAGCATCATGATTAGCTCAAGGGGTTGCCATATAAGTGGAACTATCTATTTTCATATTCTGTTTTATGTTGTTGCGACGTTGCGTAATGTGGATGCCGCTTAAATTCAGTGGCATCCATCCTTGTTGTCTGGTATTTGATATTTCTTACATTTCTAAACTAAGCAACATACCACATCGGTTCAAGAATCACTAGAGAATAAAAATTCGCGATTGGTGTAACGATCCCACAAAAGAATGAAAAGACAACAAGCACCAGAAACAACTTATAGGTCCACTAAAGTACTATACAACGTTTGGCTACTATGACTTTGCACTCCAAGAAAACAAAGATGTAAAGCACGTTGGAGAAAATGCATTCAGATAAGAAAAGCAAGAAAAAAAATTACTTTAGGTGTTGTTTGGTAGCCTCTTAATGATTATATTGAGAGGCTACCTCTGAATCGGTCAGAAGTAGAGTGTGTCTGGTTCACTTGAAAAGACACCTCTTAATGGTTCATGGAGCCTCTTAATGGGTAATCTGACTGATTCAAAGGCTACCTCTTAATCGGTCAGCACAATGTCGCCAAACATCCTCTAGTTTTCCATTTTCATCATTGTCACTAAGACCAAAACAATGAGATAACGTGGTTCGTTGTCAGAATCCCCCCCCCCCCCCCCCCCTTTAAATTACAGCTGAACAGCCATGGAGTAATGTACTACACAAATCATAAAAGCCCCAAACTTTAAAGTATTGATGTCAAACAAATCCCAAGCATAGTTTAGACCACTTAAACCCCTACCTACCATTGCTCAAGCAGGAAACCGCTACCTTATTTAATCCCAAAACATCAACACTTCATTACATGCACCACAAATCTAAACATCCATAAAAAAATTCATGCAGAAAAACAGCAAACCTACCAAAATTATATACCAATTAAATCAGTTGCATCAACCATATCATTATTAATTACATCACAACAACATATTTACATACTAAATAGGGCTTCAAACATGATACCTAATCTAGAACTAAAAAAGGTTTATATCAATTTGCATTTCTCCAACTATCAATCTATTACTAATTTACTTTTTTTTAACGGCAAGGAACGACGTGCCAACCACCGTGACACCAGGGCTTTGTGGCCAAGGTCGACTACTCGACCGCCGTCAGCCCCTTGGCTCTCCCAGATGCGCGGAAACCCGACCTCCACTCACCCGAAGGCACAACAG
The DNA here is from genome assembly GCA_032199755.1 of Ambrosia artemisiifolia. Classification (NCBI taxonomy): domain Eukaryota; kingdom Viridiplantae; phylum Streptophyta; class Magnoliopsida; order Asterales; family Asteraceae; genus Ambrosia; species Ambrosia artemisiifolia. The sequence continues at coordinate 57,603,227 of CM063523.1, read as the reverse complement.
TGGAATAATCGGTAAAACCTCGCCTCCAATCCGAGTCGAACCGGCGCCACCCGTATTCGACTATTCGCTCTTCACTTGGATCCCGCAGAAAATAACGAGGAGAGTGGGAATCGAACCTGGGTCACAACTCACAACACAAGGACACCAAGTCTTTCCCCAATCACTCCACCACTAACTCATTGGCTATAACTAATTAACTAAACAATGTTAATACCTAATCTAGAACTATGAACGTAGTTTTTAAAAGACTTATATTTCGCTATTCAAAAAAGGGTTAGCTATCGAGCCCGGTAAAAAGCTCGAACGAGCCGAGCCTTATCGAGCCCGAGTTCGAGCCTGAAATATGACTCGTTTAGTTATCGAGCTCGAGCCTTATATACAAAGCTCGTTTAGGCTCGTGAGTCTAAACGAGCCCAAACAAATGTTTTATTATTTTTTTTATATACGCAATTTTGTCTTTGAACATGTTCAATTTTAATTAATAATATTGGTGAGCTCGCTCGAGCCGAGCTTTTGCTCTTTTAAGCTATTGGCTCGAGCTCTTAGGTTTTACTTTCGAGCCGAGCTCGAGCTTAAATAGTAGGCTCGAACTGTGCCGAGCTCGAGCCTCAAAAAAGCATGCCGAGCCGGCTCGGCTTGGCTCGTTTACACCCCTAAGCGCAACTTGTTGCCTTTTTGCCTTCCGTTTCCATGTAATTTCCCTATCTATGTATTACTTAAAATAATGAATCAAATTAAACAGAAAAAAAAAAAACACTAAAAACAAACAAACAAACCTTTCATGAAGAGGTGTAACAGGAGGTCCTTTATTAGCAATAATCTCAGCATCACTAACAACGCCAACAATCAATTGGTCACCTAACGCACGTGCTTGACGGAGAGCGTTACAGTGACCGTAATGCATCATGTCAAAACATCCATCCATGTATACACGTATAGGTTTCTTCTTCTTTTTATTGTTCTTTTTTATATTAATAATAATGTTTAACGGTGAGTATTCTGGACAAACAGCGGTTAATGCCATGACAGAAAGACCAGCAACCAGACCTCCGATTAACCATGTTGTTAGAAACCGCTTATTAGAGGCTTCTAGACCACCTGCTGCATCTGAAACCATGCTTTTGTTGTTGTCAAACAAATTTGTGTGATGTGTTTTGTTTGGTACTTTTGTTTGTTTTATTTGTTTTTTGTTTTTTTTTTGCCCCTTTGTTTGTTCTGTCTAAATGGCTTTTTTATTTTTTTAGTTTGTGGTTTGGCTTTTCTTTTTATTCTTTTTCTTTTTTTCCTTTTAATATTCTCTCATCTTCCTTTTGAATATGCCCAAAATGGTTTTTGTTTCATATAAATTTTTTTATACAAAATGTTAAAAACAAAAATAATATGGAATTTTTGTGAAAATTATTGTTTTGAGGATATTCTTTTGCGTCAATTGTTAATGTAATATTTGTCTGCCATGAGCTGATTGTGACTTTAAATTTGTGTAAAGAATATTTATTAGTCTTGTCACAGAACGTTGTGCTCATGATTAAGTTATAAAACGAGAGTAAAAGGTGTGTATTTACAACAAGTAATTATTGATATGAGAGTAGTTGAAACATATTATTGTTGATTGTTCACAATAGGTTTACAAATATCTTTCATATGACTTGTTAAAATAAAGGGAAGGTAATTGTCTTTTGCCCATGGCCATATCAGCCCATAGGGGCGGCAAACACCGCTCCGAAGGCATTAACTCGTTAAGGACTTCGGAGCATTAACTAGGGCTTGCCTATGAGAGTGGTGACAGGCATGAGGGCTTGGGCATGGATATGTGTGTGGATAACTTAGTGAGGCTAAGCTAAAAAATATTGGTCCCTTCTTCAAGCTTGAGCAGTTGAACTTGAAACTGTGGACTAGAGTCAAGTTTAAGCTTTGAGTTTTTAGATTGGTATATTTTAAGCATTTTCACTTTACTCTACTTAATTACGTTGCTTACTCATCTTGTCCAAAATTTAAAAAAAAAGTAAGTTATACCTTACACAGGATAGATACCATCCTAAATGCCGATGGCCTCTTGGCCTAGTGGCACCAATCCTTGCAAAGTGGTGCGTGGGTTCAAGTCTTAGAGACTGGGCAATGATGGATTTTACAAGTAGATTTTAAGGAGAGGTATGTGTTCGCCATTCAAGAAAAAATATAATCTTAGACCTAAGGGTAGGTCCTAACTGGTTTGGTTAGAGCTTAAAAGTTAAAACAACCCATGAGTTCATATTTAGAGTTTACTGCAGACCAAACAAACCTATCTATAGACCTAGATAAGCTTAATGTAGGCCAAACAAACCTACCTATGGCCTAGATGGCACCAAACTTTGCACCATCTGTGTATCTTTGCATCAAGCAGGAAATTGTTGATAGTGTTTGTGTTCATTATAATTTATTTCTAGCTTGGAATTAAGTTTATATCAAACTGTTTGTAAAAAAACAAAAAAAAAATATTATTTACTTTTACAAATAATCAGATAAATATATCTAACCTCTTAAAAACAACATATTGTTGTCTCACAACGTAAAAAAAAAAAAAAAGAACCAGCCAAAGCTAAAAGGTACACCTTAGGTAATTAAATTATTTGATATCCTTGATCATTATAATATCCCTAATACCATGAATACAACCAACCCTAACCAAATAAATATATTATAATAATCGTGAAAAAAAAAACAAATTAAAATACAAATAAAAACGAGTTCACGGTAATCACATTTCTATCTAACTTTAAAACCAAACAAAAAAACAACTAGAAAACAGTTGTTCACATTGCCATCAACAGTAACTGTAATCTCCTCTTCATCTGGACCAATTTTTAGTCCAAATAACTAGAAATACACGCAGATCGCCAGATCAGCATTCGCAGATCCTCATTTTCTGGAAATCTGATTGTTATATTGTTTTCTATTTTCTTTTAATTAAAGAATTTGCATGAAATGATCAACCCCGGTCATGGGTTGACATTGCAATCAGTCAAGAAACGGTTTTCAGCGTTTAAATATTTTCTCCAGTGAGCCTTATAATTTGGTATACCAAGTTCAAGCCAGGGTTTCATGTTGCCATTGAAGTGCAATACAGCTGCTTTGTTAATAGCTTCATTAGTAATACCATAATTATGACCCAGTCCGGATAATACCCATTTTTCATCAAGAGGCATAAGTAAACCTTGAAAAGTCAACATGGTTGCTCCGAGCGTTGTTGTTTCAGTCAAATGCTGTTCACAGAAAAAAGGAACAATGGTCAAAACGTCTCCTTGGTACATAATATTTGTTGACGTGACAAATTTGACCCGAGTAGTTTTGAATGGGTTAACTTATCTCCAATGGTGTAACCCATAAAAGTAGTTTAAAAGAAACGGGTCAGATGTTTCGAACGGGTTGAAATGCACCTATTGTGAATCATAGCGCATAAAACCTCCTTTATCCTTTTATTCAAAAAGATATTATCGAACAATATAACCTTTTCTTCATATTCAACACACTAATTTTACTCATAATATGTTTCTGGTCAAACCATATTGACCTGGCCCGTTCGAATTTTACTAAAAATTACTATTTTTGACCTTTTAGTCTGTTACCCAAACACAACCGAGCCCGCCTAACCATCCATTTTTGTCCCATTCAATTTTGCTAAAAATTACTTGTTTTGACCAGCTACCCAACAAAAGTGGGGTCACACTGGATACTTTTTGTACGAGTCAAAACCGCTAAATCAAAACACTTTCTGTTGAAAATAATAATTATTTTGACTAACAGTTTATGTCAGATATCACATTTCATATTTAGATAGTTTTTGTTTGACCCTGTAGAGATAAATCATAACCCAAATCAACCCATTTAGAAGTTTATTGGTCAAAACTTTCAACACTGATTGCAAAATTCTAAATGAAGAAATAGATAAAAAGATAACTCACCTGTTGCACCAAACTTTGATACATTCTAGTAACATCATGCTCCCTCCACCGAACCAAATCAATAATATTTAACCCAGACATCCATGTACAAGAATTGGCATCATAATTTTCTTTCCCCAAATAATTTTTAATTGCACCGAATTTCACAGCACAAAAACGCACTGCACCAATGACTTTTTCATTCATGTCGATATTCCACAAGGATGACAAATCGCGCTGGACAACAATATCATCATCAAGAACAACGATTTTCTTCAAACTTGGAAATATTTTTGGTAGGGCATAATGCCAATGAGAAAACACGGACATGTATTCAGTTCTACTTTCAGAAGGAGATAGGAAAGAGACACGTAATTCTTGGCGCATTGGCAGATGAGAAGTCGTTTGACCTTTTAGAAAGTCAAGATCTTCAATGTTCAAAACTTGAACTGTTGCATCCTTGTAAGTATTCGTAAAGAACCACATTTTCATGGAGAAGAAGCTTTGCTTATCTGTTAACACATGAAACACCTGCTTCCTACTGGCCTGAAAATAATGCTGATGAGTCTCTAACATAGAAAGACAAGATAAGTGGCAGAGATGGTGGTTTTGACCCATTTATTACTTGTAAATAGGTCGGTTTGGGTAGCGTTTATCTCTAATGGGTAAAAACCTATACAGGCACATAAATAGTCGCCCACTGCGTCCTTTTAGCATGTAAAACGTCCACAATCATTTTATTTAAAAAAATAGATTATTATTGACATAATATATTTTTGGATTAATTTCAACTATATCATTTGAAAAGTTCAAAATTTTATATTTTGGAATATATAACTTACCCTTTAGTTCTTTACACACTAAAAAATATAAAATTTACTTATTTTATAGTAGATAAAATAAAACAGTTCGCTCTGAATAAATGAATAGGAAAACAAGCTTTTATAAGTAATCGACTTATGAAGCTTACTACGAAATAGGTAAACATAACTATTTTTGAACTTTTAGAAAGATATTTATGAAATTGCACCTTTAGCTTTTGTAATCACATTTGGCATGCTAATTATTTAGCAAAAGAAGGGTTTATTGTTTTGTAAAAATAAAAAAACCGATCAACCCGTTTTGACCGGTACAACAATCTACCTATTTGGACCCGTTACCCAACCTACCCACCCAATCAGCCAATTTTGCCACATCTAATAAGCAAATTATAAAAAAGTAACGAGAACATACTTTTGCATGCATAACAGTCGAATTAATTACTACTGATGACGCAAGCACGTTGTTGGAAAACATAACATAGTGATGCAGGTCCGGGTTCAACAAACTCTCTGACACATCAGCATCAACTGGTGAAGTTTTGAAATACTCAACAGTTAGTCTCATTGACAGACAATGGTGACTTTTTGGTGTTGTTTGGACTGCTAATTGGTAAAGAAAAGCACTCTGTTTCATATGAAAGTTGGCTTCGTCTTCCGTTAAATCAACTAATTGTCTTAATTTTTTGTCAACATTATTACAGTCAACAATGGCAGATTTTGCTTTGGTAATTGTAGTTTCCATTTTCTTTATCTGCTTTTCAACCCTGACAATGCCCACAGTATCTATTTTTAGTGTCTATGGGAGTTAAAAATGCAGCAACACAATATTAATGGAAGGGATGAAAAGGGAAAATAGGACAAATTGCAGGAGAGTAGGAGACATGAACAAGCTTTACATTTTTTCTTGAATTTAGCAAACTTCAAATTAGGTGCAACATAGAAACCAAATTGCATTTTTGTTACAATGAATAACCTATTAAACCAGTACCATGTTATTTTTGGCTGAGTTTTCAAAACGGCTGACATGTCATCGTATTTGTAATTTTAGTTTATAGGTGTATTTCACATGGAATCTAATGTGACATCTAATAATCATTGGTGCTATGAATTTTAAAAAATAATTTTTCTTACTTGTATATATATAAATTTTGGGATAATGTATAAGACCACCCCGATATTTCCATGTATAGATACTACTTAATAAACCACCCCAGTATGTGCCCAATGTCATTTTTACCGAATCACGCTGAAAGCATGCCTAGTGATGAAAATGCAGTTACAACTTTGAACTGGATTTGGTATAAACGAAACTGGATGCATACTTGGGGGTGGCCTATAAAGTAGTTTAAATCTATGATAATCTTATAAAAAAGTTGAATATTTGGATGCCCTCAACTCCACATATTATATCCCTAATTTCTTTTTCCATGTGGCATCTAACGTGGCCACTAGAATGACTTCAATCGGTGCACATAAGCAATTTTCAAGTAAAACTGGTAAAATAAGGTTGTTGATAAAATCAGAAATAAAAAAATAAAGTTTTGCTCTATTCAGTGCAGTTTCCTTATAACGAAAGGAATAAACATAAATACTTTCACTTATTAAGAACTTACTGTGGTGGAAGATCTGTGTCTGAAGTACTTTCACTTAGCATGCGTTCATATTCTTGGATATTTTGCTTCATTTCTTGTGAAAAATGGTCAAGTTTTGGAAGCTTTGCAATACTAGGATAATAAGCTCGAGCCACATAAAGCTGGTCTTTCATTTGCCTCACTAGTAAATCTTTCATTTTTTCTTTATGTTGCTGACGCCATAAGCAATAGCTCCCAAATTTTAATTCACACATTTTTTCACTCTCGCCAAAAACTTGAACTGTTTTAGTGCCTTCAGCTGATGAGCCAACTCTAACATTCTAGATGATAGGATTAATTAAAACATGTACAACTAGTATATATTCAAATAGCACTATAATACCATATATATCCTTCTAAAAGTTCATAATTTCAAATGAATCCTTCTAAATTTCATAATCTCATACTTACCCTTTAATTACACTAAAAATATTAAATTTACCCAGTCAGCAGTAAATAAAATAAAACTATTTACTTATAGTTATAACAGCCTGTTTCACTAAATAAAATAAAATAATAAAGATAAAATTATTTGTTGAGATGATTCATAGTAATAACATTATTATAATCTGAATTCAGTGAAACAGACTGACATAAGTAACTGATTTCATTTTATTTGTTATGAAATGAGCAAATATAATATTTTAGATGTTTTGAGGGTAAATATGATATTATGAATTTGGAAGAGTATATACTATATATGAAGTTAATCCCCTTGAAAAAAGGTTTAAAAAAAATATACATACATCTGTTTTTGGAGGTGGCTTTGATACTTGTGTAGGAACAGTAAAACCTGCAGTTATTTCAAAGATGCATAAACAGTTTTGTCAATGATGGCTGAAAGTTGATGAAAAAACAAATGTGTTTGAAAGTGCAAAATGGAAACATTCTAGGAACAATGATCTACCAGTGGTTCTATTCTCAGTTTCCTTGATAAACTTCCTTCCAAAATCCTATATAAAAAAACATGACCATGAGATAAACAGCTTCATCTTAAGATTCCTTCTGCGGAACTATAGCATATATTGTCTGCATAAAAAACCTTCTACAGCTTACAAATAAATCACATGGGAATCTAAAGTCCTGAGGTCAAAAACTGTTTATTTACTCGAGTCAGGACCTAAGGGTTTTTACTGCATTCCCATATAGTTTAGAAACAATTCCTGAAAGAGCGTGAGACTCCGCAAGTAGCATGCAAGACGTTCCAAAACGTATGCATTGTTAAATAGTTTAGAAGCCAATCATGGGAAGGACTGTATGTAAGTAGCAAAAGAATAAAATTATTTAAAAGTTTGAGAGTGGAGTTATGCAACATATTCATTTAGTTTAGAAACTTGTCTTGAAAAGGAGAAGCACAAATATAACATCAAACAAATACAATTATTGGAAGTTTATTTAAATAGTTAAAAGTTTAGAAGTCTCAAAATTGTCAAATATACAAGTAGAGAAGATTGAGAATTTTCATACTGAAGAGAGAATGATGTCACTTTTTTCATTAACATTTTCCAGAATATCAAGTGGAACAAAGAAAAAAAATCCCTCCCTAAGTAGTTATCTGAAGAATCAAGGAACTTCTCGTGTACACCATTTTTTTACGACTCGTCGTTTCTATGGCATCTTCCCTAATGTAAGTAGGTCAAGGAGCTACCAATAGCCGGTCTAACTGACAGAGACTTAAAACATTATTCCCCTTGTATATCAAGTACAATACAAAATATATAAGGTAATTGTACATTTCAATATTGAAATAATATAAGTATGGATGTTAGTGAACGTAGCTTCTATGATATATTTCAGCTGTCAAATGGAAAGGTAGTGTTCAGGGAACTGTTAGTGCTTAAGCTAGCAAATTATAACCGAGCAAAAGATACAGGGTAGAATAGCATTTTATTAATGACAAAGAATAGAAGATTTTTTCAATTGTCAAACATGTCAAAAGTAATCAACTAGATGCAGATGTTTACATAAAGTCATCTGCGTAATGTAGAACAACGGGATAATTGGGTTTTAATATGCATGATCTGGATGTATAATGATAGCTTGGAGATGTTAAGTAATAAATCTACCGCTGATTTACTGTTTGGCGTAATTTATACTATTTGCTAGTTACTGACATAATCTCTAGTGTTAAATTCACTGCTATTGTCCTTGATTTATCACTTCATATGGAGAGCCAAAAACCCAGTTCTAGATAGGATACACGCAAACAAACACAAGGCAAACTTAACTTTTAAGTTTTAACTTAGTAAAAATAGCTAAGTAGCCCTAGTTATATAAAAGTTATCTTCGGTCTTGCCTTAGACAAGTTAACCAACAATCACCTTGGTAGTTGGTAAAATATCTTAAATAACCATACTTAGATATAAACATGAAAGTCCTTGGGCAAATAACTTGGCACATCTAAATTCCTCGAATTATTTAGCATTGCTTATTATTAGCAACTAGCAATATAAAGCATAGTCAGATTTTAACATACTCCATTGGTCTATTACCAATGGACTAATACTAATAGTACAAAAGTTGAGTCTTAACCATCAAAGCAGTATGCAATGAACCTTTGGAAGAGTTGGCCCGATATTCCTCAAAAGTTCACTTACACGTGTTGATGGCCCTCCCTGCAAAAGTGCAAATAAACAATGTCAATGCATGAAACAATCACATATTCAACAAATCTCATAACAAGCATGATTCATGGTGAGTGATTCTTTGTTCGCCTGTAGGCTTTCATTGTTCGTTTTGTGGATGGTTAATCATCAAGCATAAGATAATTAAACTCATTTTCCATAGAATTTAATGTTAACAAATGTGAGATAGAATAAGGCCTTACTTTAATCAACGGCGAATCTAAACTTGCATCCTTTCTTGAGGAAGCAGAGCTCTTTTTCTCATTAACATACCCTGCGAAAAACATATCCAAACGCGTAGTAAGTTCATATCAGATTTACATGTAAGATCAATACATCCGCTATCGCGTTGACATTGAAACACTTCACAATTTCAGATCTAGATTCTGAAACTTGCCTTCATACTAAACTTATATACTCCTCTAAATCTGACTTAAACCTAATCAAATGCAAAAAGAATAACAAAAACAGTTCAGATCTAAGTAGCAACTTATAAAATACACAGAAACATAGTCTACACTCTAAAAATTATAATAATACAGCCAAATGTAGATCTAAACAAAGTATATAAGATGCAAATTACATTAATCACAACACTCGATCCAAATCACTAACACTATTACTTATTACTAATCACTAATCACCAATCAGATACATAACCAGGTCTAATGAATAATATAAGAAATCTAGGGCAAATTAAGAACATATATGCTACTCTAAATCTGACTAAACCTAATCAAATGCAAAAAGAATAACAAAAACAGTTCAGATCTAAGTAGCAACTTACAAACATACAGAAGCACAGTCTACACTCTATAAATAATAATAATAATAATACATCAACACTGATAATTAAAACAAGATATAGATCTAAACAAAGTATATAAGATGCAAATTAGATTAATCACAACACTCGATCCAAATCACTAACACTATTACTAATCACTAATCACTAATCAGATTCAATTAAATACATAACCAGATCTAATGAATAATATAACAAATCTAGGGCAAATTAAGAACATATATGTATGTATAATATTAATATTATTATATATACCTGTGGAGTAGAAACCGTTATGGAGACCTAATAAGAAAGCAAGAGGAACGAGCATAGAGAGCAAAACAAGGCCTAAGACAGCGATTACAAGCCAACTCCATCGTTTTTTAACAGGCATGGTATGGTATGATGTAATGGAACCACTCTTCATACTTGAATGTTATTATGTTAATGTTGAATGTTCATCTCCCTACTAATTAGTACCGTCACATCTACTCTTCTTCACTCTATTTATTGTAGCTGTTAAGTGATGATGAAGGTGTTGAGAAAGATGTTGTTGCATAAGTTTGCCTCCAACTTTGTTTAGGTGCATATACAGCCCCTTTGGTTTTTATAAGCGTTAATAAATTTTGTTTGGCTTCTAAACTTTTTTTTATCGTGTGTCTGATTGGTGAATAGTGATCAAGTTGTAAACGTGTTAGCCGGGTTAGTGTGTTGTAAAATATTGTAGGTCAACTTGTTTAATTAAAGGGGTTGGCATGCTGATTTGTTTGATTAAATGAGATAAAAGCAAAACCAAACATGTCATGTTTAATCTAACGTGTTGGACAGATCATTACCTGTTTATTGAATGAGATTGATATGACAATTCAAAACCTGATTATTTAAACTAAACCCGGTATACTTCTGAATCAAGGATTGTTATATATTTATTTCACTAATTTTAAAACTTTATTGTCAAAAAACATACTAAAATAACTGGTAAGTTTCATTTATAAGGTCTCTGAATATGTTAATTGAATCAGTGGCGAATTTAAAAATTATTTCCAGAGGTTCCTTTCGTAGATTTTCACTGATTTTCTAATTTTTTCTAAAGTTCTCAATTTTTTCTAAATCGAGGGGATTCCCGGGAACCCCCGGAACCCCCTCTGGATCCGCCACTGAATTGAATGACAACCTTAAAAATACTTTGGTTTTGTTATTTTTTATTATATGTGTTATAGCAACAATTTTTATTATCAAATTATGAATACAGTTAGAATAATGAAATATTTATCTTCCTCACACTATCGATTATCATACCATTTTTTTCTTCAATCATACACGCTTTGACCATCGGTATTTTGTTGTGTCGATAAGCATGTCAAGCCATGTTTTTGTTTTGTATTTCACTTGGACTTATAGGTTGAATGGTAATAGACTTTGTTTCGTTAGAGACATGATCACATGAAACATTACCTAGGCCAAAGTTGTAATGGTCAATCGGAATGCACAAACGGAGAGGTCGGAGGGAGAGACACATACCATGGAAATACGGAAAGTGTAATAAGGAGGAAACGCGTCAATAGATGAATTAAAAACAAAGAAAAATGTTGATGTCACATAATTGACATTTGAAAGTAATGGTAAGTATAATATGTTGTGTAAGTATACTATTAAGGTTTTTCATCATGTTGCAAGGAGAATACTCTCTTCACGTCGAAACAGTTATAGGCAACCCTCTCTCTCTCCACCCTCACATTTCTCGTCCTTACCCGTCATATAGAAGGACTTAAAACCTTCTATCTCCGCGCCACATTGTATCGCCTGTCTCCCCTCTTCCATGTCAGCTACGGACATGCCCCTTTTAAGTTGAGACAAATGGGAAACTTCGGTGGATCTATGTGACACCGGTATTTTATAAACCCTTTTATAACAATTCTTGAGTTATTTCGTTAGATTCCCAAAGTTATTCTCAATTTTTTTTTATAAATTTAATATCATTGTGAAAAGACCATTTAAGAGCGTTCACAACATATATTTTTATACGCTTAAACGTTATTTTTATAATTGCAATTAGTTTAACTACATAATGCTTTTTATATTGTTAACTATCATCCGTCTCTTGAGATTGGTTCAACAGGTTCGTCTAGTCTAAACAGTGAACCTAGAGATGCCGGTGCAATGACCGGTCCGGTTTTAAAAACATTGGTTGGAACTTACGCGCTAGCTACTTCATTTGCTTTATTTCGTTAAGCTTTGAAGTTTTTGTTTTGATGTTTGATCGAATGTAGACTTTCTAAGCGCAACAGAATCCCAAAGCAGATTTTAGAAGGGCACAGTGGTAGTCTCACTCATGTTTTCATCAATATGTGCAGGCACTACTTTCTTTAGATCATATCTATACTGTACTTCACATATGGAGATTGAACTCGGAACATGGATGGCAAATAGACCTAAAGTTGGTCATCTTTGCAATAAACCTCAGGATTGATAAGTGATTAAGTGATGTTGCTTGTGCAAATGTATATGATACCTTTTGTTTATTTGTGTACAGACAGTATATATGCTGATGATATTGATGTGTGTCATAAGACCTAAAATGGGTATGCTATGAAATTTTTCTTCTTATACAAATTTTTCTATACTGGAGAAAATTTTCTACTAATCAGTTAATTTTTTCTTATTATTGTAAACCAAGAAGGTCAAAACCGCCAATGCTCGTCTCTTCCCTCACCTGATATAAACAGGCGAACCGCATAAGCGGTTGTAGCCAGCAGTTTGGTTTTAAAACATTGGCTGCAACAATAAAAGATATACACCCAATGGTTTCTTCTTTCAAAGCAAAAAATCATCATTGTGAAAGGTGCAAAGCAAGCATATGTTGTTCTATTCAGAAAAAATCTTCATATTATCACTAATAACTGTCAAACAAACATTTTTACCAATAGTATAACAATTTAATTAAACAACAGTTGTATGTCAGCAATACATTAAAAGAACTTTTAACTTCTAAGTACAAAAAAAATCACTAACCAGAAGAAATACTATCAGATATTTTCCGGGCTTCTTCTCGAATGCTAAAAAGGTTCATTTGAATCTCTTTAGAAATCCGGCCTTCAACAAGTTGAACGGGCAACCACATTTTCGGCTCCACTTCAACCGTGTATAACAGAGTCGTATCATATTGCTGACCAGATACAAAATCACTTTGCTCATACTGCACCATTGATAAGTTTACAACACCATTGCAAGCAAATACAATAAAAAAATCACAGCTAGTTATCAAGATGGGGTGTTTAAGATTAGTGTATTTATCTGCTTATCGCCTTTTAAGGAAAACAGTTTTGGATAAACGCTTTCAAACTGCTTATCTGAAACAGGTTATTTTTCTCACAAATAATCACATAAGCAATCTCAAGCACCCTCAAAACGACTTATTGTTATATCGAAATGTAAGCAAATACGCCTTTATAATAAGCAAATCCCAAACACCAGTTTACTTAAAGGGGAGCATGCGTCGGTTTGGTTATGAACTAAAACACGAAGCTATGTGTTATGGTTATAAACGGGTAGGCTGATTCGGTTATTGGAAAAGATGGGTTGGTTGATCCGGAATTCCGGATTCCGGTTGACTGCCAACTTTGAACGTGGGTGGATTCAATCTAATTTCAGATAATACATCCATTTATATCATGTGTAAAATAAAATATTAGCGATCCTTCGGATTTATATAGAAGAATAGACGAAAACTACTATTTTATTTGTAAAAGTTATAACAAAACTCCTCCGGCGTGTAACAACAACAACCTTACCCAGTAAATCCCACAATTAGCACGGCTAAGAGTAGGGTCTGGGGAGGGTGGGATTTAACATATTATTTACTATAAAAATATAAAGGTTGGATTTAATGTCGGTTATTTATACACATACAACCAACTGAAACACAAAAATCGGTTGTAAAAATGAATCATCGATTTCTTAATCGGTTCAGTTTTTCAGTTATTTCGGTTACTCTAGAAGCAACGTGCGAAAAACTGCAGAAACCGCTAATAAAAGAGAAGAGCTAACCTGCTCAATGGACCATTTTCCTTCAAAGACTGTAAAATCGCCTTCAATCATCTTAAACTCTATATCACGCCTTTGACCATTCGGAAGAACTTCAAAATCTTGTTCATAACAATCAACAACGCCTTTAGCACTGAATTTCAATCCAAACGCCAGATTTTGCTGCCCAATCTGTGAACCCAAATCAAGGTACAAACCAATATAAATACATAACTGTAACCCTAAATAATTCATAATTCAAAAAACTAAAATAACAGCTTATATTCTCTTATTTGGGTAATTTGCCCCTTTTGTTGAAATGAAAATATGATTTGGGTTGAAAAAAAAAAATCAATCATACAAACCCTAATTCCATCATTCCTCCCAACACACTGACCTAAAAAAATCACATCAATGTCCAAACAAACCTAACAATTTCATACTTAAATTCAGTCATAGAAACCCTAATTCCACCATTCCTCCCAACATACAGAGCTTGTTTAGAGAATCATCAACATGTGGTCTGTCCCTTTTGCTTTTAATACATTTGGCTTCGTAGCCCCGGAAGCTGTGGAATATCTAAACAAGTTCACCAGGTCGTGTATAGTAATTTTTCAACACCACGCAAAACTTTGTTTTTTGTATGATCGGTTTTGCTATTCAAAAGTGGGTTGACGAGCAGCTTGTTGTCCACTTACCTACCACTTTATTGTAAGGCTCTGTGTTGTCGACACGCGAGCGAGCCATTGCAAGCCACCGACATGACTCTCAAGTAACCCGGTCACGCCAGGCTGTTGTGGCTAAGGGTGAGCACCGGCGCAACCACAGCCTACAAATCCAACAAAAATTCCTATATTCGCGCCGTGAGCCTGCTCGCGTCAGGTTAGCGTGGAGCTGTTGTGCCTGAGGTGAGCGTGGGGCTGTTGTGGCTGCTCGCGCCTAGTCGCTCGCGTGTCCACAACACACAGTCTAAGGAGCTGTATATTGTTTTTTGATGTCTATTTTTTAGCTTATATATTTATTAAAACTAAATTTTTACATCATAAACAGGCAAAAGCTTAAGATAATCATTATAAGTATAAAAATTGTCCAAACAAACCTAACGATGTCATAGTTTAAACAACCAAAAATCTAACAACAACAAGAAGAAAATGAGTACCTGAAGAAGACGAGCAAAGTTGTCTCCCTTATCAAGGACCTGACTAACAACAAGACTAGGTATAATATCAGCCAGCCTTTCATAATCAGTCAATATCCCCCAAACCGTTTCTAAACTAGCGTCAATACCAACCTTAGACAATATCCTCCGTCGATTATTACTCACCCTCTCTATCTTAACCTCAATTCCATCAACACCACCGGATTCCGATTCCAATTCCAATTCCGGTTCAGATTCCAATTCCGGTTCAGGTTCCAATTCCGGTTCAGATTCTAGTTCCGGTTCAGATGATGATGATGCAAAGAAGGTTTGGAATAGAGGTGTTGGAGTTGTAAATGATGGAATGAAGGTTAATGGTGGTGGTGGTGGTTTGTGTATGGTTTGTATTGGAGGATAAGTGATTATTGTGGTGGCGGGAAAAGTGTGGGTGTAGATACCATTGGAAGCCACCACGTTTATAGGAGTGATTGGCAGCAGGTGTAACGCCATTGCTGCCGCCGATGGTAACCACGTGGAACGGTTTTGTCATCTCTACTGGATTTTTGATTCATATGGTTGTCAATTATCGACGACTTAGGTTTTTTAAGTTTTTAAATATCTAGTAATCTATATATATATATATAAAAGAAAAGACTTTTGCTGACGTGGCGTGCAATGGAGGCCCCAACCTTGTGCCATGTGGCATCATAATGGAGAGTTTTTGGTGTTTTTGAATTGTTTTCTTTTTTAATTAAATTGAGTTATTTTAGGAAAAAAGAATTTAAAAATAAATTTAAAATTTTCTCTCTCATATTTCCTCCCATAACTTTTAAACGTTTATATCTTTTATATACGGGATTTTTTAAAGAAAAAAATTACACCAAATTAACGAGCGTTTTATTATCTTTCCAACGAGTACCATAGTGCTATATAAAAAACGGAGAAAAAATCTACTATTTTTTGTGGGGTTTCGTTAATACAGGAAAAAAATACACAAAGTGTTCATGTTATCACGTAAAATTAGATTTTGTGGGGAATATGAGTTATTACTGATTAGAATACTATGAACATGCAATGATTAGAAGATTTTGTAGTTAGTTAACTTGAGCCATTTGTAATAGGTTATCACGTAAAATTAGATTTAGCAACCCCGGGACCCTCCCGGGGTAATCAGCTAGTATACATATAATAAACAAAAGCCATTTAAATGACATGGCACTTAAAGAGGGTATTTTCTCCATTTAGTGTGTCATGTGTCATCCCATGTGGCAAGTGCTTTATTTTAGGAAAATAATAATTTAAAATTTAAAAACAAAATTAGATTTTTATCTCTAATGTTTCCTCCCATAACTTTTAAACGTTAATATCTTTTATATACGAGATTTTTTAAAGAAAAAAATTACACCAAATTAACGAGCGTTTTATTATCTTTCCAATGGGTACCATAGTGCTATATAAAAAACGGAGAAAAAAATGACTTTTTTTGTGTGGTTTTGTTCATACAGGAAAAAACACAAAGTTTTCAGATTATTCATTAATCATGTATAGGCAAGTCATTAGTTATGTTCAAACCAGTAAATATGAATTTTATTTACAACATGTGTTAGCATTGGAGTTGTACATTGTTTTAGGTTAGGTTTTAATATTAGAGTTATACATTGTTTAAGGTTATGCACTAACATTGGAGATACATTGTTAATTGTTTTAGGTTAAGTGCTACCTGAAGCTTTCCTACATGTAACTGTAAAACGCATCAGTCTATTTCAAGTGTAAAATTGATATTTCAAATTAGATTTCTCAACCCGGGACACTCCCGGGATATAATCTAGTAGAGAAATATTATAATTATAAATTTATTTAACAAATCTTTATAAACTTCTACTATTAGAGCTTGTACATTGTGCTTTATTGATTTTTTTTGGAGGGAAATCACGAAAATAACGATTGAACAAACCAGTTTGTTTATAAACATTTGATGTACGGAGACGTTTAAAAAATGTACCATATCGTCTATGTACGGTTGATTTATGGAGAGACCTATAAGGTTGAGGTGGAGTCTAAAAACATAATTGGAAAATAAGGAAAGACGTATAAAACATGAAATAAAGTCTAAAAACATAGATGGAAAATAAGGGGAAACTTATAAAACATGAGGTAGCGTCTAAAATAAAAGGTCTACATGGTCACACGTCAACATTTAATTGACTTTATTGGAACGTCTACATTAGACGTTTCAGTACCATGGAATTCAGTGAGGCATCTAACGTTAGACGCCTCACATATTTATTTTTGCAAACTGGTTTGGCCAATGGTCATTTTTGTGATTTTCCCTTTTTTAGATTTTTTCCTTTCAACCCCTATACTTTTTATCTTTTACAAATTTGTCACAGTTTTTTTTCATACTTATCCCTAATATTTTTGCGCTTTCAACTTTGATCCTATATACTTTTCATCTTTTACAAATTTATTGTTTCGGTCTATATTTTGCAAGTTAACAAACTGTAATGTGTGTGTGTGCGCGCGCGTGGGGAGGGGGAGGGGGTCAACGTTTTTACGTTTATTTTTTCCTTGTTTAATGGCCATGTCGCAATGTGCACGTCCTAAGTTTATTTTCTATGTTCGCGTTTTGATCTAATTTTTGTGTGTTAACACGCTGCGACGGATGTGTCTGGTTGAACATTTTTACGTCTACTTTTTGTTCGGTTTGAAATCCCTTACCAAATTGCAGTAGCACTGGTTCTTCATATGGTGGTGTTTAAGCTAGAGGGTGATGACAGATAGAGTGATGGAACCAACTTCGTAGGGTTGAAAGATGGATCGCTTGCCAGCTGTGGTGGCTGGCAATTTCCGATGATGGGTGGGCGGGGGAAACCATCGTCGCAAAGGAAACGGTGGAGAATGGAGGTGGGGCATTTTGTAAAATGGTCATGTGGCAAATAATTCTTTTATTTAAAAAACGGAAACAACCTATACAAGCCATAGAAAACTACATGGCTTGTATAGCTTTTTGTAAAACAAATAAATGGGCCAATTTAACACCTCTATACGAGCCATATGACCTATACAGCTCGTATAGAGGTGCTAAATTAGCTTGTTGAGGTGTATTAATAGTATGCCCTCTCTATATGACACACACAAAAAAAAACTAATACATTTGATTTTAACTAATAACCAATTCATGCTAACCTGCATAATGCAACAATTTTGGAAGATCATACAGCCAATCATGCTATACTTCTATTTTATTATCAGTAATGTACTAAGTTCGCAGTTTTTAGAAAGTAAACTTGGATAGTTTCTTATATATCATTCTCGATTCATTTGTTTGATCTTGACGCCCATTAAACCCAAACCGCCAAACATCATAGGCTCATAGCAAACACAAAGCTATGAGTTCAAAATCAATGTAGGCCCATAACTGTATAACACTTTCCCCAATCTTAAATCTTTCTAAAACTAACCCCTTGTGTTCTGCAGCTTATGATGCAGTTGCACTATACCATGAAAGTTGAATGTAGAACTTTTGGGGCGAAGACGGTTGTCCTAACTCCCAAGGTCGGACGGGTTTTGATGGCGGAAAAAACCAACAAAATGGTTGTCCCAATTGTTTTTTTAGATGCATTATTTTGATAATTCCATATATTTGTTCACCTTTCTATTATGTAACTAATCACATGGTTTCAATTACCAAATCGATAAAACCCATCCAAGCAAATCAAAAGATTGAGTCAAGGTCAACCCATTCCAAAATTAAAAACTTAATTCTAATTTGTTTATTTTAAATTTAATTTTAGCATCCAACACCCCCGCTGCTGCCACACACCATGGACGCCACTACCGTGAAGTGACATTGCTAAAAACTTCAGTTACATGTATTGTAAACTTATGGAAACAAGAAAATTGAGTCTTTTAAAACATATTACATGGAAAATGAAGTAGAGTATCAAGAACAATCTAGAAGTAATATATCTAATATGCTAACTATCTATAACATATGGATACCTGGATTATGTTCAGTTATGAACTTTCTAGAATTATTATTATATCTAAAATGTTAGTAGCTTAATAGATGGATAATAGTAATTCAACTGAGTAAACCTTCTTTTAGGCATTCCGCTATGCTATATTTGAGTTTAAACATTTTCTCCTTTGACATCTGCAACCAATAAAAAAAAATTAAAGTCAAACACACAATGTGTAGGAAACTAGAAATAGGATTGGTCAACCACTCAACCTGTTATTTATTAAAAAACTTACCCTATGAACATCTGCAAGTCTTGTCTGGGCTTCATTAAGCTGTTTCTCTATCAGTTCTTCAGTTTGCATGAGAAACTTCTTGTGTGACACCCCTGCCATCATAATTAGGATTTCGGGCCGTAAATGATATTAATAGTCAGTGAACCTTTCAACTTTATCTTTGTTTAAGTATATTGACACCTCTACCTGTTAGACTACTAAGTTTCATTGGTACATCTCCTGAAAGTGAAGATGGCAAGATGCACAACTCGGGTGGAACCCGTGCATGACTAGGTTTACCCACAAACATAATTCAAGAAGTGATATGCATTAAAAATGGATTTTGAACTACTTTCATCCCATTGACCCGTTTTTAGATAACATAAATGATTCTTAAACAGGTCAAAAATGCCAACTATACCCAATATATTATTAAACAACTATATTTCATCGATCTAACTGCCATATAAAAATATTCAGAAAGAAGATCATACTTTGTTTCTCTACCATCCTGCTAACTTGGATTTGATGTGCTTCGAGACCTTCAAGTGTGTTTTTGCACTTTTCAAGGTGTTGGTCCACTTCTTCTTTGAACTTCTCATATATGTGTTTCAGCTGTTCTTGTTGCTCTGTATTGATCCAGAAAGAAACATGAAAAGTAGACTATGGGTGGGTGGGGGTAACGGGTGTAGATGAATGCGGCTCAACATGGGTCATTTTATATGGGTCAAAACTAATTCGATTGATCTAAAACTCTTTTGTCCGAAAAATTCGGCCTTTATATAATTGTCAAATATGGTTACATTTGCATAAGTTGTACCAATGACTAATAATCTAACTTGTTGAATAGAAACATTTTAGGTGACTTTTACCCGTTTGACTTTATGCATTAGAAACATTTTAGGTGACTTTTACCCAATTCCTTTTAGGTTTACTTTTCTCTGTTTTACCAGTTAAAACAAAAAATATAAAAAATAAAAATTAACCCATTCACAAGTAAACGGGTCTAAATGAATGCAGGTCAACAAGATTGGGATTCACTAACTTAGACCCATTAACTTGTGAATGGATCGATTGATATATGCTTTAGAAACATTTTGAGTGACTTTTACCAGTTTGACCCATTTCCTTTTAAGTTACTTTTCTCTATTTTACAACCATGCCTCTACATCATATCATCCGTTTATCATCACTCGTGATAGTGATGAAAAAACTTAAGCTATTGTGATCTACAATTTTTGGTGTTATACTATACTATTACCTTGGTATTGGTTTTCAGGAAGCATTCTTTTGGATTTGCCAAGGTTTGTTAGCTTTCCACTGAAACAGAATCACAAAAACCGTGAGAAAAAAATTCAAAATTTTAAAAACGGAAAAATTGTAAAGAGTACCTACACTTCATTTTGGATCTTGGATTCAGCATTTTGCAACTGGGACTGTATGTTCCGGGAGACTGACAATAGTATTGCAGCAGATTGTTTACTTGTGGCTGAATGTATTTTGCTTTGAACTTTTTCTAGTGCCAATGCAAAAAGCTTGACAGCACTGAAAAACATATGTAAAAATGAGTATTAGAGTAGTATAGTGTAATCATTCAAGGAACACATAACCTTTATTTATCAAACTCAAATGAATTACCCTGCAAACCCATCTTGTTCTGAGGAATCATCAAACTTTCCACAATCTCCATCTCCTGTAAAATAGTAATTACTCTTATTACAAAAGTTATATTGCAGATATGAAAGCATAAATAGGATCAAACCTCAAGTAAAGCCAAATAAGCATCATCTAATTCCGAAGCATGCACTTTACGATGTAGCACAAGTATGTTTGAAAACTTAATTCTCAGTTATACTCTCCTTTATGTGTAATCATTAATCTCAAATCTCAACAAGATGCATTTATCAGAAATTGGTCGCTTGAAATCTAAAATCCACAATAATAATCAAGCACACAGTATTTCACAAAGCATGTTTCATAGTATTCACTATTAGTTTAAGTAATGTTTTACTGCTTTACTAGAATTGAAGTTCAGGATTGAACACACATAGTACAGAACTTTAGTAATGAAATGGACCTATTGTACCTTTGATGGGTGAATCATCTTCAGAGCTTTCAGAATCCTCATCTTGACGTGGTGATATACACCATTTATTTCCTTCAATTTTCTTGGATGTAATTGGCACTAGATTTACATAAAAAACAAGAATATTCAAGAAAACTGAACAGAGGTTTTTTGCTTCAGTATTAAGTTTTCAATTATGCTTGAAGTAGATGGCATTTTAATAACAAACTACACAAAAACATACGAGTGTGTTCGGTTTGTTGGTTTAGGAATGGGGGCAGTGGCGCAGCTTAGTTGGGGCAGGGAGGGGCGGCCGACCCCCCCCGAATTTTCGCGCAGAAGTTCCGATTATATAGTATTCGTATAGAAAATTTTGAAAATATAGGGTTTCGACCCCCCGAAACAGGTTTTCGACCCCCCGAAACTAGTGACATCCGACCCCCCGAACCTTCGGGTCAAGCTTCGCCACTGAATGGGGGTATGGGAATGAGAGTTATATATAATGTTTGTTTTATGGGGGTGGGTTTTATAAATCCATTCCTCCTCAAACCAAAGCAAATTATTCATTCCCAACAACATACCAAAAACCACATTTAGAAAATGATACCTGTCATTGGTGAATCGTCTTCAGATTCAGAGCTCTCAGACTCTACTACACTTGGAGTTCTGAAAGATCTATTTTCTTCACAGTCTGCTTTTATAACTGGAGAGTCTTGGAGGTCCATGGAAATATTCTACAGATAGGAATATCAAAGAGCAAATAGATTAGGATAACAAAAAACACGAATCTCATAACAACTTTTATACTAAGATCACGATTATGGTAGGATAGAGCTTAGTGTACCTTTGTGAAAAATCCTTTACTGTTTGAGCTACGGGTCCGTTTTGTTCTAAAGGAGTTGTCAATCGGACTACCAATGTTCTCAAGCGGGCTATCAACGTTCTCAATCGGGCTATCAACGTTTTCAAGCGGGCTATCAACACCAATATCTTCCTTGTTGATTTGGAACAATGATATAGGGGAGGAGATGTTAGCAGCAGTTTTCAACTCAAATGTTGGCTCTACATTGTCCTTTAAAGAATCTTTGGCAAAAGAATCTACATCCACATTGTTGTACGACCCCGACCCATTATTACCTCCAAACTGATGGTGCTTTTTCTCTTTCATTTCACTATTTGGGTTAACTTTCTCACTGTCTTTTGTTCTGCTTTCAAACAATGATACATTTATAGCAGCAGCTTTTGTTTTCTTTGCATCGGTAGCTTGAACTCTAGATCCAAATATATCTCTTTCCTTTCTCTTAAAACTTTTAAAACCATTATCAACATCTGTGGCGGGTCTCTTTGACCAAGCGTCTACAAAAGAGAATGCATTCTCCTCAAACTCTGCTTGTTTAGATTGGAATAATGGAGTTTGTTTTTTTGGTGTTGACTTTTGAGCTTGAGGTTTCTTTCCCGTCACAGATCGAGTCAACGGCCTCCTGATTTTATCCACACTTCCAGAGTTGGACATTCTTGTTTGCAGACTACCAGTTCCGTTTGCTGTGGACTTTGGCTTTGAATTATTCGCACCCATTTCAAAAGCCCCAGAGTTGGTTTTTCTTGTGCGCAAACTGTCATTTCCATTTATTGTGGACTTCGGCTTTGAATTGTTCGCACCCATTTCAAAAGCCCCAGAGTTGGTTTTTCTTGTATGCACACTATCATTTCCATTAGGTGTGGACTTTGGCTTCGAAATATTTCCATCCATTTTAAAAGTCTCAGAGTCAGGCTGTTTCTTATTAGGTGAACAAACAGTTTCAAGTAATTCCTGGACTCTCATTCTTAGTGTTACTGGCCCACTGTTTCCCCTTTCACTTGTTCCCTGCTCTGCAACTCCTTTCTTCGGCTCAACTTCTTTCTGCGGAGTTACATATGACGACTCTTTCTCCATTTGGTAAGTGTTACTCTTCGCTTTCATCTCGTTACCATTCTTCGCTTGCAGATTTAACATCTGGTTTGCAAAATACGAACCAGGCTCCATTTCCACAACTTTCTTACCACCACTTGGTCGCACAGTCACATTTGTATTGGAAGGAAAACTTGACACCTTCTTTTGATGACCAGTTGCTTCCAAATACGATACATTTTGATACGAATTTTTCGAATGAGTCTGTTGAGACGATTCCTGACGTGGACCTTTGTTTTGTATTCCCATCTCTGGAGAAATAACTTCTTTCCCTACATGTTTACTTTCCGTAGGAACGTCTTTTGCCGTACTCACATTCTGTGAAGTTTTCAAATCCGCCAATACTCCTTTCCCATTATGACTCTTCATTTTAACAGAAGAATCAACCATAACTCCTATCGATATCTTCCTCGTTTGGCTACACGGATAATAACTGCTACCTAAACTCCTATTCCCACTCATATGATCCTACCACACAAATTTTAAGTCTATTAAGCATAATGTCATAAACAATCTATCTTCAGTAAACTAAACACACAGTAGAACACACACATACAATATTAAAATATTAAATAAGAATAAAAACAAAAAGCAAAATGTAATAACATTTAATGCATGATTTGGAAGACGATTAAACAAATTTTCTCTAAACGGATAATAACAGATTAACGGAATCCATAACCAAACCCTAAATCGAGATGAAAATAATAAGAAACAGATGCTTACGTCATCCAAACGTCTTCGTCCCATCTCCATCGTCCTTACTTCACCTCAGTTATTCCAGATCTGGGAGAAAAATCATCAAATGAATAACGAACAATAAATCAAATAACGAATATTATAAACGATTAAACAAACATAACTATAACATAATTTCGAATTATTATCTCGGTAATGAACGTAGTAAACAAAATTGGACAAATTAGGGTTCAGGATCGCAGTGCAAACAAAATTATTATTACGAAGTATACCAGAACCATGACGTCAGTTATAGGATACAGTTAATAATGTTAAAATATGTAAGGCACATATATTTCAGTTTTATCATATGTTTGTTTAGTATTACATTTATAGTTATAATTGTGTTTTGTTTATGCATGTATACACGAGTGGGCTAATTTTGATAAAGGAGCTGATGATCTAGGAGCCCAGGAGCTGTTAGTCTAAAGTCCAGGAGTAGAAGCCCAGGAAGAGAAGTTCAGCTGCTGGCCCAGTTCTCAAGCCCAGCTCAGATATTATTAAAATAGGATTGCCATGCTGGCAATCCCCTATCCTGGATACAAGCCTATAAACAAACGGATCAGATCTATTAGAAGTGTGTTTCTTCAAGTTGATCGTGTGGTCCTTAGTGGCTCGGGTGTGTTTTTACCCGAGCCTCATTACGTACTATAAATAGGGTGTTTCGAGATCAGTTTAGGGTTTAGTTTTAGTTAAGTCTTTTCCAGTATTATTGATCTCCTTCGTCCTCATAAATCTAGGGTTTAGATATTCAGTCTTGGTTGTTCATCTCGAATAAACCAAGTGTGTCTGTAAATCTGTTAGGTTTAGGTATCAGGTTATCTGTTGATAACCTGATTGAGAGTGAGTGTGATTGTAGTGAGATTTGATTTGTAATCTGTAAACATTGGGGTGTAATAATCTTTGGGTTGGAATAAGAGTTTTATTAGTAAAGATCCATGTTTCTTGACATGGTATCAGAGCTGTAAGGTTGCTCTTTGTCTTAGATCTGAATATTAGGGTTTGGGTTGTCATCGCTGCGAGTCTTGCTCTCTGGTTGGATCTAAGGCTTCACCTGGGTTATTACTGTATCCGTTGTGTTCTGGCTGGAAAAGAAACCTAGTTAGGGTTTCTGGTGGATCAGGAATTATTGGAGTGCTGGAGCTTGTTTTTCTTATCTTGATCTCGTAACCCTAAGTGAAGGTTACGGATCTTGATTGCTAAGGAGCTTGCACTTGGTGAGATTGTTCCTGACTCTTTACTGTTTTTTGTGTCCTATTGTCTTGGTTGTGTCTAGGAGCAAGGCCCGGGTTAGGAGGACCGGTATTGGCTCAACTATTTGGTTGTTGTGTCTGTCTGTCTAGGTCTAAGGGGCTCCCACAATAAGACATGCGTTGGCACCTTGAGTGATGAACCAACGATCTTGACACTGTTGTGGCTTCGCCTGGTCTTTAGAGTCTTAATTGATTGCTTTGTGTACTTTGTGTGTCTATTTTTGTCTTGACTGTGTGCCTTATCTGATTGACTGAATTACTTGTTGATTACTTGTTACTAATTGTTCTGTACTTAATACTGTTAAATTTGAAAAATAAAAATGGTTGATGGTCAAGCAGTAGTGTCTGGGGGAGGGGGTAACCCTGATCCTGGACCAAGTGAGACCTTGGTTAGTAAGTTAGATGCTAGTGATCCATTATATCTACACCCCTCAGATTCAAGTAATCTGACAATTGTGTCAATAAAATTAAAGGGATCTGAAAATTATAATGTGTGGGCTAATGCTATGCAACTAGCTTTACAAGTTAAAAACAAGTGGGGATTCATTGATAAGTCATGTGTTAGGTCTGTAGACAATGATGTATTGGGAAAGCAATGGGACAGATGTAATTCAATAGTTTTAACCTGGATACTAAACTCTATTAGTGAAGACTTATATATGGGACATGTTTTTTCTAGACTAGCTAGTAGTGTGTGGACTGAATTAAAAGAAACCTATGACAAGGTAGATGGATCAGTGGTGTTTGACTTGTATCAAAAAATTAATTCATTCACTCAAAATGGTAGTCCTGTATCTGAATACTATCATAAATTGAACATTATGTGGAAGCAACTTGATCAAATTTTACAATTACCTGCTTGTACTTGTGAAGCTGCAATTGAGTTTAATAACTTTAGTAGTATGATTAAGCTAATGCAGTTCCTAATGGGACTTGACAGTGTGTACCAAAGTGTTAGGACTAGTTTGCTAATAAAAGAAACATTGCCTTCTGTTAAGGAAGCATTCAGTGTCATTTCTAGGGAAGAATCCCACAGAAATGCCAGTAATGCTGGAAAAAAACCTCAAACTATGGCACTGTTTTCTAAATCTAATCAGAATTTAGAGTTTAATAAAGCAAATAAAGTTTCCAAACAAAACCTAAAATGTACTCATTGTAACAAGGTTGGTCACACTGTTGAGACCTGTTTTGAAGTGATTGGCTATCCATCATGGATGAGGTCAAGGGGTAGACAAGGGAAGAAAGTAAATTCTTCTGTTAGTGATAATTCTGAAAATGGTCTAAGTGCTTTAACTAGTGATCAGGTTAACAGGTTACTAAGTCTGTTGAATGATAGAACTAAAGATGGTCCACAAAGCTGCAGTGTGTCAGGTAGTCTTAAAAGTCCATTCTGTGCTAGTGTCTTTTTCAAACCTGTGTACTGTTTTTCTAGTAAAGATGGTAAAATAAGGATTAAGGGTTGGATAT
Source organism: Ambrosia artemisiifolia (assembly GCA_032199755.1). Lineage (NCBI taxonomy): Eukaryota > Viridiplantae > Streptophyta > Magnoliopsida > Asterales > Asteraceae > Ambrosia > Ambrosia artemisiifolia. The sequence continues at coordinate 57,576,582 of CM063523.1, read as the reverse complement.
TTGATTCAGGGGCAAATCAACACATGATTAAAGATGAAAAGGATTTAACTGAATATATTGATGTGTCTGAGTTGAACATTAGAGTTAAACATCCTAATGGGACTGATGCATTGGTAACTAAAATTGGAAATGTTAAATTAGGAGATAAGGTCATGTTGTTAGATGTGTTTGTTGTTCCTGATTATAATATCAACCTAATTTCTATACATAAACTTGCAAAGGATAATAAGGTGCATGTAATATTTGATGAATATAAATGTTTTGTTCAGGACTTAATAACCAAGAAAGTCCTGGTGACTGGTAGTCAAGTTGATGGGCTATATTTCTGTGGCAACTCCTTTATGTGTAATAAGGTGTGTAGTGATAATGATGAGATAAGTTTATGGCATGATAGACTAGGCCATCCTTCTGAAAATGTCTTAAAGGTTCTTAAAAATAAACTTAACTTAGGATCTATGGATAGTTGTAGTCCTTGTGAGGTATGTCACAGGGCAAAACAACATAGGGAACCCTTTCCTTTAAGTAATCATAAAACAGCATCCTTGGGTGAACTTGTTCATCTGGATGTTTGGGGACCATATAAAGTTCCCAGTAGAGAAGGAGATAAATATTTCCTTACTATTGTGGATGATTACTCAAGGGCTGTTTGGGTGTGTCTAATGAAACATAAAACAGAAGTGTTTGACAACATTTGTGATTTTGTTAATATTATTAAGACACAATTTGATAAAAAAGTTAAGTGTTTCAGAAGTGATAATGGGTCTGAATTTGTCAATGCTAAACTTAGTAATTTCTTTAAAGAAAATGGTATTGTACATCAAACATCATGTACATACACACCCCAACAGAATGGGATTGTAGAAAGAAAACATAGACATCTTTTAAATGTGGCTAGATCATTATTATTTCAAAGTTGTGTACCTATTAGATTCTGGTCTGAATGTGTCCTGACTGCTTCATATTTGATCAATAGGACTCCTTCAAGTGTGTTAGGTGGTAGAACTCCATATGAGCTAGTATATGGTTTTGAGCCCTTTCTAAATCAACTAAAAAAGTTTGGGTGTTTATGCTTTTGTACTATCTTAAATGATCCTGATAAACTTAGTTTTAGGGCAGAAAAATGTGTTTTTATAGGGTATTCAACAGAGAAAAAAGGTTACAAAGTTTTTAGTTTAGATACAAAAACTGTTTTTTACTCTAGAGATGTAAAATTCTTTGAACACATTTTTCCTTTTAAGGAAGAAAATGTTTTTAAAAATTATGATAAATATGATCATTTAAACATTACAAACTTAAATTTTTTTGATTTGTATGAAAGCATAAACCCTAATCAAGTGGAAGATCCCAATGATGAAGGAAAGGGCATAGGTAAGAATGACCTAGGGACACAGGAATCCACTCAGTCATCATCTGATCTACCTGATACTGCAGGCTTGGCTGATTCACAGCAGCCCAGTGGTAGTGCAGTTGATGACAAGAATGGACCTGTGATGACTAGTGATGATTTGACTTTCAACTCTGAGGGAAATGATCCAAATCCACTAGATCAAACCATAACTAGAAAATCATCTAGGAGTTCTAGGTTACCTAAAACCTTGGATGAGTTCATAGTTGAGGGAAAGGTCAAATATGGTCTGGAAAGATCAGTGAACTATTCAAACTTATCTGTAGATAATAGATGTTTTGCTGTTGCTTTAAATAAAAGCTTAGAACCAAAACACTTTAATGAAGCTGTTAAAGATCCTAATTGGATTAATGCCATGAATGAAGAAATAGAGGCATTGCATAGGAATAATACATGGGAATTAGTTGATTTACCTAAGGGTAGGAGTCTAGTAGGATGCAAATGGATATACAAAATAAAGTACAAGTCTAATGGTGAGATAGAGAGGTATAAGGCCAGACTTGTAGCCAAGGGCTACAGTCAAAAACATGGCATAGATTATGAAGAGACCTTTTCACCAGTAGTGAAACTTGTAACTGTTAGATGTATATTGTCCATAGCTGTCCAGAATAACTGGGATCTATTTCAACTTGATGTAAATAATGCATTCCTGTATGGTGATTTGTATGAGGATGTATATATGTCATTACCTGATGGATATTATTCTGAGAATGAAAATAAAGTGTGCAAGTTGAAAAAATCATTGTATGGGCTTAAACAAGCTCCTAGAATGTGGAATGAGAAACTTGTAGGTGTTTTAACAAGCTTAGGATTCATGCAAAGCAAATGTGACTACTCTTTGTTTTATAAATTGTCTAAATCAGTTTCTGTGTATCTTCTGGTATATGTAGATGACATAGTTATTACTGGTAATAGTCTAACTGAAATAAAAGCTGTTAAAAATCACTTAAAAGAACAGTTTCTGATAAAAGACCTTGGTGAACTTAAATATTTCTTAGGAATAGAGGTTATAAAACAAGGTGATGGTATTTGTTTGTCACAAAGAAGATATTGTATAGAATTGTTAACTGAGTATGGCATGACAGCATGCAAACCTCTTAACAGTCCTATAGATCAAAATCATGTTCTTACTTCAGTTTGTAAAGAACATGATAGACCCTTAACTGATATAACAGCATATCAGAAATTAGTAGGGAAATTAATATATTTGGCCCATACAAGGCCAGATATATCTTATGCTGTCCATTATCTAAGTCAACATATGCATAAGCCCTTAACAGGACATCAAAAGATTGTTTTCAAATTGTTAAGATATCTTAAAAAGGCACCAGGGAAAGGTATTATGATTAAGAAACATGAAAGTTTTAATCTAATTGCCTATTCAGATTCAGACTGGGCAAAATGTCTTGAATCTAGAAAGTCCATTACTGGATTTTGTGTGTTTCTTGGAGGGTCCTTGGTATCTTGGAAAAGTAAAAGACAGTCAACTGTGTCTAGGTCTTCAGCAGAGGCTGAATATAGGGCTTTATGTTCTGCTTGTTGTGAAGTTATGTGGTTGAAAAATATGTTATTGGAATTAGGGATAGAAGTATCATTACCTATAAAAATGTTTTGTGATAATACAGCTGCCTTGTCTATTGCTGAAAATCCAGTGTTTTATGATAGAACAAAACACTTTGATTTAGACCTTTTCTTTTTGAGAGATCAAATTTCTAAAGGTGTTATCAAAGCTGAATATGTTAAGTCAGAAAATCAGATTGCAGATATTATGACTAAAGGCTTACTGGTTCATCAGCATGAGGTAATGTGTTCTTGGTTACATATGTTTGACCCATTTGGTTGATAAAACTGTGGGGGGGTGTTAAAATATGTAAGGCACATATATTTCAGTTTTATCATATGTTTGTTTAGTATTACATTTATAGTTATAATTGTGTTTTGTTTATGCATGTATACACGAGTGGGCTAATTTTGATAAAGGAGCTGATGATCTAGGAGCCCAGGAGCTGTTAGTCTAAAGTCCAGGAGTAGAAGCCCAGGAAGAGAAGTTCAGCTGCTGGCCCAGTTCTCAAGCCCAGCTCAGATATTATTAAAATAGGATTGCCATGCTGGCAATCCCCTATCCTGGATACAAGCCTATAAACAAACGGATCAGATCTATTAGAAGTGTGTTTCTTCAAGTTGATCGTGTGGTCCTTAGTGGCTCGGGTGTGTTTTTACCCGAGCCTCATTACGTACTATAAATAGGGTGTTTCGAGATCAGTTTAGGGTTTAGTTTTAGTTAAGTCTTTTCCAGTATTATTGATCTCCTTCGTCCTCATAAATCTAGGGTTTAGATATTCAGTCTTGGTTGTTCATCTCGAATAAACCAAGTGTGTCTGTAAATCTGTTAGGTTTAGGTATCAGGTTATCTGTTGATAACCTGATTGAGAGTGAGTGTGATTGTAGTGAGATTTGATTTGTAATCTGTAAACATTGGGGTGTAATAATCTTTGGGTTGGAATAAGAGTTTTATTAGTAAAGATCCATGTTTCTTGACAAATAATAAGTTACGAATCAATTGATGTGGAGACGAAGGAGATTACCTGGTTAATAAGGATTACTGTTTGGAACCGTTGAGACGATTGGTTGATTGATTCAGCAAAATATATTAAAAATAATAATAATTGAAGACAAGTGATTGAATGTAGAGAGGGTTTGGACGTTTGATGATGGAGAGCACACGCGGGAAGGGGTTTGTGATGAATATTTTTAAATGGCGCAAAAGTTAAGTTTGTTTGGAGTTGATCTATTACCGTGACAATGACGTTTTCAGGTTGTTATAACTTTTTTATTCTTTTCTACATCTACTGAGAGTTTGAGACACGGGTGTAAACAAGCCGAGTCGTTCGCAAGCTACTCGAGCTCGGTTTGTTAAAAAGCTCGAAACGAGTAGCCTTATCGAGCTTGAGTCGAGTTTGAACATAAAACAAAGCTCGTTTATTTATCGAGTCCGAGCTCGATCTTGGCATATGAAGCTCGTCAAGCCTTATTGAGCCTAGTGTGTAATATTAGTTTTTTTAAATATTTAATAATATTTACTACTCATTTAAAGTTGTTTAGTAACGAGTCCCGAGCTCGAGCTTCACTTATCGAGCTCACGAGCCTAAACGAACTGTTATTTATATTATTTTTATTCAATGTATTAACTAATTGATAATAAACGAGCTGAGCTCGAGCTTGACAAATTGTCAACAAGCCGAGCTCGAGCTCTTATAAGTCAATCGAGCTCAAGCCTGGTCGAGCTCGGGCCCGGCTAGGCTTGTTTGTACCCCTATTTGAGACATTCCAATGCCTATATATGGAACGTAGAGACGTTATATGTGGTTTCCACAAGTTAATTTTACCTATATTTTGTCTTTTAAAGTCCCCCTATAATGTTTCCTATTGACTAATATAGAGCATATTGGAACTAATAAGCTCCATTTTGCCTAACATAAAGCGTATTGGAACGTGTCAAAATAAGGATTTGAGGTGTATGGTTACGAAGATTAGAAGTGGGTCCGACGTGGAGTGTCGGCCCCCTCAGGAACACCACCCCAACCCAATTTCAGTGCAAAAAGGCAGATATTCCACGAGCTCACCAAACTATTTGTTGCATTATTTAATTGTTCTTGCCTATTGAATGGAGGAGGGGAAAGGGGGAGTACACCCCCTAGATGGGGAGAAATGGGGGAGGGAAGGGGTAGTATGACGTGACGTTGAGGTGGAGGATGGAGGAGTGGGGGAGTACACCCCATAGCCTTATAATACTGTATGCATTATGTATTATTACCAAGTGCCAACCGAGTGTCGAATACTAATATACATATAAATATTTTTTGTTTACCAAAATCGCGTGAAGCCGTTCCAATGTACATACGGCGGTAACTTTTTTTTTGTACAAGATGAAGACCTAAACCAACCCATCAAACATACATAAGTTTTTAGCCATTACGACGAAGGCGGGTGAGTTAGTGGTGTAGATGGTGGAAGATAAACAAAAGGATGGAGAGATAACGAGTCCCTGCCATCGCAAACAACCAGTGACAACGCCATACTGAGACAGAGGCGGTCCCTTCCATCACGAACAACCGAAGGCACCGACAAAGGTAGTGGCAGAGGTGGCGTGCACCAATGGCAACGGTAAATCGGCAACAAAGGCGAACTTACTATCGTGAACAATTGGCAGTTGCGGCAATGGTAAAGGTAGTGGCGAAAGTCGTGTGTAAAGGAAGAAGGAGAGAGAGAGAGCGCGCAAATGAGATAGCACGAAAATAAAGAAACGTATATCACAATTCAACAACCAACAACCAAGATCGCACGAATAAAATAGATGGTGAGTATAAAATTATACTATTCATTTGCATTCATTTTAGATATATAGTATAGTAAGTTAAGATAAGGAAAATAAACAAGATTTTTTATCACACCTTATATTGTGTATATAGTTAACGTGTTAAAAAATTAAACAAAAGAAGAATTCTAAAATTCTAAAATAAGAAAAGATCAAGGTGTTTCCGTATAAAAGTAAAAACTTCCAAGCTGGCCCGTAATGTTTGAACGATGGTGTCTACTTTTCACGTTATTTGTTCCATTTAAAATCAAGAGTTAAGTATATTTGTAACCCTGTGGTTTAACCCGGCATCTAGTTGCACCTTTTTGTTTCTTTTTTGCCTGAACCCCTGTCGTTTACAAACCGTTTCCTTTGCACCCCTCCCACTAACGCCATTGAAATTAAGTACTTTAAAGAGGGGGGGGGGGGGTGTTTAGTGACTTGCCTTGGAGGCTTTAATTAGATTTTCATACCATTTAGGTATAAGTTTCACGCGGTTGACTTTATGTTTAATATTATTCTTTAATGTTATGTATTTTGTTGTTTACTATATTATTGTTATCAATATCTTATATTTCTAAATCCTGTCATAGTGGTGGAGTGGTGGAGGCCCAAGATTTTCCATGTGAGGTCTTGGGTTCGATCCCCATTCCCTCCACTTTGGTGGGATATTAGGCAATGATGGTGATGGTGCCCCGCCAATGTGCGGAAAACTTGATCCTGAGTTGACTCGGTTTTTATCCGGCCGTTACTCCAGCGAGGTAACTCGTGCGAAGGCAGTACGGTTTCCGGACGAACGCAACTCCCACCCGTACCAGTGTGGACCCGGTTCAGACAACATAAGTCTGGACGCGTGGAAGGGGCTTCGCCGTAGGCCGAGTATGATGTATCTCTGCTACACAAAGAACAAGAAAGTCACCGTTCAAAAAAAAATCTTATATTTCTATATTTTTAGTTATGCTTGTTTGTCTATTGTTTGTTTTGGAGCCTATTCCCAATAATGAAGACAATATTTGCTTGCTTCCACCCTCACCAACTCTACAAATATTAATTATATTATGCATTAGAAACTTAAGCTTTTGGTATACCAAAATATTTTACAAGTTTGTGTGAAATATATGAAATTTCCTTTCTTATTTACCCTTAATACTGTTTTGATAACTAACAATTCTGGTTATTTTTTTTCTTTTTCTTTCAAGTTTTTGTCCTCACGTTCCCAATTGGCCAATTTACTTATATTAATCTTCCTAACCAACTAGTTAGTGAATAGTCAATGAGGTAGTGGTGGATTTGGTTAGAGAAAGACTTCGTGTTTCTTGTGACCCAAGTTCGATTCCAACTCTCCTCATTATTTTCTGCGGCATTCAGGTGAAGAGCGAATAAAGGTGACACCGGTTCAACTCAGATGAGAGGCGAGGTCTTACCGGTTATTCCACTGTCGTGCCTTCAGACGGGTGGAGGTCGGGTTTTCACGCATTTAGGAGAGCGAAGGGGCTGACGACAGTCGAGTAGTGGAACTTGATCACAGCGCCTGGTGTCACAGTGTTTGAAACATCGTTCCTTGTTCCTTGCCGTTAAAAAAGTTAGTTGGTAAATAAACGTGTTACATATCGAGTAGTTCCCCAAAGTCAAACATTATTAAACCTCAACCCACCCTTACTACAGAGAAGATCAACAATCAGATAAGAGTTTCCCCCAATAAAATGTCATCTGTCACAAACCTTCCTTCCCTGAACCACTACCGCACCTGGTCTTCCCCACCCATTTCCCATCGAACCCGATCAACAAAACCACCTAACAACCTAACAACCTATGGTCCCACCAATAACAACCACAACAGACGTACAACAACCTTCCATTGCTCAATAGCCAACGATACTCCAATCTCTCCTCCAATTACCAACGACTCCACATCACAGCCATTGCTGGACTGTGTTATTATTGGTGCTGGTATTAGTGGTCTCTGCATTGCTCAAGCCCTAGCCACTAAACATGCTGACGTGTCACCTGATGTGGTTGTTACGGAAGCACGTGATAGGGTTGGGGGGAATATATCGACGGTTGAACGTGATGGATATTTGTGGGAAGAAGGTCCTAATAGTTTTCAACCGTCTGATCCTATGCTCACTATGGTGGTATGTTATGATATCCTTATATTTGTTTTGTTTTCAACTTGTTATATTGTTAGGGTTAAAATTATTAGAGATATGTTGTTAGGGTTAATTATTGTATCATTAGGGATGGTTCAAATACATAGTCGTAGAGTATCGAACGGACTCCGATTAAACTCATTCTAGCGGCATTGGAACCGTCTCCCCAAACTCTATGATATTAGATTCTAGTTTTTCGCTTTTGGACTTTTAGCTTGTACATTTTAGGATTTTTGTAAGATCATTGTGTTTTTCTATTTGGTATCGTGTCTTTTTTATTTTATATTTTGGTCATTGTGTCTTTTTTCCTTGGAATTGTGTTATATTTTGTGATCTATTATGTATCCTTCTCACCCTTCTCATTATTTTACCCTTTGTAGGATAACTTAACCCTATATCATTACCGTAGTTATGAGTTATAAATTATAATTTGATTATGTTTCACTAGATTAGAAACCGGTGTATTATACCGGTGAAAATTTAGGAATTACTAGACGATGTTTGAAGTCAATGTGGACATATGTAATATTATGTTTAGGGTTGGGAAAGGGGAAAAAGATTGGGCTCACGGAATTGAGTTTTGACACGTGGCGTAAGTGCGTAATGAGTTATATATTTGTTAGGTATAGGTTTGTTATTATCTTGATTGTATTGTTGTATATAACACACAATAGCTTACGTGATTTATCATTCTGTAAAACTTTGTAATTGGGGGTTAATTAGGACGATGATTTGTTAATTGTTACATGTGTGCGATGAATGTAATTAACGTTTTACTCTATGGATTATCTAATAGACTAATACGGAGAAAGCTTTTTAATGAGGCTACGAGAGGGCATTTGTTAGGTTCATAGGAAGAACATGTTAGATTTGCTAGCTTATTGATCCGTAACATCCGTTTGGTTTATCGTCTGTGAATGCACCCTAGTTGATGTCTGTCTTTATTGTTAGGTTTATAGGAAGAACAGGTTAGATTTTCTAGCTTATTGATCCATAAGATGCGTTTGGTTTATCATCTGTGAATGCACCGTTGCTGTCCGTCTTTGTCAATGTCAAATACGATAATGCACACGAATTAGAATATTTGTTGATTAGGATTTAGGAATCATTGATAATTAAGATTGTAATTTAGGTACATAATCATATATCGGCAAATGTACATAAACTATCAACATACTTAGCAAATCTTTGGATTTTCTGTTAACTTACTATCCATTGGGTGTCCTACTCAGGATCACAACGGTTATCAGTCTACCTATCTTCTTTGGTCCTAGCTAACTACATGTTTTAACAGCAGGGAGTTTTTGTACATGAGTGGAGTGTAAAAGTGCACAACTTTACATGCATATATGAATTATGTAACATACAAAATTATTACCAACCCATATGTTTTAACCAAATAAATCAGGAGTGTACATGTTGGTTTGTTAAATTTTAATTGTACCTCATCTCCATTTGGGTTATTGACTTTATGAGTTTCCTAACATTGGAGTTGAAGCATTTTACGTATGAGTTAGCACTCACCTGTTTGCTTCGTAGTTCGTAAAAATCTGAAAATCTTGTGGTCAAACAGTCAAAGTGTGGCTCAGGGAATTATTTTCTGAGTTAATAACTTTATGCCATGATGTGTTTGCTTCACACAGTTAAACAGAAATCTGCAAGTCTCTTCATAAATCTTGGGAATCGCATCTCTGAGTATAGATATAGTTTATAATTTAATATAATTATCTTAATATGTCCTAAAGATAACGGTATAAAAAGAGAAACGCTACAGTATGCTATTAATCATCATGATTATTATGCTAATGAATCTTATGAACTTCATTATTTACTTGTAGTTGTATTTATGTCATATTTGTATGATGTTCCAGGTGGATAGTGGGTTGAAGGATGATTTGGTTTTAGGGGACCCCACTGCACCACGGTTTGTGTTGTGGGGTGGTGGTTTGAAGCCAGTGCCTTCCAGTCCAGCTGATTTGCCTTTCTTTGATCTAATGAGCTTTACTGGAAAACTCAGAGCCGGTTTTGGTGCTCTAGGGATCCGCCCTCCACCACCAGTTTGTACCCCCTTATTCATTTTTCTTTTCATTCTACATCACCATGTGTATCTACATTCTGACAAAGTTACAGGATCGTGAGGAATCTGTTGAAGAATTTGTTCGGCGTAATCTTGGTGATGAAGTTTTTGAACGCTTAATAGAACCGTTTTGTTCAGGTAATACTATCTACGCGGTTTTCTTAAAAAATGAATTACTAAACTATTAATCAGCTACTTTTTTCACACTCCAAGTCAATATGTCACACTCTAGCTAACAGTATGTGAAGGCTCATATGCCACCTGAATTGGTGATAATTTTGTGTTCACATTTTTAGTTGGCTTTTCAAAGTGCATAACGCATATGTTCTTGTAAGGCGTCTTCCTTAATCCTTATTGAATTTCTGTGTGTACGTGCTTGTTTGTATTAAGGTTTATTTATATGCTTGTATATTTGGATCCACATTACTGTAACTTCCTTGAAAGGTTTTGTTGTAGCTATAAAAAGGGCCAATTATGTAGAAACATAACCATCTTTTTCTAGGTTATAAAGAAATACAAAGTTTTAGATCTTTTCAGGCGTCATGTCTTCACCATATTAGTCCATTGTCAGAAAAAAGAATTCTTAAGAAATTTCAAAGTTTCAGATCTTTTCAGGCGTCATGTCTTCACCATATTAGCCCATTAAGATATCAACAATGTCACAACTTACTGACACATCAGCCTTTTGACGGGTTACCAAATCAGATTACCTTAAATTGAAGTATATGGAATGGAATTTGTCACATTTAGTTAACGTTTTTTAAACTTTGATAAAAAAAATTTTCTGGCATAAAAGGCCAGATGCCTAAAAGTAGAAATAGGATCAACTTTGTTATCTTTTCTTATGCATTTACCCGTTCATAGAATCATAAAACAACATAAGGTTTTGACCCTGGTTAAGTTAGGGGTGCTCACCAGCTTGAAATTCTGATATTTCAGGTGTTTATGCTGGCGATCCATCAAAACTTAGTATGAAAGCAGCGTTTGGTAAAGTTTGGAGGCTGGAGAAGAATGGTGGTAGCATTATTGGTGGAGCAATCAAAGCAATCCAAGCAAAAAATAAGAGTACCAAGCCTCCTCGGGACCCGTAATATTCTATGACAGTCTAGATATTTGAAATTTTGTTCTGTGTTTAAATATCGTATGTGGAATCTGGCAGGAGATTACCAACACCAAAGGGCCAAACTGTTGGATCTTTTAGGAAGGGACAAGCCATGTTGCCTAATGCCATCTCAAAAAGGTAATATTATGTGAAACTAATTAAGTCTTTTATACACATTAGTTGTAAAGTTTATTATATCCAGATTGGGCAAACTGCACGGAATAGAAATGAACTTTACAGCCTTTTCCTATTTCTAGCTACCAACTTTAGGTAGGCGCAAAACAGAAATCGACTTACATTTTATTACCAATTATTAGCAAGTTAATTCATTTTGCTGTTTTTCAAAGTTGCTAACGTTTAAGTGTATATGATGCCACATTGCATTAGTAAATGTTTTCAGATATATGTTTTAAAAAAGTCAATTTGTTTTTCAAACTTCGTAAATAAATTTATCTTTTAGTTTCCTTTTTCAGATAAGCGTTTTTTATGCGGGAGAATTTACGGTAAAATCAGTTAAAGAGGTTGGTTGTTAAAATTGGAAATAAACTTTGTCCATATTATAAAGTTGGTTGCTTAAATAAAAAAAATGTAAAATTCGTTTCTGTTTTGTGTAGTTTGCCCTTCCAGATTTTCTAATAATTCTATTGAATCATATGCATGTTTGTAGTTTGGGTAGCAGAGTGAAATTGTCATGGAAGCTAATAAATATCTCAAAGTTGGAGAATAGAGGATATAATTTGACTTACGAAACACCAAGTGGATTTGCAAGTCTGCAAACCAAAACTGTTGTCATGACTGTTCCTTCCTACGTGGCGAGTGACTTGTTGCGTCCTCTTTCGGTATGTCAAACATAAATGAAGTTTTTACAAAAGATTAGATATTAATCTGATATGCTAATTACCCATTTCTTAGTTTGTGTTAATATTACTATAATTATAATTTACCAAACTTATATTTCGCTGTTTTTAGATATCGAGATATAGGAGAAAAGAATGGTTACTATGTTTAAGTGGTCAACATTAATGTAATACATACATAAAACTTCTTTTTTCATTTCTTTCTTACTATTGTTTTTCAGTCAGAAGCAGCAGAGGCTTTGTCCAAATTTTATTACCCTCCAGTTGCTGCTGTATCTGTTTCGTATCCAAAAGAGGCGATTCGTGATGACCGTTTGATTGATGGTCAACTTAAGGGTTTTGGTCAATTACATCCAAGAAGTCAAGGCGTTGAGACTTTAGGTCGCTTTTCATCTGAAATCCACAACATCTTCATGTTTTTTTTAGTTTTTATAAACAATTTGATTCTTCTTCTGGATTGTATAGGTACCATCTATAGTTCATCCCTTTTCCCTAACCGGGCGCCACCCGGAAGGGTTCTCCTCCTCAACTACATTGGTGGGGCTACAAATCCTGGTATTTTGTCGAAGGTAAGCCCAACTCCGGGTCAAACCCGATAATTCATAAATGGGTCAAATTCAATTATTTTTAATCTATAACTGGTCAAACAGAGAAAGTAGAAAATAATAGCTTAAACGGAAACGGGTTGAACAAGTATAACTGAAAGTGTATATTCAATGCATATTCTCATGAAATCAGATTATTAAATAATATATGTATTCTAAGCATATTTGATGCCCAAATTGTTTAGAAAAAGTCATTTAAATGTATAGAAAAACTCATTATATAGGGAACTAAATATATACAAATACTTTGGTATGGCTTTTACATTTGAATCTCAATAATCATGAGGCTTTTTTTTGTTTTTTTTGTTATAACAACAAACGCACCTAGTAAATGCAACAAATAACGAAGCTATTGGTAGGGATTGGAGAGGGTGGGACAGATGCTAACCTTACCTCGTAAGTTCACCTAAAGTGTAGTACAATCTAAGCCCCTAAGACAACGCTAAGACATATCTGTACCCTGAACTGAAAGTCCTTAACCTATATCATACATCTCCCCGAACTCTTATCCTGGATCATGGATCATGTTGTCGTCAGATAGGTGCAATTCTAGCAAATCCTGCCTAATCCGCTCATCCTAATTCAACTTGGGCCTGCCTCTACTCCCCCTCCCTTCCATAGTGAGGGTCTCTAGTGCTCTAACCGTGCCGTCATCTGCCTCCTTCTCACATGCCCAAACCATCTCAATCTCCCCTTTTTATCTCATTCGATACACTAGTAATTGTACTTTTTTTCCTCGTCTTGATAATTTACATTCAGTATATGTTAGTTTGGTAAATTTGAGAGAAAATTATTGATGATTTCTCTTAAATTACCAAATTAACCAATATCTGAAAGTATCATTACCAAACAGGACCAATTAGTACTTTTACCAAGATGGAAAAAAGTTAAAAATAGTTGCTATTATATGATATTAGCTTCTTTCATTTTAATTTAAAGATTCATCGTCTTTGGGTTTTGATTTCATTAGTGATAATTGTTTTTATTCTTAATCAGACGGAGAGTGAACTTGTGGAAGCAGTTGACCGTGACCTAAGGAAGATGCTCATAAACCCTAAAGCAGGCGAACCGTTGACTTTGGGGGTCAAAGTGTGGCCTCGAGCAATCCCACAGTTTCTAATTGGTCATTTTGACATTTTGGATGCTGCAAAATTTGCTCTTAGTGAAGGTGGATTCAGAGGTATGTTTCTTGGAGGCAACTATGTTTCTGGTGTGGCTTTAGGTCGATGCGTGGAGAGTGCTTATGATGTTGCAGCCAATGTAAGTACATTTTTGTCACGAGGCGTGTATAAGTGATACTGTTATGTAGCACTTTGGAATGCTTTCTTGTGAGGTTAGTGGTTACCTTTTTGGCACTAAGCACGTAAAAATAACATGCCAATTATTGGGGTTCAATAATAATATTTTTGTGTAGGTTACAATATTTGGAGTACATAAATTTGTTGGTTTGATAACCCACTCCTTGTTCCATAAGACTGGGTGGTATGGTGTAGCGCCCCCTCACCCATTTCCCAGGTGCCATTCACCACTTTGCCATCCCAATAACGAAGGTTAACAACTAGTTTTTTGTGGGGCCTAATTCTTTTAAACCGTTGCCATAAAGCCCCCTAAATACAATATAGAGGGGCACTATTGGGGCCTATAAACCATTTATTGGATGTTGTGGGGGGGGGGGGATCCTTTATCACATATGAATCTAATCATTTTGTACATGTTCACAAAGAGGAGCGTAAGTTTGCCCTATGAATTTGATACGATGGATGCCTTGCTTTCTCGATTTTTTTTTTCAACGGCTAATTTCCACCTTGCCCAGGATTTGATCCCAAGTCTTTTCCTAAAAGAGACTTTGCCTCTTAACTCGGGATACGTTGCTTTCTCACTTGCTTTATGCCATCAAGAGTGAAGCCATAAGTAATACCTATTTCAGCAAAGGTTGCTAACTGGCGCATCGCCCAAATTAAATTGTGAATTATGAAAATTTCAAATTAGTTGGGGACTAAGATGAAATCAAAATATGGGCAGGGGCGTATGTATATAGTGGGCTATGGGTTCGGCTGAACCCGTACCAAAAATTCATTTTAGTGTTGTATGTACGTGTATTTTGGCATCTCATCCATAGAAATTTCAACATCGAACCCGTAGATATATTTACACCGAACCCTTAGAAACCTTGACATCAAACCCTTAGAAAACTTGATACCAAACCTTTGCAAATTCAATGACGAACCTTAACCCACATTTAAATGACAAATAATAACTTGATAAGGTTACATTCTATTAAAAATTATTTTAACTCATTATTTAGCCCACATTTAATTAAAAGAAACACATTAATATTCCGTTGGTTTACCGATTACTAAAGTTGGCTCTCCTTACCTGTCATGACTGTAACTGTGGGAGATGCTTTTTAGCAATGAAGTACGTGAAGTCCGATTTGCATAATCAGATTGGCGATGGACATTTAAGTGATAGTTGCATTTGTTTTATTAAAAAGTATTTTCTTATAAAGGTTTTGATAGATGATGTCATATGTTTTAAAAAAACGAAAACTCATAGAGAGCAACTTTAATGAATTTCTATTGTTCACTTTTAATATTAGTTGACGTATTTTTAATAAATATGTGCATTTTAATTTGATGTTTGCTATGTTTTTACTATGTGACCCGACCCGAATCGCTTAACTGGACCAGACAGAAAAAGTTGAAACTTGGTGATAGAAAATTAGTTGTTCGCCCCTTGAAAATTTTCGAACCCATAGGCAAATATCCTAATTCCTAGCTACGCCACTGAATATTGGATGAATACCCACACGGAAAAACTATCTATGTCTTCAAGTAAATGGCAGTAAATCAATAATAAGTAAAATAGAAACCTGGGCAGGAAACAGGAACTCCCAAACCAAAGAATTCGACAATTGAAAACCAGTAAAATGTGTGACAAAACCTCTGAATTCACAAACAGTGTTGAAATTTATGCAAAGTCAACGTATCATACTGTCAAGTAAGTGAAATAAAAAAATGCAAATATGGGTATTGATAAGAGTGACATACCAGATCAGAAAAAAAAAAACTTCAAATCTAAAATATTGATCCTTTTCACAGAGCCAAATCTAGTAGAGTTGTTGCAATTGTTGTTATGATTATCGCACTTGGATTAAAATCCGTCCTCATAATCCATCACCGGGTCGTCATCTTCATCGCGACAGCTGAAAAATTAACTAAGTGACACAACTGAGGTTGCTCTAATAAACCCTATATTAGACATAATCGAAAGTTATGGATCGTTTATACGGGACTTGGTTGAGGTGAAACCTGGTGATGCCACGTGATATTATTTGTAATTGTTTATTAAAAATAGGACATGATAGGTATGATATGATATATATTTTTTTAATTTTTTATTAGGAGTATTGAATTTTTTTTTCTTAGTAATGTAATCAACCCAAAAATTTTGCTAAAAAGATTTGGTATTTTTTTTCCACCCTGCCAATAAAGAGAGAGGCTATTGTACAAAGTAGCCTTAAAATACAAAGTGTGAGAAGGGATCCTGGCCCTCCATCTTCCCACCTTCTGCGTTTTTCACAATTAACCTCGTACATTTAATACACAGCTTCTCATTTATGGCAGTTATCAAGTTGAGGGTAAATCAGACAAATTACAACTCTAATTTTTTGAATTTTTTTAATTCCAGCGCCCAAATTACCCTCAATTATGGACGGTTTCTATTGACGTATCATTAATCAAAATCATTCATCAAAAATAAACACACACAATCGAATCATTCACCCTAATAACTCACACAAAATCCTTCTCTGTTAACCAAAACAAAACAGAGCACTGGAAAGTAACATTCATCAGAGAAGAATCATGTCTCCAAAACGCAAATCAAGTAAGAAATTGATCATGTATTTAGTTTATTTACGATCGTATGTCAGTAATCGAACAATAAATGGTGCTAATCGTTGGTTTTGAAAACCCTAAAACAGGTGAAGGACGAGAAAGAAGAAGTAAGATGTGTCATGACAGGGCTTCAAAACCAAGTAATAGAGGTATGATTTATATGAACAGAATACGTTTTATGTTATTGTTGAAGGCGTTTTTTGTATCACTAAATGATGAAGAAGACAGTTTACTGTTTGCATTAGTAAAGGCGTTTTTAGGTTATGATTGAATTAGTAAAGGCGTTTTGGTAGTTTATGTTATAGTTAATCGTTTTTGTTTCATAGTGAACTGTTGTTATTAATAAAGGCGTTTTACGATTGTTAGTGAAGGGGTTTTATCAGATCTGATGTGTTTGATAATCAACTAATGTTGTTGTTATAATGAAAGGCGTTTTACAAGTGTTAATGAAGGCGTTTTATCAGATCTGAATTATTGTTGGAAACAAAGCAGAAAATGATACATAAAAGTTAAAATATAAAACAAAAGGCGTTTTGTCTAACATATGGCTGTGTTTTGTTGAACAGAACAACCAAAGGATACAGGGTCTGATGATGATTTCCAGACTCCTATAAAACATGTTAGTAAAGCAAAGAAAGTGATAGAGAAACCAAAAAAGGCTGTTGAAAAGGTTAATGTGCATAAAGAGAAAAAAAGAAAGAAACAGAGTAAGAAAGATTCAGAGAGTGAGTCGGATAGTGATTTTGTGAAGCCGGTGAAGAAAGTTAAAAAAAAGGAAAAGAAAGCCTCAAAAGAAAGGACATTCGTTGAATACCGGGATACAAAATTGAAACTAAGATGTTCTCCCGGGGATTTTGTAAGGAGTTTGAAAGACTACACAGACGAACAAAAGAAGGATGTAAGGAGTATGGGTTTTGGAAGTGTTCTGGAAATTGATATAGATTGCATTCAAACTGGGTTAGGTTATTGGTTGTTGTCAAACTATGATGATACAACAAGAACAGTTAATGTTGGAAGGTGGAATATAAGAATAACAAATTCAATGGTGCAAGAGTGTTTTGGGATTCCAATGGGAAAGATTCCTGTGTTAGAGCATGGAAGGCCTAAAAAAGGTACAGATTCAACAATAGACGAATTCAAAGAGCAGTTTGTGACATCTACACCAAGTGTGGGTCAAGTTTTGGGTGTGGTTGAACAACAAGGAAATGGCGGTCGATTGTTTAAGCTTAACTTCCTGGTACTGTGGAACACAGTGTTTGGGGAAATAACCAAATCCACCAAAGTTAACCAAAGATTTTTGATTAGTGTGGACAATGAAGATGAGATACAAAACATGAACTGGTGTTCATACCTACTAGAATGCCTCAACAGAACAAAGGCAGGGTGGAAGGAAGATCAGTATAATGGGCCCATTGCCATGTTAAATGTAAGCATCTTTTTCAGTAAAACGCATTTGGTATGTAACAAAACGCATTTGTTAAAAGTTTTTTTTTAACTGTTGTTGTTCATGATTGCAGGTTATTTACACACATGAGTACAACAAAAGGCACAACTCTAAAATTGTGAAGACACCAGCAATCAGTTACATTACAGGAACGTCTTTGCGTGAAATGGAAGAACATATATATGATAATGGGCCTTTGACTGATATTGAGGAGGACAATGATGATGCAGGAGATGAAGAGACTGAGAAAAGAAGTTCTGAAAAAGGTGTAAGTGAAACAGTGAAGGATGCCGTTGATGTTTTGGTGGGCATGCATGAAAGGGAGGTAAACAACAATGAAGAAGAAACCGAGTTTGATGACGAGGAGCAGGATTATGACAACCTAGACTGGAGAGATTTTGACATGGGGAGTCAAACACAGAAGATGTTTGAATATTGTGAAACACAGCCACAGCTAAGCGGGGTTGAATATGATAAAGAAGAATTTGACGCAGCCATGAAAGCTAAGAAGGTATGTATGACTATTTACCAATAATTTATAGTTGTCTGTAAAAAGCATTTAGGGAAAACTAAAACGCATTTGATGTTTTCATGACAGGTTTGGTTGAATAAGATGGACAAGAACATGAAGAAGTATCTGGAAATCCAGGAAGAAATGGATGATATGGTTTTACAAGCAAGAGAGAAATATTTCATGTCTAGGGAATTGATCGATAGGTGCCAGAAATGGGACGACATTAGAGGCAAGACTTCGAAAAGAGACAATGTTGTTGAAGAAAAAGATGGTGATCAGAATGATAGGGTTATTGAGGAAGAACAGGCGGCGGAGATGATACCATCAGCGACCACAAAAACATTCGTAGAATACAAACGATATGGGCACGGTCGGAAGAAGAAGGGTGGAGATCATAGTGGACATAATGAAAGTATGGCTGAAGAGGTAAAAAGAGATATTGCAAGTATTTCTAAAACGCATTTTAATAATTTCTAAAACGCATTTATTGTTTTTTTATGACAGGTTGTAAATCTTGAAGACAACACAGCAGTGGGTCTTGATGAAACTGTTTCATGGATGAAGAATGTTGATGAAAATGTTATGGGGGAGTCAGGAAAGGTGGTGGAAGATAATGTTGATAATCAGGGTAGAGATCAGAATGAAAATATCGCTGAACAGGTAAAAAGCATTTGTTTATATACTAAAAAGCATTTTGTTAAATTGACATCTTGCAAATATTTGTAAAACGCATTTTAATGATTCCTAAAACGCATTTGTTGTTTTCCATGACAGATTGAAAACTATGAAATAAGCGATACAGATCTAGGTATGCTGCAAACAATAGAGCCAGGTGTGTATGGTATAGTCGAACCAAACGTTGAGCCTGAACAACAGGATCAAGTCGAAGAACAAGTGATTTTGCAAGACGTATTACCGAATGTGCCTTTGTTACAAGTAGAACAGGAAAAGGATCCAGAAACACCAATGGAAAAGGATCAAAGGATCAAAGAAAAAGGGAAGGCTAAGGCTGATGATGTTAATGCTGGTAGGCCAGTCCGAAAAAAGAATCCGTCTTGGGCTTTACGATCTCCTTACATGGGGAAAAAAGTATCACTGTTTGAGGCTCTAACAAGAGATGAAGAGATTATGGCAGAGTACATGATGGCGCCAACAAGGGAAAAAATGTAAGTGATATGTATGAGCTTCGATTATATTTTGTAAACAACTAATATTATGTTTGTAACTCTCAGGAAAGTGGTCTACAAATCGGATGCGGGAACATCGGTCTTCAAGGCTATTCTCGAGAGTTTCTACCCCGGTATTACACTGCACACTAACGCAGTGGATGCGTATATAGAGTTGCTCAATTATGAGGAGAAAAAAGTAAATGAAGATGGAGTGTACAAGCTTTATTGCACCACAACAATGATGGTAAAAAAAATAATAATGATTACTTAAAACGCATTTGATTTAATTATAAAAAGCATTTAGGAAAAGTATAAAACGCCTTTGTTAACAACAAAACGCATTTTGTTTTTTTAGTATGTTTTTATTAGTTTGACTTTTTGTTTTTTTAAATACAGCCATCACACTACTACAAGGAAGGGGTTTGTGAACATGAAAGGGTGAAGGTTTTTAGAAGCAATTTGCAACATTTAATGAAGACGTTCAATATCAAAGCTCTGAATGAATTTGACATCATCATAGTGCCGCTGCTAATAAAAGGACATTTCTATCTAATGTGCTTCGATATAAAGAATGGTTTCATTGAGTTAATTGACAACTCGAAGGTTGAACCAGATTTTGAGGCAAGATACGAAGGCGTGCCCGAAATCCTGGTATGTAAAATTAGTAAGTAATGAATAAGAAAAAATATGTAATTGTAAATGACTTAATGTTGTCTTGTTTTATTGCATGCAGAGACACACTTTCTACTTAACCATGAGAACATTGTGTGAGAGTACCGTGGGAATCGAGAAGATTGAAAATGGGAGAATATATAGGAGAGAAATGCCATGGAGGACTGAGAAAAACATAAAGGATTGCGGTGTATTCGCTATACGGCACATGGAAATGTATAAAGGGATGAATAATGCATTCAAAGCGGGTTTTGCAGATGAGTCACAACTACAAGACAAGCAGCTAGTTGCGTTGAGGTTCAAGTATGTTGCAAAGTTGGTACTTAGTGAACACAACAGGGCAAGGGATGACGCTATCGAAGAAGCTCATAAGTTTAGCAAACGACCTTACAAGAAGAAGATGCTTAAAATGGCTTACAACAAAATGCTGAAGCGAGTAGATAGCGTGAGCTAAATGTTTTAACATTTCTAACTTTGACATTGTTTTTGAACTTTAGAATGTTGCAGAATGTTAGAACTGAATATTTCTATTTGATTAATGTTTCATTTGGTGTTTTATGTGTGGTGAATCATAAAACGCATTCAAAAGAATCATAAAACGCATTTAAAATAACGATTCAAATTTAGCAGGTATTATTACACAAAACACATAACGCATTCATAAAGGACCCTAAAACGCAGTTACATTATTCATAATGACACATTAACATCATAATTTAAAAAAACACAACCACACTACTTAATAGCAGAGAAAACAGAAAGATAGACACATAACAAACAGTAAGAAAGGTTCAAATTGATTTGAGAAACTTGATCTTCAATTCAATTGAGCACCTTAAAAGAGCAATGGATTTAGTAAGCTCCTCGACAAGATTAGTATCTCTTTGTTTTGCATCAATCATAAACATCATTGCCAATTCATGAAGACTAGAATCTGGCATCGCCTTAAGAATGTTACAAACATCATCTTTTCTGGACATGCGTTCATGGACATTATTTAAGTCATCCATCAACACACTCTCACAAGAATGATCCTTGAGAATTTGTTCCTCAATTCTCTTTATAAAAAGAGATCTTGTGTCGGATGATGATGAAGATGACATTGTTATTGTATGTAATCTTTGTGGTGTGAAATGAAAGTGTGAATGTTGAGGATAATATAGAAAAAAATGATATATAAAATGACAAAATATAATCACATGTAATACTGTGTGCAACAGGTTATGATAAAAAGAAATAAAACATAAAACGCATTAATAATTTTATAAAACGCATTCATGATTAACAAAAAAAAAATCAACAGCTTGTAAAAAGCTCTGAAAAAGACAATCCAGAGTCACATGTTTTACTGTTCAGGATAATTCTTTGAATATTTCATTTCTTGCATAGTAAAAACAAATTGTTTTTTAATAATTTTTTTTAATAAAAATAGTTTAATAGGGGTAATTATTATCAAACTCTGTTATTGTAATAAATGAAAGAAAAGTATTATACTTTGCAAGTTGATATGATGTGATGGTCATTTAGTATAAATTAAGTACTCAACTACCAAATCTAGTTATAATTGATCTCTATGTTTATTAAAATCGTAAAAAACAGAGTATCTTTTTATTTAAAAATACTCGTAATCATTCCTCTGTTTTTAAATTAAAAACGCATTTATGCAAGTTGTAAAGGATTTGATTGATATCTACATTTTAAATGAAAAGATTAGTATCTTCAACAACCATGTAATAAATTCTATTACACAAATTGTCTATATAAATGAAGATAAAACAGAGTAACTCTCATTCTCAAAAATTACAAAAAAAAAAAAAACAGAGTAAACCAAAATGTCGAACAACATTGTGAATGCCATCAACAACATACAAGTCAAAACAGTAATCATGGTCGATTCTACAACAGAGTTGAAGAATGATATCAAGGCGTCGAGTTCAGTGATGGTGGTTCAGACGGAGGTGCTCAGGCAGTCAAAGAAAAACCTGGATGTCCATGAAATGCTATTGGGTGAACCAGAATCAACCTTCCGAGATCAGGCTTTAGAAATCATTAAACAACAAGAATCTTTTGATGACTTGATCTATCACAGCCTGAAGAACACTGAAGAAACCATATGGTCAAACATGGAAGCTAAGAGTAAGGGGAGGGAGGAAATCTTAAACAACAAAGAATGAATGGGTTTGGAGGTTTTGATCAGATGGAAGTTTTTTGGTGGTTGGTTGTTTGGTTGTTTTGTTGGTGGTTTTGATGTCTTTATTTTGGGTTTTCTTTGTTTTAGGTTAATGAATGTGGTGGTTTTTGGATGGGGTATGGATGTAGGGTAGTTTGTGAATGGGGTATGGGTGGTGATATATGCCACTGTGTAAAAAAAGTCCTTGTTTAAAATATATGAATGTTAACTACTAAAACGCATGCAATCACTATTAAAAACGCATTCATAAAAATAAAATCATACCTGTCTTACAAATTGTATAATGAACTAAAACGCAGTCAATACAAGATAAAACGCATTAAGAAAACATTATAATCTGTGCAAAGTGTTTAGAGTTGAATAAAAAGCATTCATTAAAACTAAAACGCATTCAATAAAAATCCTAAGAATCACTCTTCATCAGCTTCGTCTTCAACTTCCTGGTGATCAACTCCGTGGTCTTCTGCATTTGCATCTTCCTCATTCTCATCTTGTAACAGTGTGGTTTTTGACTTGTGTTTCCGACGATCATGTCCTACCTCCCCGCAAATGTTACATGATCTTTTCCTTTTTCCCATACGACTTATAGCCTTTTCTTTGCTAGATTTAATTCGCTTTTGTTTACCACGACCTTTATTTTTTATACCATTTGGCAAACGGACAATAGTTTCCGCCGGCTTGTCATACCCAAGCAAAGAAGAGTATCGATCGTACTTATTTTGCGTTGGTCTACTAAACCGACGTTCGTCCACCTTGTTGATCATTTCTTTCATTTGCTCATTGACGAGCTTTAATTGCTCTAAGTCTGTAATCAAATTATTTGCAAGGTATTCACCGGCGAAAACAACTTCCCTAGCAATCTTTCTAGCTTCTTTGCTTTTGTCATCACCAAACTCATGTAACTCAAATGAATGGTTAATCTCATTCGGGACAACATCTTTTGTCCACCTCTTCAAAATGTATTTCTTCGGGAATCTTTGAATCCTAAATGACCGAAGAACTAGAAAAATATGCCTACATAGTAAACCATATTGTTCAAACCTTTTACACGTGCATAATGTAGTGACATCATCACCATCTTTCTTGAAAAGCACCTGTTAAAAAATATGTATACTCATGTATTAAAACGCATTTGAAAACATTATAAAACGCATGTATGTATATATATTGGATACTACTGATGAACTGCTGATTGATACTACTCATCAGCAGTTATTCAGATTTTAATAAAAACAACAAAAAACATGTATAAAACACATAAAACGCACTTACCTCTAAAAAACCTTCGCCATATGCTTTGGGGTCATCAACAAAGACTTTCAAATATTCACCACACCTTTGTGTGTGAACACCTATCAAACCATCAAAGGTAGCATAAATCTCCTCTTGTATATCAAGGAATATGGACCTCGTGAAAATTTGAGATGCTTCCTTCTCAATGGGAAAACTAGTCCAGAAATCAGGAATAGTGTGCCTTGAATCATGGTCGTTTTTCCTATGATTAAACCTCTGAGCTTCCATTGAAGTCTCGAAATGGTTCAAAAACTCGACTAGCGTAAGCTGGGAATTCGCCGCTTGACAAAAAAAATGGTTTTCACTCTCTGATCTAGATGTTGTCCGCATTAGACCAGACATGGGTTCATCACGGTAATATGCTGGAATCCACATTGTTTTCAAGTTAAACATATCCGTCAACCAAGTGTTATCCGTAAGCTTGAAATCAGTAATCACAAGGTGCCATTCAAAGTCAAATTTCTCAGGAGCAATTGAGTCAGTCCAAACGATGTCACAAATTCGCCGCTTGAACTCATCGTCGCTGCATAATGCGCCACCAACCTAAAAATAAAAACACATCATGAAAAATATAAGTGTTTGAATACAAAATATTTAAACAGGAGAAAAAACAGTAAAACGCAAGCATAAGTTACAAAACGCATTAATATAAATGATGACAACAAATCTTAACACAGATTTCAAAAACGCATGCATGTATGTAGTAAAACGCATTAACAATTTGTAGAAAATACTTGCCTTATCAGAGACTTTTTTCATAATGTGCCACATGCACAACCTATGCCTGCTGGTATCAAAAACCTTCTGAATTGCATTCTTCATTGCTGGATCTTGATCAGTGACCACAACTTTTGGTTTCTTGCCAAAAGATTTTACAAAAACTCCCAATAACCAGGTGTAAGATTCTGTTTTCTCAGAAGACAACAATCCAGCACCGAGAGTTACATTTCTACAATGATTGTCAATTCCTGTAAAAGGAACAAAAACCATTTTGTACCTGCAAAAACAAACAAATGAAAGTTCAACATGTTAAAAATGATAATGAAGTTATTAAAATTAATTTAAAAAAAAGTACATACTTGTTTGTGTTAAAAGTTGCATCGAAAGATATAACATCACCAAACTCCATGTAGTTCCTTTTACACAAAGCATCAGCCCAAAACAGACCAGTGAGGGCATTCTTTTCGTCAACCGAGTACTCAAAGGAATAATCAGGTAGATACTTTTTTTTGTCCTTCAACCTGGAAACTATCATGTCGGCATCGTGCTCACCAATAAAAGAGTTCAACCCACCTTTAAAGTTCTTACAATCAACTGCTGTTGCACCAACGTTCTCAAAACCACCATATTTTGTCCTCATCACATTAAAAGCCTTAACAGGTCCCATGTTTAAGGAAGACAGTTCACATATCATTTCTTCCTGAACATGGGTAAGCTTTCTATTGGCTGCTAACAAGTGAATGTCCTCTGAAGAAACCAAGGGATGATTATGGCCTTCTACAAACTCAGAAACTGTATACTCTTTTCCATTCTTTGAACCAAATCTAATAAGAGCCATACATCCTGTACGGATTGAAGGTCTTTTCCTTTGTTTAACTTTTTTATTGTCTTTCTCCGAACTGACTTTATATGGCTTCTCACCCTGTTTGTAACAAACAACATATTTGATACGAAGAATGTTCATATGAACATATGAGGTACTCTTCCTAGCTGTAAATCCAGAAGCCTTAGCATATCGCTGATAAAACTCCAAAGCATGATCTATACTTGGAAAAACCATACCAACTTCTGGTTTAATTGAAGATGCAACATCAGGTATATATATTGGAGTTTGATCATCAACGGGAACATCTTTCTTAGATAGATCTGTGACACAACACATTGAATATCAGCAATGAAAAGCTCACATGAACATTAAAAAATGAGCTGTCTAACAATTTCAAAAACGCATGTCAAATACACCATAAAACGCCATTTCATTGATTGTCAAATAAAACCCACACTATGACTTCAAAACGCATGTTATTCAAACAAAAAACGCATGTAATGTATTATGATCTACATTAAGCAACACATAAATCAAAAAACGCATCAAAAAAATATCCTGAAACGCATGTTGTTTATAATAACAGAACAATTACCTTGCATCCTTCTGTGTTCAACCATGAAATCAAAGCTCTCACCACTATGTTCATCACTGTTGTTAACAACTTCATGTATGATATCTACACAAAAACAATTAAACAGTTATCGATCTATCAAACCTATATTCATATCGTTCATCAATTAAACAGTTATGAAAAGTAAAAACTAACCTTCAAAATTCAGATTATAATGATCAGCAACAATATCTTCGTCTTCGTTAACGATTTCAGGTTCGTTGTTTAGATCTGATAAACAATGAAAACCAAAATAAAGCTTACGATTAAGTAAAGTTAAAAAAACAGAGTACGTACCAAACATGATGAACTCTGCAAAATTAATTATGATTTTGGTAGATACTGTGAACGATCGAGAAGGAATGACGAATAAGGTATGAATTGATGAAGAAAATCGTGTAATCAGTTATGAAATTTTGAATTATGATGAAACGATAAAACAGGGATTGATGAAATCGTGAATTTGAATGTCATTTATTGATAGATGGAAATGTCAATATTACCCCTCTCATCAGTTGTTATGATACAACAGACAACTTCCACGTGGCAACATGTTGTGGCTTCTCACACTTTGTATGTTAAGGGACTTTGTACCCAATACTTTCTCGCCAATAAATACATATTGATTTTTTGAATAAAACTCCTAGTTGAATACATAACTCAAAAATCAAAATTCCTTTTACACTTGTTTTTTGAAGCCATCGATGATGCGGTGGATCAAATATCTTAGTTTCCCCGTAGACTAGTAATTGGTCCAAAATTTTGGCTCTAGATTGGAGCAAATGAAAGTGATTTAATGTATAATCTTTTTAATTCTTTGTAAAGGTCTCCCTTTTCTAGCAGCCTGCTAGCAGCCGTTTTCTTATTATTGAAAGTCATTCTTAAAAAAAAAAAAAAAAAAAAAAAAAAAACGCGTAGCTAAAAAAGTTACACAGTGTAGTTTATTCTTGTATTGATTTGGCCCCTTAACTTTCGACCATAGTTTGAAAAATACTGAAAGTTGAAGGGCCTTAAATACAAACTAATTCCAATTAACCCTCTACTCAAAATTCAAAAACACAAACAAATGCAGCTAAAACTAGTCGACCGTTGAAGTCACTCAATTAGCGTTTATAGTTTTATAGTTTATACTACTCCGTCTGCATCTAAGATCTCTAATGATTAACATTCTCTAATTATCATCATCCTTCACCTCCATTTTCTTTTCTTCTACACCTTTATTAATAAATAATAATAATAATTTCTATTCATTGTTTTAAATAATAAATTTTAATTTCTAAACACCACGCAATGATGAGGCGTCATGGATGGCAACGTCCCCTTCATCCTCTACAGGTACGGTTTTTATTTATTTTACTGCTTCTGTTTGATTCATTTAATATTAATGCAACATATTAATTCATCTGAAAGTAGCGTTGACTGAATATTTTTGTTTGTTTTGACTTTTGACAGATAGTTGGAATGTCCATATACTGTTTTCTCGTTGCAGCTTTCTGTAGCTTTCTAGGGCTTTTTATTGGTAACCAAACTGCTGTGATTGTTGTTAATTCCATCTTCTCTTTTACGGTATGAGCATTGATGATTATTATGTTATCATAATTGTACATAATATTAGGGATGAGATTTTTCGGACCGAATACCAGTACCGTACGATACAGGTACGGACTGAACATATTCGGTTTTGAATTTAGCTCAATTTGGTACTGGTCCGGTACTGGTTCGTGACTTTTAATGTATTGTACCATACTGTACTGACCAAACATATTCGGTACGGTATTCGGTTTTACATTTACCTCAATTTGGTATCGGTACTATTTGTTATGGTATGTAGGGCTGGCAATTTAGACACGAACACGATAACCTGACACGAACCTACACGATTTTAACAGGTTTCGTGTCTATTATAACAGGTCGACACATTAAGACCTGTTTATTTTCGTGTCGTGTTCGTGTTTACCTGTTTCGTGTTCGTGTCTTATCTTGTACATGTCTTATCGTGTTTCTTATCATATCTTGTCGTGTCTTGTCTTGTTAACTTATTTTACTAGATGTTCCTTATCGTGTCTTATCGTGTTAACCTGTTATACACAGTTTCGTGTTCGTGTTTACAGGTTTCGTGTTTGTGTCTTAACAGGTTCGTGTAACCTGTTATGCCAGCCCTAATGGTGTGGTACTGGTTCATGACTTTTAATGATACCGTACCATATTGAAACTGACTGAACATATGGTATTCGGTTTTGAATTTAGCTCAATTCAGTATCGGTACTATTCGGTACAATACCGGTTTGTGACTTTTAACAGTACATACCATACTGAAATTGACCGAACATGTTCAGTATGGTATTCGGTTTTAGATTTAGCTTAATTCGGTATCGGTACTATTCGTTACGGTACCGGTTCATGACTTTTAACGATACTGTATTCCGTTTGGAATTTAGCTCAATTTCAGTA
Organism: Ambrosia artemisiifolia; assembly: GCA_032199755.1. NCBI lineage: Eukaryota > Viridiplantae > Streptophyta > Magnoliopsida > Asterales > Asteraceae > Ambrosia > Ambrosia artemisiifolia. Next base: position 57,548,240 of record CM063523.1, on the reverse strand, counting down.
TCGGTATCGATACGGTACCGGTTTATGACTTTTAACTATACCGTACCATACTGGTGCCGGCCAAACATATATGGCACGGTATTCGGTTTTACATTGAGCTAAAGTTCACTATCGGTACTATTTGGTGTAGTATGTTATTTGGTTTTGAATTTAGCTCAATTTTGGTATCGGTATTAATTTCAGTACCGGTTCGATACATGTCCTGATCTAATCCCTAGTACAGATGCTATTGTTTGTCTTAGAACTATGATGATTAAAAAGTTGTGTTTTGAGTTTCAGGCACTAGCAGTTATGTTTCTGTTTGTAAGGTGCACTGCAATTGATCCCACTGATAAAACGTACTCCAAACGGAAGAAGAAGTCGAAAAACATGTTGAATCGGATTAATTATGGTTTTATTTTGGGTCACATTGTTATGAGGTTTTTCGCGAGGATTGAACGCAAGATTCTTAGGAAGTTTATAAGGCGAAAGTACCTTGATCCGTTGAGTACCACGGCTCAAATGGAACCTCTGCTTCCATTTCCACTTGTCATCAAGGATGACTCGGTTTCACCCGGCCCGTTACAAGATGACATATCATTTTGTGTCCTTTGTGATTCTCAGGTTGACCTTTTGCCAAATTTCCAAGTTTTAAGTAAGGGTTGTGTTCGCGGGTCAAACCTGAAGTCTGAACATGACACAAAGGCACAAACCCGTAAATGGTGTCAATGAACCCAAACACGACATGAGTTTTCGTGTGTTTGACAATAACATGTTACGTTTAACCCAAATATTTATTGTCTTCTATTTTTTTTTTTTTTTGCGTATTAATATTCCAAAACTACATATTACAACAAATGTATTTAAAATTATTATGTTCAGACTATAAATTTGATGCTAATATCTCTTTTTAGCTTTTAAACTTTTGACACAAAACACCTAATCAGTTTAAGTTATGACAAAGAACACAGTTAAACAAATAAGTACAAAATTGAATGGGTCAACCTGCGAACCCGCAGGTCGACCAAAACGCAACCCTTTTAGCTAAACGTGTAGACAGGGTTGACCCAAACACGCGAATTTCGTGTTAGATTTGTATCGTGTCAGGAGTTCACACCCCTAGTCTTAAGTAAACAGGTATTTATTTTCCAGTATGGTCAAGACTCAAGAATGTTGTTTTGACAGGTTAGAAAGCATAGTAAGCACTGCAGGACCTGCAATCGTTGTGTTGAAGGGTTTGATCACCACTGCAGGGCAAGTACATTTTCGTATATGCATTTTGTTTTCTTCGTTACAAAAATCCTTTGTATCCTAACATACCGTGACTACGTTTCTGGTTTCAGTGGTTGAATAACTGTGTTGGGAAAAAGAACTATAGAACCTTCATTCTTCTCTTAATCTTTGTCTTACTAATGGTTAGTACTTAATAACTTGCTACTTTACTATTTCTTTTTATTTGGTGACCAAAAGTTGCTTTGACCACAAACTTTCTACAATGCAGCTTGTTATAGAAGGAGGGACTGCAATTGCCATTTTCGTTAGGTGCTTTACGGATGCACATGGATTAGAAAGGGACCTTGTAAAAAGACTCCATTTTCATTTTCCAAGAGCACTTCTTTCAACCATAAGTGTAAGTCTTTCTTAGTATTACGGCTAAAAAATGTAGGAATGTAAATAATATTGAAAAATCATGTTTATGACTGATTAATTGTGATTTGTGATATGAATGTAACAGGTTTTGCTAGTTTTACTGACGGCTTACGGTTCAGCAGCTCTAGGACAACTTTTCTTCTTTCACGTCGTTCTCATTCGCAAGGTATTGATAATGTTAGTTATGTATGCCTTAAGATGTATGTGACAGTGACATGGAGTATTCAGAATAATACAATCAACTGTAGCAAAGGGTTGCAAGAGATGGTGTTTGGATGCGCTTCTGTTATTTTAAGTTGTTATATATAGGTGTTCAATTGTTTTAGTGTTGGCAACTTATGATTTTTTTTACATGTAGAATGGCCCTTAGATAATCAGATAACCAAATTGCTTTCGGTGCAGCTACTCCCAACTTGAATATTAGATTATCCAAAACTGGTTATTTGATCCCCGAAAATTAAGAATCAGTTGCGCTATACCCAAACACTAGAAAGCTGGTCATTTTATTACACAATACCAAGCACTGCCTTATTATTAATTGCATTTCAGTTTTACACATCACAACAATTTATAATCAAGTATGATATTTTTTTAGGGAATGAGAACTTATGATTACATAATGGCAATGAAAGCTGAAAATGAGTTGCTGGAACAAGAATGGTCAGAAGATGATTCAGATTGTTCTTCAGATGAGAGCATAGAGTTGGACTCCCCTGAAAAAACAAGATTCCGAATATGTAGAGAGAGAATACCAGAGGTATGTAATATATATGGCATATGTGTATGTGTGTGTATTATTTGTATATTTGCTAGGAAAGCGCCATTAGCCAAACCTTACAGTTGTTCCACTTAGGTCACTTACACTTTTTCAAACACGATTTTACCATTAGACTATCATTTCTGCTTTAAATTTGTGATTTTTACACAAGAAAATTGACCTGAAATGTGTAATATGTGTTATATATGTGCCGCATCGGCAAGTATGATTGAGCATAAATCCCATGTCATCAGTTTTACATGCTTGGGCCAATCAACCTTTTCTCAAAAAAAGATTTAACCATTCAACTTTTTTTTTATGACTTGCTTGTGATTTTTCTAAAAGAAAATTTGGACCTGCTACTTGTATTGCCTGTTTCATATGCTGACATAGCATCCCAGTTTTGTAAAACTGATTATGCGGCACCTTAGCAAGTACAAGTGACCATTTATGTAACGTAATCAGTTATACACAACGCCAACTATGTTACACTAGCAACATATGTTACCTCGCAGGTCAATTTTTCTTTTTTAAATTTTATGTTGAAACAATGTTGGAATTTGGGTTTCTTGAACTTTTAAGAAATTTAACATTCAACGATCATCTTTATGCTACTTTTGTGTGTTATTTTAATCGACTGAACCCGTATTACTTGTTACATATGCTGATGTGGCACGCCAGTTGTGTAAAACCAATAATATGGCATGTCGATTTCACACAATTGGCACGATGCTATAACATATGTAACCTTTTGAAAAAAAGTATGAGTGACCTAGGTGGAACATTTAGTGAACCTTGATTGTTATTGAGTGATATCTACCCTCGTTTTGCGTGTGACATAACTCACATATCACAATAATAATCGGATATCAATGAATTTTCAGACCCAACAAGTACTTTCTGTCAGAATCGACAAAGAACCACAATCAATTAAGAAACCTGAGGGAAAAGGTTTTCGTGCAAGTATAAATCCATGGAAACTTATCAAAATGAGCCGTGAAAAAGCTCAGTTAGCTGCTGATAAAGCCCGCGAAAGGTTCATGAGACAAAAAACAGTTAATGAAGACGATGATTTACTTAAGCCACTACCACAGGAGACAAAAAGCGGGCCATCACTAACAACATCAAAGATAGATAACAACGGTGTTATTGGTGTCACTCCACTTGTTGTAAAAGACACGCTTTCGAGTCCTAGAAGACGGTTTTCTGTGTCTCCATCACCAAAACAAATGTACAAGAGTAATTTTGATCTCAAGTTGACAGAGGTTTCCAAGGAACTTGAGACATATATTTCAAGGCAGGTTTTGTGTTCTGTTATGAAAACCGGCGAAAACGAGTCATCACCTTCTGCAAGATAGTTTGATCTTCTCAATCTTTGAGAAAGCTGTGTATTTATTGTTTATTATATAGGCTCATTAAACATACAAAACTCTATTCTTTAGATTTATTTGTCCTGGTTTATAGACTATTAAGCTAAAGATTGTCGTCATGATTATAAACAGATACCATATATATTAAAAAGCTTGTAAAATTGGGGCCTTATTGGATTGGGGCCTAAAGCGATAGCTTTAAAATACTACCCCCTTGAGCCGGCCCTGGGTGTGCTAAACCGCTACTAACAGAGGAGATAATGAAAAACTCTTGAGATTTGTACTTAGGTTTATTAGTTAACATCCATCCCCAACCTCTCTCAATTGACACAGCAATATTACAACTTTTTAACCATCACCGTGTATTCTAGGTCGGACAACCAAGATCGTAAGCCAAAGATAAAAATATGCTAGCTAGCTCTGTTACTTTAATTTCATAATATGGGGTCTATGAATTCATCCATAGAAGTTGACGAATCCAAAGGTACATGATACACATTACGAGTTCAACTTGCTCGCAATTCATGTAGTTAGTTCAAAGACTATTAAATAATATTTGCATATTCCATCTCATACTTTGGCCTCGGAGCTGACTGATGAAGGTGGGGGCAGCGATCCGTTTGTACCATCTTTGGGGGTTTTTGCAGGATCCTTCACCATCACGGGTTTAAACTGAAACACGAATAGAAATCAGACAACAGTTTATTTTAGGCAAATTGCAAGAGAAAGAAACCGACTTACACTATTTTTATGATTTTAGCAACCAACTCTGAATCTAATGCAAAATAAAAGTTAACTTGTAACTTAGACCATGTGTAGTGGTACGTGAAATTGGGCGTGATCCCCTTCCACCACGCCCCAAAACGCCCCGCACACCGTCCCCGGGGGCATTTTGGGTCAAAAATGGGCATTGGCTTGAAAAAAATAACACTGCATTTGAGCGTGGTTTTCTTGGGATTTGGTTGAGCCAATCAAATGTGGGGAGGGGCGTGAATTTAAATGCCCGCTACAGTCGGTCTTGTTACTGATTTTAGCAACCAACTACATATTTAACTGATTTAACAAGTAAACTGGCACTTCTTGATGGCATGACGCCTCATAAGCAAAAACGTTCTTTCATTGATTTAAAAAAAAATATGTCAAATCAAGAGCTATATGTATACACTGTAACCCTAACATAGCAAATAACATTTTACATCATCATCTTAAAAAATTAGATGAATTGAACACGTTATTCATTGCTACGATGGGTAATACAAGTTGAGAGTGTAAGTTGGTTTCTATTGTTTCAACTCTGGAAAAAAATGTCAAATTAGGTTCAAGCATGCAAAATTGCTTATGTGAAAGAAAAATAATAAGATTAATCTTTTTACAAGTTTGAAATAAAAATCTTTTTTAATTTTATATTTTTAAAATTATAACTAAACCTCAATTTGTAAAATATAACTAAGCACCAACCTGGTATATAGAATATATCACATTTCTTCTTATTTGCGCCATCATTTCAATAAAGAGATTGTATCCTTCAAGTTTGTACTCGATAAGTGGGTCCCGTTGTGCATATCCACGTAACCCTACTGCTTGTTGAACAAATTTAAGTGCTTGCAAGTGTTCTTTCCATAACCGATCTATGTTGCTCAATATTAAGAATCTTTCAGCTTCTTTCATTAATCCTGGTGCTTCTCTGTCCACAATATCCTATAGAAATACGTCATTTTTTTATTTAATGCAAATGATAATTCATGAAGTCTAGCGTTTGACTTGGACCATAGCAGTTTATTTTCCTTTGTTGTTGTGCGTGTGGGTGTGTGTGTGGGGGGGGGGGGGGGTAACATTGTTTAGTTTTGAAAGGAACTCCCCACTACATACTGTGTCGTGTGTACAATAAGATGATTTTATAACCGTGTACAAGTGCTTATGCTGTTTTACTGAGTTTGAGATCTCGGGCCTTATAAAGATCAAATACCAAAATTTCTTATACTCAAGAGAAATAATTACCCTTTTCTGTAAATATGCTTCACGTCCACGAAGACGAAGATAATCCCTCAAATCTTCATAAGTTGAGGACTTGCTCACAAGTAAATCTGGAGTCAAATCATTCAACAAATAGCAATACCTGCATTAAAATAAGTTATTTTGATTTGTACATTTACAAAAAGAGGTTAATCAACAAATATTGAAATTCGAACTTACTGCTGGAGTTTCGCAATGAGCTTTTCAAAGTCCCAGTTTTCTTTAGGTGCATCAGAACCAATATTTGCCTGTTAAAATTCCAAATAAAATTTTATAAAATATTTAAAACTTTACAGTTCTGCTGTATCTTTAATCTAAAAAAAGAAAAAAAAAAATCAAAGTAGCATTATAATATTAAACCTCTAATATGTCATCCATTGTGAGTTCAGAATATTCAATAAGTAGAGATTGGAGATCTTCGGATTCTAAAGCTCTTCTTCTCTCTGTATAAACACGGTCTCTTTGGCTGTTCAAAACCTCATCATACTCAAATAACTGCTTTCGGATGTCAAAAAAGTAATTTTCCACTTTTCTTTGAGCTTCATCCAACGCTTTTGTCAACATTTTTGATTCAATTGGTAGATCCTCAACTCTAAAGGCTCTCATCATGCCCTAACAGTTTTAATGTTAACTAAAGTTTACGTTAACTACAATTATATATTAGAAAGAAAAATATAAGGACAGAGTTTAAACCTGAATTCGATCCCCACCAAATATTCGAAAGATATTATCTTCAAGACTAAGAAAGAAACGAGTACTTCCAGGATCCCCTTGCCTCCCACTTCGCCCACGCAGCTGTATTCACAAACATACACATATAGAATCAAGAACTCAAATACCATTAAGAACCGTAATTACTAGAAAGATACATAGACACAAATGAACAGGCGTAAGATTGTGATTTTGTAAAATTTTATCGAACACTTCAATGGAGAGAAAAAATTATTGATTTGGTGACTTGCATGATTCAAATTCCAAAAATTTGATATGTATTTAGAGTACTTACCAAGCCTCCTTATAATTAATGCGCACACATACATAAGTACATACATAAAGTAAGGAACTAAGGATCATGTGAGAACCTTAAATATGGTAAGAACAAATATGAAATGAACACGAAAACATACAAAATGCATAAATATTGGACAAACACAGCGGCAATTCTATAGATATTGCATGATTGCAATATTAACAAAAATAAATACCACTGTGTTTTTGCCATATATGTGTATTTTATGTGTTTTGTTGTGCAATTAATATTTGCTGTCACGCTCTCAACATATTTGAGGTTCTTGAGTGATCTTGACTCACTGGGCATCTGTGTATAATATTTATATCATATTAAAAGTAAAAGCTGCACCTGATTGTCAATTCGTCGTGATTCATGGCGTTCTGTACCAACAACATGAAGTCCTCCCGCAGCTACAACCTTCTTCTTTTCTTCTTCTGTGTAGGCTTTATATTCTTTTGCAATTTCTAAAAATGAGTGCCGCAATTTAGCAATTACTTCATCTTGAGTGGGACCCTATAAAACACTACACAACATTAGTTGTTTTATGAAATTTGTAACTAACTTTAATCAAGTGATCCGTGATATATTTTCGTCATCTTTTCAACAGGTGTCACCTTTTCACAAGCATAAGAGAGCCGCTCTTCTGCCTCCAGCTCAGGTAAAGATCTCCGACCCCATGAGCTGGCAGCTAACTGTACAGCTTCCTCAACAACCTTGGTAGTTTCTTCAGATAGTGCACATGGGAACAAACTTTCACTCACCTGCAACACATTTACATGCAAGGTATGACATGATTTATTGGTAGGTTGATCAAACTGAACAGTTATTTTATCTTAGAGGTGGCAAAAGGGTCAGATTGGGTTGAGCCTGCAAACACCTTTTCGTCCCTCCATTTGAAAAAATTATACTATAGGTAAAAAATAAAAATATATTAAGTGTTATTTACAAAAAGTTAGTGTTAGTACAATAATAATCTAAATCGTTGAATAAAACTATAACTTCCAACCACCCATTTAATCTGTTTGACTAATTTGACATGTTTCTCTTTTAACTAAACCTTTCGTTTGACCCATATAAGATAAACAAACCCAGATGAACCAATCATAAGTAAACGTGCCAAAAGTGTCTCCTCTGCAATGTATCTGATACAAACCTTCCATGTCTTCTTTGGAGGAGCTTTCTTCACGGAAACAAAAACTCCCTCAGATGGCTTAACAACGCTGCAGCATTTATATGATTTTAAGTGCAGATACATAGCGAATAGCAACATAATAAGAAATAAAATTACATTTTTTAAGTAATGCAACTTATCATTTTAATGATGCAATAATAGTAATACCTTGGCATGAGCAACTCACGTAACTTCAACCTAGCCATAAATTCTGCATTGCCACCAAGAATTATATCTGTTCCCCGACCAGCCATATTAGTAGCAATAGTAACTGCCCCAAGCCGACCACTTTGTGCCACAATCTCAGCTTCTCGCTCCACATTTTCTGGTTTTGCATTTAAAACCTTCATAATGAATAAGCAAATCAAAATGTGAGTAGAACTTTTTGTGGAGGAAAAAAACTGGGTTTGTTTTTTATGGCAAATTGCATTAAAAGGTAATGAACTTTGGCCTTATTTCTGTTTGGTGTAACCATCATGTCTTTATCCTAAAAAGGTAACCAACTCTCAAAACTGTTAACGAAAAATGATTTAAGGTAATCTAAACCTTTAGTGGGTTAAAATGCTACTGCGTTAGTAACTTTGACCATGTTGACTTCTTTTCCTGACACGGTGCCTAATAACCAATTGATTTAGTAGACGATTTTCCTAAATGAAAGCATTTTAAGAGTCTGAGCCTTAAGTGCACACATGTGTGTTACAAGAAACAGAAATTAAACCAAAGTTCCTTACCTTTTACACAATTTGCCCTAATCTTGAAGGTCAACCGTAGGGGCTAAATATCATAAAAAATAGGAAGTATCACCTCATGAGGGATTCCAGCTTCACGAAGTTGTGTTGATAATAAATCACTCTGCTCAACACTAGTTGTGCCAACAAGCACAGGCCGGCCTGTTTTGTTCATTCTAGAGATTTCCACAACAACTGCCTGCCACTTTCCATTGGTTGCCCTAAACACCACATCTGACTCATCCTGAAAGTGGCCATATTATTCCTTTATTACATATTTATATTTACATATAGCAAAGAGAACATGTGGAATATTTTAAATTAATGAACCTTTCGTATCATAGGTTTGTTGGTTGGGACAATTGTGACTTTGAGTTTGTATATACTCTCAAATTCTGAACTCTCGGTTGCAGCTGTGCCAGTCATGCCACAAAGTTTTGGAAACTGTAATAGTTCCAAAAGTTAAGTTCATGTGTCTCAAGAAGTATAATAAGTTGATGTAATTTCATCCCATTTGCTTGGGTCACTTTGGGTTATATTTAATCCAAAACAATTCATAAAGAAAAACTTCTATGAAAAAAAAACAGGGCAAATGAGCCAAAAGGGTTGAGAGTCACCTAAAGTGACTTTAATGCATACAAGTATATGATACATAAATCATTAAAAGAATTCATGATTATTATACTAATATCGTCTTGGTTTATATATTAGGTAAATTCCATAGCAATGTACTCTTCACAAATGTACCTATTTGGTAGTTTTGTGATTAAAGTTCTTTTTGCCCCTATTTGGTAATTTAATTTGCACTATAATTACTGTATTAGCTTATTTGCATAAAATTTTAATTACGAGCTTAGGACATAAAAAGTACAATTACCTAATTTTCTGAAAAGTATATTGCTATTATATAGAATTTGCCCGGTATTGAATGCATTTACTATGTTTATAGTTTTATTATTAAATGGGCAAAAGAAAATGCTTTGGTTCAACCAACCTAAACCGCTTGGACAAGTAACTAGAATACATGTTTTTAACCTAAAGTGGTTTTAACCTATTACATAACCAGCGACCCCATCCATCTTGCCACCTCTAATAACAAGTTCCCAACCCTTCAGTGATAAAAAGATTAACAGGACCTGAAGAAAGAAGTTTTGGTAACTAATTGAGGCTAAGGTCACAGTCTCATTTTGAATGGGCAATCTTTCTTTAGCTTCCACTGCTTGATGTAGTCCATCACTCCATCGCCTACCCTGTGATAAAAGCAACCCGATTCTATGATCATGAAAATTACAGGTGTTTCCATATTAGATATTTCACAAATTTTAGCTCATTAGTTATTATTTGATAACAAAATAACATGTGCATAACAGATAAAATCGAAAATCTAAAAGTAATTTTTTTACAACATTGCAGTAAAACGACCAGAATTAAACCAAACTACAATTATCAACAAAGTAACAAAATCGTACAAAATTAAGCTGCTGAATCAAAGAATCATACAAAATTAAGTTATTAATTACCTGCATAACTCGACCACTAAACTCATCCACTATGAGAACCTCTTTCCCACGAATAATATAGTTCACATCCCTAAGAAATAACTCCTTAGCTTTTATCGCATTTATAATAAATGAGGCCCATTGCTCTCTAGGATCATATAAGTCTTTTACTTCAAGAATTTCTTCGGCATCTGCATAACCCTGTTCTGTAAGTAAAACATTTTTCTGCTTCTCATCAACCTGCAATTTATGATTAATTTTATGTTAAATTTGGGTAAAACGAAAACAAATATATAAACAAAGTATCTGTAGCCATCTTTCCTTACTGTGTAATGTATATCTCGTTCGAAAGCAGTAGCTATTTTAGCAGCTTTATAGTATTGTTCACTGGGTTTTTCAGCAGGTCCTGATATGATAAGAGGAGTTCTTGCTTCATCTATAAGGATAGAATCAACCTCATCGATCACACAGTAATTAAAACCCCTTATTACAAGCTCATCAACACTCTGTGGACCAAAAAGAATTATTAAAACATATACGTAAAAGGTGGATCATATACAAGATTTATTTATTATTGAAGTCTGCGTAGCATAAAAATTACTTTCCATGGCAAGATTGTCTCTCAGGTAATCAAAACCAAGCTCGCTATTGGTGACATATGTGATATCACACAAGTAATTCTGCCTCCTTTCTTCACTTGTCATATTTTCTGCCCAAATAAATACCTGTTAGTGCAACAATAGCTAACTAACAACAAGCATTTTTTTTTTACCAAAATAAAAAAATGGCAATGTACATCCACTTTTGTCCCATTTTAGTCATTGTACTTTTCATACATTTGAGTCATTAAAGGGTTACGAAAACAAGAAAAAACCATTTTTAATGACTCAAATGTATAAATGTACAATGGCTAAAATAGGACAACACTGAAAGCAAGTTGGTATTTTTTGCAACAAAAAAAGACCCCAAGTACAATTGCAATTCGCAAGCCAAAAAGGTTAACAATTAGTATTACTTTAGAAATAATCAAATAATTAAACCCCAAGAAAAATGTATCCTAATAAGAAATTCAAATCCATGCTTAACATATATCATCTCATACAATTACCAGAAAAAAAGAGTTTTTTTTCCTGCTCTATTTCCTCTTCCTGCTGGAATACTTGTAACCTAAGAGTCAAATAGAGTTAAACTCCATAGATCATACTTTTCAAAATGATCCACTTTGGTAATCATATATATTCATGTAATAGGCTATTATCGTAACTATAATATAAAACTAATTACCAATTAGGGACAAAAATACTTTAATTACCAGGTGTAATTATCAGCTATAGAAATGATGCTAGTAACTGTAATTGTACTAGTCCTCAAGAATATACTCTTAATCCATGGTCACTACCCATTGAAGTTTTCTGGTCTATATATCTTACAACCAGTAAAATAAGTTAAATAACAATAATTTAAAAAATAATAGTAACAAAGAGTAAGCATACGCTGGATCAGACCAACCGTGAGTCCAAGAAAACGAGCTACTTGACCAACCCATTCGCAATCTCTCCTTGCAAGATAATCATTAACTGTAACAATGTGAACTCCTTTACCAGCTAACGCATTTAAATAAGCTGGTAAAATGGCCACAAGCGTCTTTCCCTCTCCAGTCCTCATTTCAGCTATTTCTCCTTTATGAAGTACCATACCACCTACATCATCACAAAAACAATATGATATTTTGAACACTTGCATAATTGAAGCTTTAGTGGTCAGAGTAGCCACAGTATATCAAACATTCTAACTACATCCAAAGTGAAATTACTACGGACTACCAACACATCATATGACTCATATAGTGAACATAAGCACCCTTCTTTTTCTAAAAAAAAAAGCGGCTTCTGATAGTGGTGTTTTGATCTTTACTTTGTAGTCAGTAATCAGTACTAATCACTACATATAATCAATCAGATTTGTTTGATTATAGTGTGGAATGGGAATGATAATCAATTTCTATACCCGCCTTTCTAGCAGGTATGAAGGATCCCTTGTTTTGTAAATATGATTCCTAATTTCGGAACACATACCCTCACTCCAAATACCTCAATCCAAACACCCTTAACCATACAAAATAAATAAATAAAAAATCCAACACCTAAATCATTCAATTCAACTTGAATGCTATTTCAAATCAACTCAAATGATTCAATTACCTATTAGTTGAACATCAAAAGGACGAAGACCTAGAACTCTTTTCGAAGCTTCCCTCACTACAGCAAACGCTTCCTGCAAGTTATTCACATATTAGTAGGGGATGGCCCCGGCACAAACCATGTTTTCTTTACTGTAAAAACCCTGAGAACCAAAGTATTATTTATAAATAAATAACTCAGTGTTGTAGTTGCACTGTAGCGTAGCACTGAGTTATTTGTTATCGGCACTTTGGTTCTCACATTTTAAAAACTATGAGAACCAAAGCGTTACTTATAAATAACTCATTGTTATTCATTTCATGCTACTATTATAACAACACTGAGTTATTTGTTATTTGTTATTCAGCACTTTAGTTCTCACGCTTTAAAAACCGTGAGAACCAAACTGTTAACTAAAAATAACAAATAACTTGGTGCTAGTTTATGTTATTATTCTAATAGCACTGGATTATTTTCCGTAAAAACCGTGAGAACCAAAGTATTATTTATAAATAAATAACTCAGTGCTGTAGTTGCACCGTAGCGTAGCACTGAGTTATTTGTTATCAGCACTTTGGTTCTCACATTTTAAAAACTGTGAGAACCAAAGCGTTACTTATAAATAACTCATTGTTATTCATTTCATGCTACTATTATAACAGCACCGAGTTATTTGTTATTTATTATCAGCACTTTAGTTCTCACGCTTTAAAAACCGTGAGAACCAAACTGTTAATTAAAAATAACGCATAACTCGGTGCTATTTCATGTTATTATTATTATAATAATAGCACTGGATTATTTGTTATCAACACGGTTCTTATTCAAAACTTATTAAAAAAAAAAAAAAACTTACAGGTAAGAGAGAGTCCAACGACTGAGGCGATTGACGAGCACGTTGCTTCAACTGCTCGGTCCTCTCTCTCAACACATTATCCGAAACAGAACTTAACTCCGATTCAAGCGAATTAATAATCGCAACAGTAGCAGCGTATTGCTGTCTAGTAGCCTCACCGGTATCAGCACCGCCTTTGAATATTCCACCTAGTAAACCTCCTAATGAAGCTGACGGTACTGTTATTATTTTCCGATCACGCTTATTAATATTAATATTAATATTATTATTAGAATAATAATAATGGAATCGGTGCTTGTTTCTGTATCGGAAGACGGAGCAAGGTTGTGATGATGGGAGGTTTTTATAGAAATTAGGGTTTGGTGAATTGGAAGCGAGGATAGAAGAGGATGATGATGAGGATGAGGAGAAGGTGTTGGCGTGTGATAGAGATGTGAGTGCCATTGGATTAAGGAGATGTTGCAGAAGATATTATTATTATTATTATTATTATTATTGTGTGATTGGAACTGTGTGCGACATTGAAGAGGGAAGAGAAGGAAGAATACTTGTAACAGGTGTGTGTGTGAGGAAGAAGGTGATGATGAGTGGGGAGGAAATAAACGAATTACAACTGATTTGGATAAGGTGTAGTGAGAAGATATTGGGGGGAATAAACCCTTAGGTCCTTAACTAACTTTTATATATCTTTTTTTTAACCGTTAACAAATTATAAGACATAGCAGTAAACGGACAACAAGTTACGTCGTAATCCCTTCTTAAATTGTAAACTCTACTGTCTTGAAAATAAAACCTTGGTTTTGAAGGACGGAGAATTATTGTGCATAACCTTTTGCACCCGATCCAGAAATTGGATTGCCTCGGGAGCAAGAGATCCAAATGTATCGAAGGCAAATTGCACGAACACGTGTTGATCCTCCAAACAGGTTGTTTCATGTTTAGCCACATTTTTAGACTCCGCATTCGAAATTGTTTGCCTACCACGAACCCAGTATCTCGTAGTCCCACCAGAGGGGACACCCTAGTGAGGTCTACGTTTACCGCCCGCCCGCCCAACCAAACACGACTATCATATAGATTAACTTATACATTTTTTCTATAATTAAATTAAGCTCCTGATACAGTAAAAGAATACATTTACCGTGATTTATATTTTTTAAACAAAATATTAGATTAAAAACTATACATCAAGCTGTATACTTTCTTAAACAACTTAGATGAGATTTGTGCAGTGACCTTTTATTGGTATCAGATGGGTAATAAAATAGATCAAAAACTTTCATTTAGAAATGTTACACAAGAGATATCATATAGAGAACGTGTGATTCTACTAACTTATGCTCAAAATCCAAAACAGTTTATAAATATAATGATCATATATGAAAAAAATAGAAAATAAAGCAGATGTACAAGACATGTTAGATCAACACTGGTATATAACACTGCATACAAATCAAATTGTATACAACTTTGGACTGGCTTCTTCTTTGATGGTTTTACAATCGAGCGACACAAATCAAACATATCCAATCATTCTCAAGTACAAATCAATCATGTTATTGTTCTACTGCTGCATTCTTACCAAAACCCAGGCCTCCCTCTTCTACAACATAAACCGACTCACTCAACTCAATTTTAGAAAACAAAAAAATCGAATGTTCAACAATAACATATGTTATAGATTGAATAATTGAATAATCTTCCTGTCGAAGTTTCATCAATCTTCGTCTTCTTCAGGGATTAGGAACTCAAGGTCTAGTTTTCTCTTAAGATGAGTTCTGTCAGCACTGCATGGTAAAGTTTAAAAAAGATGGAATGTCAATAATTACTAAAATATAATTACTAAAATAACCTACGAATATTCTTGTTAATTTTAACTTTTTGCGGAATCCATATGATGGTTGTTCATAAATGTATGACCAGGTTCAATTTCCAGTAACTAAAATGATTGTAAATTCTAATGCACATGTATGCGAAACAGCCAAGGTATGATCTAACATTCTAATCCGAGTGTCAATTTTTCTTATTTATTTTAAGCAGCTGTGAGAACTCTTCACCGGAAAACTAATGGTACCCACCTTTACCTCCTAGCCAATAGGATTAGGTATGACAAAAACGCAGCTTGCGCTGGGCAAGTGGCCTTAAAGAGAGAGGGAGGGGGGTTTCGAATGTCAAGTTCAGACTATTGTATATCATTATACCTGCCTAATTTGTGATTCAGTTATGTCCTAGTATATCATGGCTTAAAACACGCGCCCATGGTTTCCATAACCACCACCATGTCCATGGTCCCCATAACCACCAAGATTTCCATAAGCTTGTAATAGTCTCTCCTAAAAGAAACCTCATTACCTCACGAGGTGCGGTAATAAAAAAATTCAAAACGAATATTGCTACTTTTTTTATTAAGAACCAAGAAGGGGTAGTAAGTGGTTTTGGGTGGTAGTAAAATGGTGGTTAGTGTATGATAAGTATGGAAATCACCTTATTACCTAAGGGTAATTTATCCACGTGTCTAGTACTCAAGATAATGTTCACATTAAGAAATGACATTAATAGCAAAGTAGCAAACAATACTCCTGCCATATCCAAATATGTTGCATTTTCTGAAACAAATGACGTATGAAAGATTTTATAAAAAAATGTGTTGCAAAAAATATCAAAAGTTGCCTATAAATTAAATACAATACTTTTACAGTAGTATACGTAGGTGTGTGTAAAGATGAATAGACGGAAAAAAGTAAAGAGATAGGTCATTTCATAGATACACGGTTTTTCTTGATATTTCTTTGTCCTTAAATGTGTAAGGATGGTAAGAAGTCAATAGCCCCAAACTATCAAATAATTTAACAAACAACGAATTAAATTAATTTAAATTAGAATCAATATCGTTTCGAATCCAGTATAAAAAGAAAAAAATCTTTAATTTCTTATTATAGAATAACTAAATTTTATACACACACACGTATATAATACGATCTCAAAGGGTGAAGTCAATTATTCACTTAAACTTGCAAGTCTAAGTAAAAATTGTCCACTCAACTTGGTTGAATAACATGCAAAATACAATAAAAAACATGTCAATTATTCACTTAAACTTGCAAGTCTAAGTAAAAATTGTCCACTCAACTTGGTTGAATAACATGCAAAATGCAATAAAAAAACATGTCAAAATAAAAAACTTAAAAGCGTGGATGCCATTAGGTACCTGTTAATTGTTGGTCTAGCTGGAGGCCTTGCTTCAAAGACTGAAAAATCCAGTGACATCGGTGCGGGCCCACTTCTTTCATTACCAATGCCATGGTCATCAACCTTATCAACGTGTCCTTCAGGGTGTGAGATCACTCTTTTTGACTTTCTTGTAGGTGATAGCACGGTTGGACCAAAATCCGAGGGCTTTGAGTCTACAGACTCCTTTTTTGGTGGTGGTCTTGGAAGCGAAGCTGGTTCAGTAGGTGGAGGTCCAGATGAGAAGTACCTGCCACAAAATCAAATTTACATGTTTCATCCCCAAGTTTACAATATCTAAACTAGGGGTGTTCAACGAATCGAATAACGAATTTTCGAATTATTCGAATCGAATTTTTAATATTTTTACCTGAATTCGTATTCGATTCGTATTCGCTTAAAATTCAATATATTCGATTCGTATTCGATTCGTATAAGAAACTCGAATTCGAATCGAATTCGAATAAATTCGATTTAGTCCAAATTCACCATAAATAATAAATTGCTTTACTTTTAGTTTTAAAACTAATACAAACTCATTATTTTAACATATAAAATACAAATCTACAAAATTGATCAACAACGATATGTCAAATACAAGAATTAGTAGAGAGTATAGTTTGTTAGAGTTTTGTGATGTAAAATATGGTTATGGTAAAAGTTGTACACACTATGGATTCTTAGAGTTTGACTAAAACTTAGAAGTTCTTTTTTTTTTTTAATGTGTATATTTGTGTATATAATAATGTGTATGTGTGTATATATATTTAAAAAATATACATGTACAGTTTTTATTCGATTCGAATTCGATTTACTGGACTCGAATTCGAATTCTTAATAATCGAATCGAATTCTTGGTAATCGAATCGAACTAATTCGAATTTCGAATTTTTCGAATTCGAATCGAATTCTGAACACCCCTAATCTAAACTGACAATCAACAATTACCTATGCTCTAATGCCTGCTGTGATGAAATTCTAGCCTTTGGATCGTATGCAAACATCTTGGATAACAGATCCAATGCATCATCATTAGCCATTGGAAACAATGTTTTAAGCGGCTGCCCAGGAACAAACTGGTACTCAACATAATCAGGGAGATATATCATATCTGGCCATTGAGTAACTTTTGGGGTCCCAAATGCAGCAAAAATTTTCCCCAGTTGATCGATGTCACTGCTACCCTATGTTTCGATAACAGAAAACAAGCTATATAAAACTTATTTAAATTGATGTCACAGATGACTAATAAATTATAATCTTAAATGTTATGTGAAGATGAGGAAGTTGCATGGGTTCTATTGCAAATGCATAAAAATTAGAGAAATTTCATATATATCCTTCTAAAAGTTCAAAACTTTATGCATATCCTGTTAAATTTTACAATTAAGTACTTACCTTTTTGAAACACCAAAAATATCATATTTACCCGTTTTATAGTAAATAGTAATGGATCAGCTTCTTACAAGTTTCCGCTCAAGAAATTTAGAGACCATTATGTGCTGAGATGATTTACAGTCTTATTTTCTATTTGTTTATTCAGTGAAACAGACTATTCTAGCTGTTATAAGTAACAGATTATATTTTATTTACTATGGTAATGGATCAAAGTACGATATTAGTATTCTTTAGTATTTTAAAAGGGTAAAAATGTTATAATAAAATTTACAAGAATATATACATGAAAATTTGAACTTTTAGATCTATATATATGAAATTAAAAAAAGTCATTTATAAAAATGATGCAAGCATAAGTGAGGGTATAACACAGACACCATCAAGTTACCTGCAGAAAAGGGCGGCGTAAAAGGAGCTCAGCAAATATACAAGCTGCAGCCCAAACATCAACCCCGGGACCATACTGTTTTGCACCAAATAATAGCTCAGGTGCTCTATACCATCGAGCAAAAACCTAATCACATAAAATCAAGGCCAAATGGTGTTCAAAGTATGACATTAAATGAAAATTAACAAATTAAAAACTACAAACTATCACACACCAACCCGTTTACACCCTATTTACCCGCCAACCCATTTGACCATTTAAATAAGGAGGTTACACAGGTTACATGTATCCGGGTTAAGGTTCAACTGTCCACACAATCAAGTAATCGGGGCGTGTTCACGTCGGGTTATATTTAACTGCCAACCTGAACCCAAGACAAGTTTCGTGGTGATGCAAAATGGGAAAGCAGTATTATGCAAACATCATAGCATTACTTTTTAATTCGACAAACACCAGAATAAACTTCGCAAAGAAAATTTGTTACTTGATTGCAAAAAAGCAGATGTTACAAGATACTACTCGATCAAACAAATATATAGGGCGTTACTGGAAAACAGTTTGTTGAATCACACGTTTTCTTTGATTCAAGGTAACCGGAGTATCAACTAGTGACTAACAATTTGATATGCTTCACTTTAGTAACAAAAATGTTTCATTCAATACGCTATGTTTGATAAAATCAAATATTTTTGTCTCTATTGTATTTAGTCGATATTTCACATGATCAATAATGAATCATTAAAGAATAAAATATTGAAAATAAATGGGAAATGACACTAGTTAATAACTTATATGACACTAGTTAATAACTTATTTTCCCAAGAAAGTGAACTAAAAAGTAAAAAAAAAAAAAAAAAGCTGCCCAGCATATCAAGTACATTACATAGCAATAACCTGAAACATTTTTGGATTCTGGTAAAAAATATATATGTTTATTTAACTGAATTGCCCTAGATCATCATCATCATCATCATACTCAGTTAATCCCACCTATAGCAAAGCTAAGGTAGGGTCTGAGGAGGGTAAGATGTAGACAGCCTTACCTCTACCCTAAGAATAGAGAGGCTGCTTCCAGTGGGACCCCCGGCTCGATGTGTTTTGGTATCAAGCCTCGGACATAAGGCACAGAACACTTAGCAATCGGGACAAACCAGATCAGTGCATGTACCCCTTTGTCTTTTGGCTATCAATGCCACCACATGATGCATGATTAACCGTCCATCATTTTTAACGTTATTTTCACGAAATTAGTAAAATAACGTTAAAACTAGTGCAACTTTACTTTTGCCCCCCGAGGGCCTAGATGATTTTATAAATAACACTAGCTACCATAAAATTGAAACATACAAAAAAATATTCCTTCCAAATCAAGGGCTACTGTCATCAATCCAAATATAATAATATGTTCCAGTTCAGGGAACATATTTATTAAACTAATTTACCAGATGTCAAGCTTGCTATCAGAAATTATGTCAAAAGGAATGCTTATAAGTTATAACATAAAGCAATTAGAAACTGAATGAAAAGATTACCTGGTGAGTAAACCTTCTGTCAGGACTACCGAATATGCGTGCCAGACCAAAATCTGCAAGTTTTAATTGTCCACGAGGTCCTATCAAAAGATTATTTGGTTTCATATCCCTGCCAAGAAAATTTTCAAGCAATTAATAAAAACACATAAATAATGTAAGTAAGCAGCGGAAAGAAGCAGATTATACTTGTAACATAGTGCCATATTAAAACACAATCCATTGGGATTACCAGCGAGGAAAATACTCAAATATTGCCAATTACAATAGTATTTGGTTTAAGGGGCTCTGCAAGTTCAAAGTTGCGTATATATCATTCTAATTTCATAATACCACATATATAAACTTTAAAAATACTAAAATCATAATTATTTATCCATTCCATAGTAAATAAAATAAAATCAGATATAACACCTTGTTTGAATGAATAAACTAATAGAACACCTACGAACCAAGATGATTCATGGTAAGAACATTGGATTCCTACTTATATGAATAGCCAGTGGCCTGTTATAAGTAAGTGATATTATATCATCTGCGATGAAACGGTAAATATGATAATCTAGTATTTCAAATGGGTAAATATGGCATTATAAACTTAGAAGGATGTATACAAAAATTAAAAGCTAGTTTTACAGGTGAAATCAAGTACAATGGTCAAATATGTTAATGTTTTACAAGTATATATTTCAGACTTTTTCCAACTATGATGGTTGCTTTGGTTACAAAATTAAATTTACATCCACAAATAAAAAGGTGAAGTTTTGGTGCCATATTACCTATGCAAAACCCATTTCTTGTGACAAAAAGCAAGTCCTTTTAATGTCATCTGCAGGTATGACTTTATATCAGTGGGTGAAAGAACGATGTTTCTGTCACGAATTACAGCTTCAAGATCAGTCTCCATAAACTCAAAAACAAGATGCAAATTCCCTTTATGAGGAAAAGCATCAATCAGCTCTATTATATTTGGATCTTTAAGCTCTTTCAGTAACTTTATTTCTCTAAGAGCAGTAAAATTCACCCCTTCCTTCTGCTTCCCAAGACGGATTTTCTTTATTGCAACAGTTTGTCCCGTCTGTTCCAGAAGCCAATAGTTAATATAGTACCACATATGTATTAATAGACTAAGCTCTATTATTCTGCATCCACTCTTTTAAAAATAAGTTTAACCTAAAAATTGTTTTTGTTAAACAGACTTATTTAAAACACCCTTATATTAGTAGAATGGTAGATGGAAACCAGAAACAGCATCAACATTTATACATATATCATGAATATCCATATATCGCCACTGTAAAACAAAAGATTAAAAAGTGTATAAGAAAAACATCATTAATCATCATTGAAGTTACTTTACTCTGTCTCTTTATACTTTCATATATATTCTTGGTTTTAAAAAGCAATAGGCGCACAAAAGCGACGAGCTCTAAAATCGAGGTGCAAAGTGCCAAGCTCAAAAACGGCGGGCTTTCGTACCGGAGGCGCGCAGTAATTACATAATTTTTTATATATCCCATAGGTTTTTAGCTTCCTTCACCCAAAATATAGCTACAAATAAGGTTTTTATATAATTTTACCTATATGTACAAGCCAACAAACCCAAGGTACAACATGTTTCTGCATAAAACTCCCAGGGTAGAAGAGGTGCGCGCCTCAGGGCCAAAAATACCAAAAAAAAATCAAAAAAATGGTGCCTTTTCTGCGCTTCATGGAATTACTCTAGGCGCAGTTACAAAAGGCACCATACAGTGAGCCTTGTTGCACCTCGCGCCTAAGGCGCGCTTTTTAAACCAAGTATATATTAGACACTATGACTTTACATTCGTTTGATAGACAACATTTTTTGCTTTAGCTGCAGCTTACAAGTCATAAAAATTATATAAGAATACTTAAATAAAGTGTGCATCTGCTTATTGTGCTTTAAAAAACCAAACAAACATTTTCTAGTGTTTGAATGAAAAAAAAAGGTGTTCATATTATTTACCTACTTACTATAGGTTGAAATAAGTAATCTTCAACACACAGTTTAAAATTGCTTATTCAAACTGATTATTCTTAGTAAACTGAAAATAACAAGTCCAACCTTCTAGTAAAATAAGCTATTTGCAATAACCTCATTAACTTAATAATGTGCCTATAAGCATATAACCTATTCAAACAAAAAATCCCAAACACCTAAAAAACACAGTAGTCAAAGAAACCCTAGTTTTTACATTACACAGCCAACACAACATCCACAGACAGATCATAAAAACTATACTAGCATACAACACAGTATAACATATTAACATTACAATACCTTAGTATCAATAGCCTTGTATACGACACCATAAGTACCTTCTCCAAGAACCTCACGCTTTAAATACCGATCAGCAACTTTTTTAGCTAATAACTGATCTAAATCCGCCATCTGTTTTCCTCTATTACAATTTCCAATTCCTTTACACCAATAAACAAGCTATGTAAACCCTGTGTCTGTTCCATAATCAACATATCAGTAATCAACATAATCCAGTTTCCTCCTAACTAAACCCAAAACCCTAGCAATATAAGCTAATATTGAACACAGATATAAATTAAAACCTAAATTGAGAACAAAATATAGATAGATGTGTGTATGTGTTTGTGTGTGTGTATGTATATATATATATATATATATACCTCTTTAAGCGTAAATTGTGAAGGAATCCATAGCCGTAAGACAGTTGATGGAATAAGATGCTTTTTGGTTGTAAATGGAAACGTGTGACGGATTAATGAGACGGATGTGGAGCAGAGGTGGTTAGCTAAGCAATTAGTGCTGGTTCTAGAGAGAGAATGTGACAACAGGACAGGCTCGTACCGTAGGGTGAGAAGTGAGATTCTCGTTTTATGAAGGTTTAATGGCAGGGATGACCTCGGATGATAACGGTACCAATCGATATCGAAAATACCGATCACGAAAACTTTCAAAACCTAATATCGATACTGATATTGAAAACATACGGTATGGTATCGGTTCGGTACTGGTATTTTATCTTAAAAAACAGATCCCATACCGATACCGAAAACAGCGAAATCGAAAACCTCTAAATTTGAGTATCGATACTGAACACCCTCGATTCGTTACGAGATCGGTTTCGTTACGAGATCGGTATTGGTTCGGTATTCGATACAATATCTCATCCTTATTTAGGGTGTGTTTAGACATGGGTTTTTGAATTGGAAGTGGGAATGGGGAATTATTGGTGACATAGGAATTAACAGAAGATTAGTGTAGTGTTAAAACTTATGTACTTTAGAAAGATTGTAAGATGGAGAAGTACAAAAACGTATAACTTATGAAAGTGTATATATACATGAGATGTCTTTTCTCATATACCTTGAGCAGTTGAGCTTTATTTATACTAGAAAAAGATTATGTATTCGGTAGAAAAGTTTAACTATTTGGATAGACTAGAAATGTATCACATGTATTCAAAAGGTTTATCTACTTGCTTGGTAAATCAAGATGGTAAATTTGTATCTTGAATGGTAAATATTCAAAACACTCTCTCATGGATGACACTTTGCAACCTTCAGGATCTTGAAGTATTACCTCATTAAAAACCTTGCTAAATGAAACCTGAAGGGATAGGGAGCCTAATCCAGGCGGAGGCGGCGTCCCTATCCCTCTCCTCCACAATCCAGGCGCCAACGGCCGTGTCTTCCGCGGAGCCAACTCAGCGGGGGACAGGCCACAAGCCAGCGCGCAAAGACGGTAAGCAACGTCAGCACACAACAAGAGACGCGCGTGTGCGCCCACGCGCGGAATATCCTTAAGTCATTTTTGGTACGACGTACGGAAGATAACAAAAGGAAGATTCAGCAAGATCCTGGACAAAGCACACGCCAACAGAATGGCGACACGTGGCATGGGCGGTACAACAGACACTGACAGGAACGGCGACGTGACTGCTTCTATGCTTCCTCCATAACGTCGTCAACAGTAACCAGCAGACATCCCCCTGCTGTTGTCAGACGTCATATCAGACGGCAGCAGGTGGGTCAACTACTGTAGCCAGACGAATGCCGCCGACCACCAATCAGAAGCTGTCACGTGTCCGCCTCAGGTGATGACTGAACAGTAGCCTGACGTCATCTACAGTACTCAAATCTTCCCGCCATTTTCTGGAAGGTTTTCTCTTGGGCTTTTGGATGGGCCCAAGCCAGATCCAATACTCGTGGGCTCCTCGTCTAGGCCCACGAGTTCTCCTATAAGTAGGAGAGTTCATCTCCTTTGCAAGGGATCCGAAAATTACTTACTTGTAATAGAGAGCTAGGTTTACTTGTAACACTTTGTACACTCCAAAGTAATATTAATCGGCTCTTCGCAGTGGACGTAGGTCACTACTCGACCGAACCACTTACATCTCGTGTCTTTACTCTCTCTCTCTCACACACACACACACTCACTCATACATATTTCTCACCCGGGTTTAACCTAACGGTTTAGGTAAAGGATAGTATTTGTAGTTACGTAAGTATAAACCCCCTCGGTAATTAGCGATAATCACCGGGATACTTATTGTTTCTTCATTGGCGCCATCCAACAGTTAGAACATCTCTTTCTCGTCTTTTAAACCCACCCGTGGCTGAACCCAACCCTAACACATATGTCATCAACCAAACTGGGGAGGCTGATGCTCAACTCCTCGGAAACGAAACTACACCAAACACAGTCTTTAAACAACCCACGTCACGATTCGAGAAGCCAGCCTTCGAGGTTCGTGACGTGGACACTGATGACGACAGTGATGGCAGCTCCGAGGAGGACCCAGACCAGTGGCTCCTCCGTCAAAACACCAAGAGCGTCGATATCTACCAGCGGAAACTCTTGAAGCAAGCCAAAAAGAAGGGCAAGGCCCTAACTTATGACACCCCCACCAAAGAAGGGGCATAAGAACAAGGAAGTGGCTGGTCGTCGGGACAGTCGTAGTGGGGAGCCCAGCGGAAACGTCGGGGCTCCGGGCTACGCAAAGTCACACGACGAGTCAGATGGCTACGAGTCATCTAGCAGCGACTCCAGCTACAAGGGAGAGAAACACACCCATCGATCACACCACGACGATGAAGACGATGACTTGGTTAAGCCGTTCAGGCCAAAGTCTTTCGCCGAAAAATCAAAGTTTGTCGCTCGCATAGCGACAACCAGAATTCCAAGGAAAGCTAAGCTTCCCAGCAGCATCGGCAAGTACGATGGCCTGCGTGACCCCGATGACCACATTCATGATTTTGAATGCGCGGGGATGTCGGTTAACTGGCCCGTTCACGTTTGGTGCCATCTTTTCGCCCAAACCCTCACGGGCGCAGTGACGTGAGGTTTGTCGTCTCGCCTCTATCAAAAGAATTTATATTTAGTACTTCTAAACTCACAAATTAATGTAACTAGGGAAGTAAGGATGTCGATCCTACGAAGAATGGGTGGTCGGCTTGAAGGCGAATATGCTAGATTTTATGTCACAAATTTTTATAGTTTTTAGATTTTTTGACAATAAACTTAAATTCCGATTTTGAGATTGGTTTGGTTTTAACTAACAACTAACGAGAATTCTGATTTATAACAATAAAAACAAATGGGTAGCTTCCTCCCGGGATCCTATTTTTATGTTTTGCTGACAGGTCACGTTTGTTAACTAAACACCTCCTGTCACGAGGCCTTGGATTTTTAGTATTGATATAACAACTAGGGAACGCCGTTCATGGGGCTAATCAACCTAGTTATCCCTACGCAAACACTCACCAACTTCCTTACGGGATGACAAGCAAAGAGCCGTAATTATAAGATACTTTGATTTATGCAAACGCGGTTTAATCAATACACACAAGTAGTCCTGATGCTAGTTTTCGTAACAAAGCAATAACAAGATACAAAACATACAAAATATTCACCGGGAAGAAGCCACCGCAGGGAGGTTTAGCCACGCATAGCGGCTTCACGAGCTACCAACGAGTTGTTTCTTGACTCCATAGCACCTAGGAGGATCTTTAGAACAACTTGGAAGAGATTTGGAGTGATTTTGATCAAAACCCGAAGGTCTGGTCTTCTTCTCCGTGGCTTGCGAGTGGGTTTTAACAAAAACCCTCAAGTGCAGAACAAGCTGGAAAGGAAACAGCTCAGAATCGCATTTATTAGTGTCGCGGACCGCGCCAGGATTAGGAATTCCCAAGCGGTCCGCGGCAGATTCAGTTATAACAGCTGTTTATGAAGGTTCGCGCGGACCGCGGTGGGTTTATTAATTCCCACGCGGTCCGCGACAGGGCTAAGTATTCAGATTTATAATTTCTTTGACGTTTTCTTCGGTTTCGCGCCCCGTCTTCGGTTCCGACTCGTATTTTCTCGCTTAAGACTCGTAATTTCATCGTTTTAGCATATTTGCTGTCTTTTCCATTATTCTCCTTATCGTAACTAATTCCCGGATAAACTACACACAAAAACACATAAAACACACAAATTAGATTACAAAGATGTGGACCTTTCGGCCTCACATCACACCCCACACTTATCTTTTTCAGTCCCTGAAAAACACTTCAAAACAAAATAAATATCAAAATGGTCACGCAAAGACATCCTACTTAAAATTCAAAATCATACCTCAATGGTGAAAGCATTAGATGTGTTAATTCAACAAGTCAAATAGATATTTCTTTTAAAACTAAATTCGCTTGATCAAGTTTAATAATCTTTTGAACTCATTCATACGTACACACCCCTCACAAGATTCACTCCTCTCGGTTTAATATCTGGATTAGCAAAAGATGTGCTAATATTTATCACTCCAAAGCAAACCTGAAACTTGTTAATATAAATTTGTAAAGCTATCATACTAGGATGTAAAAATGCACAACAATATGAAAAGGACTTATGGTTTTGGGCTTTGGGTAAATGTAGGATAAAAGTGGGTAAAAAGGGTTGAAAAGATAAAATGGGTAAAAGGGTGAAATCGACTTTGAATCCTTATTTCGAACTATAACATTGTCGAATGAATCTCGACTTATAACACGAACTAATAACGAATATATTTTTCTTCTTTTCTCATTTTTTTTTTTTTAACTTTCTTTCTTTTCTTTTCTTTTGTAACACAACAACACAATACAAATACATGAATACAATATGGATTTCATACATCGAACAAAATGGGTTTAGGAAAATTTGGTAAATTATGTGGGTTAACAAATGAAAAGGGTAAGGTTCAAAATGGTGTAACTAATGGTAATATGGTGTGTAAACGGGTTTAACAAGAATTGGTGTAAAATGAAAAAGGTTTCCTAAGTTTTGCCTTAACATAAATGAGTGCATAAATACTATTAAGCATGTATAAACTAGACAAATTTTATAACAAGTAACAAGTGGCTTTACACTCGACAAATGAAAATATATATGGAATTATGTATATGTAAAGTGTAAAAAGCTCAAGATCTTACCAAAGTAGGATATGGGTTGCCGATATGTACGTATAATTGTCTTCACTAAATTATTAAATTTGATCAAATGAATCTATATATTTTCTTAAAAATACTTGTTGAAAACGGTTCATATGTCAAACACAATTTAAAGCATGATTAAGAATTTACGTTTCAGACGATCTAAGTTTGACCAAATTAAAGTTTAATGTTTGTTTTTAACGCTTAACAAGGACTATTTTTCAAAAAATTTTAACACACTCAAAAGCTCAAAATTATGTTTCAAAACTATGTTTCCCCACCCCCACACTTAAGATTGACATTGTCCTCAATGGCAAAAATGGGAAAAACAATTAAATAAGAGAACTAGAACGACTCCCCTTTCGATGTTGCAATGTATGAAGTCGTCCTCCAAAATCTCCATTCCGCTTGTATAGCATTCCATTCGCAAGCAGAATAGATGATAATTCTCTCAAACAATCAAACATAATATGAGATCAAACACACCAAAAATGTCAAACACACCAAAAATAATACTAAAAAAAAAATTGTACATCACAATCACAAATCATGTTCAAAATGTATCAAAATAAGAGAGAGTGTAAAATACAACCATAAGCATGACCGAGCTACTCAGCATCTGTAGAATCGTCAACCTGTCGAGGCTCAGTCACTGAAGTACCCTGATCTGTAGGCTGGAAATATGCAGGCACAACAATACCCTGACTGTCCATAATATGGCGTATAGCACGAGCCATCAGATCATCTCGCTCTCTACTCTCTCTACGTACCTGCTCAATCCTCCCAAATATCTGATCTCGCAGATCAGTCAATGTAAGCACCGGAGGAAGTGGCGTAGTCGGCTCAGCCCGCGGTGTAGCAGTATGCTCAAGTCGAGCGGCCGCGGTGGCTGAGGACTCCGCCTGATCAGGCGTGGGACGCGAACGCTGAGGTCGCGCCCTAGGCACCTCGCTCCAGCGAATCGGATCGGCTGGCGCACATAAACCAGACATCCTCATCTCATCCAAACTATACCGGTCCGTAGCAGGACCGGCAGTCAGCGCCTCTCTAGGATATCTCTCAAAAACGCCCAAGCGCTCTGCCAAATGCCCAATATAGGGCCCCATCTCCAACCTCACATCGCGGCCAGGCCGTCGGGCCTTAAGTAAAGATGTCAAAAGGACGGCCGCGATGTTGACCTCAGTACCGGTCACAATCGAGTAGAGGACGAAGAGGTCCCTATAACTGCACTTATCCTGCCCGTCGTGGCGAGCAAGGATAGTGCAAGCGATGATCCGATGAAGATATCGAATCATCGGATCGGTGATGTGTGTAGCGGGTATGCTCTGTGTGTACACACAATCACCGATCGTGTCCCAGAACTCCTCTAGCCTAATCTGGGACACTCCACGAGTAGGGGTGGTGTCAGTCTGCACCCCCCTCGGTAACAACTCGAATGCCGGTGACCGTGCCTCCTCCTCAGTATAGAGACCGGTAAGTACAGCGAAGGCAGGCACCGACATGGAGTACATACGTCGTCCTAAGGCGAACGTCACAGCGTCATCGCCTAGGAAGTCAGTGGAGCGGTATAAGACAGTCGAGTGAAACTCGACTGTCAACTCCCTGTACTGCTGCGCAGGAGGCGTCAACGCCTGCAGCCAACGTGCTCCCAACGTCTCCCTCAATCTATCCGCTGCTCTAAGCGACCGTAAAATATCCCAATGAAAAGTCCTGTGTCGAAGCAGGGTCATACCAATAAATCGATCTCTGCGCTCGGCCTCCCGCGTCCCATCCTGGAAACGGAGAAGCGTGTGCGTCTCTAGTGGGCCTGGCTCTGCACCTGCAGCAGGTAACTGCTCCGCTGCTGAATAACGGATCTCACGAGCTGGCCTAGCACCGCGTGGACGTCCTCGAGCCATATCTGAAAAATTAAGAAAGCATTAGTACCGCAGATATCGTTGTTTATATATTTTTATGATTTTTTCTATTTTTTATTGTTTTTGTATTTTTATAATTTTCACAACTAAACTGAAAAATAAAACAAACAAATGATCGTATAGCATTTCGGTCGCGACCATTATGAAGTAAATAGAAAAACAAACAAAAAAATTGAAAAATTGAAAAATTCGGGATACCTGTGTTGTAATTTCAATATCCAGACCGACTTTGCCCAAATGGAGATTGAGTATGGGCAAAGAGATCTAATCTCCTGTTTAATGACCAACACAACAAGTATTCCCATAGACTCCTTAACGGACTCTAACACACCAAAATATTAATCACACGCTAACTATTATTATCTAAACAAATCACAAACACACAACTATACTAAAATCGTTAAACAAGGATGAACGCATAATTATGAAGTAATCACCAATACACACCTATTATGAAGTAACGACTAGACGCCATAATTTTGTCAATTCGATTTGATTTGCGCCTATGTCTAAAATTATGAAGTAACAACCCCACCCCCACACTAGCGATCCAAATTGTCCTCAATTTCAATGTCTAATAATTGAACACTAGTGAATTGATTATTACATGATGACGTCTAACAATATGCCCACTGAATCACAAGCAATGTATCAATCTAAAAAAATTCGACTAATGGAACACTAGCAATTTGTGGCATAAACAACAAGCAATAAAATGAGCGAGTCAACTATGAGGGCAACCAATGACGCATGACGGTATATCAGCGATAATAAAAATGAGTGATCAAGTAACGTACCGAACGTATGCGAATGAACCAGAAACGAGCGGTTTTCCCTGTGGTTGCAGAGGGTGGTGTACAGTAGCGGTGGCAGAGTGGTGGTTAATGGTGGCAGTGGGGTGGAGCGGTTGTGATGGTGTGTGTGGTGGTGACAGAAGGGTGATGATGGCGTTGGGTGTGGTGGTTGCAGAGGGTGGTATGGTGGTGGTGTTTAGCGGTGATTAGGGTGGTTTTTGGGTTGTGGTTCGTCGGGGAAGACGAACAGTAAGTTATAATTTTTTTTTCAAATTAATTCGTTCTGTCGCGGACCGCGGCAGATTTTAGAATTCTGAAGCGGTCCGCGTTGGGGTTAATTATTTTTCTGAATTTTATTAGTTCGCGCGGACCGCGACAGGAATTAAATTTCCTGGAGCGGTCCGCGTTGGGTTAATAAATTCAGAAAAATGTTGCTGCTGTTTGTTTTTCAACCCAACACGACCCGTTTCGAAAATTACCAATCAAAACCTATCCGGTTAACGTCCCGGAGACCTAAAACTTACCTGGAATCCCTGGCGTGTCCCAGGCGCTTCCCCAAATGCGTTCAAAACCTTGTAAAACTTAACAAAACATGAAATATCCAAAAACGCCACAAATATTAACAAGTATTAAAACTTACCAAAAAATAAACATACACCTATATACAAACGCACACACACACTCAAACCTGGAAAATGAGATTTTTAAGTGGGAAAGCCTTGTGAAAAGCTTCCCGGTTCAACATGCGGATCCCATTCGCCATGTCCGCCCCAAAGAGCTATTGGCGGATTACTCTTTGTTTCATGTTTTGACTCACCCTTGGAGTCAACCTTCTTCACAAACTCAACAAACGGGTTAGAAATATTATCATGAAAATCTAATTTAATTTCCCGTGAGTTTACATCCATGATCTTAACCGTTCCATCTACACAATTAATATTTGCTTTCATGGTTGCTAAGAACGGTCTACCCAAAATAATCAAAGGCGATGTGTCCGGTGGGTCGGGCTCATCATCTATGACTAAAAAGTCAATTGGGTATATGGATCCTTGGATTTTAACGATCAAGTCCACTAACATCCCCCTCGGTTGTGAAGTTATGCCATTCGCCAACACAACTTTTATATTTGTTTCTTTTAAAGGTCCAAAGTCGTATTGGTCGTATAGGCGACCGGGAAGGATGCTAAAACAAGCTCCATGATCAAGTAATGCCTCTTTAAAGTCAAAACCTTCAAGTTCAATAGGAATTGAAGGCATGCCCGGATCTTGGAGTTTTGGTGGACATGTGCTCAACAAAACGGCTCGAGCAAGTTTTGATAAATGTAAAATTTTGGAAGGCTTGCTCGGCCCGTTTTCCTCCTTATTTGTTTCGTGAACGGGATCATTTTTCACAATCTTAGGTAATGTTTCTTTAGGTGTGGAATTTGTCAAAGCACCATTACCTTCAATCTTTTCATTTATAAATTTTTCACAAAATATTTTCTTAAGATTATTAGTTTTAAGTTGTGAAAATAAATCCTGTTCATCGTCATTACACACCTCAAGACTAGGGACCACAGTTACCGAGTTAATCCGCGCGTTCTTGGGATTGGAAGTTGATGCTTGATGCGCGGGGTTCACTTGGGTGTCACTAGGAAGCGTTCCTGCGGTTTTCTTCCACTCGGACAATTCACCGGCAACTTGACCCATCTGTACATTCAAAGACTGAGTAGATTTTTCATTGATGTCAAGTCTATGTTTTACAGATTGCATGTCTTGTTGGATTTGTTTTAGCAAGTTCATCATTTCACTTTCATGTTGGTTTGATGGACTTGCGTTTTGGTAACTCTTTTGGTAACCACCAGTATTTCCACCTTGGTAATTGTTTTGAGTATATTGATTGCGTGGTGGAAATGATTGTTGGTTACCACTAGGTCTAGTACCCTGAAAGTTAGGGTTGCTTTGATTATTGGGGTTACCATAACTTAAGTTAGGATGGTTTCTCAATCCGGGGTGGTATGTGTTTGAATTAAAATTAGACCAATTTCTAGGTCCACCCTGGATTTGATTAACCTCCTCTGGTTTACCTACAATGCTAGGACACGAGTCAGCAATGTGTCCTAGCTCTCCACAATGGCCACACACTTGTGGACCTCCCGTTCCTAGCAGTGCCAATTGCTGCTCAAGTTTGGTGATCTTTTCTTTGTCACCTGTGTCAACATCCTCGACTGCCTTGACAGTCGCCTGCCTGGATCTTCTTTGCGATTGTGCCTTCCTTTTTGAGCTTGTTGCACGCCTTTCCAAGTACTCCCAGTCAACCTCCTCGTCATTAGAGGTGAATGTGCCATTAGAAATAGACTCTAAGGCAAATTGATCATCACTGCTTAAACCATCATAAAAAGAAATAATTAATTCCCACAGTTGAATATCATGGTGAGGACAATTTAAAAGAAGCATTTTAAAACGACTAAAAGCCTCATGAAAATACTCCCCTGGTTGTTGAGTGAAGCCTCTAATGCTCCTCCGTGCCTCATTCGTTCTTTGCGATGTGTAATACTCGTCTAAGAACTGTTGTTGCATTTCTCGCCATGAGCGAATTGAAGCTGGAGGTAATGATTGAAACCATGCTAAAGCTTTGTCTTCTAATGTAAACTGAAATAGTACTAGCATGATTTCGTCATCTGTGAACCCTTGTCCACCCACAGTGTTGCATCGAGCTACATAAGCTCCAATGTGCAGGTAAGGTTCTTCTGTTGCTAACCCATGAAATTTAGGCAAACTTTGAATTGCCTGTGATCGAACCTCAAATGTCCTACCTTGGCGTTGTGGAATCACAACAGCCGAAGGGTTGGTGATAATGGCCGGTCGGTAATGACTTTCAATCCCTCGGATGGGACCTCGGTCAAGTCGCCTAGGAATGCCTCCTGGTTGCATCTGTATGGGGGCATGCCTTGGGCGGATGGGCCGAACCATCTCATGCTGCTGTATGGGTGGAACCTGCTGATACAACGGGTTCAATGGAAACTGTTGAGGTTTGTCGTCTCGCCTCTATCAAAAGAATTTATATTTAGTACTTCTAAACTCACAAATTAATGTAACTAGGGAAGTAAGGATGTCGATCCTACGAAGAATGGGTGGTCGGCTTGAAGGCGAATATGCTAGATTTTATGTCACAAATTTTTATAGTGTTTAGATTTTTTGACAATAAACTTAAATTCCGATTTTGAGATTGGTTTGGTTTTAACTAACAACTAACGAGAATTCTGATTTATAACAATAAGAACAAATGGGTAGCTTCCTCCCGGGATCCTATTTTTATGTTTTGCTGACAGGTCACGTTTGTTAACTAAACACCTCCTGTCACGAGGCCTTGGATTTTTAGTATTGATATAACAACTAGGGAACGCCGTTCATGGGGCTAATCAACCTAGTTATCCCTACGCAAACACTCACCAACTTCCTTACGGGATGACAAGCAAAGAGCCGTAATTATAAGATACTTTGATTTATGCAAACGCGGTTTAATCAATACACACAAGTATTCCTGATGCTAGTTTTCGTAACAAAGCAATAACAAGATACAAAACATACAAAATATTCACCGGGAAGAAGCCACCGCAGGGAGGTTTAGCCACGCATAGCGGCTTCACGAGCTACCAACGAGTTGTTTCTTGACTCCATAGCACCTAGGAAGATCTTTAGAACAACTTGGAAGAGATTTGGAGTGATTTTGATCAAAACCCGAAGGTCTGGTCTTCTTCTCCGTGGCTTGCGAGTGGGTTTTAACAAAAACCCTCAAGTGCAGAACAAGCTGGAAAGGAAACAGCTCAGAATCGCATTTATTAGTGTCGCGGACCGCGCCAGGATTAGGAATTCCCAAGCGGTCCGCGGCAGATTCAGTTATAACAGCTGTTTATGAAGGTTCGCGCGGACCGCGGTGGGTTTATTAATTCCCACGCGGTCCGCGACAGGGCTAAGTATTCAGATTTATAATTTCTTTGACGTTTTCTTCGGTTTCGCGCCCCGTCTTCGGTTCCGACTCGTATTTTCTCGCTTAAGACTCGTAATTTCATCGTTTTAGCATATTTGCTGTCTTTTCCATTATTCTCCTTATCGTAACTAATTCCCGGATAAACTACACACAAAAACACATAAAACACACAAATTAGATTACAAAGATGTGGACCTTTCGGCCTCACATCACGCAGCCAGAGTCTGGTTCGACAATCTCCCCGCGGATAGCATTAAGGACTTTAACGACCTCACCGACAAATTCGACAACCATTTCTCGCACCTGCGCAAGCATAAGAGAGACAAGGCTCACATACTGTTGTGTCATCGTCATGACCACGAATCTATCGAGGACTTCATCGTCCGGTTCAACAAGGAGGCCTTGCAAATAGTGTCATCCGATTTGGATGTGGTGGTGATTTGTTTTTCTTTGTCGGTGGAGGAGAAGGAGGTGTCATCAACCCATAATTACTAGTTTCGACTTCTCCTTGATTTAATTGATCACCATAATATCCATATGTATACAAATTACAAACTATATCCCTACATTAGAGATAATATTCAGATTCTAACGATAAATACAAAACATTTAAAGTGAACACAAATTCCTAATTTATAATCAGTGGCTCAGGTTTTAAGGGGCATCGTGGGTTGATCCGAGTTCTCAAACTTCACCACTATTTATAATTATCCTAGGTTTGATTTTTTTTTTTACAAATATATAAAAGAATTTGCGTGACAAGTCCTTGTCCCACATTGTAACAATTATGGGCTTGTATGTAGAAACATTCAATGGTTATTAGTTTCATAATCAATCAAATATATGATAAATTGTACACAACACCTAGTGCACATGCAATTAGTGTGTGTGAAATCGTTAGTTTTTTTCCAATTAAATATATTTCTTCATTTCATAATTGTTAAATCACGTTAGTTTGTATTAGAAATTTAAAATTAACAATAGATGATTCATCAGAAACTAAATCGAACAATGTCAATCTCAAACTAGTTGGCTTTCTACTCATACAACATGCTTACGTTTGTATTATAAGGCTATGGGGAATTGGGGGGTGATGCGTCATGTGGCACTTGTGGGCCCATATTCTAAAGGTGAAAATTGTAAGGAGTGAAAGGGGAGGGGGAGGGGGAAGGGGGGAAGGGAATATTATATTATTTAGTTTAAAAAAAGTGGCCAATCAAATTCATCCAACTCACTTGCCCCCCTCCCCCACGCCGGTGGAAAAGTCATCGCCTAAGGGGCTTCCCCCTTCCCACGCCACCAGAGGTGGTGTAGATGGGCTTGAAAGCTCCCACCCCCACACACTCCGTTCACTCTAACAAAATCAATATTTTTAATTTGTATACAACCATAGGGGCTGTTTGGTTTACCTCTGAATGGTTCATTCAGAGGTAACTTCTGAATCGCTCGGAGGTGGGTGGTGTTTGGTTGTAAAAAACTTGCCCTCTGAACTAAACCATTAAGACTAAATGGTTCAGCAAAGATATAATGCTGAATGAAAAAAATTGACTTCTCTGCCCTCTCTTCTGAATGGTTCCTACCGCCTCAACCTACCCCCCACCGATTAACTATCATCGATGAGTAAACCCAACGAATTTGACATCCTCTGTACCGTCACCTACACAGCGCCATCACCTGAGACCACCACCTCCTCGCTACCATCCCAACCCGGAACCCACTCCAAACAGCCACCACAGCTCACAACACCCATTTCTGGGTCTGAACTTGCCACGCCGCCAACACCAAAGATGGTGATGGTCGGCTGCTTCTAACGACGGGAAGAGAGAGAGAGGGCCGAGGTTAGAGGTATAATCTGTGGAAGGAGGGAGAGAGTAGAGAGAGAGAGAGAGGGTGGGGGGGGGTTGTTTAGAGAAAGAGCCGGGTATGGTTCATCTTGGGTGATGGCTGATCAAAATGAAGAGGAAGGGAAAGTTATAAGGTTTTTATTAAGACATTTAGGTAGGTGGGTGGGGTGGGTGAGGGTAAAATAGTGATTTCAGATATTTATTTAGATGTTTAACCAAAAAAACATATTATTGATTTAACACTTACTAGTTCAGAGCCTCTTACCAATTCAGACATCTTATTAATTTAGCAGTTACCCATTCAAAGATTCCCAAACAAAAATGAAAGGAAAGAAAAGTTCCATCCCACTTACCAAATCCCAACCCGGTTAACCGTTTATCATGTAACGGGGCTAACGGAGTCACAATCACAATCGTCAATCCCACACCCACTTGTTGTAAACAGAACACACCACTGCAATCAAACCCTAGCACCACCACACCACACCACACCACACACCAAACATGGGTGAACAAATCACAAACCATGTATATAACCCTAACCTTAACAACCCTGAAGACGACAACAACAACAACAACCACAACAACAACAGCCACAACAACCACCTCCCCAAAAAACCCAAACTATCCTTCATCACCGAACCAGAAATCCACAACGAATTCGCTCATCACCAATCCAACGTAGCCCGTATAAACAACGGCAGCTTCGGTAGCTGTCCAGCCTCAATAATATCCTCACAAAAACAGTGGCAACTTAAATTCCTACAACAACCAGACGATTTCTTCTTCAACAAGCTCCCTACTCAAATAATAAAATCTCGAACCCTAATTAAAGACTTAATAAACGCAGATGACGTCAGCGAAGTGTCACTAGTGGATAACGCTACAACAGCTGCTGCAATTGTGCTTCAGCACGTCGGTTGGGCGTTCGCTGAAGGCCGGTTCGATAAAGGAGACGCTGTGGTTATGCTTCATTGTGCGTTTCAAGCGGTTAAGAAGTCGATTGAGGCGTATGTTACTCGAGCTGGTGGTTCGGTTATTGTGGTGCGTTTGCCTTTCCCTGTTTGTAGTAATGAAGAGATTGTGAATGAGTTTAGGTTAGGGTTGGCTAAAGGGAAATTGAATGGGAAGAAAGTTAGGTTAGCTATTATTGATCATATAACGTCGATGCCTTCGGTTATTATTCCGGTTAAGGAGTTGGTTACAATTTGTAGGGAGGAAGGTGTGGGACAGGTGTTTGTGGATGCGGCGCACGCGGTTGGGAGTGTGCCGGTCGATGTGAAGGAGATTGGGGCGGATTTTTATGTTAGTAATTTGCATAAGTGGTTTTTTTGTCCGCCGTCTGTTGCAGTGCTTTACTGTAGGAAGTCGTCGTTGTCGTCGGATTTGCATCATCCGGTTGTGTCACATGAGTATGGGAAGGGGTTGGCGATAGAGAGTGCGTGGATTGGGACGCGTGATTATAGTGCGCAGCTGCTTGTTCCTGAGGTTATAGATTTCGTGAATAGGTTTGAAGGTGGGATTCGCGGGATTATGGAGAGGAATCATGATAAGGTGATTGAGATGGGACGGATGCTAGCGAAAGCATGGGGGACGAGTTTGGGTTCGCCTCCGGAAATGTGTCCTAGTATGGCTATGGTCGGGTTGCCTTCGTCGTTAGGGGTTTTGAGCGACGATGATGCTATAAATTTGAGAAATCATCTTAGAGAACGGTTTGAGGTTGAAGTTCCGATACATTATCAGCCGTTGAAAGACGCGGAGGTTGGACCGAGGGACGAGAGTTCTGGTTTTATAACGGGGTATGCTAGGATTTCTCATCAGGTTTACAACACTGTCGATGATTATATCCAGTTTAGGGATGCGGTCAACCAGTTGTTGCAGGATGGTTTTAATTGCAAGATGCTGATTTCCAGAGATTAATAATAAAATCAGTATGTTATCATCCTTCTTTTTTGTGTTATTTCTTTTCAGAAGAAAGAACATAAGGCATAAAATTTGTGATATGTTGTGTAGAATGTACTTAGCACCGAGTTGTTTGTACGAGGATGCTAATGTTTAGTACAACGACGATGTTCTTTACATAATAAATCTCACAGTCCCGCTCTTTTTAGCTAATATATTTCAAGACTCCCTTATTTACAAAGAAAGTATTCTATTTAGGATATTTAGGATTAGGGGATTTTAGACACTGCGTGTGCAGGCGATAATTTGATATTGAGTAAATAGTAATATAGAATTGTAGATTAAGATTACCAGCTCTAGCAAAACAAGTAACTAGTTGGTAGCCTTGGTTTAGTGTTTGAAGTTCGATACAATGGTAAATTGATAATCAGCAGTTCGTTCGATTGTATCATCTAAGGATATAATGTGAAATCCCCTAAATAACTTTGACACTCTTAATATTGATTGTTTGACTCTTAAACAATCAGATAATCAGAAACACTATAGCCAAATGTTCGAAGGTGAGATGGTTGTGTTTGTTCATGGGGTTTGAATTGAGAGACTATTTTGGTTCTACATATTGATAGGTTGAAATTTTCATCATCATCATCATACTCAGTTAACCTTCATACATATAGGTTGAAATTTTGAATGCGATAATTTTTTTCATGTGATAGGAAGTCATGCGGTGCGGATGTTTCACTGATGTCTAAATTTTTAACGTTATACATAATCAATTTTAAATAGAGCACTGTGAGAACCGCTAGAAATATGTACCTATTGCTTTAAATGTGGTATATAAGACGGCTATGTAATAATATAATTCACTCTCTTTTTTTCCCCTTGCCAGCACTACCTACCAAGTGTTTATGTAGTTCTCGCGGTTTTTTTTACTTAAAATGAGTTTGGTATTGAACTGAACGCGATAGTTATAATAATTTGTTTAAGTTAGAGCAAAAGTGTCATTTTTTGATGGACTAGGAATTGATGGAAAAGCTTTTGCCCTTTGTGCAGACAGGGCAGGAATATCTGTCATTCTTTCCTAGTACTGTACTACTGTAGTCTACAGCCTAATTGATTGCTTGAAACTACTTATCTTATAACTGATAAGCAGTTTAGATAATCTGATGAGGAGTTTGGATAAGCAAAACAAAACATGTAACATGAAATAACACAGCACATCTGTTGGCAGTGGAATTGAAGATACAAATGAATACTTTGAACAACAAACAAATCAAACACTACAAAGTAATCGAATCAAATGAACTTGGTAATAAATATGAAGAACACAAAGGTTTTGGATTAATCTTTGAAAGAAATAATCTTGGTGATTGTTTTGGTACATGTTGACTTCTATTTATACTTGCTAATCGACATCATAACCGTCACAACCGTTCCTGATTTCCCTCCAAGTGGCGCCAAATTAACTGATTTAACCGTCGAGGTATATTTGTCTTTTCAGGCGCGCCTTTTGGACAAGGCGGCACTTCCTTTTCATACGTGTTGTGTCTTTGTCTTCCTTTGCAGCCGATAACCCTTTTGATTAATTCTAATAGTAACATAGCTACAACCGTAAATAACAATCTAACTTACATACAATACACATATGTTTATATACACACAATACATATACAAATAATTTTAAGTTCTTGTTTAAATATCTAATACACCCCTAAACATGAACTTAATAGTTCAAGTTTGAAGCAGGAAGTGTTTGTTTGCTTCATCCAACGCACGAACTGCTATTGTGAAGTTGAATTTCCTTTTCTTGATGAGCCTTTTCGCCGCGTTCCAATCTGTACCCATGTACAAAGCATAGTCATCTTCATATGATTCTGCACTTGGATGTAATAAGCCGAAATCATGATGTTCATTTAGATCTTTGTTTCTTTCAACCTTTGAACTTTCGGCTACCTTTATTGCTATTTTTCTAACATTGTATTGCCACTCTATAACATCAAGAAATTGTGCATACAATATCCGAATGTAATTTTTATCTTCATAGGCAAATCTGAGATCCTTGGCAATTACAACCCACAAATTGTACATTGAAACTCTTATATAGCCACCTTTTTTCTTAACTAGTAAATAAAGATCATATATTTCTACCATCTTTCCCTTTTCACTCTTTGGTGGTATTGGTCTACTAGTTAAGTTCAAGTAATCTTTTAGGAACCATGAGATCATCTCTAAAAATGGTCCCTTCAACTTGTTTCTATAAGCCCACGGTTGTTCTAAATTGTCAAATGAAGTCAAGAAATCTTACATAATCATCAAAGGAAGTGAACATGATATCATAAGTGAATTCATCCATTTCTTTCATCTTTTCATGATCATCATCCCCATTCATCATTTTTAATAAACTTTCTTTTGAATCTTTATTTTCGATCAGATTTCTTTGACTTAATACTCGTTAAGGTGGTTAAGCATAACACTTAACACAAACCTATCTACCCCAGTCTCAACTCTCCATCTCCCCTTTCCGTCGCAGATCGTCGCTGTCGGCAGGCTTTAATCGGGGTCTCAACCCAAAGAAAGCTGAGATCGGGCAGCGGAGTCTTCTAGTTCATGCCACCCGATATCTCAATCATAGCCGTATTGTCTGCAGTTGCCGGTTTCGTTTTAGCTCAGTCCCAGGACATGAAGGAAAGACTCCCTAACCCGTATCCCTACGCCTAATCCCGTTGGCTGCAGTTTCTATGATCACTTATGCAATTGTGAGTTGCAGTTTTTGAGTTTCATGTTTTGCAGTTGATGGTTTCTCTTTTGGCCGGACCAGTGTTACCCATCGACCGGTAGGGAGATTACCACCGACCGTTAGGGAGGTTAAAGCCCCGAAGGGTTAAGTCAGCTAGCTAGAGGCGAGAGAGGGATGCCTCCAAGGGTATCCCGAGCGATAAAGGAAGGATGGTGTTGCTATAAAAATAAGAATAGGTTTGTATTGATGGGTTTTTGTATTGCTGTTAGTGCTTTCTTTGTCTCGAGGGTTCGCCCCCCGCCGTTAGTGCTTTATTTGTCTTGATGGTTTGTCTTGCTGTTAGTGTTTTATTAGTCCTGCTGTTAGTGTTTTTAAGGGTTGGTTTAAAAGCTATGTACAGAAAAGATGTGTTTGATAGAGTGAATGGGTAAATACTCGTTAAGGTGGTTAAATAGGGGTTAGAGAGGCCTACAGAGGTCATACAGGCCGTTGTGGTTTGTGCGCACGCACGTCATGTGCACGTGTGTACATGCACGTGTGTGTGCGCCTGCGTGTGCACGTGTGTACACGTGCGCTTGTGCGTGTGTGCGTGTGCACACACACGTACGCGCGATTTCTGCCCCACTAGTACAAGTGGGGGTTCGCTTTAAAGAACCCCCACTTGAGGGCCTCTTGCTCTGAAGCAGCTCCCGAAAGGGGAGAGTTAAGAGAGGGGGAAGGCGGTTAAGCATAACACTTAACACAAACCTATCTACCCCAGTCTCAACTCTCCATCTCCCCTTTCCGTCGCAGATCGTCGCTGTCGGCAGGCTTTAATCGGGGTCTCAACCCAAAGAAAGCTGAGATCGGGCAGCGGAGTCTTCTAGTTCATGCCACCCGATATCTCAATCATAGCCGTATTGTCTGCAGTTGCCGGTTTCGTTTTAGCTCAGTCCCAGGACATGAAGGAAAGACTCCCTAACCCGTATCCCTACGCCTAATCCCGTTGGCTGCAGTTTCTATGATCACTTATGCAATTGTGAGTTGCAGTTTTTGAGTTTCATGTTTTGCAGTTGATGGTTTCTCTTTTGGCCGGACCAGTGTTACCCATCGACCGGTAGGGAGATTACCACCGACCGTTAGGGAGGTTAAAGCCCCGAAGGGTTAAGTCAGCTAGCTAGAGGCGAGAGAGGGATGCCCCCAAGGGTATCCCGAGCGATAAAGGAAGGATGGTGTTGCTATAAAAATAAGAATAGGTTTGTATTGATGGGTTTTTGTATTGCTGTTAGTGCTTTCTTTGTCTCGAGGGTTCGCCCCCCGCCGTTAGTGCTTTATTTGTCTTGATGGTTTGTCTTGCTGTTAGTGTTTTATTAGTCCTGCTGTTAGTGTTTTTAAGGGTTGGTTTAAAAGCTATGTACAGAAAAGATGTGTTTGATAGAGTGAATGGGTAAATAGAGTAACTTCTCTACTTGTTTTCTTTTCTGATTGACACGTTATGTCTCGGACCAGAATAGAACACTGAGTTTTGTGACATTCTTGATCGATGAAAATGAAACTTGTTTGAACAAGATAGTGTTTGATATGATCGGATAAACCAACGCTCTGATACCATATTGTTGGCAGTGGAATTAAAGATACAAATGAATACTTTGAACAACAAACAAATCAAACACTAAAAAGTAATCAAATCAAATGAACTTGGTAAGCGTTGACTTTAAACGAAAAGAGTGTCCAACCAATCACGACAAGCTGCCCTGCACAATACGAAGAACACAAAGGTTTTGGATTAATCATTGAAAGAAACAATCTTGGTGATTGTTTCGGTACATGTTGACTTCTATTTATACTTGCTAATCGACATCACAACCGTCACAACCGTTCCTGATTCCCCTCCAAAATTCTGGTGCCAAATTAACTGATTTAACCGTCAGGTTATATTTGTCTTTTCTGCATTGAGGCGCGCCTTTTGGACAAGGCTGCACTTCCTTTTCATAGGTGTTGTGCCTTTGTCTTCCTTTGCAGCCGATAACCATTGTGATTAATTCTAATACTAACATATATACAATCCTAAATAACAATCTAACTTACATACAATACACACACAATACATATACAAATAAGATTTAGTTCTTGTTTAAATATCTAATAACATCTTTATTCTCATTTCATTTCCAGACATTTTTCATTTATATTCTTCAAAATTTCACAAAATTTTGAAGTTTCAAGAGGTCGAATGAATCGCTGCAACCAAGGATTTGTATGATCCGTCCTTTATATTAATTAGATCTTCATGCTTTCCTTTCTCAACAACTATTCCATTTTTAATCACAACAATGACGTCAGCACCCTTAATGGTTGACAACCGATGAGCCACTACAACTGTGGTCCGGCTAACCATGACCCTATCCAACGCGTCTTGAACCACTTTTTCTGACTCAGCATCAAGTGCACTAGTTGCCTCGTCTAGCAGTAGTATCTGTGGACTCTTGACAATGGCTCTAGCAATCGCCACTCTTTGTTTCTGTCCACCTGACAATTGGACTCCTCTTTCCCCTACCATTGTATTATAACCCTACAGTTCACACATCATTCTTGAATATTAGATCATTTACCATATATTTTTATAAGATTTGAAAGTTTGTCATGTAAAGCTATATTAACAACCCAAAACACTTTTCTTATTTGAGTTAATTACACGAATGGTTCCTGGTATAGTGGTATGTACATTTTACCGCTTTAGCTCTTTTCTTTTATCGATTTTAAGGAATTGTTACTGTTTGCTAAACCGTAAAACCGAATTCATACTTTTTGAAAAGAGAACAAAACCGTAAAACATGCATACCACGAACGTTTGTGTAATTAACTCTTCCTTTCATGAACATAATTTTTAAGCTTGTAAACGAACCCAATGAACACGAATAGGGGCTTGTTTGTATTTGTCTGTATAACTTTTATCGGAAAAACAAATGAACATGAACACTTGAAGGGATTTTTTTGTTTATGTTTATGACTTTATTCATTCAAAAATTAACAATATTCAAATTAAAATAAAGGGGAATTGGATTTTAATAATCCAAACTTTGTTTCATTGGCCGACAATAATCTGTACTTAGGAAATTGCTCACAACAGTCCCAACTTTCAAAGTATTGGCCGGCAATGAACTTTTGTTAAATGAAAACTAACCCATTTTCAAAACTGAAAGAGTTTGAAAGTTAAAAAGTTCACTGTCGGCCAATACATTGAAAGTTGGGACTGTTGTAGGGAATTTATTAAGTACAGATTATTCTCGGCCAATGAGGCAAAATATGGATTATTAAAATCCAATTCCCCTAAAATAAAAGTATCTATCATGCCACAATATCAAACATTTTAAAAGTGAACAATATGGGTTGAGCTAGACCAGATTGATGGTTCAAAATTTGGTTGGGTTGTCTTTATGTAATCAATATGTAAATGAACATAAACAGACCTTAATAACATAAACGAA
Organism: Ambrosia artemisiifolia; assembly: GCA_032199755.1. NCBI lineage: Eukaryota > Viridiplantae > Streptophyta > Magnoliopsida > Asterales > Asteraceae > Ambrosia > Ambrosia artemisiifolia. The sequence continues at coordinate 57,504,407 of CM063523.1, read as the reverse complement.
GCGTTTAATTTTGTCATTTATTTAAACGAACACAACTTTTGTTCATGTTTGTGTTCGGTAAGCAATGTTGTAGAGAAGAGAAAAACCTGGTGTAAGCCGCTGATGAACCCGTGGGCATTGGCCAACTCTGAAGCAGCTAGTATTTCAGCCTCGGTTGCATCGCCATCTTTTCCATAAGCAATGTTGGCTTGGATGGTGTCATTGAACAAGACCGGTTCTTGGCTCACTAGACCCATCTGTAGTCTGAGCCACTTGAGTTGAAACTTTTGCAACTCATATCCGTCCAGTGTGATACAACCTGAAACTGGATCGTAAAATCTTTGTAGGAGTGAGATAATCGTCGATTTCCCACTTCCGCTCTCCCCGACCAACGCCACTGTCTGAAAGAAAGATGCCACTGTTTGGCTTAGCCACTTGATGTCATAATAGTTGGCTTTAAATGAAGGAAACTTACCTTGCCACTGTTGATGGTTAAACACAGATCATGAAATATCTCGACATCGGGTCTGGTTGGATAACGAAAACTAACATGACGAAACTCGATTTCCCCTTTCACATGGTGTAATATCATTCCAGATTCATCACTTGGGTCTATCTCTGACTCGCGATCCAGAATGGCAAATACCGATGCAACAGAACTCTTGGCTTTGCTTGTATCCGGGGCAAACTTGCCCGAATGTGACACTGCTACCGCTGCCATCGTCAAAGCATAGAATACCTACAAGAACATTTTGGTGCTAATCATATCAAACGTGAATCAAACCGACCATGGTTTAAAAAAATGGGTGAGGCGTACGCCTTGAGGCGATTATGTAAGAAACGAATATGAGGCGGCGCCTCAGGGTGTTATTTTGTACTTGCGCCTCATAGAGCTGAGGCGGAAACAAAAATTGCGCCTCAGGGGTTTTTGGTGTTTATTTTTGATGTTTTGGGCTTTTTGTGTCAATTTCAAGCGTTCCATGTCTTTTTAGTGCGTGTCTTTGATGAATATGAGGATGAAATTAGTTAGTATTTCATTTTTATAAGATATATAATATTTATATTTATTTTTTAATTCCGCCTCGGGCTTACGCCTCGGTTCGCCTTGAGGCGTCCGCCGCGTGAGGCGAAGGGAAAACGCCTTGAGGCACGATTCCGTACTTTTAAACCTTGAAACCGACAACAAACAGGTTGTGGTTTCGAGTCCAAACATTACCCACCCTGAAAACATCAGTGAACGTAGTTGTTCCTGCCTTAACAAGCCGAGCTCCGGCATAAAAGCTGGCTGCATACACACAAAAAAGTAAGGAATACGACACTCCAAACCCGAACCCTGCGATCAAACCTTGTTTTATCCCCATTCTTTCGGGGCCTGCACATTTATCTCTATAAAACTGCATCACTTTCTCTTCAGCACAAAAAGACGCTACTGTCCTTATACTCCTGACCGCATCACTCGCCACCTGGCTCGCTTCTTCATACATAATCTTAGCATCAGTGCTAAACCCTTTTGTAAATTTCAAATAAACGAACCCGTTAGCTACTACTAATGGAATAAGAGCAAGAATTATGAAAGCCAACTGCCAGCACGTTGCGAAGGCAATGGTTAAACCAGTAACAACAGAAGATAAATCTTGAACGAGTTGAGCGAGTGCATCACCAACCAAAGCACGAACAGCGGCTGCATCTGCTGACAACCGTGCACCGATTGCACCACTCGAGTTTTCCAGCTTATCGAACCAACTAATCTCCATGTTAATGACTTTCTCAAAGCATAATGATCTCATCCTTTTTATAAGTCTACACCCGGCGACTGAGAACAAATATGATCTTGCAGAAAGAGAAATACATGCTACCACTCCCAAAAGTATGAACATTATAGCCCAGAATTTCGAGTCTGATTTCATTTTATGTGGCGGTTCGTAAAACGTCTTAATCATTTTAGAAATAAGTATACCGAAAGTTGGGAAAACTGCACCATTAGTGATTGCAGCTATTGCACCCATTATGAGTATTGGTAGCTCTGGCTTGTTGAGATAAGCAAGTCGGCGCAGTGGGACATCAGGCGGTTTTCTTGTTGCCGTCTTCTCCTCCATCGAGTCGTGGCTGCTGCTAGATGACTGCTGATTGGGTGTCCTTTGACTCGGCGGTGTTGTGAGTTCCATAGAGATTTCTTGATCCTCCGAGCCATTGCTTATTGAGTCGTTATTAACATGTTGCAATTTTGTAAGTTGAGCATATGCTCCCTCAGGATCCTGAAGTAACTGAGAATGAGATCCTGTATAAGCGAGTTCGAGTTAGTCTCAGGTTGAACCTGCAAACACGTTTAGCTAAACCGGTTGTGTTCATTCAACCGGTGAATATTCCTGTCGTGTTTAGGTTCATGTATCTGACATGATTTTTGTGTCATATCCTTGGGTTGGACCTGTCGACCCACGGACACAATCCTTGGAAACATCAAATTATAAATGCACAAGGATGGTTTGTTTGGTGAACCTACCTTTCTCAACTATCTTGCCCTGATGAAGGACTGCGATCATGTCAGCATTTCTAACCGTGCTTAATCGATGTGCAACAATGACAGTTGTTCTATTAACCATTATCCGGTCCAATGCCTCCTGCACAACCCTCTCAGATGTTGCATCAAGAGCACTTGTCGCTTCATCCAAAAGTAGGATTCTAGGATCTTTCAAAATCGCTCTGGCGATGGCAATTCGTTGCTTTTGTCCGCCAGATAGTTGTGTTCCATGCTCACCAACCATGGTGTCCATTCCCTAAATAATTACAATCCATCTACAAGTTAATGAAAATCATTAAGCAAGGGGATACAAGATTCTACTGCCGTTTTTTAAAGTTCCCAAAACTCGTTAAATTAAACAAACGTGGTTGTGTTTTCTTAAAGTCGATTAATAACACACGTTATACTTTGGTGGCTATACATGTTGTCTAGCATCTTGCTAGTAGTTTGGTGACATAACAAAAATCCTTTTGTTGGCCGTTAGAAAAAAAGTTTAATCAGTTTACCGTTTTAATTACAAACCTGAGGTAGTTTATCAATAAATTTTGCAGCATTTGCGAGCTCGGCCGCAACTCTAATCTCATCCATAGATGCATTATCTTTCCCGTACATGATATTATCCTTAATGCTAGATGCAAACAAAACCGGTTCTTGGCTAACAAGACCCATTTTCTGTCTAATCCATTTTACTTGGAACTCTTTGAGATTAATACCATCAATAAGAACTTCACCTGCTTGAGGATCATAAAATCTCTCTATTAGGCTGATCACCGTTGACTTTCCGCTTCCACTTTGACCAACCAAAGCCGCAGTTGTCCCTGCCGGGATGCAAAGAGAGAACCCACTAAATATTTCTTCATCAGGCCTTGCTGGATATGTAAAATACACATCTTTTAATTCTATATCACCACAAATGTCTTTTAGTACTTTCCCTTGTGTTTCATATGAATCTATTTCGGGTTTTCTGTTTATGGTTTCAAACATCTTGAATGCTGCAGCCTGACCCGAAGCAAATGCACTCAAACAAGGAGATGCTGGCCCAAGAGACCTATATAAGTCCATATTCTATGAGTATAGCTTAAAACATGTTTGGTATCAGGAGATAACATGCAAATAAATGATAATTAGGGGGGGGGGGGGGACTGGACCTGAAGGGTGTGGGGCTTCGTCATGGGTATGTATCATTGACTGTTCGAAAAAAAAAGATAATATAATGGGCAAATGCACTCACGTGGATCCAGTAACCAAAGCCATGATAACGTTAACCACAGTCCCGCCGGTGTAGCCTTTTTCTAGCACCATTTTAGCACCATACCAAACTGCCATCGCGTAGCTACAATACATGATCAACACTAGCGATCCAAGACCAAGGCCAGCAGCCATTCCTTCATTCACACCAGAATTGTAAGCATCCATAAGGGCATTATTGTAATGTGCAAGTGCTTTTTTCTCCCCGACGAAAGAAGCAACCTAGGGTGAATAATTGTTTAATTAGATACTTATGAAATGTTTACTTTCATAATATGATCAATTGAATAATTTACCTTTTGTTATAAATGTAATGTTCTTAGAAAGTTTTAAATGCATAGAAACTATTGATCACCAACACTTCATTGTAAAGAATTAGGTCATTTTTATCACTTTGCTACATTCCAACATATTTTTGTAAACAATGTTCGGATATATAGCGTTCAACCTTTAAAGCAAGATTTAATATAGAATGCGAGAACCATATATGCACTTGTCCATATTGCTTTAATAGTGATACATATTATGTGACCGCTTAACCTCAACCGTAGCTTTCTCTCTCCTACTATGTCTAGTTAGTTCTAACTCATCATACTCAGTTAATCCCACCTATAGCAAAGCTAAGGTAGGGTCTGATCTAGTTAGTTCTAACTATGAGTGTTTATGTGGTTTTCTGTTAACATTTGTTGTTCAATACAAAACCAGTTTTAAGTAAATGCGAAAACTGCATAAATACTTTTACACTTTAACTGTCTACAAAAGGGTGTTATAAAACGTCCACCTCATTTTTTTTCTCTCTCCCATTATATCTAAGCAACATTATGTACCAACCCGTTATATGGTTCTCTAGTTAAAATTATTTCTACATAGAACACACATATAACGTTGATTATGAAATCAACGTCCCTATATATGTGTGTATTAGTTGCCAATAAATTAGTTTTAATCTATGCATGATATTAAAACAAATAAGTACAATACTAGCTTCCATATGCATTATATCCTAATTTTTATTACCGTCCTGATCGAGCCAAGTGTTTGTTCAACTACATTGGCCGCTTTAGCATACGCAATTTGCCCTCTTGTTGCCATCTTGGATATCCTTCCCGACATAACTCCACTAGAAACCACCATAAGAGGGACTGAGATTAACAAGACCAACGTAAGAAGCCATCCCTTAAAGAACGCTATCATGAGGCCTCCCAAAAACGTTGCCATTAGTTGTATGAATTTTCCAACCTACAAAACATTGACAATTATTTTTTGGGTGATGCTAAACGTACTCCCTTTCAAATCATGTTTATTTGTTATAATCCCTTTTACACTTGTAAAAAAAAATTGAGTTCTCTTTTAACATTTTCTTCCCTTGACCCTTTTTTCCATTTTCTATATTGTTCATACAGTTTCAAATCATACACTTTTTGGATATCCGAAAATTGGATGCTGATTCGGATAACTATATGAAATTATTAACATTGAAATTTTCAGGTATCCAAAAACCTGATATCCAAAACCTGGATAATCCGATCTTAAACACCCCACACTTATACATATAAAAACCTTTTCCCCCATGGCATCTTGGATGAGAACAATGTCGCCTGATATCCTGCCAACAACCTCCCCTGTGGTTGTTTCCTTATCGAAGAAGGAAACATCTTGTCTTAATATTGATTTTAGATACATATTCCTTATTCGCGAAGCTTGTCTTTCTCCTGTTACCGTCCACATTGCTATTCCTACAAACACACAAATTTCTTCGATTAAAATCATATATTTTAGTTTCACATTTGAGGGTGTGCACTACTACAAACCAGGCATATAGCAATCACAATTTGCTGCCGGAAAATAATTGAACAAACCGGTCACCATGTTCTGGCTGCTAGTTTGGTCCCAAATAAACGACCATCAAAACTGATCGCAAATGGGCATTTAGAATTGTTTTAGCAGTCGCATATACTCAATTTTCTAGTAGTGTCCGTTTTAATTTGTCACAGTTTTTTACATACATGTTTATGAATTTCGACATTTTTAAACGTGTGATTCCGAATATACTAAAAAAATGTGTAGATTTTAAAGGGTTAAATAATAAGTTTTGGTTACATGTAGTTGTAACAACACTACTGATGATTATTTTAAGAGTTATTTTACATGTAATGTAAATTCTTTAAATTATGATATATATCAAAGACAATTGTTTTTCAGAATTCAAGTGTCCATGATGATAATAAAGAAGCAACACTTGTACTTACCCATAAATGATCCAACTCCAGTCCCAATAGCTAGGTAAACAAATTTCAGTGATACCTATAGCCCAATCACTTGATATATTTATTAACAAGAAACATATAGTGGTAATGACACAAAAATTAAAATGAATATTGAAATCGAGTAATGATCCTTTTCCTCCTAATTCGTCGAGATGATGACGCATGTCAAGATGATAAGGAATGATCAAGAAGATGACATGTGTCACGATCGACATAGATCACAGAGAGATATAAACAGATAAAGACACATGTCAGTACTCCTTTCTAGGAATATGAAACATTATAAGGAAATGTAATTAGAAGGTTATTATGTACCTTAGAAACAACATGAACCGCATTATTGTTGTTTTGGTTCTCACCAAAAGCATTAATAAAGTCGCCTAAAAGGATAGTCATCATTGGCATGCATATTCCATTGCCAATGGCACCAATGGTACCCACAATCATCAATATGTAGTCTTTAAAATCCGCAAATGCAAAGAGCTTATAAAACGGGACACTATTCACGCATTCCGTTTCCTGTGCTTTGGTCGAGTGTGAGCCACCTTTCGGCTTTTCTTGAACACCGATCTTAACCATTCTAGTTTATGCTAGGATGGCTGGATTTTTAGCCAAAAATTTGGAAACTTTAGTGATGGTTTTGTTGAAAATGAGCCAAAGTATGAAATTTAGTGGTTATTCATGGAAATGAACATAAGTGTTAAAAAGTCAAAGGATGTGTTCGGTTCATGCAATGGAAAGAAATTATGTTTATATAGGCTTAAAAATATGTGTGTGTGTGTGTGGGGGGGGGGGGGGGATATGATTGCACTAATGCAAAAGGAAAAACACTAAAGCCATGACAATACTGAGTCAAAAAAAGTAGATAAAAGACTAATGCCACTAACTAGATCCTTTCATGCATGAATACATCTAATCTTAATATTTGACTTGGTCAAACATTAACCCAAATGCAAACATGCAAATATGGTGAAGTCTTGGGTTGGATAATAGAAAAAAAAAGTAGAAAGGAGATGAAAAAAATTGGTCAAAAGAAAGTACAAAACAAAACAAGCAACTAGTTGTCTAGTTACAAGTGCCTTTAATTAAAATGTTTGGATATATGTGCCATTCAATTCATAATAATTTGTTTATTACATGCAACCGAGGCAAAGTTGTTTATGATTGAATCTCAAAGGCACTCTTATCATGAGATTCTGTCAGATTTTGTTAACACAATAGAGAAAACAAACTTATTTACTCACAATTAACAAAGAACTCAACAATACAACCACAAACACAGAACAACTCTCTGAACAACTTCTAGATCATCAACATGATGATATGATACTAACACCTTCATGATCTAACTGGAAATTAACTATTGAATCAAACTATAAACAATAACGAACCCTCAAGATCTGAACAAATATAAAAAATAAGACTCTAGAGAGAACAATAAACGATGAGAGAGAAAGTACTAAAAGACTTTGTTACTGCATAAACTATCATACAGCTTTGGCTTATTCTTTATATAGTGCCATTAAGGGTATCTATGGCGAGATGCTTTTAAGAGCTTCTAAAAGCTCTATAATGAAATGTTACTAGTACTAGCGTTTAAGAAAAAACTCCTGCTAGCTATATAAGCGCGCTTTTAATGAGTAAATGATACAAATACCCTCTATCATAAAAAAAAAATAAAGAAAAAAACATGCATACAAACTTTTAGTTAATGCCCATTTTGATCATTTTATACATTTTATTAAAAACTCCAGCTACTTGCCAAACGCCAAAAGATATACAAAAAGTTACAGCTACCAGCTTTCAGTCACCAGCTAGTTTTGCCAAACATACCCAGCAGTCCTTAGCCCAACTTCCAATAAGTTCAATATCAACATTTATAACATGTTACAAACAACAATAAAAGTGTATTAGAAAGATTATTAATATTGACATAAGTTTAAGAGTGCTACCTTATAATATTTCAACAGATACCCCAATATCATGCTAAGAACAACTAGGATTCCCAGAAGAAGATAGAAAAGCAAGGATATGGGTTCGTGTGAGTAGGCAACAAAAACTTGGACAAAAAAGAAGTATTCGGATACAAGGGATATGCTCTGGGACGGAAGGATTCGAACCTTCGAATCAGTTCATGAAGGTCTTGATCGATGAGTCGAAGTGTTGAACATAATAGCAAACATTGTATACATGTTTTGGTACTACCATGGAACCCAAAATCTTTTGTTCACATCTCTTATTTGGCTTATGCGTTTTATGTGGGTTTTTGAACAAGGGAATGGGAATCATTTTAATAAAGATTTGTTTAGTACAAGGGGTATTAAATGGTAAAATAGGTCTGTTGGTAAGTAGAACCTGACACAAACACACAAACTTGAACATGACTCAACAAGTTGACATGCCTGTTTGTTTGTGTTACTACTTTAAAATTGCAAATATGCTAAACAATTGCAAAATTGATATTTATTTTTAAACTTTTGACACAAATATTGACTTGTTTAGCTAAGCATGTTAATGTTAGAATCAAATTAATCAAGAAATAAAAAAGTCAAACAGTGTGTTTGGCGCCAAAAACACAACGTTGTGTCTGTTTATTATGACGGTTAATATTAGTTATGTCGGTTAAGTTTAAAACGGTTAAATAACCGTCAAAGACCTTGGTTATAAATACCCCAATCATGTATCATTTGTATTATGGGAATAAGATGATAAGTGTGTGTATATTGTTTTCCCATCCTCTATTCCTATGGAGAGTCCCAACACAACAGTTTGTGCATACTCAAACAATTAGTCAATGTTCATCTGATAAATCCAAAAGGGAAACTCAACAGTTAACGAGTTCAAGTTTAAATGATCCTAAACCCTTAATTTTGTGTAGCCGCGTGTCTGAAATTTACATTTAAACTCAACCCCATCTTCATATAGCCCCAAACCCAAATGAAATTATTGGCAATACATATGTACAATAGTTATAGTTTAACATGTGAAATTATTGGCAATGCAAATGTACAATAGTTAAAAAAAATTCTGTAGCAAGAAACCAGTTGAAAAGTTATGATTTTACCATTTATATATACTAATCAATTCCTTGCATACTAAGCTGATCATGATCAACTTGGATCAAGCTTTATTAAAATAAACAATAAAATTGCCATGATTGCAAGCACTTACAGACACAGTATGTACATCCTTCATGTATAGGCTAATTTTAGAATAAATCCAAATCAAAGTTACTTTTTCTTTATGAGAAAAGCTAATATGGGCTGATTTTTTTTACGCATTATTTTGAAAACATGCAAGTGCACCTATTAGTGATCAGTCACCCTTTATTATTCTTTTTATTTAATTAATAAGTATATATATACACTGCGTAGGTGGTACGTTCTTGGACGTTGGAGAAAGTATGCATGGAAATACATGAGAATATATCTTTATGAAAATATAAGATACAAATATTGATGTTAGTTGAAGAATACCAATGAAAGGTTTCTATATTTATCTTAAGCAAGTCTAATGAGGTTTCAAATGCTTGTGAGAATCGACAGATTAGTTGTAAATGAACTAGTATGAGGCTATGAGCTCGCTTCGTTTTTCGTTCAATATCCCAAACTTGAGATAAGTTCATGTATATTAATTTTTAAAACTCAAGTTCGGCTCAAACTCAATTCGCTTATTATTTATTATTTACATAAATAATATTTTATATAATTGTAATATATATAAAAAAAATTGTAATTACATTTTTAATTATTCATATATAACACAACATACAATATTCCGTTATTTAAATTTATGGCAATATTAACTCGTTTAGGTTTGCAACCTTAGTCAGACTCAGGATATATAAAGCTTGAATTCATTATTAACGAAGCTCCAAACTCAAGCTCGAGCTAGCTTATTTAACTTCGACTTGCTTCTAGCTTTTAGCGATCTAATATCAAATAGCTTGCAAACGGCCCAACTTATTTACACCCCAAGATTTGAGTTATAGCATAAGGTGAGTTCGTGCGCCCCAAACTTCAACTTCTACACTAAGTCAGTTTTAGGTTTGACCTATGCATTTATTATACATAAACCAGGTCTGTGGGCTTAATATTAAAACCCTAAATACTATATTCCAATAGTGCATCATTAGTGTCATAAGCGATATTAATTTGACATTTGAAAGGTTATGGTAAAAACAAGCCAAAACGATGCAACCAAGCTAGTAAAATTTCAATAATAACAAAGTTTTTGGAAGGGTCTAAAGAAGTTGGTATGTAGGCAAACCACACCATACCTCTATCTTAGTAGATACCAATCAACAGCTTGATCTATCAATAGTAACTGATCATCACTAGTAAGTTTCTGTTGATTAGAAGCAATTTCGTCGTTAGTAGTAAATTACGACTGATCAATAGTAGTTTGATCAACTGTAAATAGTAACTTGGCCCATTTGTAGCAACTAGGATCATTATTAGTAATCACGTTATTGCGAGGGTTGTTACTACTGATGTAACCAAATAAAAGCCAACGGTTATAACTATAGCTAGCATGCTCTGTCACAAAGAGTTGTGACGTTACAACTTTAAATGTTACGATGGTTCTCTACCTATAAAAGGGAAGCCTTTCATCTGTTAGAATCTTTCTTGTTGAACTTTCTGTCTTATCCGATTAAGATACTGTATATATAATATACTGTAACTTGTTAGCAAGATTATATGTGTTCATAACTTAACCATGGACATATTCATGTTCTCAAGTACACAACCGAATTCCCTCGCTTAGATTGTAACAATAATTCGACGAAATTACATCATATTCATAGTTGTTAAAAGCCATCGCCTCTTGCGCCTAGGCCCTTTTTTTAGGTGAGGCGATGCATTTGCGCTTTGAGTCAAGGAAATTGCGCTTTAATTCTCCAGGTGATGGTTTAAGCACAGATTTCAACTAGATTCCCAAATTCCGGGGAGTTTCCAACCAAATTCGTTAAATGGCTAGAATTCAGCCAGATTTCTACTTTTATCCGAGGAAAACTACTTCTATACACTAATACATCAACATTTTAAAACTTTTGGTACTGACTAAATGAAAAATAGTATTATTTTAATATATTTTTACTTTATTTTCTTTGTTCGTTTTTTTTATCTCAGGTCCTTGTTTTTTTTGCGTCTCGCGCATAGGCCCCGGGCGAGGCCTATGCGCCTTGCGCCTTTGATAACTATGATCATATTTGACTAAACCGCACTTTGACGATCCATATAAAATCAACATGCATGACTCTATCAAAGCTTTATCCAACACAACAGTCCTTGTAACCTTCATTAAACTGGCTAATTTTACAAGGTCTAACTTTCACCATTCCAAACCTTGAATAATTTTGACTTATTTTACATTCTACCTTTACAATATGAAACAAAAACACTAACATCTACAATTTTTTTGGCGATAAGACGTTTTAGTTCCCATCCTTATTTTTATATTACAAGAACAAGATAAAATGTTAGAGCTAATTGCTAGAGCTCATGTGAAGGGCAACTAATGATGCATAGGATCCATCCTTAATATTGATTAACTGTTCATGCTTTCCTTTCTCGAGGATTACTCCATTCTTGACAACTGCAATGACGTCAGCACCCTTAATGGTTGACAACCGATGAGCCACCACTAATGTGGTGCGGTTAACCATGACCCTATCCAATGCGTTTTGGACCACTCTTTCTGACGTGGCATCTAGTGCACTTGTAGCCTCATCGAGTAGTAGTATCTTGGGACTCTTGACTATCGCTCTAGCGATAGCTACTCTTTGTTTTTGTCCACCTGACAATTGCACCCCTCTTTCCCCTACCATTGTATTATAACCCTGCGATTCACACCTCATTCACTACTACTGATATTTAAATCTTATTAACAAAAGACGGTCCATTTCCACCCATTCACTTATTAATAATTCAATTTAGGTTTTGTTCTTGTTACAAAGACATTAAATCAAAATATTCTAGCTAAAAGTATACATGTGGGTTGAGTTTGGCCCTGGTCTATTATTAATGCATACATTCTTCTAAAATCGTTTTTATCTTCAAAATTTTTATTTTTTTGAATACTGTTAGGGGCTGTTTGGTTGATTAAGTGCTGAATCATTAAGAGGTCTGAATGGTTAAGTGCTGAATCATTAAGTTGGACCTCTTAATGGTTAGTTTTCTTGTCCCACACTGGTAGGATAGTCTCATTAAGGTTCAACATAGTTCAGTGCTTAATGATTCAGCAACATCCCAAATCTTAACGGTTCAGCCTTAACCATTCCATTCAGAAGCTGAAACAAATGCGCTGAACGTTGAATCATTCAGCACTGAATGATTCAGAGCCTCATTAAGAGGCTTACCAAACAGGCCCTTAGTGTAATCACATAAGTACTTTAGTTAATAACAGCAAATTTTAAGAAATGCTCAAAAAAGTGAATATAAATTAATCCATGCCGGATTCAGTGACATAACCCGTTTTGACCCGTTAGCTGAGGTAAAATATATAAACCTGGTGTAAGCTACTAATAAACTTGTGCGCGTTGGCTAACTCTGAAGCAGCTATTATTTCATCTTCAACCGCATTACCATCCTTTCCATAAGCAATATTGGCCCGAATGGTGTCATTAAACAAGACGGGTTCTTGACTAACCAGACCCATTTGCAGCCTGAGCCACTTGAGTTGAAATTTATGCAACTCAACTCCATCCAACGTGATACAACCCGAATCTGGATTGTAAAATCTTTGTAAAAGTTGGATAACCGTTGATTTTCCGCTCCCACTTTCGCCAACCAACGCCACTGTCATTCCACTATGGATTGTTAAACATAGATCACGGAATATCTCAACATCAGGTCTGGATGGATATTTAAAACTAATGTGACTAAACTCGATTTCCCCTTTGACCGAGTCCAAAGTCAAACCCGATTCATCAGTAGGGTCAATCTCTGATTTTCGGTCCAGAATTGCAAAAACCGAGACTGCAGAGCTTTTGGCTTTACTTGTATCGGGTGCAAACGAGCTTGATTGAGACACTGCTAATCCCGCCATTGTTAAAGCGAAAAAAACTCTAAAAACATCTGCGAAATGCGTTATTCCAGCCTGAACAAACCGGGCTCCGACATAAAAACTACCAGCATACATACAAAAAAGGAAAAAAACCGAAACACCAAACCCGGTCCCGCTTATTAACCCTTGTTTGATCCCGGTCCGTTTTGGACCCTCGCATTTACTTTTATACAGTTGCATAACTTTCTCTTCTGCACAAAAAGACGCTACTGTCCGTATACTCCCGACAGCATCATTCGCCACCTGACTCGCTTCCTCATACATCAATTTAGCATCAGCGCTAAACCCTTTCATAAACCGCATCTGAACATATCCGTTAACAGACGCTAACGGAATCATAGCAAGAACTACGAGAGCCAACTGCCAGCACGCTGTAAAAGCGATGAATAAACCACAGGCAGCCGACGATAAGTCTTGAACAATCTGAGCAAGTGCATCACCAACCAACCCGCGAACACTGGCGGCATCCACAGACAACCGTGCACCGATCGCACCACTAGAGTTTTCCGGCTTATCGAACCAACCCATCTCCATGTTAATCACTTTCTCAAAACATAATGATCTAATTCTTTTTATAAGTCTAGCCCCAGCAACAGCAAATAAATAAGATCTCCCTGGATAAGCTAGAAAAGACACAATTCCCATGATTACAAATATTAGAGCCCATAATGTTGCATCTGATTTCATTTTATGTGGCGGTTCATAAAACGTTCGGATCATGTTTGAAAGCAGTATGCTTAAAACTGGGAATATTGTCCCGTTAATAACTGCGGCTAGTGAGCCGAGTATCAGTACTGGTATTTCTGGTTTGTTGAGATATGCAAGTCTGTGGAGTGGGACTCTGGGTTGTTTTTTTGCATCTTGTGGTGATTCAATGTCCATGGATTCGAGCAGTCGGACACCTACTTGTGGTGACTCTAAGGAGTAGTGGTGGCAGCTAGATGACCCTTGGTAGGATATCTTTTGATCTGATAGACTACTGGTTTCTGATATATCTTTGTCCTCTAAGATATGATGTTTTGCATCATTATAATTTTCCTGTAATTTTATAAGTTGAGAGTACGCGCCTTCGCGATCTTGAACTAGCTCTGAATGTGATCCTGGTCAATTTATTGATTGTTCAGACTGGTGATTTTGGAATACATGTATAAGCATAAAACAATGTATAAAACTACCTTTCTCAACTATCTTGCCTTGATGAATGACCGCGATCATGTCAACATTTTTGACCATGCTTAATCTGTGTGCAACAATGACAGTTGTTCTGTTGACCATTATTCGGTCCAAAGCCTCCTGCACGGCTCTCTCAGATTCTGCATCCAGTGCACTTGTTGCTTCATCCAAAAGAAGGATTCTAGGATCTTTAAGGATTGCTCTGGCTATGGCAATTCTTTGCTTTTGCCCGCCCGAGAGTTGTGTTCCATGCTCTCCAACCATTGTATCCAGTCCCTAAATTCGAACGAAATAATAAGGTGTAGAGTTAAATACCATCCGTCCCATTATATCAGCAAATCACAATGTAAGGTGCACATAGTTGTTAATAGCGACCATACCGCCCGCTATAGCGAATAGCGTAGCGTAGCGCTCATATGTCGCTATATGGTTGATAGCGACAAATAGCGGGAAATAACGAGATTTTTGTATTTTTTTAGTAAAATATACATACAAAATATCTCTAAAATTTTCTTCTAGTGAATCGCTAAATGTGAAATAGCGCCCGCTATTTCATCGCTATCGCTACGTAGCGTATCAGCAACTTGTCCGCTATTTGCTATTGACAACTATGAAGGTGCACTATACTATTATACGATTCTCTACTTAAAAATGGTTCTGTATGAACGCGCTTTACATATATAGAAGCAAATTAGAATAAGAACCTGTGGTAGTTCATCGATGAATTTAGCAGCATTTGCAAGCTCAACTGCAACTCGAATCTCATCAATAGACGCACCATCTTTCCCATACATAATATTATCTTTAATGCTAGATGTAAACAAAACCGGTTCTTGGCTAACAAGACCAATTTTCTGTCTAATCCATTTTAGTTGAAATTCTTTAAGATTAATATCATCAATAAGAACTTCCCCTGCTTGTGGATCATAAAATCTCTCTAATAGGCTTATCACCGTTGACTTTCCGCTTCCACTTTGACCAACCAAAGCTGCAGTCGTCCCGCTTGGGATACGAAGAGAGAATCCACTGAATATTTCCTCATCAGGTCTTGATGGATAAGTGAAATACACGTCTCTTAATTCTATATCACCACGAATATCAGTTAATGTTTTTCCTTTTGTGTCGTATGCATCTATTTCAGGCTTTCTGTTTATAGTTTCAAACATCTTGAATGCTGCTGCCCGACCCGCAGAAAATGCACTCAAACAAGGAGACACCTGCCCAAGAGACCTGGAGAACACCAAATTCCTTATGCTTAAACCTCACCTTGGTTTAGAAAAGCGCGCCTCGCACGAAAACGACGAGGTCTAAGCGCATCACACGAAGTGCAAAGAGCAAAAAGCGTGGGATTTTCGTACCCGAAGCGCACACTAGTTATATAAGTTTTTTATATATCCCATATATATCCCATGAATTTTTAGCTTCATTTACCTAAAATATAGCTATAAATAAGGTTTTTATGTGCTTTTACCTATATGTACAATCCAAAAACACCAAGGTACAACATTTTTATGCATAAAAATACATGGTGTACGTGAGGCGCGCGCCTCAGGGTCAAAAGCGACTGAAATTTTGCCAAAGAAGCGCCTGAGGCGCGCGCCTTTGGGAAATTGGGTCGGCGCAAAGCCCTGGGCGCCTTGATGCGCCTAGGCGCGCTTTTTAAAACCCAGAACCTCACAAATTTTGGTTTTATTGCTTGGGTGTCAAATGTGTGTGTCATGTAATGGGTGAAAGCCTGTAAATTTTTGTACGCGTTGGTCAGAAATACTTTTTGTCTATAGTATTATATTTTATGTATTCACTTTTTGACCCGTTAAAAATAAAACATGACCCGAATATTGAAAGTAGAAAGAAATGTTCTCACATGGATCCAGTGAGCACAGCAATCATTACAGTAATCACATGGCCCCCAGTGTACCCTTTCTCTAGTATCATCTTTGCACCATACCAAAATGCCAAGGCATAACTACATAATATAGTTAACAACATCAATCCAAGACAAAGGCCTGTGGCTAGACCTTGATGAACACTAGAACTGTAAGCATCTACAAGGGACTTATTGTAATCATCAACTGCTTTTTTCTCCCCAGAGAAAGCTGCAACCTGTAAAAACAAATATGGTGACCCGTTCGTAATAAATATGAAGTATTTTGTTTTGTTTTGTTTTTTTTTTTGTGGGGGGGGGGGGGGGGGGGGGGGTAAATGAGCTGGGCCACTCGTGAGCTACTTGAGATCCAGTCACATAACCGCCTTAAGTATACGAGTCCAAGCCCGAGCTTCATATATGATCATATGGAGCTCGGTTAGGCTTGGAACACCTCACTGTGGATGGGAGGAGGGGTAGAGGCAGACCCAAAGTGACTTGGGTGGAGCGGATTAGGAAAGATTTGTTAGAATTGCACCTCTCTGACGATATGGTCCAAGATAGGAATTCGTGGAGGCGTAGGATCAAAGTAAATGATTTTTAGGAGAAGTGTCCCTTTTTTAGGAGAAGAGTACCTCCTTTTACGGATGGTCTTTGTGCGTTTATGTATAGTTTCTATTGCATGAGGTTATTTATGTATTTAGTCTTCTATGTCATTCATTCACTATTTTTAATGCTTGGTGTTTGTCTACTTAATTATCTATAGTGTGTGTTTGTCATCGAGCTGGGGGTCTCTCTGGAAGCAGCCTCTCTATCTCTAACGATGGGGGTAAGGTGTGCCTACATCCCACCCTCCCCAGATCCTACTAATAGCGTCGCTATTCGTGAGATTTCCTGGGTTCGGTTGTTGTTGTTATTTGTAAATTTGCTGTTAAAAATTTGTATGAATGTGATCGTTTCTATTTTTATATAAATATACAACTAACAAGTAAGGGTGGATGGGCTGGTCATCACACTATCACACTCAATCATCTTATGCCACCTCATTTCATCACATTCTATCACATTTCATCACTA
The DNA here is from genome assembly GCA_032199755.1 of Ambrosia artemisiifolia. Classification (NCBI taxonomy): domain Eukaryota; kingdom Viridiplantae; phylum Streptophyta; class Magnoliopsida; order Asterales; family Asteraceae; genus Ambrosia; species Ambrosia artemisiifolia. The sequence goes on along the minus strand of CM063523.1, from coordinate 57,487,213 downwards.
AACCAATGTGGTGGTGTTCACAATTATCACTAAAACCATCACACCCAATCACCTTGTGACACCTCATTCCATCACACTAATCACTATTTTTTTTATTAATAAAAACCAAGAGAGATAGTGTGTGGTGGAGACCACCCACATGCTTTTTCTAAATAAAAAGAAAGATGGATTTTTGTTTCAGTTTGTTTATCACCGTGATGCACGTCACGGCTTTCCTTTATCACGGCCGATATAATATCGATGGGGCGGTGTTCGTGATGGTCACGGCCATCACGGACCGCCCCGAGTATCCTAATAAACCAGTTGGGCTCCCCTATGTGTAAAACATTAGACACTTTTATTTAATTACCGTCTTGATTGAGCCGAATGCCTCTTCAACTATCTTGGCTGCTTTAGCATACGCGTGTTGCTCTCGTGAAGCCATCTTGGATATGGTTACAGACATAATTCCACCAGAAATCACCAACGGTAGAATAGCGGATAACATGACAAGTGTAAGAAGTCGTCCCTTGATAAATGCTATAACAAAACCTCCCACAAATGTAGACATTAGTTGTATGAACTTTCCAACCTACAATACCACATAACAATAATTTGTTTAGATATTCTGCATATTTTTATATAATTCGGAAATGAAAATTTTATATACGAACCTTTTCACCCATGGCATTTTGTATGAGAACGGTATCACCAGACATCCTGCCAATAACTTCCCCAGTATTTGTTTCCTTGTCGAAGAAAGAAACATCTTGTCTTAATATTGCTTTTAGATACAAATTCCTTATTCTTGTAGCTTGTCTTTCTCCTGTTGCCATCCACATTGCCACCTCTAGCAAACACAACATTTTTAGAGCATTCACATGATAATATATGATTAGGTAGTGTTTGGCATTTGTCTTTTGTAGAGCATTCATGTGTTGGGCCTTTTGGGCCGGTCTCATCCGGCCTAAGCCCATATACCAAGCCTGATTCAGGCCATGTATTCCACCCCTAATAACACAATGCCAAACAACCCTTATAACGATAAGGTTAGTAAAATTTGCGTTTTTTAGAGCATTCACGTGCTGGGCCCTTTGGGCCGGTTTCGTCCGGCCTAAGCCCATATACCAAGCTTGATTCAGGCTATGTATTTGACCCCTAATAACACAATATATGCCAAACAACCCTTACGACGATAAGGTTAGTAACATTTATACAATTATACTTACGTAGGAATGATGCCAAGCCAGCCCCAACAGCCATGCAAAACAAATTCAGCGAAACCTATCGTACAACCAGTTGATTAGGAACCAAACCGTTCGGTACGATTTAAAAGAAAATTACCATTGTGTACCTTGGAAACAGCATGAACCACATTATTGTTATGCTGGTTGTCACCAAAAGAATTAGTAAGGTCACCTAACAAAATACTCATAAGGGGTGGACTTAATCCATTACCAATAGCACCAATGGTACCAGCAACCATCAACATGTGATCAGTTGAATCTGCATATGCAAATATCTTGCAAAACGACACGGTATCCGTGTTTGGTTTATTCTTTTCCTTGTTCAACCGCGAGTATTCAACACCGTCGCTAGAGGTACAGGTGGACGCACCCGCATTCTCTTTATTACCAATCATATTGGCTTATGCAAACTTGCAAAGTTTACTGAAAATGTTGTTGGAAATATGTATACATATATAGAAACTGTTGAATGGAATAAACATTTGAAGCTTGTTTTTATTTCTTCAAACGAGAACAAACAATTATAGAGTATATTCCCTTGAAAATTCAAAATATAGGATCACAAAACAGATGATCACAAAACTGCACTTTTCAAACAATTATTTTTAATTTATTTTGTTTCAAAAAATCTATTGATGGTTGAATTGGATTGCATATTAAAACAGCTATACTTATAGAAATGATTATTTTTATTAAATTACCAGCATCTAAAACGTAGCCGAAATGTTATACAAAATACAAACGATAGATGTATCCCAAATAAATAAAATATTAATATTACCAAGGGCATATCCATTGCTCAAATGTTGGAGCAACTGCGCAAGGCAAGTTGTGGGGCCATTAAGATTTTCATTTTTTAAGCCTACAGGGTATAATCATGTTCCTAGGCGTCGTCACTACTCTTCACGTCATCGTCACATCACTAGCTTCCATCACCTTCAACTATGGTATGAGCACTACCCTCCATCACCTTACCGAACAATCACATTCTCAAACAATGGGCGGCCCGTGGCAAACGTGACATCCCTCACGGTTTTTCAATTATGGAATGAAAGGAACAGTATACTTGTTGCCCGCCTGCCTATCTTGATGTAATTTTTTCAATTATGGAATGAAAGGAATAGTATACTTTGCCCGCCTGCCTGCTATCTTAATGTATTTATTTTCAATTATGTAATGAAAGGAAGTTAAATTAGTAAAAAAAAACTTAGTATACTCAACATCAAATTTGTTTGGTCTGCTTTCAATTTCTTAACGGTTTGGTTTGGTCTACCTAGATTTAAAAACCGTCACTAACAATTGACCGCTTTGGCTAACGGATTGCCCTAAAAACCACCAAAACAGACCGTTTATGTGACACTGAAAGTGTCTTATTGATTAATTATCAACTAGTTGTGCTAGGCCCTTCATTATGGTGGAGTGGTCAGAGCAATGAAGATAAGAACTAGACCCACCTGGTTGGAGGTCGCAAGTTTGAATCCGAACCAACACGAGTTTTATCTGTTCGATGGAGTTACCTTGGGACTTGTTCCGGCTTAGGCTCTAGGTGCGTTTGTTGACGTGTTAAGATATGGTTCTCGTGGAACGTCATGCCCCACACTGATGCCAGGGTGGACCTGGCTAAGACAACATAGTCAAGCCAGATGTGAGGTAGCGAGCCGACAATTAATAGATGTTACCATATGATCCCTATAAAAAATAAAGAATGTCACCGTTCAAAAAAGAATAAACTAGTTCTGCTATAGGTATCACTGGATTTATTATTATTCATGGTTATGGTTGTTTGGACTGTTGTGGCATCATTCCCACGTAAGTATATACGTCATTTGCTAATCCTCTTAAGAGGAGTTTGGCATTGGTTAGTCTATATGACATTCACTTTAAAAATGCAATAGAATTGGAATTCATGCGAGAACTATACTTTGATTTGAATTTTAGATGTGTTCGTTTCATAATATAGAATGGAATCTCGATGGAATTGAAATGTGAATTCCCTAGCTTCCGTATGTTATTGTTCAATTACAATTCATTCTTTTGTTGTAACGAAAAACACAAGAAGTCGAATACGCATTCCAATTCCATCCAAATTCCATTCCATTCCATTCCGTGAAACGAACGCTGGATTAGTATGTTCCATTGAAAATGGAATATAGGATCACAAAGCATATGCCCAAAGTGGATTTTGTTTCTATTGATGTTTGATATGGATTGAATGATTAAACAACTACACTTATCGGAATAAATGTTATTTTCACATGACAAAAATATTTAAAATCTCCCGTAAATGAATAAGTACAACTACAAGCATCCAAAACGTGAACAATCCTAAGTTCCTAACACGTTTGAACGTCTACTTGAGTGCTAAAACTTTATAGAAAAAAACAATCGATAGCAGTATGTATCGTAAATAAACAAAATATATATTAACATCATCTAAAGCGGATCCAATGCACAGGTAAGGATAGGCACCCATAAAATACTAAGATTATCGAAAACGGATCAATACACAAGGGAAGATAGGGAGGCACCTCGTGTGCCCATGTAGCTAAGGGTTTTTTTTTTATTATTATTGAGTTATTAGATTTTAATAATTCTAACTTTTATCTATTGCATCTATTGTCGGGGATTAAATTTCATCTAAATAAATGTTTAAAGGCAGTCATAACTTTAAACGTATTTCTTCCGACAATCACATGCTAACTAAACGTTATCAAGTTGGTTTTTTTATGGCGTGACATGTTTATGTGACAGTAATATTTTTATTTTTGGTGACATGACATTCTAATGTGACAAAAATACTTTAGTTTTTTTGTATTATGTGTCATGTTTGTGTGGCAATCAAATGCAATAGAATCGAGTTCAAACACTCAAGAACACTCATAACCAATTGAAGACGGATCAAGACGATTGGATTAGCCGTATGGATATTACCTGGTAGTGAATTTCATGTTTGAAGGTCTTAGTAGTAGAACAACCAGTTTGGTTTTATGGTTCCACCTTTTGCTTGCAACTCGTCTCTCTCTCTCTCTTTTTTTTTGGAAAGGAAACTTTCACTCACACAACCACAAGCGGTCCTCAAAACAAGGACCCCCAGGCAACCAAACGAATTACATCAAATCCAAGGGATAATTACACCACCTATTCCAATCGAAACTTTTAATTCTAGATCTATGTCTAAACCGAAAAAACGAAGTCTTCTTAATGCTCTCCATCAATTCAACCGGTCTTCGGGTTATGTTATTAAAAATCCGAGCGTTTCTTTCAATCCAAATCATCCAGAGCGATGTGAAGATAATACCTTTGATGATGTATTTATTAGACTTGGACAAGGTTTGAGCTTCGACAATATGCAGGACTTCGGCCACATCAGTCACACTATAAGGAGACAACCGGCACCAAGCGATTATCCTGGCCCATATTTCCGAAGAAAACAAGCAGCAACAAAACAAATGAGACGCCGATTCTTGACCCATATTACAAAGAACACACCCATGGTCCTGCAGATAAACGCCTCTTTTTGACAATTCCAAGCGAGTAGGGAGACGATCATGAACGGCTTTCCAAACCATGATCTTGCACTTAAGGGGAACCCAACCTTTCCATCCAAATCTCGGAAAATCACCTTGAGGAAACTCAGCGTACAACAACTTCTTGGCCGATTGAACCGAAAAAACACCGCTTGAGTCCGCCTTCCAACTCCATTTGTCACCACCCCCGCTCCATTGAAACCCAAAAATATCGTCCAGTAATCGGAACAGCTCTGAAACGGCTTCTTGCGAGGAAGGATCAGCTCTCCAACCCCAAGTAATGACTTTGTTCCCATTTTCTAACTTCAACCGGTTGCTCACTGTAGCCCACTTATTAGACTCGAGCCTAAATAAATTAGGATAAACAACACGAAGAGGGAGTTCCCTCAACCACGCATCTCCCAAGAAAGAAATAGCTTCTCCACTTCCAACCGTTCCCACAAAGTAGCTCTGCAGGATTTAGATTTTATAATATGTCACGCCTAACAGTTAACAAAAAAAATACAGAAATGACCGGTTTGCTTTTCTTCATAAGGGATACACACAAAAACCTGCTTTTGCAAACGTCCATTAATTTTCATTATGTGCAATATACTTACTTTTTATTTAATCAGCCACGCAAGTCTAGCAAGTCCGTTTACAATGTAGAGGATTCCATTTTGGTAATTTTAAATCGTAACCTTATTGCGTGAAATTGTCAGTTGTATAAGTAATGAATATTCAATTGTCTTTGAATTAAATATGAACATTTAGGGTATGTTTGGCAAAACTAGCTGGTGGCTGGTAGCTGGAAGCTTTTTAATATATTTTGGTGTTTGGCATAGTAATTAGAGATTTTAATAAAAATGTACAAAATGACCAAAATGGGCATAATTAAAAGCTTGTAAAGAAGGTTTTTATTTTATTTTATTTTATTTTATTTTTAAAACAGAATGGGTATGTGTGTCATTTACTAATTAAAATCTTGTAGCTAGTAGAGTTTTTTCTTAAAAGCTAGTACTAGTAGCTTTTCACTATAGAGCTTTTTCTCCTAACCTGATAGCTTCCAACTCCTTCAACCAAACAAGACTTTTTATTGAGTAAGAGCTTTTTCTTAAAAGCTTGAAGCTCCTAAAAGCTCATTGCCAAACATACCCTTAATGGTTTAAGTAATGTCATTTTATTTTAAAGAGTAAATTACCAAAACCGTCCCTGAGGTTTGGGTCAATATGCTTGTCCAGTCCAATCTTTTAAAAATTGTTTGAACACTCCCTGACCTTTAAGAAAATATGGCAAATCAGTCCTACCACTTAACCCAGTTAGATTTTCTCAGTTAAGTAAGAGGCAATTTGGTCAAGTCACCTATAAATTTGTCTTCTTCCTCATTGTCTTCTCCCCCATTTCTTCCCGTGTATTTCATCCCCAATTTAGACAGAAACAACCAGATTTAAGTGGGTCCCACCTCCTAACCACACCACCACCCATCTCCACCTTTCACCACCACCACCACCACCCATCCTCACGTTAGGTACAAAACAACACCAAATCCTCAATCAATAGAACAATCAACAATTCTGACCTCCCAAGTCTCAAGTGTATCTCTCTCTCTCTCTCTCTCTCTATATATATATATATATATATATAATATATATATAATATATATATATAATAAAACAAATATTATCAAAAGGAGCAGTGGTGTACAATTGAAGGGGCAACATCAACAATCATAGGAACAATCAAGTATTAAATGTGTAGTAAGAGTGAGTTTGTTTTAACAATAATAACAATAATAATAATAATAATAATAATAATAATAATAATAATAATAATAATAATAAAGGTTTGAATATGAACGGTCAATGGGTTTTGGAAATGAACAAACGATGACCAGGTCGATGATCTGGGAAGATGATGTTCGATGGTAGATGAAGGTTAAGAAGGCGATCGGTTGGTGATATGTTACAGCCCACTCCCGTACCGCGATATTGTCCGGGCATGTCCCGATTTTGCATTGGTCGTAGACAATTCCCACGCCAAAACGCGTCACGATAGGGAAGGTATCCCACCTCTTATAAAGAAGTGTTAGTTTTCTTTCCCAACCGATGTGGGATCGTTACAATCCACCCCCCTTAAGGAGCTCAGCGTCCTCGCTGGCACAACGGCCCAGGCCTGGCTCTGATACCATTTGTAACAGCCCACTCCTGTACCGCGATATTATCCGGGCATGTCCCGATTTTGCATTGGTCGTAGGCAATTCCCACGCCAAAACGTGTCACGATAGGGAAGGTATCCCACCTCTTATAAAGAAGTGTTAGTTCTCCTTCCCAACCGATGTGGGATCGTTACATGATAGAGAGGGAGGAGGTAAGCGGTTGTTGGTGGTAGGGTTTCTGGTTGGGATCGGCCAGGAAGACAAGCGGTTAATCGGGGAAGGTAACCGATTTAGAGGAAATGGGTGTTTGGATGTGTTGTCAGGGACGCTTGGAACAGAGGTTTTGGTTCAGTGACAGGTTGCCGGTTGAATGGAAAGTCATAAGTGGTTGTCTAGGGTGATCGGAGATGGGTAATAACATCGGTGGTTGCGGTGTTGGAGCAGAATATTGGTCGGGTATTGATTGAAGATGATGACAGAGGGGAGTCGGTTCATTGGAGAGGAAGAGGGTAGTGTTCGGGTAGTTGTTAGCTCGCCGAAGACAGAGACCAGCCGAGAAGGTGACCGATCCGGTCATCCCCCCCCCCCCTCTCTCTTAATTCGAATGGTGGAGTGTGTTTGTATAGCATATGGTATGATACTAAAAAGGGTGCATGAATCTTATGTCATGGTAACGGTGGGTCTGATGATCAAGGAAGAAGAAATGGGGAAGAAGAGGAATTTATACCTGATTGGATGAAAATGCCTCAGACTTAACTGAGAAAATCTAATTGGGTTAAGTGGTAGGACTGATTTGCCCTATTTTCTTAAAGGTTAGGGAGTGTTCAAGCAATTTTTAAAAGATTGGGCTGGACAGGTGTGACAACTGTCACCTCCATCTTTAATCAATTGTCAAATTTGGTCTCTATACTTTGCAACGTTGTCGAATTTATAAAAAAACAAGAGTTACTTTAAATAGTAAATTTAACGCTCAGTGAATGTGTGAATTAAGATAAAAAGTTTAAGTTAAAAAAAAAAATACTGCAGACCCGTTTTTCCGGCGAGCCAGTTCCGGCGATCGGAATTTAGCTCCGGCCACCCCTTTAATCGGTTTTTAATGCCTCATTTAACAATCTAATCACTCTAATACGTTTCTTCGCACTTACACTTCGAATTCCAGCAATAAAATCAGTCTTTAACGCGTCATAAATCGGGTTTTAATCATGGAAAAGCTTGTAACCGTCAAGCTTTAAAAACGAATTAAGAAACCACAATATGATCGATTATAACATCAATTGGTGATTTCCAATCGTTTCTGCATCATTCCCTATCACAAACCCACAAGAATATTAGGCTTATCACGTCTGGAACTCTTGTATTCGATCCATGAAGTCTCGTTTTTAGTTGCTTCTCTTTTTCGATCATAAGCTCATTGTAAGTTTGAATCTTTGTTGCCATTTTGTTTGTTTGTTGATTCCGATTAAAACCCCTCTATAATCGACCATTAACATAGTCGAATTGTGGGTAATTAAAATCTAGGTTAGGGTTAGGGTTTATGGGGCAATTTGGGGAAGAAGATGAATTGGAACTTTAATATAAATGTATTTAGATTTAAAATAACCTAACATAATGATCTAATGGCCTAGTGGTGGTGTGGGCGTGTTTGCATAGAAATGACCCGGGTTCGAATCCCCTGAACCCCGGGTTTGATCATTTTTTTTGCATCTGATTATATATATAATATTTATATATATAAATACCTTGATATCTTTAAATATTCATAATAAATTCAATTTTTATCCAAAAATTATAAAAATTTAGAAATAGCTTCTTGACAACTTATAGAAAATTATCATAATTTTTGTTGCTGAAAAATGTTAATTTTTCATAATTTTATTAATTTAAATAGCTTTAATCATAAATAATTGATTAAAAATCCAATTTTTATGATTTTAATCTTAAATTTTCTGGAAAATTATTTTTAAGGATCATGAACCTAAATAAAAATTATTGGGTCAGAAAACCTTTATTTTTATTAATTTCCCTATTTTTTTAATCATTTAAACATGAGTTAAACTCATTAAATTTATTTTAAATACAAATAAATTGAGAAAAATTATGGAAAAATTATTTTCACCTTTATACATCAGAAAATAATTATTTTTCATAAAAATATCATTTTTGAATCATGTCTTATATTTTTTAGTCTTATTTGTGTTTAATTAGACATAATTAAACATTTATTTATTATCACCAAAATAATAACTGATCACTTGGGATTATCATTAATCATTCTTTAACTTTCACAAATAAATCAAAACGACCCTCGATCAAGATTAACTTCAACATTCTCCGCCTTAATCTTGACGTAGCACCTATGAGATGTTGGATTCCATGTAACACGCACATTTCTTTCACCTCTACCCATGGACCGCTTATCTTGCCTCCTTTCTTTAGATCCACACATCGGCCACAAAGACCATTTTTAGCCAGTCCACTCGAGCTGGAAAGCTCTATCTTGTTCATAATCATCACGATAACAATCATGATCGTCATATCTCCTTTTCTTCTCGTATATCTTGAATCACACAAAATCTTGACCATTTTCTTGCTGTTACACTTCTCAACTCTCACAAGTCGCTTTCTTTGATCATACATATATTCTTGATTCCCTATCGTATCACTAAATCATATTGATTCGTCCTCTTTTTCATTCAACCTGGCTAGTCACACACTTGGTTTTAAAATGTGCGCATAATGCGTGATGCGCTGATGAGATTGCATCAGCCGATGCGTTGCTATTACATGATGCAAGGATGATGCGCTCAAAATTGCATAATGCGTTACCGATGCGTGCATTTTTGTGAAATCGACCACTATAGAGTACAGTCGTATATAATGAGTTGATGAAGTTGTTAAGTGAGTTTCTACATAGATTACTTATACTTATTGCGTAACCTACTTGTACACATAAGAGTTTAAGGCTTATATTGGTTATACTGAACTTCTTTGATGGTACAAAGCTATTTTATTTATTTGTATCTAAATTTTTAGTGTTTAGATTTAATAAGTTTAAATGTTATCTATATTTTATTTTTTAAATAACAAATGCCTCGCATACGTAATGCGCGTACATTGGCTTTTGTGATCAAAACGCATCGGAGAGCATCACACATTTTAAAACCAAGGTCACACGAACTCGTTACCCCTTTTCGAGTGATCCACACAAAATCTTCATACCAAATTCACATAGAACCATATCTAACTCACGCTAAATCACACTGATTCACAAAGAATCTCCGATCACATAGATATTGGTTCGCCTAGAACTCCCTGTTAGATCGCAGGATCGTTTGAGGGAATGATTGAGAGAAACTAAGTGTTTTATAAACAAAGAAAGTTTCATACAATTTACAAATGAAAGGGTACAAGCCTATTTATACTTGGTGAATGGGTGTGAGTGAAACAACACAACCGTTCAAACTATAATAACCGACTATAACTACTATGGGACACACCGGTTCCTTTATTTTCTATTCTAGACTTAGGATATATATATATACTTATGATATAAATCAAATATTATGCTAACATTCTCCCCCTTAATTTTGATTTATCTTCAATACTTTGCAGTAGGGTCTTGATCATCTTCATTGCGTCTTGCTTATAGCATTACTGGTCCAACTTCACATTGAATTAGATGAGCTTCCTCCTTTTCTTTTAGTTTTGGACATTCGTGTTTGAGGTGTCCAAACTCATTGCAATTGTAGCATCTTATATAGCTCTTGTTTTGTTGGTACCTCTTGTTGTCTTTGTTTCTCCAAGTCTTCCAATTTTTAGCTTTATCACGTCCTTGACTTGAATTTGCATGACCACAATGTTCACATTTATCTTTGAATTTTCCTTTAGCATCTTCTTTGGTGAATAAGAGTTTACTGTGTGATTCACCTTCTTCTGGTTTCTTGATGCGTTCTTCGTATGCCTTTAATCTTCCGATAGCTTCTTGAAATGGCATAGTATTAAGATCGGCAAATTGCTCGATTGCAGCAACAATTTGGATGTACTTTTCTGGTACGGAGCTGAGTAGTTTCCTTACTAATCTTTTGTTATCAATTGTAGATCCAAGGTTGTTGGCTTGTGAGACAAGTTTACTAATTTTGCCGGTAAAATCATCTAGTGATTCTGAGTCTTTCATCTTTAGAGCTTCAAAGTCTGATTCGAGTGTTTGCATTCTTGCTTCTTTGACTCTGTCTGCTCCTACATATCTTGCTTTCAAATCTTCCCAAATGTCTTTAGCGTTTGTATGATGAGCGATTTGAAATACTAGTTCTTCTGGCATGGCTTGATAAAGATAAGCAATAGCTTTGGCATTTTTCTTTGCATCGACTTCACCTGTTGGTTCTATTGCTTCCCAAATTCCATGTACGTTGAAGATTGCTCTAACTTTTACTGCCCAAATAGTGTAATTCGTCGGACTTAGAGTTGGGCATTGGAAGGTCATTGACGTTCCTTCTTCTCTTATGACTTCCTTAGTCATTGTTCGTGTCTTCTTTTTCTTCTTTCCAATATTGGTAGATACACTGACGTAACTTTAACTTCTTTGGTTTCGGATTGATTTGATATCAACTTTGCTAGCCTCGGATCAAATCAATATCAACCTTGCTTTGGATTAATTTGATATCAGCCTGAATGACTTCGGATCAAATTATCTTCTTCTGGTTTTTCGGTCGCGTAGCGAATCAAAACCTTAATTCCGAGAATAGTAACGGGGTCTTTCGGTCGTTTATAACGAATCAAAACCAACTATTCCTTTCTAACACAACAATAACGGGGTCTTCGGTTGTAAGACGAATCAAAACCTACTAACTGGATCTTTCGGTCGTCTAACAAATCAAACCAATTGTTGCGTGCCGAGAACAGTAACGGGGCTTTCGGTTGCAGGACAAATAAAAACCAATAACGGGGTTTTTCCGGTTGTCAAGCAAATCAAACCAACTGTTCTAGGAACTGGTCCTTCGGTTGCAGCGCAAATCAGAACCGTTCCTCCCTTTTTGTTTTGTTTTTTTTTTCAATTTTCTAAAACATATCATTTCTTTCCTTTTGATCAGTGAACAAAAACCCAAACACTGATATAATATTTTCAATATAAACCCTCAATTATTATAATATTCTGTTTGACTTCTACAAAAGTCAACTTCTTCCTCTTTTTTCCTTATCCCACGTAAAAAACTTCTGCCCAAGAAAACTCCACACTTTGTTTTTTTTCTTTAAACACTTCTGATCGAACACAAACTATTTCGAACAGATTTTGATCCTGGATTCTTACTAAAAAGAATCGGATGATTCGAATACAAAAAAAAAAATTTATGTTTCGGTTCTTCCTTCTTGAACCCGATAACGAATCTTGATCCTTAATATGATTTCGATGAATTTATTTTGTTAAACAGACTCTGTTTCGTATCAGTGATTGTTCGAAATCAAAGTTTGGATCTTTAAAAACTTATTTTGGTTTTGAAGAAAAATTTGGCGGGAAAAAAAAGTTTATCGAACAAGACAGACTATCAGTCTGAAACTTGATTTTCTTGATTGGATTGAGATGTTTTGTATTCGATTATGATAATAAGTAGGGCAGGGATAAGTATAACCGTTTTTTAATCGCGTTCAATCGATCGTTCTGTAAATTCCGGTGTCTCGCCGGAAGGTCTGAATTTCGCCGGAATCTTCTTTTCCGGTTCTGTTTCTTCTTCTTTAAACGGTTAATCTCGTGTAATGATCTTCTCCTAATCTTGGTTGGCCAATAATCGTCCAATGATTCGGTATTTGATCGATTTGAATCGTCTCTGTTTTCTGAATGAAAACAGGGGAACACTTCTGATCGTCGTCTTCTTCTTCGTAAACGGTGGAACAATTTGAAACCAACGCTCTGATGCCAAATGTTAGATCGCAGGATCGTTTGAGGGAATGATTGAGAGAAACTAAGTGTTTTATAAACAAAGAAAGTTTCATACAATTTACAAATGAAAGGGTACAAGCCTATTTATACTTGGTGAATGGGTGTGAGTGAAACAACACAACCGTTCAAACTATAATAACCGACTATAACTACTATGGGACACACCGGTTCCTTTATTTTCTATTCTAGACTTAGGATATATATATATACTTATGATATATATCAAATATTATGCTAACACTCCCTATCACTACTTTGGCTTCACCTAGAAATCCGATTAACTCTATGTCTTCACACAGCAGACTTGATGAATTCCACGGCTTTATGCAGAAATCTGATTAATTCTACAGCCTCACTTAGATTCGCAACTCGTCTGCCTGCTTATTCTTCCTTTTTTTTGCGCAACCACCTAAATGAGATAATCAATTTGATTATTTTTGCGCAAACCGCTGACTTTTTTTCTTTCCTTCATTCAACACCTTTTCGTCCTTTTATTTTAGTTCCACCGTTTCCCGTGTCAAGATAGGACATAAGGTCTTGTTCTTGTATCACACAGAATACTATTTAATTCCTACTTTGCACCACACAGGTTCCTATTATCTCTTGGCTTCACAAAGAAAAACGGTTACTTCATACGATTTCACTTGGAACACCGATTAACTTTCAAGCTTTGAAATTTCATTTAAACCTTCACTATTTTAGAACTTTTGGTATTAATTAGATGATATTAATTGATCTATAATAGTTTTTGTTTATTTCATTTGAAGAACACTATTGTTCTAATACATAATATATATCTTTTTCATTTAAGTACGCTTTTTTTTTCCTCATGCCCTCACCTTTTGCGCGCCGTGAGCCTAGGCCCAGGCGAGGCATATGCGCCTTGAGTGCGCCTAGCGCCTTTGATAACTATGGATCCTACACCTCTATATATACTAATACATATAACATGGAAATCAATCCAACTCTATCAATTCTCCAACTTTAACATTTCTAATCTAACTCAAATTCATACTAACTAACTAGGAGATAAACAATAAAGTAATTACTATAATTTCTCCAAAATAATTCCCTCATAAATCACTTAGAATTTGCACAATAAACGAAATCAACCCTCGATACGCAAGCGAGTCTGCGCCTTGAGTGGCCTTAGCTTTTAAACTTAACATAGCTTCGATAAAGCCACATATTTTAATTCTAGTAAATATTACAAATTATTAAGAAAAACTTGATTATAATAACTAAAATGAAAAACAAAAAATGATGGATGGTAAACCTATCAAACCTTAGTTGCTATAGTTGATAAAATGCCATTAGTTTTGATTAAAAATATATGCCAATGAAGGGGCATCTTAACTTTTCTTGTATATGCACCAAAAAGAGAGGGCATAACTAGCTTGCGTTAGAATAACTTGAGCTAATATATATTCCATTTAAAGCACAACATTTCTTTAACCCGTCTCGTCCATCTAATTGTAATAGGGTGGCGGTACAAGGCGAACAAAAAAAGATTTCCCAGAGGTTAATTTTGTGGGTCAAACCTTTTGGTCAAATGTCATATACTGGAACTAAGTCACTGAAACAGAAACCTCATTTTGAATAAGTGTAAGTAATTTTTACATGACAAAATGGGTGGGTTTGACACTTGGGAAAACAGAAAATTAATTTCTGCAGGTCAAAAACAGGTTTGCAACAGTTTACTGCCTGCCTAGATATCTATAAAGAGTATACCGTCTAATTCAGAGCAAATTTATATTATTCAATGATGCCATTGCTTTTTGAAATATATCAAGAAATCTTATAAATAGACTATTGGTTTTGTTCACGGGTTACTTGTCAATGATGCCAAGCACATAAAACCCATTAGATAGAAAATTTAGTTAATTTTTTTGTATATTGATACTTGGCAATTACAACTAGGGGCGTTCACGGTTTGGTTTTAAACCGTCCAAACCGGTCACCACCGGTTTAGACAAAGCTAAAATGGTTTTAAGCTTCAAGTCTAATTAAATTAGAGTAAATCAAAAGTTGATTAAGCCATTTTCATATTCTACAAATGCCAGCACAGCTTGTAGCATTTTAAAATATCTTGGATAACTATTATCATATTTTAAATCGTGTATATCATACTTTGAACCCTATACTGCTTATTTCTTTATTTGCAAATTTGATTAAGCTTGTCTGCTGCTTGTTTCTAGATGGTTGCGTTACTCTTTCTTCAAGCTTGCTTTGTGTTTGAGAAGTTATGAAATTAAATACGGTTTGACATAAGTTTGGTTTTGGTTTACGGTTTGACATAAAAACCGCGAAAACCGGACCGTGAACACCCTTAATTACAACTTAAAACCAAAATACAAATGTAAACAAAATGGTTGTGTTTAAACAAAAAAAAAAAAAAAAAAAATTGTTGTGCATTTTCCTCTTATCTTTCAACCTATTTAAACTTGCAAATTTCGGTTATAAATTCAGCTTACCAGTAGATTTTGTCTCCATTGCAAACTTTATATAATCCACAAGCTTCTTAGTTACGTCTTGTATAGAAGAAAAGACTTGTTTTGCATTAGAAAGTGGATCTATAACATTTGCCGACACCTCTTTGTCAAATATGTTTGTCCTGGGAATATTAAATTCTTGGTTAATTCTAAATATTATCACTGTAGCTTTTTACTTATCTGTGGCAGATGTTACTTACCAATCTGTTAGAAGAGCTTCGTTCCTCAATCTCATGAGGTTGGCCACACTTAGTCTTGGGACTATGTCATCCTGTATGTCAAGAAAATGTCAAGTTAATGGAGCTAGGACACAATATATCATCTACTGCAGCTATTGTGTTCAATTCAAACACACCTAAATCTACAAATTTGTGAAATTATTTTTCCATCAACAACAAAACAAGTATTCTAGTTTGACCCAATCAACGGCTCAACCCAAAAAAAACCAGTTTGGTTTGATCTCCATTTGCTCATTTCTAGATGAACGACATAGTGGTGCTTCATTCATGTTTCAGGGTAGACCATTTTAGGGATGAGCTAATGGTACCGGGTAACGGTACCAAATCAATTTCGGTACCACTACCGGTACCCACATTTTTGGTTTTTTGGTACCGGTACCGGTATTTACTGATTTTTACGTTTAAATACCGGTACCGTACCGGTTGTTTTCGGTACCGGTACCGGTACCCACTTTTGAGGAATTTTGGTACCGGTATTTTCGATACCGGTACCATGCTCATCCCTAGACCATATGCTTTCAACTCACTTTTTTTAATGACTTTTAATTTAATAGGGTCAGTAGAGAAGCCCTTACATAATAGAACTTAGGGGGCCTGTTCTCTTTTGGGCTTAATTTTTAAGACATTATCTATATCCTAAAAACCAATGTCGGTGCACAAGTTTCACTAACCCCCTTTATGTTTTGCAAGTTGGCACTTTATAGCATCTACCACTATATTCATTAATGAGAAAATTTCCGTTTCCGTCCCTGAGGTTTGTCCATTTTAACTAGTTTAGTCCAAAAATCTATTTTTTAACAGATCCATCCTTGAGGTTTGCATTTTTAACGCTTTTCGTCCAAATAACTAACTGAGTTTGTTTTTTCTGTTAAGTATTGGTTAATTGACCAAAATGCCCACAGGGACTAAAATAGAAGTTCCTTCTTTTATTTAAATCTTATATATTATA
Source organism: Ambrosia artemisiifolia (assembly GCA_032199755.1). Taxonomy (NCBI): domain Eukaryota; kingdom Viridiplantae; phylum Streptophyta; class Magnoliopsida; order Asterales; family Asteraceae; genus Ambrosia; species Ambrosia artemisiifolia. Next base: position 57,470,714 of record CM063523.1, on the reverse strand, counting down.
TCTTATTCATAAATATTATACAAAAAATACTATATGTAGGTATTATTGTATAAATGTTAAAAACGTATTTATATATAAAAATGTGTATAGAATCGTATAGATATATTATTTGTAAAATGTATTTATATGTAAAAATAATATATAAAAACGTATTTATATGTAAAAATAATATAAAAAATGTATTTATATGAAAAAATAATATATAAAAATGTATTTATATGTAAAAATAATATATAAAAATGTATAAAAACGTATTTAAATATTATTTATAAAACGTATATGTAAAAATAATATATAAAAACATAACTAGTAAACAACCCCCGCGCTACGCCGCGAGAATTTTGTCGTTATTAGTTAATTTTGTTAAGATGTCGGCACTTGATATAACAACGAAAAAGGAAATCAAAATCATTTCCCTAATACATATCATTGATGAAAAACTAAAATTTCTAAGTGCGTTACGGTGAGAATTCAGTTGATATAGATTCGATTAGTGTAAACTTTAACTCTTTATATTTTTTAACAACATAGACACTTCTTTTTAGTTTTTTTATGTATAAAAATGTATATAAAAACGTATTTATATATTATTTATAAAAACGTATTTATATGTAAAAATGAATATATATAAAGACTATATATTAATAACTAGATTCGATTAGTGTAAACTTTAACTCTTTATATTTTTTAACAACATAGACACTTCTTTTTAGTTTTCTTATATAAAAATGTATATAAAACACATATACGTTTTTAAATATTATTTTTACATATACGTTTTATAAATAATATTTAAATACGTTTTTATACATTTTTATATATTATTTTTACATATAAATACATTTTTATATATTATTTTTTCATATAAATACGTTTTTTATATTATTTTTACATATAAATACGTTTTTATATATTTTTTTACATATAAATACATTTTACAAATAATATATCAACACGATTCTATATACATTTTTATATATAAATACGTTTTTAACATTTATACAATAATACCTACATATAGTATTTTTTATATAATATTGATGAATAAGATATAATATATAAGATTTAAATAAAAGGAGGAACTTCTATTTTAGTCCCACTGGGCATTTTGGTCAATTAACCAATACTTAACAGAAAAAACAAACTCAGTTAGTTATTTGGACTAAAAGCGTTAAAAATGCAAACCTCAAGGCTGGATCTGTTAAAAAATAGATTTTTGGACTAAACTAGTTAAAATGGACAAACCTCAGGGACGGAAACGGAAATTTTCTCTTCATTAATACACTCTCTCTATCTCTAGCCTTTTCTCTCTTTATCTCATCTCTGTTTTTTTCTCTCTCAAAGACATCAATGGTTCTCTTTGTCCTCTCTCCACTTCTTTTCCAGCAGAGGCCATGTCTATGGTCATGGCAGATTTGTAGCTTTCCTGTTTTCGAGAGAGAAACAGAGAAAAGGAGGCGTTGCACACTTTGCACTACTGATTTCGTTTGCTCCGGCCTTCTACGGCGGTTCCCGGAGTACAATGCGTGATGCCTTTTGTTGTTCTTTGTTTCTGGCTTTGAACATTTAGGTTTGCGTCCATGATAGTACCAGTCCGACTTATGCGGTACTGAGTCTGGATCCGAATTATATCGTAGGCTATGATGATTCTGAACGTCACTCGATTCTGGATCTGTATTATGTTGGAGGCTATGATGGTTCTAAGTATATGGGTGTAAACCCTAGAATTTTTTAACAAATTTTAAATACACTGGTGATCAAACTTATAAAGTTGAAATCATTAACCAACTAGAAGGACAAACTCATTTTTTATTGTATTATTATTGTGTCAAATAGATATTATATCCCCTACTCATCTATTTCTTCAAATGCTTACTTTGCTTCTGTTTAGTTGTCAACTGAAGGACATGAGCCCATGCTCATTGGAAATATGTTACCTGTGTAGTGGTTTTGGTTTTGGTACTTATTGTTGTTTAGTGTTTTGGTGTTGATGCATAGGCACTAGATATTGATGCTGACTACTATTATTAATGTAGACACGTTTATTGTAATTGGTGTATGCTAAGCTTTTTGGAGGCCGTGATGATTTGTATTTGTTGTTTGGTTTGGCATGTGTTAAACTAACGTTATAAATTTTGTGTAACGTACTATGCCTTAAGCATTGTGTTTTACATTTTGTGTCTAGCGGTGTATTTTACATTGTTTTGTAGTTATTTCTTACACATTATGTTTATAAATTGTGTATAGCGTGTTGTGTCTTACATATCGTGCCTTATACTTCATGTTTTCACCTGCCGCGAGCCGCCGCAACGCGCGGCAGGCAAATTACTAGTTTTATACTAAAGGGCTAGAAGAGGTATAAACCTGCATACAAATTGTTGTAACATAATCAATGCAACAATCAGCAAGTTCTTTAGAAACACATGGTGGTGTTCCATATCCAACCGCTGTAACAATTTCAGGGTTAAAACCCAACTCTTCACTTGTCTTCTTGCGGATCATGATAGCTAGCATTGAAGCGATCACACCACCAAGCGAATGACCCACCAGCCTTAATTTGAATCCCTGTAGAGAGAATAATATTAAAATATGACAATTTTTACCTCACAACTTAAACCTAAAGTGGGTCACTTTAGGTTACATGTAAACTTCGAGGGTCAATGAATAGAATTTAATTTAGGGAATATTTCATAGAATAGTAACAAAGTTTTAGGGGTGTTCCAATCATGTCATCGTTAATTGATTTTGTTCTAATTAAGTCATTAAAGTTTATTTTATGTTCTAATCCTATATAATTTACCTGAATAACAGGTAAACTACCCTTTTAAAGAGAACATGTCAACATAATCAATAAAAATAAATTAAATATAAACTAAATTAATAAAAAAATAACACAAATCAAATTACTCATTCCGTCCATTCATGTTCCATAGTAAAAAACATGTTCTACCTTTATCCTTCCATGATCAGACCGTGCATTAACCATCCTTTGGTTTTATTTAATTGTTTCATCTTTTAGTCATTTTATGTTGGTATTTTACTGTATATAAACATACAGGAATCTACATTTAGAGTGGGTTTTGGTACTCTGTTATAAAAGCTTTGATTTGGCTCTTGAATGTTAATTTACTCTTTATGTTTTCACTAAAAAATCCATGGGTTTGAAGAAATTAGAAGGAATTGATGTTGAATCTAATATTAAGATGTATGACCTTCTATATAGGTAAAATATCTAAGATTGGAACATAAACTAAACTTAAATGACCTGATTGGAACAAAAAAATGTATGAGTGACCTAATTAGAACAATCCTGAAACTTGGTTACTATTTAACAAAGTTATCCCTTTAATTTAATAAAACTTGACTATGTTCAACCGACTAAAAGTCTCCCAAATTGTATTCAGATGCTTAAAAGTCCATTAAATTGCTATATTAAAAAGCTTAACTATTATAAACTAGGATTGTTAAGTGACGCGCGTTGCGCGTCTTGCATCATGGTTTTGTAAGTTTTGAATATATATATATACTACCTATGTAAATAATGCCTTTTATGACACGTTGCGGCGGCGTCAATCTAAGTTTGAACACAAGTAATTGACAAAAACGTACGTGTATTATCAAAATTTACAATCAATTATGCTACACAGCCTTCTAAGATTTTCGTAAAATTGAAATCAGATTGCATCAAAGCAACAAAAGTAAATCAAGCATAATAAAATGAAGAGTTCAACAATATTGAATAATTGTTTTGAAAAATCACAACTTCAAGAATTAGTTATTTACCTTCATAGATTTTAATATGCAATACTCATGATTGATTGATAAATAAAACATATCATCATTCTTTCACCACAACCACTTTATATGTCACGTGATAATATATCAATACATGACGCTACAACAACCAATAGTATAAATATGATGCTATAACGATGCAGAGTAACCCATAAGCAAAACGACTACCGAAATTTAGGCTAAGCCACATCTCATGTTCTCCCTTTCGAGTCTTTAACATTAATCATGATCTTCCGGTTCTCCACCAAACAAAGTGCCAAAAATAGGTACTCAACATGTCATGTACCTAGTGAGTGAGACCACACAAAGTGCACTGTTACATGATTTAATGGGAAAATACACTTTCTACAACAAATAAATCATCTCGTATAATAAACCAATTGTTAATTTACCATCAAAACTTCCACAAGTAAAGTTTATTCAAAATTAAGTAATTCCTAGAAAACTGCAACCCATTTTGCTTTTTGGGACGGCATACGTAAATCAAAATGTTTGTTTTTTTGGAAGAATCGCAACTCGCAAGTTAAGATCACCTATGATTATATATACAAATAAGTTTATCGTATAAGATCTAACTATTTGGCTTAACTATAAGGTATTCTAGACATTAAGCAAATAATAGGAGTTGGGACATTTAAATTGATCTATATATGGGCCAAATCAAACTTTGCAATCTGCATGGGAAGCAGGAAAAGAAACAAAATCTTGAGAATTGAGATACAATGAAATGGAATACCTTTATAGTTTGGAAGATACTAAAGTTTATATTTTCCAGTTATAACATGTCACATTGGTGCCTCGGCCTCCCCCTATTAAATCACACCATGATACATACTTAAATACAGAATGAATGGGAAAGTATACAGGGAAAACCTCAAAAGAGAACTTACAGTTTCGGACAGCTGACCTCTCATAGATTTGAACATCGTCTCTAGTTTATCTTTAGACACCTGGAAATTACCTTAGTTGCCGGAAGGCGTCTCTAAGCCACATCCTAAGCCTAACCCTCGTCTCCATTGCCGTCACCGCAATTAGTTCCTGTAACAGTTACGAACATCATCTATTGTTAGAGAGCTGAACTACCATTAATGCATTTAGTAGTAATTGAGACCAAACCTTAAGAAGAACAACCATATTATCCCACATCACCAACCTTTCGCCACCACCTTATTTAGGTATGGATTTTACCTACAACACTGATGAAGAGAAACATATGAAATTAACGCGATACACGAAAATAATTACTATAAATCCTTCATACAAAAGAGCTACATTCGAAACATTACCTGCAAAAAAAAAAAAAGAATTTAACCGAATTAGGAATAAGAGAAACATATGAAATTAACAATTGCAAACCTTAAATACCTAATTAATTAAATAAGGTTAAATAAAACAACAATAAACCGATTGTTATACCTGGCTCTCCGCAAATTTACATAGCTCATTGGTTGAGTAGAAATTGGGTCCACAATACCACCCTGGAGTGTCAGCAGCATCAAGATACTCGCTATAAAGTGTAGCTAAGAAAGCTGCATTCACCACATACTGAAGAGGCTGGGGTCTGCCGTGATTTAATTGGATCAACCCTCCTGCAACGAAAGACGATTTTATTATCACACGAACAAAAGTTTCTATTTTTTATATTTTTTTAAATATAATAACTCATTTACCTCTTGTAGTGTTAAAACTATTGAAGTATGGAATGTATGACCACATGATTATGCTTGTTTGGTTGTGAAATGTCTCCAATGTTTCTTCATACGGATATCCAGGGCTCAAAAACAATCTCAATCTGGTAAGCAGTACCTAAAAACGCGAATAACATGATTAAGAATAGCAAACGCGGTATCAAAACTTTAATTCTGACGTGAATGTAAAAGCGACGGACTTAGTTGAGCTCCGGTAAGCTTATTATCCCAGCTAAGAACACCTTATAACATTGATGAGCAACAGACGTTAGCATCTCTTCCGTAGCTGCAAACAATTAAATCCAACTAAATTCACTATTCTAAAACCCTATAATTCCCAAACTAACCCTAAACATATTATAAAAACAAAATTCAGACATTAGCATCTCTTTCATAGCTGCAAACCCTAAAATGTCCAATATCTCGTACAGAACTAATAAACTGACAAAATAACCCTAAAACATATTATAAAAACAAAATTAAAACCTTCACGTGACCCCAATCCATGAGATACCTTAAAACTCGCATTCGACGAAGATGGATCGAGTTCCGTAGACACTCCATATGAAGAATCACGCCGATAATCGCCATTGTTGTTATAGGAAACCCTAACAGACTGCATCAACAATTGCTGCAGACGTGGATCGGTCTGTAACGACAACATAACGGCAAACATAAGTATCGTCAATATAGTAAAGTGGATTGAAAACCCACACGCTATGAAGCATCTGAAACGCCTAAAAATCGATGAGGAAATTCAAACCACAATAACTGCCAAAGAGAGGCTCTCACACACACGCGTCCGCCGGAGTGTCTGTCGCCCAGCAGTAACCTACGCTGATGAGACACCTTATCTAAGCCACCACCAGCCATAAAAATTCCAGTGATATATCATTAAATGCCAGAAAACTTATCCGCTCCTCGGCACCAACGACCACCGTGAAAACTTAAGCCATCGCTGATCAGCGAGCTGTAACACCATCGGACTCTACGTCAGATTCAATAAATCATCAATTGTACTGTTTTGTTCACTCATTATATTCCATTCGAGTTGGACTTGAACAAAATGCAAATAAGAACATCAATTTCCCAAAAAAAAAATAATAATTATTCCAAATAAAAAGAAAGCATCAACTAAATACCATAAACAAAGTAAACTATCATAGCTATCTCTGATGTCTTGCATATCCTGAAAAAAAAGGAAATAAATTCAAAAAGTTGGATACGACAACAAAAATAGTAGTTTAAATTAAAACCTACTTACTGCTAATAAGATCGTATCTGAGCCACTCACATTTGTCCTCCATTTTCTTTGGTATCTGTGTTTGTCTCCGCTATGCTCCTTTGCTTGTGGGTTCGGGAGGCGGTGGAGCCACCATACCTTTCCTGAATGGTGACCTGTACGCATCGTCGATGGTAAGCAATGATGAAAAGTACTATTCATGATGGGTTATAAATGATGAAAAGCTCAGATTGTTATTCACAATCAACTTATGAAGAATCACATATGAAGAATCACACATAGTGAAGCCGAAGAAAATTCCCAAATAAAAAGAAAGAAAACTTACCAGAAATCAAAGATCAAAGGAGCAGCGGCTGGACCCTAAAATCCCTAAAACATAATCGATTCAATATAACCAAAATCAAAGTGAATACAACTTTCCCGGTTAAAATACACACAAAATAACATGTATATACCTCAATTGATGATAGTGATGGCATCCATTGAGATGTAAAGACAAAATTAGTAACATGCAGAGGAAATTGTTGACGTACCTGTACTTAATCGGCCAATTTATACAGTAAGAGCAGTGGAGAAAATGGCTGTTTTAGATTGGTTGGATATTGTATAACTTGGGGATGATGATGATGATCTAGAACGAAAATAGATTAGGGTTTAGTTGTGGGGTTTGACACGCAGATGAAGAAGGAGATGAGGACCGAGCGGTGGTGTTTTTTAGGAGAGAGAAACAGAGGATTCGGGGGTTAAAAAAAAGATGTGTTTAGCAAATGTGGAGTAACATGACACGTGTAAAAGACTGTAACATGCACACATGTATAGAAGCTAAAGCAAACACCTGTCACCCACTAAACAATAACTCAAAAAAATGCAAAAGTTATAAGTAGCTTGTAAGGATAGAACCCGTGTACCTTGTGAAAGACAAGGTCAATACAACCACCTGTGCTACACCATTTTTCATTAGGATATCTGAAAATATAACTATTTAACATAACAAAATAATCAAAAAAGAATCAAATCACTGTTCAAATCCATTGGTTTATTATTATAGTGTAATGATATTAAAATTAGTAATATAACTCTAAATAACTTTTAAGATTTTCATATATGTATTTTATTATTTAATAAAGGTGATATTACTTTTGAATATTATTTGCGAAAACACTAATTTTGAATGATCTCATGTTTTGAAACCGGTAACTCATTCCTTGAGAATTGACAAAATATGCTTATACTCATTTCATGAGAACTAAAAAATAAGACTGAATATGGAAATATGTGGACTGTCACCAAATCATTCACAATACTAAACTTGAAACAAACCTATCATTAGGTTACCATGACCTTCAAGAAATATAAGCTCGGCTTTCACAAATGCATATCTAAATTATCAAGGTACTATTTGGTTTATGAATGATATTATAATGTTTTACAAATAAACATTTCAATGTTAAAAGAGTCTTTGGAAGGGAGACCCTTTACCATATCCTTGACTCTTTATTCGACTCCCTCAGTTCATACACTGCCCTCGTGTGCAATGCAAGTGATTGTTAATGTATGACATTCTTTTAGGCAGGGGATAGCGGATGAATATTTGTATAAAACTAAAGGACAAAATACTTAATTTACTATATATATTTTTTTACTCAATTAAAGTCAAGGAAGGGTAAAACAACTTTATACATGTCCTAGTGTTGTAAGAATCGCTAGGCGCTAATCGGCTAGCGATTAATTAGAGGCTAGGCGAAATTTTACAACCATGCTAGTTGGTTGACCCACACATAGGTTTTAAAAAGCGCGCCTTAAGCACGAGGAGACTTGAGGCACGAATCCATACGTCTTATGTCACACAAGGCGCACGGTGTACAAAAAACGCAAGAAAATCGCGCTCTTTGGGACCCCCCCCCCCCCCCGAGGCGTGCGCTTTTGTACACGGGGTGTATCTATATTTTGGGTAAAGGTTGCTAAAAACCTATATTTTGTGCTTTACTCTTCGGTTTTAGATCTCATCGCCTATCGGTTTACATACATACATACATACATATATATATATATATATATATATATATATATATATATATATATATATATTAGGTTCCAATGAGAACATACCTTTCGTGAAAGAACCGTAAGAACCCCGACGTAAAAATGGGTAACCCCACCGTAAAAAAATTACAATGGGTTTACAGCGGTGTAAAAATCTGGGCCCACCAATGTTTGTCTTTTTCCAAAAGGGAATATTCCCTTTAATATTTTATTCATCTTTAATTTTCAACCACAAATTCCTTTTTGATTAAAATAAGTTTGTGGTTATAAAGTGAGTTCTTTAGTTTTTTCACGAAAGTACGGTTATCGTTTTACCGTTTCTCTCTCTCTCTCTCTCTCTATATATATATATATATATATATATATATATATATATATATATATATATAGGTTTAGGTTCCTGTACAAAAGACATTTTTCGTACAAAATGCGAGAAATCTATGTAGTCATTGTGTTTTAAATTTTGGCTATGATGTTTTCAATTCCTTTTGCAATGTATTGTATCAAAAAACACCAAACGTAACAATTTAAAACACAATCAAACGTATTCTAGATATGAAATTTAAAACACACTGATTACTTTCTTCGTATGGTGTTTTAATTGCATGTCTAGAATACATTAATTAATGTTTTAAATTGTTAAGTTTTTTGTTTTTCTATATAATACTATGCCTAAAGAACATAAAACATCATGCCTAAAATTTAAAACACAATGCCTATATAGACTTCTCACACTTTGTACGAAAAATGCCCTTTGTACAAGAACCCCACTATATATATATATATATAGGCTAAGTATTCACAAGAAACCCCCTAAAATGAAAAAACCCCCACAAACCCAATATGTGGCTAATATTGTTCCACATCATCACCTCCTTTAACATTTGTTTATTCATTACAAGGGTAGAAGAGTAATATCACACATAAAAAATCTCTCTCTCTCCTGCCATGTTGTACTCGTCGACCTGTGCATACCAACTTGCCATAATTACACTCCACTTCCCCATATCTTTCCCCCCATTTTAGTTTTCTTTCAACCCATTTTGCTTCAACCCTCATTTACTCGAGTTCATCTTCCACCCTCATTTACTTCTCTGCAGCTTCTTCTCCCCTCATTAACTCTTCATGTTATGGAATCAAATCAAGGAGATCCGCCTCATTTATTAAGCCCTGATCATGTGTATAATGATGTGTCCTCTGATTTTCAAGAAGCTTCTCCTATTGCATCAGAATCTGAGCAACACAGTGACGATTATGGATCAGAAGGTTTTTACCTTTTTTTTAACATCGTTTATTTTTTTTTTTTTAACTTTTCGTCTGATCATATTCTTTAGTTATGTTTATATGTTTTCTGATCATGTTTTTTAGTTATAAGTGTTTATTTTTATGTAAAAAACTTCGATGTTGGTATGCTTTTTAGATAATAACTTTTTCTTTCTTTTCTACAGCAAATAATGTTGGATCATCATCTGTGTTAATGAACGTTGAAGAGAATCACTATGAAGCAGTGGATAGGTACGTTATTTGTTGAAAACTTTTGAGTTTAAATAATTTTTGTTTTTGTTTGTTGTTTTTGAATGCATGACTTTTTGTTTGATGAGCCCCCTTACGTGTTTTTATTTATAGTTTTTTGCATTAGTCACTTTTTATGGAGGTTTGAGTGTTGAATCCTTTATAACCTAATGATTATCGTTTTTATTCGTACCTATTGCACCCCAATATTAAAAGTAGAATTGCCAAAGTTAACGTATGTAACACACGTTTATTGCCCCTGCACCCCCTTCAGTAGTTGTTAATGTGCTATTTTATATTTGTTTTCATTTAACTTTTGTGGTTATTGTTTGCTGATTTCTTAAAAGTTTACATAAAAACCTTTTCCTTTTAAAGCTTTTTAACTCAGAGTTTTTTGTACAGGTGAAGGTGAATATACCGAGCCGTACTATGTTATTGCAACACCTAATGGAACCCAATTCTGGATCCCGAATGTGAGCCCACAGTTGGTGCCTGTTGTTGATCAGACTTTTGAGACCTTCGAGGCAGTAATCGCCATGTACAAGGAGTATGCGCAACAAGCTGGGTTTTCAGTTAAGAAGGGTCAAACTAAGCAATGGTTGGGTACCCCGACACACAAATACTTGCGTTGTTGCAAATACGGTAAACCTCAGGTTAATAAAACCTTTGACACTCATGACGAGTCTTCTGTTAAACCCCGTAAAACTTCATTCAGCCTTTCCAACTGCCAAGCCCACTTGTTAGTTTCAATCACTTGTGGTGGTTCGTGTTTTAAAGTTATTCGTTTCAATGAGGTTCATAATCATCAGCTTTGGGATAAAGATAACCTTGATCTTGCTAAGATTTCTCGTAAACTTTCTTTCTCGACAAAACAGTTTATTCATAGTATGAGTCTAAACCGTGTTGGCCCCGTGAAAGCTCATAGGTACTTAGTGTCTCTTAAAGGCGGTCACCATAATGTCAATGGTACTGCGGTTGATTTTAAGAATTTTAGTAGACAACTAAGGATTTTTATTGGCGAAAGGGATTCGTCATTGTTTCTTGATCGCTTGCGTGACCGGCTTGAAAATTTACCAGATTTTTTTTATGACTTTGTTGTGCGTGATGGTAAATTACACTCTGTTTTCTGGGCGGATGAAATCTCGAAACTGAACTATAAGGCTTTCGGTGAAGTTTTAGCCTTTGATGCCACATACAACACAAACAAGTATGTTATTTTTCTTCCTGGCTTAACGTGTGTTACAACTTTCTGACTTGTGCCTTTTTGACTTATTAACATACATATCCTTATATAATGTTTCAGGTACAACATGGTGTTTGTTCCTTTCACTGGTGTGGACCACCATAAACAGTGTGTTACCTTTGGCGCAGGCTTGATAATTAACGAAACCATAGATTCGTATGTGTGGTTGCTTGAAAGCTTTTTAAAAGCTCATGGTTCACAGCCTCGTCTAGTGTTGACTGATCAAGACCCTGCAATGATGCAGGCTGTACCACAAGTGTATACTGAGGCTCGCCATCGGCTATGTATGTGGCATATAATGAAAAAACTACCCACAAAGGTAATGTTTTGTATTATATTATTACCTCTATTTTAATCATAAATACACATGTATTCGGGTACTAATTTGTCACTTTTCTTTTTCTTTTGTTTCCTTTTATTTTTGTTAAAAATGCACCTTGGTTTCTGGAGCTGTTTTAGAGAACACTGAGTTTCGGTCTTGCATTCACAAACTGGTGTGGAACATTTTCATCAAACCGGCGACGTTTGAAGCTCGATGGCATGCGTTGATAGAGACATTTGGTCTTCAAGAAAATCAGTGGTTGAACAATATGTTTGCGATCAAGGAGTTATGGGTGCCGGCTTATTTTAGGGAGATTCCAATGTCTTGCTTGATGAAAACAACATCAAGAAGTGAGAGCTCCAACAGTGCGTTTAAAGTCAATTCAACCAGTGCAAACACACTTGTTCAGTTTATGTTGTGTTATGAATCGCGTCTAGATAGTCAGCGCTACCGTCAGCGGGTTGCTGAGTACAAAACCTCATCGACAGTCTTTGTTCCATCTACTGAATTGCCAATTGAGCAGCATGCCTTTACTCTATACACCAATAATGTATTCAATGAAGTTAAGAAGGAGATAGTGAAGGGGAAGTTTGCCTGCTACGTATCAAATGTTGACGAACCCGATAACATGCCTGCCATAATCTCTGTCACACAACTTGACAAGCGTCGTGATGTCACCAATGTTTACCAGGTACCTATATTTCAAATCCTGGTACATAGTTTACTGTCCACTATGACTATATTGTTTGCTACATATGTTAACATATGCTGTTACATGTGTAACATGGATGAAGTTTACAGCTAAAAAAACAATATTATTTTGGTTCTGTTCCTTCTGTGTATTCCCCCAGTCTAGCTTTTTTATTCTGTTAATCCAGTTTACACAGCAGCCCTAGTTACATATGTTAACCTTTTTTATGGCTTGCAACAGGTGCGGTTTGATAGCGAGGATGCAACGGCAGAATGTTCATGCAGATGTTTTACCCGTCTTGGCTACCTTTGCCGACATGTCTTTGCGGCTTACATGATTAAGAAAGTCGACCGCATCCCTCAACAATATGTTGCTGATAGATGGTGTCGTGATATTCTGCCAAAGAAAGTCTTCTCCATTTGTAGCCGTTATGGTGTTGACACCCATCCAGGTTCTTTGCTTAGAAATGAGATTCTTGAACTCATAACTGAATGTGTCGATGTTGCTAGGACAGATGAAACTACCTTGGCCGACTTGGTTGAGCAGCTTAAATCCATCAAACTCAACTTGTTATCAAGGGAATCTATTACTGTTGGGACCCCGGAATCTAATGAAGCTGACGTGGAGGACCTAATTGGCCAACCGGCTGATGTTGACATTGTGGTTGCCAATCCTGACGTTGCACGCAACAAGGGTTGTGGGAAGAACCGCAGACTTTCTGGTCCGGGTGAGAAGGCCGTATCCAAGCGTCCCAAAATGCCCAAAGCGCCGCGTCTATGCAACAACTGCCACCAATATGTCACGGATCACGATGCAAGGAACTGTGAGAAGGTTGCCGCGATGAAGAGGGCAAAGGAGGAGGCCGCACGCGGTCGCAAAGCCTAGTGGACAGTTGGTACTATGGGGGGGAAGCATACATGATCTTTGCTTTTTTGAACCAGGTTATACACTGGTAACAATTTGAACCTGATGCTGTTAGTGTTTTGTTACGTGTGTAACATGGTTGTCATTTTCCAGCCTTCACCCCCGCAGCTACTTCTATGTCTTTTTTTAAGTTATGGTTATGTATGACATTGATCCACCCAGACATGCCGTTTTGTGTTTTATAATATAGCATGTAATGTGGTTTCTATGATAATGTTCTTTTGTTGCCTAGCTTAGAAATATAATAAGGATATAAACAATTGTGCATACCATCTTGGAAGTTGTGGTACGGTACATTTATAATATAAACAATAATATGTGACAAGTACAAGGTACAAAAAGAAGAGAATATAATATTAACCTAACTTCTATCACCCCCTTCTATCACTATCACCCTTTTAAAAAGTGATTTGACATAAAGGGAAAATACACCACTAACCACACATTTAATTCTTACCAACTACCCACCTACCCATACTTAAATATACTATTTATATCCATCCCTATTTGACCTTCCACCCCTGAATACATGTCAAGTTTGCCTAATAAGTCTACAAATCTAATGGAGAGCCCTTCAAACACTCATGCAGCCAAACGTCGAAAGATTGAAGATGAAGACGAGGTAACGTCCAAAAAAACGGATGTGCCAGGCTTAATGCACCATAGCGAACAAATAGGTGCTGATGGTGCTCCACATGGTCCTACTTCCATAGATAGTAAGGTATGTAAGGAAGGCGTAGACGACACCATGCTGGTTGATGATTCTAATAACAATGTGAGCTATAAACAGGATGCAGATATGGAGACTGATGGCGAAGGCTCAATCAGGACTGCATACTCGGTAACCAAAGAGGACCTAAAACCACCGGGTTGGGATTGTATAGGAGCTGAGTACAACCATGAGTTTTGTGGTTGTCCCTTGTGTCCAAATTCCCCAAATACTCTCGCTCGCTGGGCAAGCTACAATCCGTGGGAAGGTGAGGACAGTGAAGAGTCTGAGTTGAGCTTTGGAGCTCAGTATGGTAAGTTTTCGCCATGATAGTGGAGAAGAAGACAATGTTTTATCTTTTGCTGTTTTAGTTTATGTGTTGTTTTCTATTTACTTTTTAGGGTCAAGTCAGTTTGATTTTGTGTTTCTTTTAACATAGGCACGTTATGGAAGTGCCCCCTGTAACTGTTCGGCCCTCGAACTATATGTTATGTATGTAACCTAATCTTTAACTGTTATGTTAATCTTTAACTGTGTGTTTTTTTAGTATCCTCAAGACCATCCACAACCCTTCCCAAATTAGGGGCCACATTTTTTACACATTAACATACGTAACATTCATATACTTTGTAGCTGGTAAACAGTAAACACAAGCAAGTCCAATCGATTCAGCGTTCTTAAATTACGGACACACAACGTTGTATAAGTTAACATATGTTACAGTCATAGTTAGTATCACCAACTAAATATTATAATGTACTACAGACACAAACACTGTTTGTCTGCCTAGGTGTACCATTCACAAAAGACGTACTACGGTACTAACAAAATAAACACCCTACCACCTGCGGCACCATCCAACCGCCCCGGTTACTTCCTAAGTGCTGCGGCAGCCTCCACTTGCCCCTTCTTTGTATTAACCGCTGAACGCAAAATATGTGCCGCATACTTCGTCCGCAGTTTCTTTATCTCACCTTCCTTTGCGCGCCCATTTCTACTGAAACTGCAGTCAAAAGGCACATTAAGCCCCATGAACTTCTCCATGTGCCTCATCAGGTATACACCACAATCTGTGCCATTGCCAGCCGTAGCCCATTCCACATCAAACCTGTGTATCTCTGCCCCACCAATCACAGCCGCCTTCGGATGATTTATGCTCTTTAGAAACTTCACAAACATGTGCTTCTGCAATAAATGTGTATATTGTTAGAAAAACACAGGCTAACAAAACAAAATTCACAGCTTACAAAAACCACTTACGTATTTATACGCCGTATCTTTCTTGTGGAAATCAATGTGATCCTTGCATCTACGCCTTCCTCTCTTTTTGTCACTATCAATGAGCATTATGGCAATATTTTTCAACTCGAATACCAACAAGTAGAAGTGAGCCCTTTCAAGTATAGGGAAAAAGACGATATCAAAGCTCTTGAAGTCCTGCTTCTTCTCATAAGATGGCACCGCAGCGACCATAGCTGACGAAAACCTTGCCATCCGTGTATTCTCATCACAGTTGTCATCATTGAGCATCCATGGAAACTATTTTTTTTTTAACAAGCAGCATTAGATAGATAAATATAACAACTTGAAAAAACGAACATACATGAAAATATGAATACTCATGAAGCTAACATACCACTGCCTTTGTGCTCACAAACAATCGAAGAGATGACCCTTCTGATTTCAACCTCTCCTCGTAGTTTAATACTTCAACCCAACAATCTACTATCGCATCTAACACTTGCATACCCGGCTTCAAAGATTTGAACATGATACGCGTTGCCTCCACATTAGATAAGCTTCTAAATAACACCTCACTGTAAAACGAACAACAAAGACAATGTTAGAATGCTTTTTTTACATACTTTACACAAAAATATATGTAATGCACAGGTTAGTAATTCTGTTACTTGGCAAGTGCGTTATCTACTTCTTCTTGAGGTATTTCTACGTTCTCTACGCCTTCCCCACGTTCTATCCTGTATAAACACAAACAGAATTGATATGTTACGCATGTTACAAAAGACAAACATTGTTGTTAAACATATTGATGAATAACGTTACCTATTCTGTTTCGCCACCCTCCTTCTGGCATCACCACCACACAACATATTCAGCCGATCCTCATCCATGTAAACATACTTCCACATAGCATCGTCATCCTTTGTCACCCCCTCGGATAAATCGACCCCCCTTATATGAAAAGGTGACTTATGAACATAAGTCACATTCCTCTCGCGTAACGGGTTTCGCTTCTTTGCATCAATGTTTGCAATCATCTGTTGACGCATCGCCAACGTCATGTGGTCATCATCAAAATCCATATTGCCACCCAAATCATATTCATTGTATATATTCTTTTGCGCGTCATATGAACTAATAGGGGACACCATTGGATATACCGGTGTGCTATGGCTTTCTGAGGTACCAACTCCATCCGCATCTGTATATGGATAGGTGTTTCTTTTTATGCTAACACTGATGTATATGAAAGAGATTATTAAATTACAATTAGTGGTGTGGACTTACCTATACTACTATCAGCATTCTCCTTTCCACGCCCCTTGCTTGCATCCATTCGTTGTTCCACAGACTTATCTACACACTCTGTAACACATGCAACAGGGAAATTAGTATGCATGTTCGTCCTTTGTATGTTTTAAAAACCAATCCTACCCCTACCTGGCTTAGCTGGCAAATCATTGATATTTGATTCTGCCTGAGGACCACCACTGGCAGACCCTGTAACATACGTCATAACCATTGTTAGATATAACTCGGTATCTGTTTCTAGGTTTGAATCATCCTATCAGAAACTGGGGATGGTGTACCTGATTCAACTGGTAGCGCGGTCATACCGGATCCCATTTTTGGAGAAGGAGGCACAAATTCTGTATCATACGTAACACTTTTATATACTTTGTTTAGAAACATAACTTAAACCTGATACAAACTGACCTGCTTCTTCTGGCTGTGTTAGGCCAAAGCTAAAACTTGGTGCATCATTCCCATCTGACTTTGTCATATATGGAAGGACCCAGGAGCATCCTGTAAACGTAATTAAAAACCGATGTATTTAAATAAAAATAATTTATATGCAACAGACTATTAGCGGTGTGGACTTACCTATACTATCATCAACCTTCTCCTTTCCATGCGCGTTGCTTGCGGGCAATCCTTGCTCCACAGACTTATCTCCACACTCTGTAACACATGCAACAGTGACATTAGTATGCATGTTTACCATTTGTATGATTTAAAAAACAACCCATTAAAACCCTACCTGGCTTACCAGGCAAGCCTAGCTCTACAGACTTATCTCTACACTCTGTAACACATGCAACATGTACAGTTAGTAAGCATGTGTTACCATCTGTATGGTTTAAAAACAACCCATTAACCCCCTACCTGGATTATCAGTCAATCCTTGGTCCACAGTCTTATCTCCACACTCTGTAACACATGCATCAGGGAAATTTAGTATGTTTGTGTTTTCCATTTGTATGGTTTAATAACGAACCCATTAACACCCTACCTGGCTTATCAGGTAATACTTGCTCCACATACTTATCTCCACGCTCTGTAACACATGCAACAGTGAAATTTAGTATGTTTGTGTTTTCCATTTGTATGGTTTAATAACCAACCCATTAACACCCTACCTGGCTTATCAGGTAATCCTTGCTCCACATACTTATATCCACACTCTGTAACACATGCAACAGGGACATTTTAGTATGCATGTTTTTGCATTTGTATGGTTTAAAAACAAATCCATTACCCCCCTACCTGGCTTCGCAGGCAAATCCTTGACATTTGATTCTTCCTGCGCAATCTCCCGCTGACCTGCTTGTTCTGGCGGTGTTAGGCCAAAGCTAAAACTAGGTGCATCATTCCCAGCCAAATTAGTCATACTTGGAAGTACCCAGGAGCATCCTGTAAACAGAACGTAAAACCACATTACTTGACCATGCTGGCAAAGGTAGAAATATATTTCATTTGTTTTTAGCGTACCCGCCATTGGGTCTTCGGTCTTGTCCGTTTGCGTTTCGGTAGGTGTTATTCCCACATTGCCTGTAAAACAACAAGTCCCTGGTTATCATTATCTATATACCCAGTTGCATATCTTAACATGAAATTAACATTTACTATACCTGTTTTTGCTGCTTGTTCATCTTTCTTCCCCGTATCTACAACCTGACTTGGTGCATCCATGGTTTTGGGCACAGCCTCTGCGTTTGTCTGGGAGTCTGTTTCACATCATGTAACAACATAGGTAAAACACGTATCATTCTATATGATTGCCTGTACTAACGGACTCTAAAAAATCATACCTTGCTCATCAGTATTGTACGTTGATGCTCCTGCCTCTGCTGTCCCAATTCCGTCACATTCTGAAACTAAGTATAACATTACCAGTACAATCTGATCATTTTCTCACTCTTTTTTACTACTGTCAAATACTGAAATGTCACAATCATACCTGTTTTGTCATCTTCCATTTGCACATCTACCGGTGTGCCCGCAACAATAGTGTCATCTTGAATTTCTTCAACCGTCCCTTCTTCGTTTAGATCGCCGCCTTAACATAATGTAACATACGTCACAACAAACGAAAAAGCACACACTTAAATATTTTAAAACTTTGTTAAACGGACACCTGGCCGGTCGTTCTTGGTGGGCAACTCAACTTCCAGTCCTGCAACATATGTAACAAATATGAAAAAAACTTTTCCCTGATCTTTGTTGTATATGCTCTACAGCTTTTTATTAAAAACAATATCATGTATACCTAGTTGATCGTTTTCTGTTTCTACCACTGATTGTGTGCTCACTAAATCCTGTTCCCTAGCATTTGGTGCCACATCGTCTAACTCATCGAAGCGAGTAAGGAAATATTATTAGTAAACAATTCCCACATTTATTTGGGTTCTACCTGCGCGTATTTAACAGATTTAGACGGCTTGTCTTATGATTACCTCTTTCTTGTGTCCCATCTCTTCCTGCTAAATTCTTCTCATGTGTTCCATCTGTTTCTGACACCTCTGCAAATTCACTTGTTAAATTCTTTGCAAGTTCATCATTTCCTGTTTAACACATGTTAATTACATAAGCATCTCCTGTTAACATATGTTAACCAAATGTCCATTTTTAAAACCACTTTTCCTTACCAAGTCCTGATATACCACCAGGATTGTTCTTAGCACTGTCATGCAGAGTCTTCCTGTATTGGCTTAGAATTGGACTTTCAAACGCCCCTCCCTCGTCCGACGTGCCCTGATTTTTTCTCGTTTTTGACCGTGTCAATGGCGACTTGTTCATTGGCGAATCACCCAAGTTCAAACAATCATCCTCCTCTACACAATATAAAAGACGGATGCTCAACTAATTTCCTAGTTTAGAAAATATTTTAGAGGTCAGAAACAAGCAACTTACCTACTGCAATGCTTTTTCCTTTACTTATTTCTTCTAACACATTGCCGATTTGTGCATCAGCTGTTACACGCTCAACAGATGCTTCCACATTCATCTTCACCATTTCGTTAATAAAATCATCGTACCTTGACTTCACTGCAACAACATCTTCTCTAGCTGGATAATCCTTACATAACTTACTGATTGCATTTTCTGCCCTTTTTTTGCTTCTAATCATCACATCGACCAAATCCCCTACTGCTGATACCCTTTCCTGCTTATAATAGGATGATTTAGCATACAATCCAATGTAGTTCATCAATTGTCCGTTTATAATACATTATTGTTACCAACCTGGACGCTTGGTTCATCTAACCCGACCTTTACATCGTCGCATGAATACAACGCTTTTAGCCTTCCCAGTCCAAACCCCCCTCCTTTTATTTCAATTTTTTCTCGGTCTCTTAACATTTGGAATGTCCAGAAACTCATAGGATCCATTGAAGTATCAACATCAAGCCCTTTGCATTTAAAACTATCCACATATAAAAGCTACAAATATAAAATCGCCTACGTAGTTAGTAACAAGTAAACAAATAGTGTCATTAACAGCAAGTAATTAAAAATTAACATGCGTAAATTGCAACATACCGTTAAAAACGTAAGTGGCCCGGTAAAAGGTGGATCCAAACTGTCTCGTCTCCAACCATTCTTACAACTCTTTAGTACCTCAACTACTAACTCACACCAGTCCATACCAGCAAAATCCAAGTCATCCGTAATATACTCGAGTATGTTATCCTTCAGACTGCCTTGTTTGTGACAGTCAATCATGATAGTATAGAAGCACATAATAAAATCCATACGGAAATCACAATCGTCCTCACCATTTGACCTTTTTTCAATCATGTCCACCATTTGCTTAGCAGATATAAATCGGCTTGGTGGGTACCTCTGTCTCCATTTGGCTACGCCTTCATCATGCGCTTCCCTACGCTCTAATGCGTTGAAAGACACACCTCCAATCGGTATGCCAAGGACCTTGTGCACGAGCTCAGCATCAATGCAAAGTGTCCCGGATGGCACAGTCAACTCTAAAGTTTCCTGGTTGAAGTTATCTACAACATAATGCCCTAATTTCGCAGGTATCCCATCCATTTTAAGATTTAGCAGCCTGCCCAACCCCATATCCTTCACTGCTAAACGTTGTTCTTCACTTAGTATCTTTATGCATCTTGTTAACTGTGCTGGTGTTGATCTAGTACGTATCCCCAGCCACTCATTCAACTTCGACCTTTTGCGTTTCCTACGAGGCTCGAGGTCGCGGTCATCATTCCATGTCTTGTCTACCCTCTCCCGTTTTTTTGTCTTCACTGCCTTCTCTTTTTTCCCCTTGTCTATTTTCGCTGAAACTTCTAATGCTCGTGTTTTTGCTCTTGTTATCCTAACTGATGCAGATGAACACAGATCATACACAGGGATTGCCTGCTTACCTGTTACACATGTAACCACTATCAGTTCAAACTAACTTTCCCCACGACATCAATGTAAATAACTATCTATTTGTTGTATCATCGTACCTTTTTTGTTTCGTGTGTCAACTTCACCAACTGCTATATCTTGGTCTGATTTTACATAACATACAAACACACAGCCCAAACACACAATGTAAGCAATTCAATGTTTACACCTGATTTTACACATATAACACCAAAACAATTTGCAAAAGCACAAAACACCTAACCTTTGGTTTTTGCCAATTGACGACGACGTCGGTTACAAAAAAAGGACAACTTCTCTTTCTGTGGTTTCACACTTTCATCATCATCTTCAGACTCTACACCACTTGACTCTCCTGAATAATCCTTATCAGAACCTTCATTAAATGATGGTCCTGCATCCTCATTATATGAACGCTGCACATTCGACGCCACTGGATCATCATTATGAG
The DNA here is from genome assembly GCA_032199755.1 of Ambrosia artemisiifolia. NCBI lineage: Eukaryota > Viridiplantae > Streptophyta > Magnoliopsida > Asterales > Asteraceae > Ambrosia > Ambrosia artemisiifolia. The sequence continues at coordinate 57,449,178 of CM063523.1, read as the reverse complement.
CCGAAGGTTTGGCAGTTCCTTTACGCATCCTCTTTAGGTTGATAAGTGGCGTATCCGAGTCATACTCTACATATGTAAAAAAATGGCACTTTAACTAAATTTACAGCAACCTAAAATTACATTGGTAAGATTAAAAAAGAAACTATTTTCATCACTATCCTACCTAGATGACGTTTTACATCTTTAAATTCAGAAGCTGATACTCCAATCCCCTTACCATGCCTGGTTCTTGTTGTGTCTGAAGACAAAACCACCAATTTTCTTTTCCTCCTGTCTCAAAACATCATTTTATAAATTACAATCTACTTTTCTAGTAATTAAAATATAAATTATAACAACGATAATTAACAAACCCGTCCAATTCCCCATTTTTGGTCTGTTTTACACCATCAATCTGCTTATCCACTACTAAATAAAATACAAATGACAACAACGGTTTTAGATGCTCATTGACGTTATGCCATAGACGAGAAACCCCTAATTTATACAGTCAAGAGACAGAAAACAACGAAGCAAGTACCTTTTAGATGATTTCTTCGAGGCCAATCGTCGGCTAAACTTAGATAACGACCACATGAATGATTTCATCGTTACCTCTGCAAAATCACTAAAGCTTTCGACGTTTTTGGAACAAGAAAGTAGGTTGATGCTTCAAATGGAGAGAAAACAGGGATGAAAATTTGAATTTGTGTGATGTTTACGAGTATGAGAGAGGGAAAGAAGTTATTTGATGGAGAGAGAGAATGAAGTGACTGTTATGGCAGAGCCATGCAGTTACCAAGCTTTCCCAATTGTCAAATTACCCATTTGCCCTTTTTTGTACTTCTCTTCATTAAAATATAGAGCATTTAATCTTAACCATTGATCTAGATTGATCAATGGTTGAGATAGGGTTTAATGGGTTTCTTCATTTTAGGTGGGTTTTTATTTAAACCTTCCCCTATATATATATATATATATATATATATATATATATATATATATATATATAGGATTTGGTTCAAATGAGAACCTTTCCCCAAATTGAGAACTGAGAGAACCATTCTGGGCCACACATTTCTCTAAAGCAAAAAATTTTTTTTTTGCAAAAATCGCTGCTTTATATGTAAGAAAAAAAAAATTTTAATTTTTTTTGTATTTTTTTTTTCAGTATACACATGTGTATAATTGCATTATACACATATGTATAATGCAATATACACATATGTATAACTGAAATATACTCATATGTATAGCTGAAAAATGCTATATACACATATGTATAATTGCTATATACACATATGTATAATTGACATATACACATATGTATAAATGAAAAAAAAATTCAAAAAAAATAAAAAAAAAAATTTTCCTTGCATAAAAATGTGCGATTAAAGCAAAAAAAAAAAAAAAATTTTTTTTTTTTTTTGCCTTTATATGAAATGTGTGGCCCAGAATGGTTCTCTCAGTTCTCAAATAGGGGTTGGTTCTCTTAGGATCCCTACCCTATATATATATATATATATATATATATATATATATATATATATATATATATATAGGAAAGATAAATTGAAAACCCCCATGAGTGAGAAAACTTAGAAAACTCATATAAAAACCATATAAAAATTTGTTTATTTTTTTTGAAGAAAATACACAAGGTAACATACATGTTTGTAAACATTTTGGGTCCAAAAATAAAATAAAAAACGCCGATGGGATACTTTTAAAAAAAATAAACAAAGTTTGCGTTATTAACATATGTTTTCAGCTTTTTAACATATGTAACAGAGCCGTTAACATATGTTTTCAGATTTTTAACATGTGTAACAGCGCAAATTTTGTTTATTTTTTTAAAAAAATATCTCATCGACGTTTTTTTTTTAATTTTTTTTGGCTTAAAACGTTTAAATACATGTATGTTACCTTGTGTATTTTTGTCAAAAAAATTATATGGTTTTTACATTGGTTTTCTCAACTCAATGGGGTTTTCAATTTACATTTTCCCTATCTATCTCTCCTATATATATATAAATGAGAACCTTTCCCCAAATTGAGAACTGTGAGAACCATTCTGGGCCACACATTTCTCTAAGGCAAAATATAAATATATATATATATTGCAAAAATCGTTGCTTTATATGCAAGGAAATTTTTTTTTTTATTTTTTTCAGTATACACATGTGTATAATGCAATATACACATATGTATAAATGAAAAAAAATTCAAAAAATTTTTTTTTTTTTGCCTTTATATGAAATATGTGGCCCAGAATGATTCTCTTAGTTCTCAAATAGGGGTTGGTTCTCTTAGGATCCTTACCCTATATATATATATATATAATACTCAGTTAATCCCACCAATAGAAAAAGCTAAGGTAGGGTCTGAGAAGGGTAAGATGTAGACAGCCTTACCTCTACCCCGGGAGAATAGAGAGGCTGCTTTCATTGAGATCCCCGGCTCGATAGTGGTTTTGTATCAAGCCTTGGACATAAGGCACATAACACTTAGCAATCGGGACAAACCCGATTGGTGCATGTACCCCCTTGTCTTTTGGCTATCAACGTCACCTCCTGATCCATGATTAACCGTCCGTCATTTTTAACGTTATCTTCACGAAATTAGTAAAATAACATTAAAATTAGTGTAACTTTACTTTTGCCCCCCGAGGGCCACACATATATACATTATATGTGCACAGCCGTAAGCGGGGCTATATGTGTGTGTGTATAAAACAGGCAACAACAATTATCCGTTTGTTTAATTTAATATATATGTATCTAGATATCTAAATAAAGTCCCCAATCTTTTAAAGCTGACCATTTTAAGAATCAGCCTAAGAAGTAACAAACGTGAAGACACTACAGCAGCAACCATTTAGATTTGGAACACCAATCAGCGACCATGAATCGACCAAACACTACAGCATCAGTTCCGTTTTCACTCTTCTGATTAGTAACTTCCAACCTTCGGTGTATAAAAATAGGCTAACAATACATAAAAACAAGAAAATCGGTGATATCACCGATATCATCACAGTAAAATATCAGTGATATATCAGTATCTCTGGCTGATATTATCGGTACCGAGATTTTCGCCTATATTTATGAACCGATATATCGGTGATATCAGCCGAGTTAACTGCTTAGAGTCCCTTTTGTGCGTTTCACGCCTTTTAAAACCAAGATCCACACAATGCAGAGGATGTCACCGAAGCTGTTTTGGAGAGTGCATATATCATGTTACGTCCAAGTGAACAACAAGAAGTAGTGGATTAATATTAGAGAAGTGGTGTGCATAACATAATAAGTGGAATATGGCCTTATCGGAAGGACATTTGTTTATTATTCATAACAAAGAAGAAATATACAAAAACAACCATACCCAATAAATCTAAAAAATAACAAAGCTATTAGGAGGGTCTTAGAAGAGCAGTTATTAGACACCAATCACAAACAATAAAAAAAACAATCAAACATAAAAAAAACATATAACTGCAGGGCTATCAAATAAGAACATGAGTGATGAAGGAGTAACGAAGTAAAGCAAAAACATGAAAGACAATCGCTCATACAGAAAATCTTAAGAGAAAAAAACTCATGAACAAACAACTTCATCATACGAGATAGAAAGAAATTGAAAACCTCATATTTCTGAAGGTAGTTCTTGATAGTTTCCGTCTCATGAGTTAGAAACCAACGAGCAGCCTCAACAATACCAAAATGGCCTTCAAAGTTTGTTTTCTCAGCACTTGAAGTTATGATATCGGTAATAAGATCGGAAATTGTACTTGTACCACGAATTCCCAGAATCACAAGTTTTTGGTGGGTGTCAACTCCAATATAATATCCCGGGCGCAAGACGTTAGAACTTGTCACCAATTTCACAATATTATCTTCCCTGAGCATGGTTTTTTGGGCCAATCCAGCTGCATTGTGCTTATATGCCCCCTCTGCTAATTCTAAATTGTATATAAAACTCTGAACCTACACAAAATTTAATTAACATATAAAAATGATGTTGGAATATAATTTGTTAATTGCTTTTTCTTTTTTAGAATTAGTGATTACCAGTGTGTCATTAGAAACTTGAACACTCTTGATATCCTCAAATGGACTCTTAGATGCGTGTTCTAAGTAAACCAGGTACAAACCTATTGTAATGTCACTCAAATTCCAATTTAAAACTCCATATTTACTCTTTTGTATGCTTGCAAGAATTTCTATGGGTGACTTACTACCGGGTGGAATATTGTTTGTATCTGCATTTCATGTATGTAAAAGTAGAATCAAAAGCGGCAACTTTTTGGTAAAAATTGCAAATAAAACATAAAAGTATTGACCACATAGCAAAAACAGACGCATGTACAAACCTATGGGAGGGTACCATCTACAAAACCGTAATGCTAGTTCAATTTTTGCCTTGAGCCTAGCCAACTGTAGCTTCCACTTGTTAATTACCGAATTCGACTCGGGTTGACTGCTTGATTTCTTTTCATTCTTTGACTTTTGTGATTCAACCTTTGACCAATGTGATTGAGAGTGACTGACTACCAGAGCCGGCCCTAGGGGTGGGCGAGCCGCACCCCCGGCCGAGGCCCGTTTTTATCTAGGGCCTAAATTTTGATTTTTTTCCATAATACATTTTATATATAAATATAAAGGATAATGACTCTTAACACAAATGTGATATGGTGGAGTGGTTAATTGGGAGCTTGTTTATTTTCTCGCGTGAGTTCGAGTCTCCTCTGCTCCAACCTTCATCATTAAATTCCTTTTGATGCTTCGAGTCTCTCCTATGCTCCAACCTTCCCCATTAAATTCCTATTGTTGTTTTTCGAGATGGTTTCATTTTTTTAGTTTGTACTAATTGTTATTTTTTATTTAAATTCAAAATAATAAGATGATAATGATAGAATTAATTAACGTTGAGGAAAGAATGTTTTCCTTAGAAGATAAAAATATGCATATCAATTTGTTAATGCATCACGCGTTGTGCCCTTAAACCTTAAGGTTTTTTACCGTTTATTATAGTGAGTACCAAAACCGACTGAGTTCTTGCTCGCCGTAATGTGCGAGATTGATTTCGTTAGGGTGTAAGGGCCTTTTTTTTACAATTCGTACAAGGCACTTTAATCCTCAGGACCGGCTCTGCTGACTACGTAATATGGAGGCCATTCATACGATTCTCTTTGTCTTAACATTTTAAAACTCAAATCTGCAAACACCAAAAGTGTATAATTTTTAATTAAAAACAAACATATACATTCAATCTTACAGTTAAGCTTTTGGATTATAAAATTCATGACACACTTGCTAAGGGCTCTTACTTGAAGATTTTTACAATTATAAAACAATATGTGTTTTAACATTTGGCAACGTTAAATTCATCTAAACTTCAAAGGTGGCATTTCATATATTAAACCTTAATTACATTATTTTAATCCACTTAAAATAATACTATCTACACAGTCAGTCAATAAACAGATCCCCATAATATTAATATACTTTTCTTATTTAAATAATTATTAACCATCCATACATACATTTGCTTTGTTTCAAACAATAACCTAATCTGCAACACATGAATAACTATCATACTGCAATCAATGCTCACATATTTACAAATCAGACCTCAGTAACTCGTATAACAATTTACTCGACAGCAAAATCATCACTTTAACGCAAGAAGCTAAAAAGAGAACAAGTGCGTACCTGTGGTAAACAACAAGCGTTTGGCGTATCTACTGGCGGCCATTGATAGCTACAACCGCAGCCTCAGCGTACAAGACCGTTTGAACTGATTTTGGTTAAACAAAACATTCTACAACCCTAATGATAAAGTTTGTTATAAGTAGTGGGCTTTTGTGTAAATGGGCTGGATCAGAATTGAGGGGAGGGGGGGGGGGGGGGGGGGGGGGGGGGGGGGGATAGTATTTGTATAAATTTTTTTTTAGAGAAAATTACACAGATTGTCCTTTAGTTATACCTAAAATTGCATCCTATGTCATTTTTTCGAATTTTTGACTCCTTATGTCCTTTGTTTTATACAGTTGTTACATCCTATGTCCTTTAGACCAAACACAGTTAAATAACTCAGTTAAGTTGGTCATGTGCCCCTCATGTGAGGGGCAATCCTGTCTTTTCACCCTCAAAAGGACAATCTGTGTAATAATAATAATAATAAGGACAATCTGTGTAATAATAATAATAAGGACAATCTGTGTAATAATAATAATGACAATCTGTGTAATAATAATAATAATCATAACTCTCTCTCTCTCTCTCTCTCTCTCCTCTCTCTCTATCACACAGCTCTCTCTCTCTCATTCTCTCTCTCTCTCTAACCGACCCTCTCACACTCTCTCTCTAAAACCACACAGAAACCATATATTTTGAGGGGTGAGGACGGTGGTGATGATGAAGACGGGGGTTTACAGAGGTTCGGAGGGGGTCCGGTGATGGTGGTGGTTCGACGAGGGGGTGGATCTGAATCTGATTGTGTTTCAGATCTGAAGAACAGAGGGGGGAGGACGATGGTGGTTCACGGTGGTGGTGGGTTTTGCAGAGGGTAGGACGTAGGTGGTGGTGGTGGTGGGTGGTGATGTGGTGGTCCGATGATGGTGACAGGGGAGAGGGGGGGAGGAGGAGGTTCGATGGTGAAGGTGGGTTTTCTGATGGGTTTTTGAGGTGGTCCGATGATGATGACGATGGTGGTCAGATGAGGGTGAGGGTGAGGGTGGTCCGATTATTATTATTATTATTATTATTATTATTATTATTATTACACAGATTGTCCTTATTATTATTATTATTACACATATTGTCCTTATTATTATTGTTGTTACACAGATTGTCCTTTTGAGGGTGAAAAGACAGGATTGCCCCTCACATGAGGGGCACATGACCAACTTAACTGAGTTATTTAACTGGGTTTGGTCTAAAGGACATAGGATGTAAAAACTGTATAAAACAAAGGACATAAGGAGTCAAAAATTCGAAAAAAGGACATAGGATGCAATTTTAGGTATAACTAAAGGACAATCTGTGTAATATTCTCTTTTTTTATATACGGTTTCGATCCCCCGAAAATGGTTTTCGACCCCCCGAAACTAGTGATTTCTGACCCCCGGTGACTTCTGACCCCCCAAAGTTTCGGGTCAAGTTTTACTGTGAATTACGAGTTAAAGAGCTCTTAATTTGGGACATCTGAAATAGAATCCCAAAGATATGCAACAAGATTATTTAACCCATATCAACGCATATGCAACGGGATCAAAAGTGCTCTCTGTCAAAATAAAGCAATAAAACTCGTGTGCGTGCAACCTATTTAATAAATTTATACGGATGTAGCTATGAAATTCTTGTCTAAGCCTGTCGGGTCAGCCCTACTAAAAAGGTCTATTATGCTTGGGTAGATCTAGACATCCTTAATGTTTTATAAATAATAATGTTTCTATTATGATTACAAAAACAATACCTTTTTAATAACAATATAAAATCTATTAGAAATGAATGATGTGTGAATCAGTACAATGGTAGGGGAAAGAGGGGTGCAAATGTCTGGTGGACAGAAACAAAGACTTGCTATTGCTAGCTAGAGCCATAGTCAAGAGTCCCAAGATACTACTACTAGACAAGGCTACAAGTGTACTAGATATTGAGTCAGAACGAGTGGTTCAAGACGCGTTGGATAGGGCCATGGTTAACCGAACCACATTGGTGGTCGCTCATCAGTTGTCCACCATCAAGGGCGCTGATGTTATTGTAGTCATCAAGGATGGAGTAATCGTTGAGAAAGGAAAGCATGAAAAGTTAATCAACATCAACGACGGATTCTATGCATCATTATCGCGCTTCACATAAATTCTTTTAGTTAGCTACAATTTTGTTCATTTATTGTCTATTTTCAAATAGCCGAAGAATATCAATGACGAATGAATTCATAATATGATTTTTTTTTCCATATAACAAGAAGGATGGGTAATGTAGTCACGCCTCGCTAAGGTATCGCCCTAAAACCATGTTTTATGCATTTAGGATTTCTTTTCATGAAAGTTTATGAACACATAATGCATTCTAGTTGGGAAAAAAAATTGTGTTGGATAAAGCTTTGATTAAGCTACACAAAGTCTTGTCAATCAAATGTGTTGTTGTTGGGTCAGATTTTGGTTAAAAGCGCAAGCGGAAAAACTGAGTCATGTGAAGATGGACATGGATATGTCGATGATTAAGTGATGACTTGGTTTCCCATCGCGCATTTTAGCCAAAATCAGATCGGAATACCAAGTTTGACATGGGAACACTTAGATGGTCCATAATGGAACACTAAATCAAAGTTTCAACATACAGTTTTTCTCCTACTTTTCTTTCTAGACATAAAATGAAAAGGGAAAAGTAAAAGAAATAATAAAAGACTAATCTGCACATAAAATGAAATTAGCATTATGCCCTCTTATATTGACTACATTCCACCTTAACAAAGTCTAGTTTGAAAAAATAAACACACATCATATATATGAATTCAATTGCTATTAATATTCTTCACGAGTTTATAAATTTGCTAGCAATTAAGAACCAGTGAACATTCCCAATCATATATTCATATTACAAAAACAAATTAAATTGTGGAGATGTGCAATCTGTTATTTATAATGAGCCATATAAGAAAAAAAAATGGTAGCTAACTAGAAAAGGCTCATGTGAAGTGCAACTACTGATGCATAGAATCTGTCCTTAATACTGATGATTATTTTTTCATGTTTTCGTCTCTCAATGATTACTCCATTCCGTCCATAATGCATAGAGTCCGTTCTTAATCCAGTGCACTTGTAGCGTCATCTAGTAGTATTATCTTGGGAGTCTGGACTATGGCTCTAGCGATAGCTATTTTATGTTTTTGTCAACCTGACATTTGCACCCCTCTAGTTGTAGAGGTTGCCAATTTGACTTACCTTTTTTTAACAGCTAAATTTTTGTCACCAATGAGATTTGGACCCTCACCACTTAGAAGTGCAAAGCCTTACATAAATATTTAAATTCAGTTTAAGTAGTTAAAGAAAATATTTAATAAAATTATATGCTTGGTTGATTAAAGTTTACTTGGTTTTCATTAATAATAACAAACAGATTTGATTTGATTTGATTTGATTTCAGTTGGTGATTTTTTATGTCAAAGCACGTGATTAACAAACAATATATTATGCATATTTTCCAGCTAAACAGATATCATGGGTTGTAATCTTAATCAAATTACAAATAATATTATTAGGTCGTTTTGAAAATTATATAGACTCACATATATGAAGTTATTATGAACTCATTTGCCATTGACATTCTTCATTATTCCCTTATTATATAAAATAAGCACACATCATATATATATATATATATTAACTCATTTTCCATTGACATTTTTCACAAGTTTTACACATTTTCTAGCACTTAAGAACCTTTTTTTTATTCCGATACATATTTTGATATTACAAAAACAAAAAAAGAATTGTGGAGCTGTGTAATCTGCTATTTTATAAGAAACAATAAAAGGAAAAATGGTCGCTAACTCGAAGAGCTCATGTGAAGTGCAACTAATGATGCATACGCTCCATCCTTAATGTTGATTAGTTTTTCGTGTTTTCCTTTCTCAACGATTACTCCATTCTTGACGACTGCAATGACATCAGCGCCCTTAATGGTTGACAACCGATGAGCCACCACCACTGTGGTCCGGTTAACCATGATCCTATCCAACGCGTCTTGAACCACTCGTTCTGACTCAGCATCTAGTGCACTTGTAGCCTCGTCTAGTAGTAGTATCTTGGGACTCTTGACTATGGCTCTAGCGATAGCTACTCGTTGTTTCTGTCCACCGGACATTTGCACCCCTCTTTCCCCTACCATTGTATCGTAACCCTGCAATTCACACATTATTCGGTTCAGCTTTGAATCTTATTAGTAGTAGAAGCTGCCATATTGATCCATCAGTTGATTTAGGTTGCATTTTTATAATCTCAAACAGATCAAGTCAAAAATACTAAAGGGGTTACAAAAAATACTACAGAAAAAAAATGTACAGGTAATAAAAAATACTAAAAGGGTTACAAATCTGAAAGACGTCTAAAAACTACTTTCAATAAACATCTCCTTTTTATTTGTTTATATTCAAATAGTTAGATTATTGTGACTCGCAGAGCCCTAATAGCAGGATAGGCTTTGCGATTCAAAAGGTGCAGCTTGTTGCCCGCTTACCCACCATCTAAATGTAACTTGTTTTGTCTTGGTAATGAAATGACATTTTCTTTCGAAAAAAAATTATAATAATAAAAGCATTACTCGTAATATATGCAACCCGTTTCAGCTGTACCAAATTTGACCCGTTTTAACCCATTACTCAATGTGAAGAAGACAAACCTGGTGTAAGCTACTAATGAACTTGTGGGCATTGGCCAACTCGGAAGCAGCTATAATTTCAGACTCGGTGGCTTCACCATCCTTTCCATAAGCAATATTGGCCCGAATGGTGTCATTAAACAAGACAGGTTCTTGGCTAACCAGCCCCATCTGCAACCTCAGCCACTTGAGTTGAAATTTGTGCAACTCAGTTCCATCCAATGTGATTGAGCCCGAATCCGGATTGTAAAATCTTTGTAAAAGTTGGATAACCGTTGATTTCCCGCTTCCACTCTCACCAACCAATGCCACCGTCTTGCCACTATGGATTGTTAAGCATAAATCACGGAATATCTCAACATCAGGTCGTGTAGGATACTTGAAACTGATGTGGCGAAGCTCTATTTCCCCTTTGACCGTTTCCAAAGTCAAACCCGATTCATCAGTTGGGTCAATCTCTGATTTTCGGTCCAGAATTGCAAAAATCGAGATAGCAGAGCTTTTAGCTTTACTTGTATCGGGTGCAAACGAGCTTGATTGAGACACTGCTAATGCCGCCATGGTTAAAGCAAAGAAAACCTTAAAAACATTTGTGAAGTTAGTTATTCCCGCCTCAACAAACCGGGCTCCCGCGTAAAAACTGGCTGCATACATACAGAAAAGTAAAAAGAACGAAACCCCGAACCCGATTCCACTAACTAATCCTTGTTTGATCCCTGTTTTCTTCGGGCCCTCGCATTTATTTCTGTACAGTTGCATAACTTTATCTTCTGCGCAAAAAGATGCTACTGTCCGTATACTCCCCACAGCGTCATTAGCCACCTGGCTTGCTTCCTCGTACATCAATTTAGCATCAGCGCTAAACCCTTTCATGAATTGCATTTGCACATATCCATTAGCACTCATTAATGGAATCAAAGCAAGAATTATCAGAGCTAACTGCCAGCAAGCTGTAAAAGCGATAACTAAACCACTGATAGCTGAAGCCGAATCTTGAACAACTTGAGCAAGCGCATCACCAACCAACCCACGAACACTGGCTGCATCAGTCGACAACCGTGCACCGATTGCACCACTTGAGTTTTCCGGCTTATCAAACCAACCAACCTCCATGCTAATCACTTTTTCATAGCATAATGATCTGATTCTTTTTATAAGTTTAGACCCAGCAACAGCAAACATATAAGATCTCCCGGGGGAAGCTAGAAACGACACAACTCCCAAGATTATAAACATTAGAGCCCAGAACCTTGAATCTGATTTCATTTCATGTGGGGGTTCGTAAAACGTTTTAATCATGCTTGAAAGCAGTATGCTAAAAATCGGGAATATTGTTCCATTAACAATAGCGGCTATGGCCCCAACTATTATTACTGGTAGTTCAGGTTTGTTGAGATATGCAAGGCGGCGGAGTGGGACTTTGGGTTGATTTTTTGAGGTTTCCTCTACTTCAGCGTCCACAGATTCTGCCTGGACGACACTGATTTGTGGTGGCAAGCCGAATGACATGGACATTGAGTGGCGGCGGCTGCTTGTTGACCCCCTGCTCAATGACCGCTGGTAGGATATTTTTCTACTGGAATGACTTCTAATTTCCTTACCCATTTCTGAGTTATCTTGGTCCTCTGAGATATGTTGTTTTGAATCTTTATTAACCTCTTGTAATTTTATAAGCTGAGAGTATGCTCCTTCAGGATCCTGGAGGAGTTCTGTATGTGATCCTGAACAAATGTTCAATTTAACAATTGTTAAACTTTTGATTTTGAGAAGGATTAACCATAAATGAACATTTTTAAAGAAGTTTATGAGCCTTTACTCTGACTTGTGAATACAAAACCGGTTATTTAAAATAGGCCCATATGCAAATGAGAAGGGATATGTGCAAGTGCAATTCTTGAATAACTGCAATTTGAAACAATATAACTATAACAACTACCTTTCTCAACCATCTTTCCCCGATGAATAACTGCAATCATGTCGGCATTTCTGACAGTGCTTAATCGATGTGCAACAATGACAGTTGTTCTATTAACCATTATCCTGTCCAAAGCCTCCTGTACAACTCTCTCAGATTCTGCATCAAGTGCACTTGTTGCTTCATCCAAAAGAAGGATTCTGGGATCTTTAAGAATTGCTCTGGCAATCGCAATTCTTTGTTTTTGTCCACCCGAGAGTTGTGTTCCATGCTCACCAACCATGGTGTCCAGTCCCTAATATATTATAAATAACTAATTTTGATTAAAATATGCAAGAAAAGCAGTGATATAAGGTCTTCCTTTATGAAAAAAGTTTATACTGGCTGACCACCACACATATCTGTAGAACGAAGTTAACCTTTTAGGTGTGTCTGAGACTGCTTATTGTTTTTTAAATTAGCGGTTTGAAATAAGCAGTTTCACACTGTTTATTCAAAACAATTTATTTCACTCGCACATGAGCGATTTAATCAAGCAATCCTAAACATGCTCATAACAAGTTATTGTAATATCAAAACACAATAAGCATATAAGCAATTTTTAGCAGCAACTACAAACCTGAGGTAGTTTATCGATAAACTTAGCAGCGTTTGCAAGCTCAATTGCAACTCTAATCTCATCCATGGATGCACCTTCTTTCCCGTACATAATATTTTCCTTAATGCTGGATGTAAACAAAACCGGTTCTTGGCTAACAAGACCGATTTTCTGTCTGATCCATTTTAGTTGAAATTCTTTAAGATTAATATTATCAATAAGAACCTCCCCTGCTCGAGGGTCATAAAATCTCTCTATTAGGCTGATCACCGTTGACTTTCCACTACCACTTTGACCAACCAAAGCTGCAGTCGTCCCACTTGGGATATAAAGAGAAAACCCACTAAATATTTCCTCATCAGGTCTTGCTGGATAAGTGAAATACACATCTTTTAGTTCTATGTCACCACGGATATCATTTAATACTTTCCCCTTTGTGTCATACGAATCTATTTCAGGCTTTCTGTTTATTGTTTCAAACATCTTGAAGGCTGCTGCCCGACCCGCAGCAAATGCACTCAAACAGGGAGATGCCTGCCCAAGAGACCTGGAAAATACCAAATTGTATGAGTGAAGCTCAAAGAAGATGTCAAAAAGGTAATCATCGAAATGTGCACATTTTTTGAATGGGTTAAAAGGGGTTAGCTAGAAACATTCTTTGTCCAAAAATATCAAAGTTTATCATTAATAGTAAGTACGTAGTATATAATTATGGATATTATATCATTAGTAATCTAACCTGTTGAATAAAGGAGAATTTGCATGGAAGGTATCTCACTTTTTAGCTTTAAAGTTACATTTTGATATAACCAACTTTTGAAACTTATCTTCCAAAACATATGTGTATAGTTGGATACATTTTTATGCAGAACATTTTAAAAGTTGGTTAATTAAAAGTTAAGTTTTGAAGTCTAATGCTTGTAACAATTTCCCCTCGAATAAAACAATTCATGAGGTTGAAAACTTGAAAAAGAACAATTTAGAAGACTTCAACACGTTTAACTTGTTCGACCCATTTTGTTTCCTATTATGCTAGCTATTTCCAACTAACCCGTTAAAGAAAAACAAGATCCGAACTCAAAATTGCTAATTTCAGTTGATTGGATGAAGAAAAAAATAATCTACTCACATGGATCCAGTCAGCACAGAAAAAATGACAGTAAGCACAGTGCCTCCAGTGTACCCCTTTTCTAATATCATCTTTGCACCATACCAAACAGCTAAAGAATAACTACAGAATATGATAAACATCATTGCTCCAAGACCAAGGCCAGTGGCCAGACCTTCATGAACACTGGAATTATAAGCATCAATAAGTGATTTATTGTAATCTGCAACAGCTTTTTTCTCCCCTGTAAATGAAGCAACCTAAAAGAAAAAGGAAACAAGTAATTAGTAAACAATCCAAATTATAAATGATGTAAAAGTTCAGATATTTTTATTTAGGTGCAATTTCTTAAAAGTGTTTCATTATTTTGAATTTACCCTTCAAAACAGTAAAAACTAGTTTTATACCTGTCCGTTGGACGGCTAGTACAGCAAAATTATACAAAAGGTTATAAAAGTATATATTTTTTTCTTTTGGTTTGCTACCACTACAATTTAAAACAACATTTGTTAAACTTTCAGTGTAAATTAAACAAAACCAGTTATAAGATCATCTTTCACTGAATTAGTGAACATTATGTGCTGAGATTATCAGCATATAATGCTGTTTTCAAAGTCCTTTATTCAGTGAAACAGACTGGATTTATATTAGTTACTACTTACTATGGAATGTATACATATAATCTTTCACTGTTCCGAAAACATATATACAATGTTATAAGATTACAAGGATATATATGACATTAACTCTTTCATTTAATTACCGTTCTGATAGATCCGATGGTCTGTTCAACTACATTGGCTGCTTTAGCATAAGCGGTTTGGCCCCGTGATGCCATCTTGGCTATCGTTACCGACATAATTGAACCAGAAATTACCAATGGAGGAATCGCGGACAACATGACAAGTGTAAGAAGCCATCCCTTGGCAAATGCTATCACAAAACCACCTATAAATGTTGCGAATAGCTGTGTGAATTTACCGACCTGGAAATTAGATAATAATTTATTAGTATTCAACAAAATTTATATATACATTGAAAATTAAAAAACTTATACACCAACCTTTTCCCCCATGGCATCTTGTATAAGGACAGTATCACCAGACATCCTACCAACAACCTCCCCTGTGTTTGTTTCTTTGTCAAAGAAAGAGACATCTTGTCTTAATATTGTTTTTAGATACAAATTCCTTATTCTTGCAGCTTGTCGTTCTCCGGTTATCATCCACATTGCCACCTCTACAAAACACAACATTTTTAGAACCATTAGACGGTATTTGGAGGTAAACAGGGGCGGAACTAGCTTGAAGCTGGTGCCGCGTCTGTTGCTACTCAACTTCGCGCGCGTAGTGGAAAATTTGTTTTTTTTTTACGATATTTGGAAAACGTTACTACTAAAATAAAAAAAATGAAAAACGTTACTACTGAAATTAATTTCTAGATTCGCCACTGGAGGTAAATATATGCTTTGTAGCTGTTTTAATCAAATAATCAACTGTTTTGTTTAACGATTTCTAATTATCCAAGGATGCACACTTAAAATGATTCCTAATAATCACATAACAGCTACTCATTACCCAGATTTGATACAAACTGGAACGTTGGATCAAGAATGGACGGTGAAGATGTAAGGACTTTTGATACAAATGACAATCAATCAATCATAACTCATTTCAGCTACTTAAATACGTAATCATCAGATAAACATTCTGATAAGGACTTATGACAAGGAAATATAACCAACTTAAGTCACCAGACATCTATTACTATATCTATTGTTTACATATATATTACACTTCAAAACTTATCTTTTAATGCACAGTAATTTTTAAATTTTTGTAAAAATTTTTTTACCATGTGTCGGCCATGTAACATCATATTATATAACCCACACCGCGTAAAAGGTTTAAAACTTATAATAGCAAACAACATACATTATACAATAGCAAGAACTAAAGTTCAACACATTAACAGACAAATAATAATAATAAAGTCAAATTTTAGGTGTGGATAATTTGTACTCACGTAGAAATGATGCAACACCACATCCAACAGCCAAATAAACAAACTTCAACGATACCTGTAGCAACACATTTCCATCTAGTTAGTTGATAATAATAATAATAATAATAATAATATTTGTTGGCCGTTCAAAAAAAATATTTTTGTTTAATATTCTTATTATAACACATAATCGCAAAAAACTACATTAAGATAGCGGCGGGCAACAAGCTGCGTCGACATCCCTTTCTGGACGACAAACCCTAACCACCTACTACTGCTAATAATAATAATAATAATAATAATAATAATAATAATAATAATAATAATAATAATAATAATAATAATAATAAGTAGTAGTAGTAATAATAATAATAATAAAAAAAATAATAATAATAATAATAATAATAATAAGCATCAAAACTTGATCATAACATACCTTGGAAACAACACGGACCACATCATCGTTATTCTGATTCTCACCAAAGGAATTCAATAAATCACCAAAAAGAATTGTCATCAAAGGCATACATACTCCATTTCCAACAGCACCAATTGTTCCAACAATCATTAATACGTAATCAGTGAAGTCAGCAAAAGCAAACAGCTTATAAAACGGCACCGTATCAGTACTCTCCTTCTGCTCCTTCTCCTTTTCCTTTTCCTTTTCCTTGTTTATTCGAGTGTCACTGGAAGTAGATGCCTCCGGCTTATCCTCACCATTGGCATTCATCATACCAATACGCTATCGCTTTACAACAATAATATAATAATAATAATAATAACAAACTCGTAGCTCTGCACCTGTGTAAGATGAGAATCAGTAAATCAAATTAAATTAATATATAATGTTTGTCTTTTAGCTTTGCTTGATTGATTAATAAGAAAAAAAAAACAAAGTAAGTGCGATCATGTGTCATTATATATTATTATTGTTATTATTATTTTTTTTTTATTATTATTTTTATTAAACAGAAACTAGAGTCATGAAAATGTGATGAATGAAAAGAGTTGTAAACATAACTATATTAGCTAACTTTAAGGTTTAGACGTCGCGTAAACGTAAGTCAAACGATTACATAAACGATCCAGATCCAGATCTGGATCCGAAACCGACTCCGAACGTGACTTATACAACAGTTATTTCGAATCAAACATACAGTATATATGCATACATAGAAACAACTGAAAAAAATAAAAATAAAAATAAAATGTTATGAAATCTGTACGAAGAGTTTTATTCCAGTTTAACAAACGATTATAGTCAGAACAAACATGAGTGTTTAATCGTTGTATAGTAATAAGTATTTGAAGATATTTTATAAAAAAAAGAGAGAGAGAGAGAGAGGAAGAAATGGAGAACTCACGAGTTAGTTTGATAGGGGGGGGGGGGGGGGGGATCAGATCAGAGCAGTGCAGAACAGATGCTTCGTAAAATGCGGTTGACAAAAAGGTGAAGAAAATTAATATTATTTTTATTATATATATTTGTGTGTGTGTGGGTGTAGAGTTGTTTTTCAGCTGTTGGTAATGAGGATGGCGGGTGGCTTTTGAAAATGTGGGAATATGAATGTGAACTTGACTATATATACAAAAGAAATGTAGAGAGAGAAAGAAAGAGAGGGAGAGAGAGTTTCCTTGTTGAGCAAGACTAGGTGGTAGTTGAATATGGTCAAAGGCTCTGCCGCTCACAAATTATAATATACAACTTTGGGTTTGAGAATAAAATCAAATCATATCTTTATTTACGAGTGATGTGAGAGTACAATTAATAAGCTGTTTATGTTTTTGTGTAAACTAGTTGGGAATTTGGTTAGTATCGATCTAGCGTATACACACACTACTGCAATTTAGTCGGTATTTATTTGGTCCATTTCAGTACGACAACGCTATAGTAATAAAAAGAACTCTCAATTAGCTAGGATATGTTTGGGATCTACAAAAAGAAAAAAGTGTGCTTTCAGTCGACATCAGTTCGTTCTAGGGCTGTTCAAATCGCTCGCTGCTTGTGGATCGCTTGTCGCTCGTTCGGAAAATGCTCGAAAAATGCTCGCTCGATCTTCCGCTCGGTTGTATATGAGCCGATCGGCTCGGTTCGGTTTGTAAATGAGCCAAGCACGAGCAAAGGTGCGCTCGGCTCGGTTCGGCTCGAATAATTTTTTATTTATTTAATAATAAATACACACGCAATTCACAGATAAACTTATGGCTTTATATATAAGATTCTATTGAATTTGATTCGGTATATGCAAACAAAATATAACCAGCCCACTTAACACAATAAAAAAAATTAACACTAGATTTAATAATAAAACAATAAGTCATGAGGTGACAGTCTTTACTTCTTTATGTTAATAGTCGTCCATCGCTAATTGTCGCTTGATATCACACTTACGTCACAATGCAACAACTGTTGTCAGACGAATGCTCATCACCTCACTAGCCTCAATCTAAGCCTCATTCTTGGACACTGGGATCTCAATATTAGTGTTATCATTGGACATTTTGACCTTAGTTGTCACCCGACAATGAAAACATCGAAGGAAACATCCCAATTTTATAACCGTCCATATTATTTTCTGCTCGATTCTCGCTCGGCGCTCGCTCGGAAAATTTGCACTCGAAGAATGCTCGTTCGATTTTCGGCTCGATTGTAAACGAGCCGCTCCGCTTGGTTCGGTTTATAAACGAGCCAAGCACGAGCAAAGCTCCGTTCGGATCGGCTCGGCTCGTGAACAGCCCTAGTTCGTTCGTTATATGGGTGGTACGGTACCGACACTCGATATAGAAACCTAAAGAGATATGCCTAAGAGGATATCAACACGTGTTTTACATTAAACGAAAGGTGTATAAACAAATACATCTACTAGTGTTGTTCAGCTGGTATTATTCAGTTTGTCACGATACCTTTATCGCATCGACACTTGATATAGCTTATGATACCTAAAAACTGCATTGCGGACACAACATTTTTTTCAGTGAATTTTAGACTGTTAAGTCTAGAAACCCACAGGCCCTACCCTTGTGGTGGAGTGGCATCCAGGTGAAAAGCGAATACGGGTGGCGCCGGTTCGACTCGGATGAGAAGTGAGGTTTTACTGATTATTCTACTGTTGGCCTTCGGGCAGGTGGATGTCAGGTTTTCGTGCATATGTGTTGTTCGAACAATGTCGAGTTGGTTCATTATGGTGAAGAACAAAAAAATCAAGTATATTTGATGTGTTTGAGGTTCTTTTATCGAATCCTTGATAAAGATAAGCGTGTCACAATGTTAAATTTATACATTACATTATTAAAATAAGGAGAATGTAAACGACGGTGAGACAGTTTTGATGACATATACGTTTGTGATTCGACCACTTATTCATAACTTGGTTTTGAGTAAAATGTTTGTCTAGACGTAGATAACAATACACACATCACATCGACATACTCACAATTTTATAAAACAATATATTTTATTAGTTATAAGCAAAAAGCAAAATATACTCAAAGGTAATTATATCTTATATTAAATAATAAAATCACTATTCATTTGTCTTTGAAAATTAACATATATATATAGGATAACGTACTTTTGTGAGTCGATCACTTATTTACAGAAGTAAAATTTATATCCAAACGTAAATAACAATACGCACGTCACATTGGCATACTCGGAATTTCATTAAATATCGTATTTTTAAAGTTATCAATGAAAAATATACTCAAAAGTAATTATATTAATAAAATATTCTAATATTTAATAACAAAATCACTATTCATTTTGTTTTGTGAATGAATACATAGGGTAAGTATTTAGCTAAATCTTAACTTTTAGAGGGTTAAGGCTATAAGGAGGGGTATAGCTTTTTAGAGCATCTCCAATGCTATGTACCGGACCTAATCTGAAATCCAAACTTCACAACTAGATACAAGGTTGTGTTGTAGGTGTTGAGTTGAACAAGTCCATCATATTCCGTCGGATTCATTTTGGATTGATGCGGGACCACACACACAAACATTGTTTTATTAATTATATTTTCTGTAAAATGGGGCTGTGATGTGGAGGTTTAATTGATTTAGCGTTGGAGGAAAAATTTAAGTTTTTTAAGTACTCCGTAAAAGCTTGATATAAAGTGGTATGTTAAAATGGCGAGTCTGAAACCAAACCCACCATTGTGATTGAAGATTTTTTTAAATAGCAAATGTTACATGCTCTCCTATACTATTACAGTAAGGCTAACCCATATTGAAGATTCTTTTTACTTAAAAAGTAGTAGTACTTGTCAACAAAATTAAATGGTGATCGTGTTAAAGTCGCGAACAAAAAGTCTGCGTAGATTATTTTTAGCATTTATCTATGTCTTCATTGTGTTAATTACCATTATTTATCTTTGAATTAACACACATATGTTAAAACATATTTATGGACTTTAAGCTCATATAAGAGTTGAAATTGTATGTGGTGATTATTCATTTGCAGTGGTCCAACTTGAATTGGGAGGATGTGGTTTCTCAATTGTCTAAGTCGAGTCGAGATGGTGTGCGTCGGCGATGGTCAGAGTGGTGGTTGGGGGAGGGGGGTGTTTCGGAGTGAGTGGTCAAATATCTCAGTGACCTTGATGGAAATTTTCACATATTGAAAGGATTTTGAATTTCTTCGCATCTTTAGGTATCTTGAAAAGTTATAACTTACAAAGGATTTATTTCATTGAGCATGACGTGTTGCTAATTACTTCGAGTAGATGTAATCACACGCATATTATTTGTCAAGATAAAAGTAGTTCACATCCCACTAGCTATGATATTTATGCTAAATCCAGTATTAATAGTACATTTCTATTAAGATAGTAAACGTAAGATAATCATCTCTTTAAAAAATCATCTCAGTTTAGAACTAAAACCTTCCTAATGAATTATGCTGTAAACGATGCCTAAGAGAATAATTTTTTGTTGTTATCGTTTTTTTAATCAAATAGAGAAGCTTCCAGACATGTAGAATCCGTGAAAAAGCAAATAAATAAGCCAAGTGGTTCAAGTAGACGAGTCAGAGTTTGATATTATTATTATTATTATTATTAAGATATGGAAGAAAATACAGAGGAAATGTGGATGTGGTATGATGCTTACGCATTGGCACACGCAATTCATGCTATATTTAAGAGCCCCACATAGTATAAAGTAACTTAAATCACTATTATTATTCTAACCCATTGTGCTTTAATATTATTTATTTATTTATTTGTAAATTTATTCATGGTATATTGTCTTTTTTCTCTCAATCAATCAGTTTTCCTTTTTGAATATTGATTTGAGACATTATCAAATATTTTTTTTTTTAAAATGGCTACTGATCGAATGCACTAACAATGACTTGTGTTAATAAAAAAGTATTAAAATAAGTAGTTCTCAAACTAAATAATATAAAAGCATATTATGTACGTTAGATGATTTAAGAAGGATTCACCCGTGCGATCCCACGGGAATTCGAATGCTTTGCTAAGCTATTACAACAAGTCGGTTTACAAACTGTATGGTAACGTGTAATTGCAAATTACGTTTATACGAAATATCAATTGTATCACATCTGCCAACAAGTTACACTAAAAATTACTACATTTTGTTTCTCATTATCAATTAAATAATATGTTTTTATATGTTTATCATTATTTTCTCTCTCTCCCTCACTCACAAACATTTTTAAAAAATATTAAAAAAAAATTAATGGATAAATATATAGATGAACTGTAACATTTTCTCTCTACCCACTTTTTAAAATATGAAGAACCCACTCATATAATGCTCCTAATTTATAAATAACAAACAATCTGAACCACATATAAGATGCAAATCATGCAAGATTCAAAATGCACATGAATTCAGATATTCATCAATGTACACGAGGGTGTTTGAGATTGATTATTCAAAACAGATTATGTTTTTTGGTAGCCAAAAAAACTGATTATCTGCGTTTCAAAACGTAATTTCAAACACTAAAAACTGATTATCTGTTTTCAAAACGCAAAAATTAAATTCAAAATGTAATCCCAAACACCCTCAATGTGCTATACGTAATAGTGCTCAACAATATAATATGCTTAATTTTAAAGCCAAACAAATATAGTGGTTAAATAATATTCTTGGGTCCGAGAAAAAATATATGGAATATTATAAGCCGCCAAGCAAGAAAGTACTAAACGGAGAGAAGTACAATATTTGAATGCTTGTTTGCCAAGCAATAAATTGGGAACGACTTCTCTTCTATTTTATTTTTTTTCTGTTGTTACGTGTCATGTAGCCAAGTCAGTTTGTAGAAAGAGTAAATTCCTTTTTGAGTCCCTGAGTTTTCTTGATTTTAACTACTTGAGTCCAACATTTTCATTTTTAACGTTCTGAGTGCTAGTGTTTTAAGTTTGTTATGGTTTGAGTCCAATTTTCTAACTCTGTTAGATTTTTTCTGTTAATATTTATGAAATGACTAAAATACCCCTACCATTAAAAATAAATAATTATTAAATATTATACTTTATTATATTATAATATTAAAAACACACACACACACTAGATCTCTGCACACACACACAGATCTCTCTCTCTTCTCTCTCTCTCACTTCTTCAATCGAACCAGAACCCATCTGCACACACCGGTCATCAAACCCCAAACCAGATTCCATCTGCTCTTATAAACATCATCGAGTCATCTTCCGATAACCATCCTTCTGTTTCCGAAGTGATCTTGATAAACCAAACCCTTATCTTGCTTCTGTTCAGAACCCGGGTCCTCCGGCACCGACCCACCAACCCGAACCACCCCTAACACACTCGCTCTCCTCTTAGGCCGTGCATCAGGCCCATCTATGCTGGTTCGCGAGACAGCAGCTCGACAGCTAGAAGAACGACGAGCAGACTGGAGCTAGAAACCGAACGTGCCGGTTAGGGTTTGGGTGTTGGGTTATTCGGTTCAGTGTTTGGTGCATGTGGCTCTGGTGTGGTTGGAGTATAAAAGAAGGAATAGGAGAGTAACGGGAGAAGAAGGCGATTTTAATGGTGGTGATAGTGAGGATGATGATGAGGTTAGGGTTAGGGTTAGGGTTGGGGCTTTTTTGAGTGATAATGAAATCAGGTGCGTTTTGTACATGTAATTGGTTCTGTTTAGTTTCAGTTACGTTATATGGTTGATGATTATATGTTTAAATGTGTTGATGATTGGTTAATGGTCGTTATATGTTTGTCTATGGCAAACCGGAATCTAAAAGATGCAGATCGATGTGGTGTAGTGGTGGTGATTTATGGTGCAGTGGTGGTGGGATGGTCAATGTGGTGTGGTGGTGGTGGTGGTTTATGGTGTGGTGGACGGGTGGTGAAGAAAGTGTGAGAGAGAGAGAGAGTGTGTTGTGTGTGAGAGAGAGCTTTAATATATATATATATATATATTTTATTTATGCATTAAAGACTTGTACGTTATACCTTATGCATTACAGAGTTGTACCTATGTGTAAAATGACTGAGATACCCTTATAGTTAACTGACTTGGTTAACGACGTTAGAAAATTGGACTCAAACCATAACAAACTTAAAACACTAGCACTCAGAACGTTAAAAATGAAAATGTTGGACTCAAGTAGCTAAAATCAAGAAAACTCAGGGACTCAAAAAGGAATTTACTCTTGTAGAAATAAAAGATTTAAAAAGTGGCATGACTTTGATCAACAACACTAACAAGACAGACTCTAAAGTATTAGGGAGTAGGGGCGCTTGTCATGAATCCCACGGGTACCCTACTACCTCTATGGTAATATGGCTACCGGTGGTACGGGTAGTGAGGCCGTGAAGGGTTTACATTTAAAAATTCTCGGTTGGTTAAATGTTTTCTTTGTTTTTTTATTGACTTCAAATATTGATTTAGTGTTTTTTTCTTTGCGAAAGTAAGATGATTAGAGCTTGGGCCAAGTATCATTATACTTGTTTCAAGAATAAAATGTTTATTATGTAATTACGTACTAAAATATAATCCCATAGCGTTATATAAGAAAATCACGTAACGTTATACAAGAACACGTAATCACGTATCTTATAACAATATTTTATTAAAATTAAGAAAACTATAACAATAGACTACTCAAGTTAAAAAGAATTAAATGTCTGTTAACATGATGTAATTTATTTTAAATTATCGTATAATTTATTTTAATTTATTTTACTCTCTCCGATCAAAATTATAAACCACAATTCAATGGCTTAGAGTGTCACCTATACTTCGTACAATTATTTACTCTTATATTTGAACCAGCCCCAAAAAAACATAGTGTGTTATGGGGTATCGTCTATACATATAATAAAGCGATTGGAGTGGAGACACATGTTACTTGGTGAGGTCATCCTCACCCTTGAATTCCCACAAAAAAAAAGGTTATAAATAACCCAATTAACCCAAGTTTATTAATTTTTAATCTTTATTAATATTTTTATCTTTGTTATTACTTTATTATAAAATAAATAAAAATCTTATGATTATCTTAATTTTCTATCTCGTATGAAATCATATTATTAAATCAAAATTTCATGTTTATCTCTTATTTATTTACTATTAATTTTTTAACTAATTCTTTTTATTTTTCTGCTTATTAAAACCGATTTAATATTTTATTAATCCAACCTCATGTATATTAAATTTTATAACCTAATAATAAATAAAAAATAGACAATACTTGTTATAACCCGTGTAATATGCAAGTTTCTAATAAATTCTTTACACTAAATGAAACAGTAAATGAGAGTTATGTTTTCATCTATAACAGAATAAGTCAAAACCATTCGTTTCTAAAGAAACTACATTTTTAAGACAATCGCCTCAATCACACGCTACAATTGTTGCTTTTGTTTTTGTTCCTCATCTAAACGTACATTCTCTCTTTAATATACATTTTTATTCTTATTTACATGATTAAAATTGTTGTGTACATTAATTTCTATTCTACTTCGTAACACACATTTTGTCACTTCATATTATATTTGTTTATCCCGAGAATCTCCCGGGATATAACCTGGTTATACTATATATTTAAACAAGTGAGACAAATTTGATTTCCTAAGTCGTGATACGTATTCAAACCTACTTTTAAAAACTATCAAAACTTAATTTGCCTGTTTTTTAAGGTTTGAAACTTGGTTGGAAAGAAAAAGAAGTAAAGTCAAAGGAGATGAATGAGGGTCCAGTCCAGCCAACCTGGGTTGTAGTGGAATATAATCACCCGTTCTCGTTGATTAAAAGTTAAGTTCATCTATTTAATTATATATGTATTTTTCATAAAACAGTACATGAAAAGTTAAAAGAACATTACTTATCATTGCATAACATGTACTCATCCTTTTTGACATTAAAATACGGATTGTGTTTAATTCATGATCATCTTTATTGACTTTTTTTACGGCTAATTTTAACTTTAACGGTGCTTAATCGAACCCTCCTTTCAGGGAGCCCACTGCTCCACTCCGGTTAGACTATCGGGCTCACGCTGACATCAGAGTTTGGTCTGACGTACACTGGGAAACCCCATAGAAATCAGCCCCACGCAAGGGAAGGGCATGCGAGTTGCTCTTTTTGGAAGTCGACCCCGGGTCTCATGGGTAAACCCAGGATTCCTCAACCATGTTGCAATGACATCATTGGCAATCTTTATTGACTTATTAGTAAATGTTAACCCGCTTATTGTTGCTAGGGTATTGATGTGGCGAAAAATTTATTAAGCTTGGTTTGAATAAAGTTCGTGAAAACATAGAAAAAAATAGTTATGTCACAGCAATATATTTATATTCAAATAAAATTTGTACGCCTTGAGTTAGCTTTGACAACTTTGACGTTTATGATTTCATGACTTGTACACTATTATATTATGCCTAACTCCATTTTAACAAAATTTATACTAAAATATAGATAAAAATATACATGTCAATACGTTAGCACATTATATTCAGAATTTTATAAGTTTTTGAGGGGGCATGTGGTAAAAAGGATGATTGGTAAAAATAAAGAAATTATGAGAAAACAAATGTAAACGTATTGACAAAAAGGGTAAGTGTAGTTAAACTTGAGGGAGCCATATTGTAACTTTAAATTTATATTTATTACACCATGCTTCAAACGTTAGTGCAGTTCTTCCCGAAGGGTATGGTCTTTTGAGTGAAACAGAGAGATCTCTATTCCCGCTTCTCCGAATGAACATGATCGAATAACTGTAAAATAGAACATTGTTAGGATTCGTCACAGGATTGGGGGTTTTCCTGTGACCACCCCCGACGTGAGAATAAGTATCGCTTTAAGAAGTCGGTATTATGAGAGTATAGAGAGTTTTTGTATATCATTTGTTTTACCTGGGACCTCTTTTTATAGTTGAGGTTTTCTGCTTACTGATAACAATGCGGAGTCGTCTCTTTGTCATCATACCTCCGGAATAGGAGGAGATAACTCTTATCGATTATCAACAACCCGTAAAGAGCTCCTTGGTTGTTTGAATTATCAGATTGGCTTATCAACCGCCTACTAGTATCGTTTAAACTGATTGGGCCAAGTGTATTGGGCTTGTTTTGGTGTGGGTCAGTCTAGTTGGACTGGACCCCCACCTCATCAGTTGGCACTTACAAAGGGTAAAAAAAACTTGCAAAATGTAGAGTGTAAGAGTGTTCAACGAATTGAATAATAAATTTTCGAATTAATCGAATCGAATTCATAGCAATGTTTCGACTTCGGGGGGTGGTTCGTTTTTAGTAGATTATGTTCGTCATAAAGAAATAGGTGGCGGCGCAGCTTGTTGTCTGCCTGCCTGTCTGCTATCTTGATGTAATTTTCACTTTCAAGTATTTGAATAATAAGTAATTTAAACCATTAAAAAATTAATATTTTTTAACTAAATTAATTTGTATTCGATTAAGATTCGACTAATTTGATTTGTATTTGAAACTCGAATTTGAATTAATTCAAATTCACCATAAATAGGTGGTTTGAGGTTCGATCTCCACAGTGTACAAGTCTAACCATTTAAAAGTACAGAATCATCATCATCATCATCATCATCATACTCAGTTAATCCCACCTATAGCAAAACTAAGGTAGGGTCTGAGGAGGGTAAGATGTAGACAGCCTTACCTCTACCCCTAAGAATAGAGAGGCTGCTTCCAGTGAGACCCTCGGCTCGAGGTGGTTTGGTATCAAGCCTTGGACATAAGGCACAGAACACTTAGTAATCGGGACAAACCCGATCGGTGCATGTACCCCTTTGTCTTTTGGCTATCAACGCCACCACATGATACATGATTAACCGTTCGTCGTTTTTTAACGTTATTTTCACGAAATTAGTAAAATAACGTTAAAACTAGTGCAACTTTACTTTTGCCCCCCGAGGGTCACACATATATACATTATATGCGCACACCGTAAGTGGGGCGTGTTAAAAAGTACAGAATGAATAACTTAATTTCAATAATTGGTTTAGAAGCTACAAGAACATGACATAATATGTAGTATAACTGTCAATTTAAAATGTTATCACAAATTGTTGACAATAGCTTTTAGTGGCAATAATTATATAAGGTATCATGTCATCACTTAGTAAATAATCAATAAAGATTAACTGAGAATATGATCTATACACAAATCTATCAAGCTGACTTTTATTTAAATATGTCACCTTTAGTGAAAGTCGTGTGTGGAACAAAACATCTATGCAAGATTCATGACCAATTAATGGATTTTTATATACATCATTGAAAATTACTTGTATCATCAAAGGCTAGTAGTAGATCATTGAGGTATATAGTAGACGATCTATTTTGGGTGTTCTTCTTGGTTGCTCGGTTTTAGGAACGTCGAATCTATATGTTTTGTTCAACCCATCGACTATATAAAGCATGGTTTACTTGTAAGTAAGGGGTTGTGTTACTATGAGGAGGGCTAAACTAAGACATCTCTCGGTTTCCCTTGCTTCTCTCAAGATTGGGTATCTCGGGCCCCACCTCCAAGTCTCCAAACATACAGTAGTCTAGGGGTGTGCAAAATGACCCATAACCAAATTTTTTTCGGTTATTCGGTTTGGTTTCTAACCTTATCCGAATTACTTATTCGGTTTTTCAGTTCGGTTATTGGTTCTAAATTTCTTGTTTATTTCAAAATAATAACCGGTTAAATCAGCTAACCGAACCGAAGAAATTGATTGAATTAGGTTTGTTTTGACACATTACTAATTCAAAGATATAAATTCAAAACCGAATAAAATGATGAACCCCTACCCACACTCAATGCATATCAATATCGCGTATTTGCGTTTCCACATATTGAGTTGACCATCTGAACTGGTTCTCGAGCAACCTCGACACTCATTCTAACTAGTTACCTTAGATTTTTGTAGCTTAACTTTAGATTCAAATTTGTGATGATATAATCCAAGGATTTAGCAAACAATTTTGTATCGGGCACCTTTTAATAATTTCTAAAACGGCCTTAAAAGCGAAAGAACATAAACTATGTCTATTAGACTATCTCCAATGCTAAATGCGTCCTTAGGCACCCTTATGTGCCACATCATCTGCCGCATAATATCCTTATAAATCCTTAAAAAACTCAATTTCATCTCCAACCCTACAAATATCTTTACCATACTTAATTTCCACCTCATCACCTAACCCTACAAATAATATTTAAATAAAACTTTTCTTTTTTAACATTAGGCCCACCTGATTGCATGAACTGAGGCAAACAGATGCTCTTGTGCAAGGGCACATCACTTAAGGGCTCTTTAGGACAGGTACACTCCAATGCTAAGGGCCTCCAAAGATGTCCAAGGGCTTGATCCCCAAGGGCCCATTGGAGATAGCCTTACTAGCGTTTGTACAAAAGCTGCAAAGAGCTTTGATATAACTCTTTAAATAACTTTGACTATGTCCAACACTTCTAGCCCAGTTGGTTGAGGGCCTAAAGTTTCCTATGGGAGGCTTGGGTTCAATTCCCACTAGCTACATTTGGAGGACATTGGTGGATGGGAAATGAGGGATGACCCAGCCATTGGCTTGGGTTCGAGTCCTGATCCCGACTGGTTTTACCGATTATTCACTGTCGTGCCTTCGGGCGGGTGAGTGGTCGGGTTTTCCCGGGAATTGGTGGCAATTGGTGGCCCGGGTACTCTCGAGTACCTGATTCGCCAAAAGGGTTCCCGAGAGTGCTCGGAAATTGATTCGTTGGCCGTTCAAAAAAAAATTAACTTTGACTATAATTGCCACTTAGGTTGTAGCCCAAAAAAGACCCAGTATCAAATCCTATGCAATGTGAAATTAGCCATTAAAAAAAACTTTAACTATAATACAAGTGACAAATATTGTACTTTCAAATGTTTTATTATGTAATCATCGTTTTATATTGGTCCTGTTTTTAAGACTGCTCGGTGTGCAGTCGGTGAAATGAACCGGGGAGGTGAGGTGGCTTCGGGGAGGTGGGGGAACACCGTGTTATGGAACAAATTGGTAATCAAGAACAAGATCGATTAAAGAGAGAAGAAGAACACAAGAGGAAGAAGTTTTACTCAAATCAATCGATGCTTATTCTCATTTCAGTCTCAATGTTATATACTGAACTAACCAACAGTTAGTTTAGTTCTACATAAAGACCCTTCATCTATTACATATTAACCTAATAGACCCTATACTATTTTGACTCGTAACAATACTTCCCCCTTATAAGACTTTTGACCTCAAAAGTCAAAATAGTAATAAGAGACCCACTAATCATAGGTATCAAAGACAAAGGCCTGTACTTTATTCCAGCAGTGAAGACCACAACAATATTCGCCAAAGGTAATGCGGTATAAAATGCAGGAACGACTATATAGGCTATGTATCCAACTCGAAGAGGATCCCCAGAACCATAACCAATAAACATCCGATGATATATCGACCAAACTTCACCACCTCCTCCTCTAATTAGCCTTTTCTCTTCAAAGACTTTTGTCCTCAAAAGTCCGATATATCATCGGATGTTTATTGGTTATGGTTCTGGGGATCCTCTTCGAGTTGGATACATAGCCTATATAGTCGTTCCTGCATTTTATACCGCATTACCTTTGGCGGATATTGTTGTGGTCTTCACTAATTAGAGGAGGAGGTGGTGAAGTTTGGTCGATATATCATCGGATGTTTATTGGTTATGGTTCTGGGGATCCTCTTCGAGTTGGATACATAGCCTATATAGTCGTTCCTGCATTTTATACCGCATTACCTTTGGCGGATATTGTTGTGGTCTTCGCTGCTGGAATAAAGTACAGGCCTTTGTCTTTGATACCTATGATTAGTGGGTCTCTTATTACTATTTTGACTTTTGAGGTCAAAAGTCTTATAAGGGGGAAGTATTGTTACAAGTCAAAATAGTAATAAGAGACCCACTAATCATAGGTATCAAAGACAAAGGCCTGTACTTTATTCCAGCAGTGAAGACCACAACAATATCCGCCAAAGGTAATGCGGTATAAAATGCAGGAACGACTATATAGGCTATGTATCCAACTCGAAGAGGATCCCCAGAACCATAACCAATAAACATCCGATGATATATCGACCAAACTTCACCACCTCCTCCTCTAATTAGCCTTTTCTCTTCAAAGACTTTTGTCCTCAAAAGTCCGCATATGAAAGAAGTTCCCATAATTTGAATAATGGAACCAGGATCCCAAACCCACACAGTAACATCTCTGTTCTGAACTGACCCTTTAATCAGCTTGACTAGATTTATTAAGCTGAAAACTTGTAGATCAATTGCAGAACTTAACTCTCTCATGGAGCCATTAAGTTGCATGCTCTCATTAGAAAGAATAATATCATTCTCTTCCAAATTTCTTGAATAAATGCAACATGTCCCAAGAGGTGTTAATAGTAAGGACCCTATTTCTGATTCCAAGCTGTAAGGACAACCTGCCACATGTCCAGGACACAAATAATTTGGTTTCCTAACTACTAAAGGAACCAAATGCGCATCCTCTCTATGGATATTTATACTGCAGTTTTGAACCAAGGTTATCCATCTCCACCCGGTATCAACCCAACCCGTATCTCTTTCAATATGTGGAAGCATAAAGGATTTCGTTTTACTTATAGCCTCGATTTGAACAATTTTAAAATAATCCATAGAAACTAAATCAACTTCTCTTTGTTTCCCATAAAAAAACAAAGAATTTAGGAACCCATCTAACAAAGAATCCATTTCTGGTTGTTGACTTATTTCAATAGAATAAACAATATTATTTGCCCAAGGTTCTGTTTCTTCTCCAAACTTCCATAAAGAGTCATGACTCCATGTTGCACCATTAGGCATTCCTGGTAGTAAAAGCATATAACTATTTTGAGGTTCTTTTTTCTTATATTTGAACATCAATTTATCAACCCAGTAAGTATGCCATCTTACTACTTGCATGTTGAGATCATTAAGTTTGGTTTGACATCTAAAAATACCCACATATCTGGTTCCATCTCTGTCCTTTTCTTTAGAATCATCACTAATATCTTCCACAAATATATCATTTTCCTTGTTTGAATTTGTTTCTTTATTGTGTAGGTTGCCCAAAATCACCTCATTTTTGTTCTCTGACAAAACAAGTGAATCCTCCACCGGAATAGTTGCAATATTATAACATATATCCAAACTCATTTTATCTTCAAAAGTTTCAACCATTTGACTATTGTTTTCATTTACAAATCCACATTTTTGATTACTGGGTTCATGAACATCTTTATGTTCAGCAATATTCCCAACCCTTTTAGGCGTTTCCTCAAACACCTGGTGGGTAAATTCCATTTTTGTGAATTGGGAAGAATATGGTGACTTAAAACCTTCTTCACCACCACAAGAAGATACAGAATCACTTTTGTTTTGTAAAGTACAAGTGGTTACCTCAGAATTTGATGATTCTTCTTGATTTGAATCTAAATTGAGAGCTCTTTCACGTAATCTTGCCATAAAAAACGCATCCTCCAATTTTATCCCTTGGCCTATATTGTGATACCCCATAAGAAGATCACCAATTTCTGGCTTAAGTCCGAAAATGAAAAGGTATGTTGCATAATCTTCAGACATTTCTTCAGAATTTTTAACTTGATTGAATAGAAATTGGAACTCCTCACAATACTCATTAACGGTACCTTCTTGACGTATTGACATAATCTTTTCTAAATCCATTTCCATGTTGTTCTTGATTGTTGGATGCTGCTGTGAATCACCCGAATTGATGGTTGAACCCGTTTCTTGCCCTAATTTTGATTGTTGCGTTGCAGTAGAACCCGAACCCTAATTTTGATGTGAAACCTCTGTTGAATGAACGCTATGTAAAACTGATTGTTGTTACCGATTTTGATTTCTGATGATTAATTGTCAGTGAGATAGGTTTAATACGGTTGAAAGAATGATGAGTAGAAATGGAAAGATTGGTGGTGGTGGTGGTTATGGTGGTTAATGTGGTAGTGATAAGGAATTTTATGGTGGTTTGTTGCAAGAATCTGATAACCCTAGGTCAGAGGAAGGATAGCTCTGATACCATTGTTATGGAACAAATTGGTAATCAAGAACAAGATCGATTAAAGAGAGAAGAAGAACACAAGAGGAAGAAGTTTTACTCAAATCAATCGATGCTTATTCTCATTTCAGTCTCAATGTTATATACTGAACTAACCAACAGTTAGTTTAGTTCTACATAAAGACCCTTCATCTATTACATATTAACCTAATAGACCCTATACTATTTTGACTCGTAACACCCCCCCCCCCCCCCCCGTTTTTTTTTCGGGGAAACCGGGGAAAAATGCCCGTTGTCACCGAGCCTCTCTATTGGTTGATTTTATTATATATATTTTTTTAATTAAACTTTATATAATAAAAAATGAAGGGGGATTGGGGGAATACCATTTCCAAACTTTGGGGGAGAAAATGGGGGAAATGATGTGGCGCTGATGTGGCACTTGGGAGAGTTGGGGGAAATGGGGGCACACCATATAGTCTAACACAAAGTACTCAATACCGATAATTTGGAATGATTACAAATAGTCAAAGAGGCTTCATGGGTTACGAACCCATTGTTTTCAATCCGGCACGACTTTCAAGGAAACATCATGCATAGAAAAGTGTATCAACAACATTAAAGATTATCATCTCTGACAAGTGACATCAAGTTAAAGGATCTCTTGTTATGTTGGTAAATCTCCTCATCTATAGGAAAGTGGATCATAGTCTTCACGTGAAGATATCATATAGAGATCTAAAGATTAAATGTGGATAACTTATTTGCTTATTTTATATATTAACAATTAATGTAACGTAGAAACTCATTCATAGTCTAGAGATATTTCATATTTGTTGAGTCTTAATCGACAAGTAAAAGTTTATGGGTTGAGCATCATCCATTACCATTTCAACATTAGCGTAAGCAACTCTGAGCAGATACTATGGGGGTGTTTGGGATTGCGTTTTGAATCTGATTTTTAGATTATTGTGTTTTGAAAACGTAGATAATCAGTTTTTAGTGTTTGGGATTGCGTTTTGAAAACACAGATAATCAGTTTTTTAAGCTACCAAAACGCAATAATCTATAAGCAACTTCACCCCTGCTTTTTCAAAACGCATAATCTGTTTTGAATAATCAATCCCAAACACCCGTTTTCATACTATTTGTAATTACTGATTTAAGCGTTTATTAATTATTATTATTGATGAATGATAGGAAAGTTAGTTTAAAAAATAAAAACTATCTCTTTCTTAATAATAATAATAATAATAATAATAATAATAATAATAATAATAATAATAATAATAATAATAATAATAACTATTACTTTATTGTTTGAATTTTTGTGATCCTTAGGGGATAAGGTACTTGAATCTTGCCCTGTTGCCCATGTTATGCTATAACAAGATTGGTTAGCCTTAACTCTAGTACATTAATTTGGTAAATTTTACAAGTCAGGTTATTTACTGATTACTGAGTTGCATTTGATCATCATAATTTAGCTATGTCATCTTTTATAAGTTGCATGTAACAAGAATCAAATTGTGGCATGTTCAATTTCTTCCATTGTAACAAAAATCAAATTTGTTTAATGTAAGTGACCCAATAGTCCATTATGCTCATCAGTTTATGTATCATTAGCATTAGCATTGTCCTTGCATCTTTTATAAGTTGCATGTAACAAGAGTAGATCAGTAGCCCCCCCCCCCCCCCCCCCTCCCGTGATTCGAGAACCAAGCTTCGCCACTGCCCAAGTCAATGCAATATCACAATAATTCATCAATTATTACTTTATTATCGCTTTCTCATTAGACTAGACATGAGACATGAATCCATGTCGATTTTATATGTTCTACAGTTTTGCTTATAGATTTGGATCGAAAGTGATTAAACAAACAACTCTAAATGAATCAACTTACTCTGAATATATAGTATGTTTTCATCGATTTAAAACATCGATAAGCCTAAAGATATCTCAATTTCTGTTTAATTGAGATGAATAAATCCCAACTTGACCGCATAGGTCCCTAACGTGTCATGTATTGTATTCAATAAGACAACTAGGGCTGTACAAAACGCTCGGCGCTCGCCGCTCGTTCGGAATTTGCTCGGAAATTTCTCGCTCGATTTTCCGCTCGGTTGTAAACGAGCCGATCGGCTCGGTTCGGTTTGTAAATGAGCTAAGCACGAGCAAGGGTCCGCTCGGCTCGGTTCGGCTCGATATAATTTTTATTAGTTTATTATATATATAATTATGTATATACATATTAGTTACAATTATATTTATAGTTTTATACATAGTAATCTATTGGATTTGGCTCAATATATGCATATATACAATTATATTTATATTTTTAGTTATTGGTCTAGTCAACCCAATGATAACTTAACACCAAGTTTGATTGTAAACCCTAAGTCGTGAAAAAACATGCTTGACTTCCTGTTCCCATTAGTTGTCCACGATCAATCATCTTCCGCTATCAACCTACGCCACAACACGACAATCGTTCTCTGTAGTATGCTCATCACCTCACAGGCCTTAACTAGAGCCTCATTCTTAAACGGTCGAACCTTAGTCATCACTAGGCAACGAGAATATTAAAGGAAACATCCAAAATTTATGGTTTTCCGAAAACACTCGCCGCTCATCACTCGCTCGAAAAAATGTGCGCTCGAACAATGCTCGCTCGGTTTTCGGATCGATTGTAAATGAGCCGATCGGCTCGGTTCGGTTTGTAAATGAGCCAAGCACGAGCAAAGGTCCGCTCGGTTCGGCTCGGCTCGTGAACAGCCCTAAAGACAACAATGACTACTATCAATTTTCAGTTAATGATTAATGTTTGCCATATAAAGAAGGACATCTCTATCATATGAAATATTGAGAACCAATCGAATATCAAGTCTAACAACATAAAGATATGAAATACAGTATTAGGTTATGATTTTAAATCTGAGGCTTGTTCTTTAGCAATCAATCTACCAGAGTCTAGAAGCCTAGAACAGAGTTGGGTCCATATTTTTTGGCCTGATTCTTCTTTAGTGCAACTATTATGAATGGTGAATGTACCGACTACTGAGCTATCTAAATACGTGGGTGTGATTGAATAAAATTCTTGGCCTTTCAAAAAAAAATGTTGGAGATTAAGTGTGTTGATATTTCAAAATAAATTTTTTGAACGACTATTTTTGTTGGCTCCGAAAACGCCCACTACCTCCTTCAGGGCGAGCAATTGCTCGCAAACACTGTCCAAGTTTAAATCCTCCCTACTGATGCTTACTCCTATTATGTACAATTTTTTACACTAAGTAAAAAACCACTATGAAAAAACCACTGACCACCCCACCAAAGTGGTGATGGCTATATCAAAATAATTTAAATGATGACTAACCAGCACGAGTAGATGACATTGACTATGATTGGTCGTTAATATCATCTATGTTAGTGGATGTACATTACTAGAAAACAGACTTGAGAGCATGTGTAGTGGGGGGCTTTATATATGGAGCCCCCCTTCCTGATTGGTTCATGTGGCTGCTGAGTCAGCATGGAGAGAGAAACTGAAAAAGGGGTGTAGTGGTGGGGCTTTATATACGGAGCCCCTGAATCTGATTGGTCCACGTGGATTTTATTTTTTTTATTCTTTTAACTCAAAATAAATAAAATAAAAGGTAAATAAATATAAAAAAATTACAAATAATATTAAAAAACACACAATTAATATTAAAAAAAAAGTTACAACTAAAATTAAAAAAAATTACAAATAATCTTAAAAAACACACAACTAATATTTAAAAAAAAATTACACACCTCCTAAATTACTTATTTAAACATTATATATTTCTAAATTACTTAATTAAACACATAATATAATCCTAAAAGTCCCAGTCCTCGAGTGTGTAGTACTCGGGGGATAGGGAACGTGAGCTGTCCCGTCCATCGGACCTCGCATCCGATGGGAAGTAGTAGTACTCACGAGGAGGGGTTGGCATGCTCCAGAGGCGCTCCTGCTCCTCAATTTCCCTGAGGGCTTCCAAGTCCTCAGGAGTTGGGTCCCCATATTCACGAGGTGGGGTGGTCTGGTGGTGGTGGGTGGGGGTATTCTGGGGGGTGGGGGTAGGTTGGTGGTAGGGGGTGGGGGTATTCTGGGGGGTGGGCATAGGGTGGTGGTAGGGGGTAGTCTGGTTGGTGGGGATAGGTTGCTGGTAGGGGGTAGGAGGAGGAGGGGTGAAGGTTGGTGGTGCCGACAACATCAGTCGGTCCAATTGATAAGTAGCCATGGTATAATCCGCGGCCCAAGCCCATTCTTCATCCGTCCAGGGATCATCCTTCCAGGGATCATCGACTTCAGGATGAGTTGGTGGTGCCGCAGCAGGAGGAGGATGGGGATTTAGCCAATGTTGTGGAGGAGGAGGAGGAGGAAGAGGAGGTTGTGGAGGAGGAGGAAGAGGAGGTTGTGGAGGAGGATGAGTTGGTAGTCTCCGGGACGGGCCCCGTCCCCGGACCCGTCGAGCGTACTGCCGGACATTAGAAGGTCCGGCAGCTCCTACTTGAAAACCGCCAGTGTTATTCATTGTGTTTAGGATGAGGAAGAGGGAAGAGGTGTGACTGATATTTGGGAGGAGGGGCGGTATTTATAGGGTGAGAAATATGACCGTTTGGGGGGAAAACGTTTGAATTTCAAAATTTGAAATTCAAATGTTTGAATATAATTTTTTTATATAATCTATTTTTTTTATTAATTTTAATAAATATTATTTTTTTATATAATTTATTTTTTTATTATTATTTTATTAAATCTAAATAATTTTCTATTAAAATTATTATTATTAATATTGTTATGTTTATTATTATTATTATTATTATTAAAAAAAAAAGAGGTTGACCGGACCAAGTGCAACGTGGCAGGAGGGGATTGGATGGAACAAAATTCACCCGGCGTTATCTACATAAAGCCCCCCCCCCCCCCCCCTTTTTGCCTCTATAGCGCCCCACTGTTTCAGTGTGGGGGCGCTATGTTTTAAAAAAAAGGTTGGGTGGCGCCCCACTACGGGTGGTCTGATAGAAGATTATGTTAATGTTAATTTGTATTATACCTCAATATTATAAAAACGTTGTCCAAATGGTATATACTAAAGTTCTGTTGGTACCATGCATCACGAAGAAAATTTTGCAATAGTCTACGTATTTGTAAAAAAAATCATTAATGTTATATGTTGGTAAGTTTTGTTGTTTTATTTTTCTTTATATATTTGAGTAGTTTGTATATGTTTATAAACGTAATTTTTTTAACGGCCAACAAATTGGAATCACTGACGGAATACTGGAGTATCATTGTGCCACCAATGTTTCCACGCGATCATATTCCACCACCAAGTCACCAATTCAGGAGAAAACTCATAATTATGAGAAAACCCCCTTTGTGAGATTCGAACCCAAAACCTTATGGCCCCTAAGTCTTATTTCACCACCAAAATGCCACTAGGCTATAATGCGTTGGGCAATATAAAAACTTTTATTTTATATTCCACGACACGAGAGATTCAATGAAGATTTGCGATAGAAAACTCACAACAAATTAGGCTATAAGAAAACTTGAAATCCGTCAGTGTAGTGTGCCACTGACGTTTGGTCAGTAAAGTCTCTCTTTACCTATCACTGGATTTCTCTCAAAATTTCACTAGCCGTACATATATTAATCTCCAACTAAATTTTGTGTCATTAAAAAAAACTTGCAATGACCTTTTATTAAACTAACTTTAATGCGCCCATACATGTGCCATCTTAGATGAGGTCGAAAAGATCCTTGTTTAAGAGCTCATTAAATGGCATCAAAAAATTAATGAAAGTTCAACTGCAAGGGCTTTATTATATTTCTTTTCATTCGCTTACCCATTATCCAGATGTAACTTGTTTTTATTTCAATGACTGCATATTATTATAATAATAAAAATTAAGAAGAAAATGGGTGATGATAATGGAAAATGTAAGGATATGTAAAAATGTTTGTATGGTTGAAGGTAAAATTGGGTTTTTAAGAATTTGTAAGGATATGATGTGACACCTGGCTAGCCCAGTTAAGGGCACCCTTAGCATTGGAGATAGTCTTAAAACTTTATAAACCATGACACCGATGTCACATATGATATGAATGAACACATACATTTGAGGGTTTATTGTGTGACATAGGTTCAATTACGTGTCACCAAACAAATTCTTAATTTGTGCATTGTGCAATTATATAATTTGATCTCCAGCGTTACTTTACACTACACTTATGTAGTGCAATGAACTTGATAATTGTATATGGAGAAAAACCAGCTTGAATGTTGCACGCTTATATATAACTGAATTGTCATCATTAACTTTTTTCTTAGTGGCAAACATGGTGCGACAAAGAAATATTATAGAAATATCAACTTAATTGTTGTTTACTTAAGTCGATGGGTGACAGGTTGTTGGGTGATCGAGCTCTGCTTTAAAAAGCAATGATTTATTTTGGTTTTAGTTTATTAATATCAACAATAAGTTAACTATATATTTTTAACCAAATGTAGAAAATCAATAAAAAAAATCTACGCATTCACGTTAGCAAAAAGCATTACCCGCATCTCATATGCGTAATTTTATAAGTAACTGATATGTGTCCTTAGTATCAAAATTTTGTATACGTGTGACAATTCGCACATTTCAATATTTAAATATTGAAAAACTTGGATAGGGGATGTAGAACCATGAACAACTCGTTAGAAGGTCCATAGTACCAAAACATTGCAAAAATTTTGACGATCAAATTAGTAAATTGTATCCAAATGTTAAACAAACTTCATAACTTCATTGTGTAAGTTTATATCACAAAAGAGCAAGTAATATTGACAGAAATATGCATTAGTGGTGTAAGTGAGTAGAGAGAGGCTAACCAAGAGAGGTCATTTCTATGCATTTATATAAGTTAGAGGTGGCTAGAAAAACAGGTTCCAGAACCGGAACCGTGGAACAGACCCAAACCAAAACCGGTATAAAAAATCCCAAACTGAAATCAGGTAAATAAACTAATGCTAAAACCGGCCAAACCTAACCGGAAGCGGTACACAAACTGCTTCGACCCCAAACCGATGACGCTAAATCCGTCTGGAACCTACAAACCCGAAACCGAATCAAACTGTTTCTAAAAATTAATAAACGTTGAATTTTGTGTAGTTTGTTTAATCAAAAAGCAATTTTAAATGTGCGTACACGAACTAGTTTCAAACCTAAACGGAAACCAGACCAAAACCGCGTAAATAAACTGACTCTTAAACCGGCCAAACTAGTTTGGAATTGTACCGAAACTGATTCGGCCATCGTTAGTTTAAGTCTCTTTTACATGGATGATGCGGGTTAAATTATAATGAGCTTATTTAGATTGGGTCAAGGCCCAATGGTATGGACCAAGATCCATGAATGCGAGTTCCTATTTTACAAATTGGTAAGTTGGTACAAAGAAACTTCATAACAGGCCACATGATGGCCGGCCCAATATTTGGATCTTTATTAATTTTCAACTTGTTTTCTTTTCGTTATTTGATAACTGGTTTAGAACCCGTGTTACACATGTGAATATGTGATAGTGAGTTTGGGTTTTGGATTTCTTTTTCTAAATTATAAATAAATATTTAAAAATATTTAATACTATTAACGATTGCTTTTGGGTTTTGGATTTCTTTTCTAACCATACAAGTTCATGAGACGATAAAAATAGTTTTAAATAGGAATAATGGAAATAAATAACCCCAACTATTGACTATTGGCCAATAATAGTTCCAACTACAAAAATTACCAATAGTGGTCCCAACTTTCGACATATTGGAAGATAATGGACCCAAACTAACGGAGGTCTAACTCCGTTAGTGTGGTGCTAACGTGACATGCCACGTAGGATCATTTTGCCACGTTGGATGCCACGTAGGATCATTTTGCCACCTAGGATGCCACGTCAGCATCACACTAACGGAGTTAGACCTCCGTTAGTTTGTGTCAATTATATTTCAATATGTCGAAAGTTGGGGCCACTAATGGTAATTTTCGTAGTTGGGACTGTTATTGACCAATAGTCAATAGTTGGGATTATTTATTTCCATTATTCTTTTTAAGTAACACAATGTCACAATTACTTAGGTTACGGGTTAAACCGAATCGAATCAATATAGGTCAAATAAACACTCAATTATTAACCTTCAAGGGAGTGGTACATTAATAAAAATGCGAGTTCTTCTAGTAGACTTGCTTGTAAGTATGTTGGGCTTGTGATAAAAATGGATAATATTAGAAGTTTTGTAGCAAAATAAACACAGAATTAAAACAAACAAACACTTTGTTTTTTTATTTAATTACAAATAAAATAACAATACATAGATGTGTTCAAACTTTAATTTGAAGTGACAAACAATGACATTAAATGGAAAATAAATCACACAACAACAAACAATCAATGAGGGAAGATTGAATTGATGGAATTAAGAAAAGGTTGAAGATGGTGGTCCTGCACACACCATGTCATGAGTCTTACTCCTTTCTTTGGGCGCGGCAAGCTGCCTACAATCGCCACTGGTATGACTGGTGACCCTTGCATCGGAACAACATGAAGGGGTGGTCCGGTTCCATAGTCAACTTGGTTAAAACCAAGTCTTCCCCATTCCGATAGAAACAAAGTGTCATATCCCAATGGCGGTGCGAATGGATCTTCCTTTTTTTGATCACCTTCTTCCTTCACCCAGTCTAAGAATTCCTCTGGCACCCTAGCTTTAGCCTCCTGAATCATTCTAATCACCTTCAAGAAACAAAGAACGACATGATGTTAGTGACTAATATTTAGTGTGTTGGGTAACTGAAATGAAAAGCATATCTCTTTATATGTTATGAAAAAGATAATAATACTTATAATAGTAGTAATAAAGCTATACAACTAATATGTCAATAAGAAGAGTTTCATTAAGAAAACTAGTTTATTGTGAAAACAAAAAGAACACACCAAAATCATTTAATTTTTGTATATGTGGTTCATATTTTAAAAAAGTTTTACTTACATACAAATGTATACATAAAAACAATCAAACTAATCTCTAGCACAATACTGCATCAGCTAGGTCCTATAGTTAGATTAATGTTTTGGTTGATTTCCTAGAGTTCCGATAGCCTTTGATGATTTTAAAATACAATTTTGGGATTCCTAGCTGATGCATATGGTTTTAGTAATTTTGAAAGATGTCGATTTTCCGGTGCCAAAAACTTGATGTGTTAAGTTCAAAACATTGGTTTGGGAAAACGACTGATTTTTACTAAACCTTATTTAACAAGTTTTAAATTTATAAAATAAACGATAGTTACTTTAGAAACTAAAACTAGCACATAGGCAGAGAACCTAACGTGTATAGTATAGCTTTCTAGGGTAAATACCGAGTATCGTATTCCAGAAAAGGACAATATTTTAAAAAAGTTTTACTATTCATATCTTTCTTTATTAATTTTTAAACGTTTAACTACACACGCAAGTTAATATTCACATATTGTTTTAGAATATTAGAAAAGACGAATAAACATTACATTTCAATCATTTTCTTATGTTTACACTTTTTAAGATTTGAAAAAACTGAATAGGTCATATTGTTCTTTCTGTTCTCGTTGCGTAGAACTCAACCCTGCTACGAAAGATAGAATAATAATTGAGTGACAAAAGTCTTAAAGATAAATGATAAATCAAATAACAACAAATAATAAAGAGATAAACTAACTCGATTAACGCACCTCAACAATTGGCGCTCGTGCTAGTGTTTCACTAGACGCACTAATAGTCACGGGAAAGAAACAGTTGCCATAGAAACCCTTTGGTAACGGCGGTTCCACCAGCGGTCGACAGTTGGCAAAGAACACAAGCTTCATTGTTCTACTTTCCGAACCTAAATGTACCACTTGAGTACGGTTCCTCCATAAAATAGCCGCAACAATTTCAAAAGTCGAGCAATGTTTTAGTGACTCTTGCATAAACTCGTCTTTGAG
Organism: Ambrosia artemisiifolia; assembly: GCA_032199755.1. Lineage (NCBI taxonomy): Eukaryota > Viridiplantae > Streptophyta > Magnoliopsida > Asterales > Asteraceae > Ambrosia > Ambrosia artemisiifolia. The sequence continues at coordinate 57,406,645 of CM063523.1, read as the reverse complement.
TCGAGTGATATGGTCATCAAACGAAATGTCAATATTGGCTTGAACAAGATGGTAGTCAGGGAGCGTGAAGTTTGGTGGTGGTAGCACGGTCGGTTTTGGTAGTTGTGGTTGCGGAACAAAGTCACGGTGCCACACTGGCGTGACGGTTAACGGGTTGACATTTCTTGCGAACTCGCCGATTGCGTTAAGGAATTGTGCGGCTCCTAGACCGTCACAAATAGTGTGGCAAAATGTTAGGCCCATTACGAAACCGTCACCTTCGAACTCGGTTATCTGTACCGGGAAAATATGTTAAAAGATGTGATAGACCGAGTTTAATTTCGTAACCAAGAATAGTTTTCCCTTGATTTTATTTATTAAAAAACTGATTACAAATTGAAATAAAAATAATAACAAAAGATAACTCGTTCGCAAAAGTTTTTTAACTTTAAAGGACCAAATAAAATATAAACCAGGTCGGCTGGTAGTAAATTAGTCGCTAGCAGTGTTAGTTGAAAACCAGTCCTAGTGGTACGGGTCTTCAAAAATATCGGGATCCGAAATTCCGAGCCAAACTATCCGATATTCGAATCCGAAACTATCCAAAAGTTTGGATATCTGAAATATCCGAATTTTCGGATTCGGATAGTGATTTTAAAATTTTTCTGATATTTTGGATATCCGAAATATCCAAAAATCTATAAATTTATTTTTATCGGATATCCAAAAATATCCGAAATATACCTAAAATATCCTAAGAATATCCGAAAATTTATATTTTCAAATATCTAAACAAAATAAAATGTCATAAAAAATTGGATATTCGGATATCCAAATTTCGGATACGAATTTAGATAGTGAAACTAGGTATGTTGTATATCCAGTTTTGAACACCCATAACAAGTAGTGTCGGTTGTAAAACCAGTCGCTACTAATATTCTTTATATAACGATTGCAAACTACTGAACAAGTTCAGTTGCAAATTCAACTAGCTAGCTAGTTTTGAGACATAAATTTTGGTTACTAAATTTTGTCTTAAAATATTTTGATAGTAAAAAACTGGTGGTAAAAATCAGTTTAATGAGTCGATGATGGTTTAAGCAACCGCCCAAACCAGTCACAAACGATATTTCTCCACTAGCTTATCGTAATTTATTTTTTTCATTAATAGAAAAAGTCATATTAAATCTTTGAAAAATCATGAAAACCAGTACTTCGTTACATGTTAGTTTAGATAACATTTTCAGCTCTTTAAAGTTAATTTCTATATTTGGACTGACCGTAGAGAAAACCGCCTATATATCAATTCATTTGTGATGTTAGAGATTGTTTTTGTAATATTACAACTTTTACCTTATGTGACAATATATGTCTATAAAGATGCATGTATCATATACCTGCATTAGAACAAGAGGATCGACACCTAGATCTTCAGGAGGAGGGGAAGGTAGAAGGTTGTCGAAAGGAATCGTGGTGACATCTTCAAAGTAACCAACCGATCGAAGGCTACAATTGGCCGACGTCTCCACAAACCAAACACCATCACCGGTGCACTCAATGGTGGAACCATCTGAAGAAAGCCGACCTGCTAGAGGATAATAGGGGACCAACGCCTTTGCCAAGGCCTCGCGTATTGTGGACCCTGCGGCTCTATGAGGGCCAATTGGCTCAAACACATGAAGTGTCCGTGCATTGCATCTAAGAACCGGTAATCTATCGATTCGCGATAGATCAAGCGTCTCCAAAGGTGTTGGTTCACATGGTGCAACCAAACTTCCACTTGATTTAGTGACACGAAATTCCATTGCGATCAAGTTATGAATATTGATAGTGCATTGGTATCCATAGTAATGTTATTATTACTATATATAGATATATTAACAAATGTAAAGATACCTTTGAAGGGATATATATCTATATAGTATATGGAGTTAAATATACAAACCCTTGGCTTGGAAGTCTAAACTATTGGGTTGGTAATCATAGCTAGCGCACTTGATCTGCTCACTTTTGACATGTAATTCCTCCATCCTTATTTACTCATTACCAACTAATAAATAAGTGCCCAAATAAATAATAATTTCAATTTTTGTTGTGGTATTTGTAGGGGTGTAAATGATGCGTAACGGCTCGAGAGCTACTTGAGATCGGATCGGTAAAAAGCTCGAACGAGCCGAGCCTTAAGGAGCCCGAGCCTGAGCTCGAGCTTGAAAAATGACTCGTTTAGTTATCGAGCCTGAGCTCGAGCTTTTCATACAAAGACCGTTTAGGCATGCGAGCCTAAACGAGCCCAAAAAAATTATATTATTGTTATTTTATTTATACAATACCTACTATTTAACATTGGCGAGCCAAACTCTAGCCGAGCTTTTGCTCGTTTAAGCAATTGAAGCGAGCTCAAGCCAAGCTTTTAGCTCCTTTAAAATTGTTCTAAAGTTATTTCAAGTCGATCTTGAGCTGTTGGGTTTTCCTTTCGAGCCGAGCTCGAGTTCAAAGTATTAGGCTCGAATCGAGCCGAGCTTGAGCTCGAGGTTTATAAAAGCATGGCGAGCCGAGCTCGAGTGCAGTCAGGCTCGTGCCCGGCTCGACTCGTTTACACCCCTAGGTATTTGGTAAGGGCGCAAAAGAACATACAAACCGGCACACTTCATACTGGCTCATGCCATACCACCATAAGCTCAACACATGAGAGGTAGATTGGACTTACTTAACAACAAGGCGATGAAGGGTGTGTCATCCACAAGGATCGAAACATGATAGAAAAGAAATACAAACTTTAAAAAATATTGGAGTCTGAAACCATACCGGTTTAGGACTACATACTAAAATTTGATCTTCATACATAATCTAATTAACCATTACAAAATAGGTTTTTTTTCTATTGCCATATGACGAGGTGGGGCCCAGTTCAGCTAAACTGGCCCACACCTACAACATGTCATCTGGCCCAATGGGTAAAGCCCAATAATAAAATACAATCCGGTTGTGATTACTAACGAACATCTTCGAGAAAGAAGTTAAGGGGTAAGGCATAACTGCTAGCCCGAGAAATACGAATACAAGAGATATGCATTATCTCCAAGAAAAGTGGAACAACTAAGGAGATGAGGGCGGTTACGCATCATAGAGGGAGGAGGACTCCTCAACTATAAATAGGGTCACAGGTAAACGTATAGATTCATTCACAAAATACTCCACATTCCTTACAAGTGCTTAAAAGCCATACTTATTCTCACGCCGGAGGGTGGTCACAGGAAAACCCCCAATCCTGTGACGAGTCCTAACGGTGTTCTGTTTTACAGCTAGACAGGTCCCGTTCGATCAGGTCAAAAGGAGTTTCTTGTCTTATCCAGAAGACTGGTTCCCCTCAGGTACCTGTTTCTTCATTGGCGCCATCCGTGGGACGGAAACTAGACAAAGAATCGTTCTTTCTCACCTGACAGAATGGCATCGCAGCAGAATCCTCAGTTTACAGCACAGCCTAACGTGCCCCAAAACCCACCGATAACTAATGAAGAGGAAGATCACCTCTCTGAGGAGTCGGTGGACGAAGAGATAGAGATGGAGCCTCTGGGTTTCCCACCTAGAGAACAACATAATGAAAACGTGGCAGTCCAAGGAAGACCTTCAGGAAACCCGACGGCAAGGTTAAACCCTACGGCACCACCTTTCCCGTCGCCAGCCCATCTCATCAGCCCATCGTCTGAGCATTTTTAGACCTTCAACAGCGTCTAGTTCACGAAGGAGCTCGGTTAGAGAGACTTGGTTGTGAGCCATAAGTGGATACAGTAAGAGTATACCTTTTTTGGCAAAATTTACAAGTGAAAAATTTGATAAGGAGCCTGACTTATATACATGGGTCCAGAAGATCAAGGGTCAGTGTCAGTAGATATCGTTATTAATTCACTGACACACGCCGTCAAATCTATGACACATGGCAGTCATGACGTCATGTAATGATGACTCCCAATTAATAGGTGTCTGAAGGTGGCTGTCAAATCAGCATTAATGGTACACACAGAATAGCTGGAAAACACTAAGGAACTCGAAAGTTTTTCATTAAGATGACGATTACACAATCTAAGTTACATTTTAAGCTTACTTAAACAATAAATTATGATTACATCAATGAGAAGTGGCGTCATCTCCGTCAGAAGAATCACTCAAGTATGGTTCCAGCTCCACCCGGAGGGACGAAACTCCCTCATCACCAACTTTGCTGCTCAAACGGCCTATGGCCTCCAGTGAATCTGAACTCAAGGCTTGTAGACTGTCTGCAACCCGGGTAGGCAAGGCTTTTTCCTGAGCAGTAGGGGGGAAGTTTCTTTCCAACCAGACCAACTTGATTACCATAAGCCAAACCATCATGATAGCCGGCTTCCATGGCCACATCATAGAAAGCGTTTAACCTGTTCTGGTACTCGGCACTGCCCCGGATGTACCGCATGAAGCAGGGATGCCCCGGCTGACCAGCCAATCCCTCTCTTGACTCACTGCATCCAACCTCGATTGAAGACTATCTACCTGGGACCGCAGCAAGTCCGCAGCATCAACGGCCTGATCTGATCGGTCATTGGCAGCGGTTAATTGTTTCTGGCAGTCGGTCAGACTTCTAAGGGTCTCGTCCCTCTGCTCCTCAGCACGGCGGATCCGAGACTCATAAGTTTCAACTTCAGCAGCCATCAAGTTGTACCTTTCCAGATTGGCCTGGTTACTGGCTATGGTATTCTTGGCAGTTTCCAACTCTTTTTCTAAGGTCTTGATTCTGGCTTCATAACGAAACAAGTGTTGGTTCAGTTTGTCCTCCCGGCGACGCCATTCAAGCTTTTCGTCAGTATGATTCGTCACCATTCGGTCACGGTCACCCTCAGCCTTTTCAACGGCTATTTGCTGGGCGACCACCTCCACTTCTTTGTCAGCAACTTGCTTCAACAACCGCTCATTCTCCATTACCAACGACCTCTGTTTCTCCCGGAGATCAACAAGGTACACTAAATCTGCGCGCCATCGGCGCAACACTTCATATACTGACGATGTAGTACCGACACCGGACACCATGGCATTCTCCGCGAGTTGAGCATTGTCCAACCCCTGAAGATAATACTTCTCAGCTGGGGGGAAGGCAAACTCAGCCCAATGCCTAATCACGTCCGGATGAATGAGCCGGGTAGTATCGGCAACATCCCATCCAGGCGCATACCGGACCGGTTTCAAAGACGGTCGCCAGTTTATGCCCAGCAAATAGGTGTTCGGAGGCATGGGCCCGGGATAGGAGGAAGACGCTTTGTAACAATAAGCGAATAGGGGCTCGAACAAAAATATTAAAAACAAATTATTAGGAATAACACTAGAGATAATATAATGATTTTATTTATAGAGATGTCAAAACTTAATAATAATTATTGGTTGGAAAAACAACCCTTGAAACCAGGGAGGATAAACCGTAAGAAAAGTTACCCAGGGATAGAAACCGTGGGCTTAAGTGAACACCTCAGCATACACTTGTCATTAGGAAAATCAAAGGTCTGGTTTATAAATACAACTCATCGCTTTACTATCTCATCACACAACCCTAAAACACACCCACTGAATATACAGATCATGGAGAGCAACAAGGAGAAGGGGTGAATCTGGAAGATCAAGCCGAGCAGCAGTAGGTATGAGAATTGTTATATCATTAAACCTTTTATGTGATCAGGAATAATGTTGAGATAATATCTGCTTAGGGTTTTAAGAAGAACCTGAAAGGTTGAAGGAATAAGAAGGGTGTTTTACTATCTGATCATAGGTAAGATCGGTTTCTGTTTATAGTTTATAATTCAGTATTAATAGTTCATATGATTTTATTGAAAAGAATAACCTTTAATGGGTAAGAATATGGTTTTAATTTGTAGGAAGAAGTGTAAGAGTAACTAAAGCTCTTTGTGTTCAAGGTGAGTCCATTAACTGTTTTGCACAAATCTTGTTGTTATGTTCTTACTTTGATAAAACTTGTTTTACAAAACATGGGATGGTGATTGGAATGAAATTGGTGAACTCAAGAAACTGAAAACTGCCGTTTAATACTCACAACTCATTAACTCGAATGCGAGCCGCTTAATATATGGATAGCGCTATTTGGGGAATCCCCCACGCAAGGTGGACTCGGGACTTAGGGGCCCGAGAAACCCTCCACTAAGGTGTAATGACCATTGCGGCATATATTTTGCCACGGGATCAATTTGGGCAGTTTATTGGATCCTTGTTCAGGGTTGAGGGTGTGGCTTGAGAGTCACCGGTTATGGGATGGTTAATATCAAAGGAAATTTTTCAATGGGCTCACCAACATTGTGTTGATAGTTGTTGATTAACATTTTTCAGGAAATAAAGTGGCAAGGCAAGGGACAAGCTTTTGAGAATAGCTAGCTGAATCTTTACCAGTCTGCAGTAGCTTATGTATGTACTTGTTCGGTCTTAAGTTTGTTAAGATAAGTTATGAAACAATGTCGTGTAAGTGTGTAAGAAACTTTGAAGTGTTTGTGTAAATTGTATTGTAAATATATGTATCTCCTTGTGGTTTGAAATCCGTTGCGTTTTATAAAATGGTTTTGTAAAAAGAGTATAATATCAATTGAAAACATCCAGCCCCCTCGGGTAGGAATGTTACAGTTGGTATCAGAGCGAAACGAGTCTAACCACAAAAACACAAGGAGATACCTATCAGAATTAAATAGTAGACAATAGAAATATAACTTTAGATGAAATGATTTTACAAAGGATGGCAGGAAAAGGGAAAGAGATTATGATGGAGATAGATAATTCGGAGAACATTAATCAGGAAGATTCACCTAGGAATGAAGATATGGGAACTTTTCAACAAGGATTGGAAGATATAGAACCGGATAACGAAGAACAAAGGCTGTTTGGGTCTGATAGAAGTAGGAGCAGGTCAGAAGAAATTGAGACTGAAAGACCAACTGGTAATAGGGAAAGAGGAGCTAGGATGACTGTGAGACAAGGATTTCCAACTCGACAACTGGCTGAAAGAGAACCACAAGAAACTAGCGATGACGAAGGACCCAACGATAATAGGGAAAGTAACCAGGTTCGATACCGGTTTCAAAGAGTGCAGCCAGAAGATCCGTATGAGAGAGTACGAAGGGAAGCTGGAGGGTGGAGACTTAGGAGCACTAGAATAAATAGATGGAGGAGTCAAAGATGTTCTAGGTGTGAAGACTTTGAGAGATTGATCGTTCAAAGAGATGTGGCTGAGATGCAGGCTAGAAGGGTTAATAGGCAGATGCAACGACTGGTTTTAAGGATTAGGAGGGCTTTAAATGATGGTTCTAACTAGGGATGGGTAGCAATGATGCCAACCTATGTGAATAAATAAATTTTCTAAGATAGGTTGATGATTGTAATGCTGTTTATGTAGATGGTAGGAACGTAATGTAAACTGTTTGATGAATTTTGAATATGTAATATAACTTTCAAACGGTTCAATGAAATATTAGCATGATTATCTTTAAAAATTATGATGCTAAATGTTATTTCTCTATAAATTCAGAAGCATGACTGGAAGAAGGGCTGGAAAACAACCTGAAACTGATAACACAGGACCAAGTAATACTCGAACAACTAGGTCCATGGGACGAACGACTAATAATGAGCATCAACAAGAAAATAGAAACCCAGGTGCCGGTGTTGAAAGAGACACGGCTGGAAATGAAACCTTTGAAGCACGAATGGAAAGAATGATTTCAGAAGGGATAGCCCGAGCATTACCAACCATTATGGCTCAAATGGGGAACGAAAGAAGGACTGAAAATCGTATAGTCATGGGTAATAATGGAGGAGGTAATTATGGAGGAGGTAATTATGGAGGAGGTGGTGGAAACTATGGTGGGGATGGAAATTTTGGTGGAGGAGGAAACTTTGATGAAAATAACAATGATGGGGACTATGAAGATGATAATAATATTGAAGCTGACCCATTAGTAGAGCCAAGATTTGAAAACCGAAGGACTGGATGCTCTTATCGAATGTTTATGGCTTGCAAACCTGAGTCATTCTACGGTAATGAAGGTGCTACGGGTACTATTAGGTGGTTGGAAGAAATGGAGGCAGTTTTGGATATAAGCGATTGTGCTCCAAGAGATAAGGTCAGGTTTGCTGCTCATTCACTGAAATCTGGGGCATTATCCTGGTGGAACATGGTAATACAGACCAGGGGAAGGAATGCAGTTCAAAGAATGAGATGGGAAGAATTTCGGGGATTACTTATTGAAAAATATTGCCCCAGTAACGAAATGGATCGAATAGAGGCTGAGTTTTTGAAACTAGAAATGAAAGGAATAGATCATATGACATACGTTAACACTTATAATGAAATGTCTCGACTGGTTCCACATCTGGTAACCCCAGAAAGTAAAAGAATTGGGAGGTTTGTGTGGGGTCTTATACCACAGATAAGGAGTTTGGTAAGGGCTGCAAAACCGGTTACATTTCAGGCAGCTGTAGAGATGTCTGGAACTTTAACTGATGAGTTAATACGATGTGGAGGAATAAGAGAAGGAAGTTACACCGGAAACAAGAGAGGCTGGGAACAAGCTAATATGAGAAATTACAATGCTTCAACTAGAAAATCATCCAATCAAGGGGGAAGCTATGAGAGCGAAAGTTCCAGAAAAGGGTATATGGGAAATAATCCTGTTTGTGGAAAATGTGGATTACATCATCAAGGAGAGTGTAGGCCAAAGTGTAACAAGTGTGGTCGTAACCATCATGGGGAGTGTAAAGCTAATGTTTGTTATAGATGCAAGAAGGAAGGGCATGTGTATAAAGATTGCAAAGCAAAGCTAGACAAGAATCAAGGGTGCTTCGAGTGTGGAGACACCACTCATTTTAGAGCAAACTGTCCGAAACTCAGGAATCAACAAAACCAAGGAGGAAGACCCAAAGGAAGAGCATTTGTGATGGCAACCGATGAGGCTGTAGAAGAACCGGAATTGGTCATGGGTACGTTTCAAATTAACCATCATTATGTAACCATTTTATTTGACACCGGGGCTAATAGGAGTTTCATATCTAAAGCCTTAAGTGAAAAATTGAAGTTAGAAAAACAAAAATTAAAGAATGTTTATACGGTAGAATTAGCCGATGGGGAAATAGTAGAAGTTTGGGAAATACATACTAAATGCATTCTTACACTAGACGATTACAACTTTGAAATAGACTTGATGCCGATACATTTGGGAGGGTTTGATATAGTGGTAGGCATGGATTGGCTCTCTAAGAATCAAGTAGAGATAGTGTGCGGAGAAAGGCTTTTAAGAATACCAATGCCACAAGGAATGGTTGTAATACATGGGGAAAAACCAAAAACGAAAATAAAGATAGTATCGAGTTTAAAAGCAAGCAAATATTTAAGAAAAGGGAACCTAACATATCTAGCTTACATAGTAAACACCGAAAAATCAGAACGGGACATACAAGATATACCTGTAGTATCAGAATTTTTAGATGTGTTTCCAAATGAATTACCAGGATTACCTCCTTTTCGTGAAGTAGAGTTTAAGATTGAGGTAATACCAGGGTCCGCACCTATAGCTAAAGCTCCCTACCGTTTGGCACCGTCAGAAATGAAAGAACTAATGACTCAATTGCAAGAATTGTTAGAAAAGGGGTACATTAGGCCCAGTACATCACCCTGGGGAGCACCAATTTTATTTGTCAAAAAGAAAGATGGAACCTTTAGGATGTGCATAGATTATAGAGAATTAAACAAGGTTACCATTAAGAATAAATATCCCCTCCCTAGAATTGAAGACTTATTTGATCAGTTACAAGGATCTAGGTATTTTTCAAAAATCGACTTAAGATCTGGATACCATCAATTAAGAGTCAAAGAGGAAGATATTCCAAAAACGGCATTTAGAACTAGATATGGACATTATGAATTTCTTGTAATGCCGTTTGGCCTGACAAATGCACCTGCAATATTTATGGATTTAATGAATAGGATATGTCGGCCATATTTGGACAGATTTGTTATAGTTTTTATAGATGATATTTTAATCTATTCAAAAACAAAAGAAGAACATCAACATCATTTAAGAACCATCTTAGAAATGCTTAGGAATGAAAAACTCTATGCAAAATTTTCCAAGTGTGAGTTTTGGTTAGAAGAAGTTCGGTTTCTAGGCCATATAGTGAATCAAAAAGGAGTGCAAGTTGATCCGGTTAAAACTGAGGCTATAAGAAAGTGGGAAACCCCTAGGACACCAACCGAAGTTAGGCAGTTCTTGGGTTTGGCAGGTTATTATCGGAGATTTATAGAAGATTTTGCTAGGATAGCACTCCCCTTAACCGCTTTAACCAAGAAAAACCAGAGATTTGAATGGGGTGATAAGCAAAAAGAAGCCTTTGAGACATTGAAACAAAAATTATGTAGTGCTCCCCTATTAGCATTACCAGATGGAGACAGTGATTTTGTAGTATATAGTGATGCCTCACATCAGGGGTTCGGATGCGTACTCATGCAGAGAGGAAAAGTCATAGCTTACGCATCACGTCAACTCAAAACCCATGAAAAGAATTATGCTACCCACGATTTAGAATTAGGAGCCGTAATCTTTGCCTTAAAAATTTGGAGACACTACCTGTTTGGAACAAAATGCACCATATTTTCAGATCATAAGAGTCTTCAATATATTTTAAATCAAAAGATGTTAAACTTAAGGCAAAGAAGATGGGTAGAATTGCTTAGTGACTATGATTGTGAAATAAGATATCACCCGGGAAAAGCCAACATTGTAGCCGATGCATTAAGCAGAAAGGAAAGAGAAAAACCTTTAAGAATTAAGGCAATGTCAATTGTGTACCGGGAAGATTTGAAGACCCAAGTGAGAGAGGCTCAATTAGAAGCATTAGCTAAAGGAAATCTGAAAGAAGAAAGATTGTTGGGAATAAATGAACCGTTCGAAATAAGAAAAGATGGGATTAGGACCTATAAGAAAAAAATATGGGTACCAAGGAGAGAGGAATTAAAAAGAAAAATAATGGATGAAGCCCATCGATCTCGGTACTCTATACACCCCGGAATTGAGAAGATGTATAAAGGATTAAAAGAAAATTTCTGGTGGCCCAACATGAGGGAAGAAGTGGCACGATATGTGCAGGAGTGTATGATTTGCTCAAAGGTAAAAGCTGAACATCAGAAACCATCAGGAATGCTTGAGCAGCCAGAAATCCCGGAATGGAAATGGGATGGAATCACAATGGATTTTGTTTCTAAATTACCAAGAACACCTCAAGGAAACAACATGATATGGGTCATTGTAGATCGGCTCACAAAGTCTGCTCATTTTCTACCTCTCAAGGAAGGGTGCTCTTTGGAAAAGTTGGCCGAATTATACATAAAAGAGATAGTGGCAAGACATGGAGTACCCACGTCTATCATTTCGGACCGAGATAGCAAGTTCACCTCACACTTTTGGAAAGCTTTTCAGGATGCATTAGGGACACGGGTGGACTTAAGCACTGCATACCATCCACAAACGGATGGGCAAAGTGAACGGACGATACAGACATTGGAAGACATGTTGAGAGCTTGTGCGTTAGAGTTTGGAGGGAATTGGGAACGACATTTGCCGTTAATTGAATTTTCTTACAACAATAGTTATCATACTAGTATACAAGCGGCTCCATATGAGGCATTGTATGGACGAAAATGTCGATCTCCCTTGTGTTGGATGGAGGTAGGAGAAAATAAGTTAACAGGGCCAGAATTGATACAAGAAACAACGGACAAGATACATCAAATCAAAGAGAAACTCAAAGCCGCTAGAGACCGACAAAAGAGCTATGCGGATAACCGAAGAAGGCCCCTAGAATTTAATGTAGGAGATAAAGTGCTACTAAAGATTTCGCCATGGAAAGGATTGATTAGGTTTGGAAAAAGAGGAAAGTTAAATACAAGATACATAGGACCTTATGAGATCATAGAAAGGATCGGAAAGATGGCTTATCGACTCAAGCTACCACCCGAACTTGAGGGAGTCCACAATACTTTTCATGTATCTTATCTAAAGAAATGCATAGTCAATCCAGAGCAGATTGTACCCATAGACGAAGTACATGTTGATGAAAAGTTAAATTTTAAGGAAGAACCAATTGAAATCACCTCTCAACAAGAGAAAAGACTAAGAAGAAGTAAAATTCCCATTGTCAAAGTAAGATGGAACTCGAGAAGAGGACCAGAATTTACATGGGAAAGGAAGGATGTTATGAAGAAAAATTATCCACATCTATTCCCAATAGGTATTTCTTTCCTAACTACACTCTGAATTTTGGGGACAAAATTCCGTTAAGGGGAGGAGTATGTAACAATAAGCGAATAGGGGCTCGAACAAAAATATTAAAAACAAATTATTAGGAATAACACTAGAGATAATATAATGATTTTATTTATAGAGATGTCAAAACTTAATAATAATTATTGGTTGGAAAAACAACCCTTGAAACCAGGGAGGATAAACCGTAAGAAAAGTTACCCAGGGATAGAAACCGTGGGCTTAAGTGAACACCTCAGCATACACTTGTCATTAGGAAAATCAAAGGTCTGGTTTATAAATACAACTCATCGCTTTACTATCTCATCACACAACCCTAAAACACACACACTGAATATACAGATCATGGAGAGCAACAAGGAGAAGGGGTGAATCTGGAAGATCAAGCCGAGCAGCAGTAGGTATGAGAATTGTTATATCATTAAACCTTTTATGTGATCAGGAATAATGTTGAGATAATATCTGCTTAGGGTTTTAAGAAGAAGCTGAAAGGTTGAAGGAATAAGAAGGGTGTTTTACTATCTGATCATAGGTAAGATCGGTTTCTGTTTATAGTTTATAATTCAGTATTAATAGTTCATATGATTTTATTGAAAAGAATAACCTTTAATGGGTAAGAATATGGTTTTAATTTGTAGGAAGAAGTGTAAGAGTAACTAAAGCTCTTTGTGTTCAAGGTGAGTCCATTAACTGTTTTGCACAAATCTTGTTGTTATGTTCTTACTTTGATAAAACTTGTTTTACAAAACATGGGATGGTGATTGGAATGAAATTGGTGAACTCAAGAAACTGAAAACTGCCGTTTAATACTCACAACTCATTAACTCGAATGCGAGCCGCTTAATATATGGATAGCGCTATTTGGGGAATCCCCCACGCAAGGTGGACTCGGGACTTAGGGGCCCGAGAAACCCTCCACTAAGGTGTAATGACCATTGCGGCATATATTTTGCCACGGGATCAATTTGGGCAGTTTATTGGATCCTTGTTCAGGGTTGAGGGTGTGGCTTGAGAGTCACCGGTTATGGGATGGTTAATATCAAAGGAAATTTTTCAATGGGCTCACCAACATTGTGTTGATAGTTGTTGATTAACATTTTTCAGGAAATAAAGTGGCAAGGCAAGGGACAAGCTTTTGAGAATAGCTAGCTGAATCTTTACCAGTCTGCAGTAGCTTATGTATGTACTTGTTCGGTCTTAAGTTTGTTAAGATAAGTTATGAAACAATGTCGTGTAAGTGTGTAAGAAACTTTGAAGTGTTTGTGTAAATTGTATTGTAAATATATGTATCTCCTTGTGGTTTGAAATCCGTTGCGTTTTATAAAATGGTTTTGTAAAAAGAGTATAATATCAATTGAAAACATCCAGCCCCCTCGGGTAGGAATGTTACACGCTTCACCTTGCTGGACACCCGTCCGGAAGCCCCCAGGAAACTTAAGGGGATGTTGCTGGACATCCTTAAGAAGCTGAGAAAAACTCTGCTGGGAGAGGCCACTAGGCACAGCGATGGTGCTGGCCACAGTGTACACGGGCTCTGTAGACGGAGGAACCGATACGGTGGGCATGGCCATGTTTTTAACCACAGCAGGGCTCACTGGTGTTATGAGGGGAGGGCTTGAAGATACAACAGTTGATACAGCGGCCGTCACAACAGTAGATGACGGGGTCGCCACCTCAGATGTAGGCACGATGACCTCATTAATCCCCTCGGAAGCAGCGTGACTAGCAGAAGCATGAGGGGACTCCATGGTCAAGCCATCACTACCCTGGATGTCCCCGGATTCAATTCTCTCACCTGCACATAAACAGGCAAACATGACTATCCACAACTGTGTAAAAAACAAACAGCACAAAGAACGACTAAACAAGCATACTCACCCAGGGCTTTTTCCTTGGCCTCCTTAAGCTGTTGCCTCTTGGCTAATAGTCCTTCAGCATCAAGCCCGGCAGTAGCCTTCCGTTTCTTGGTTTTCTTTTCTACCACGTCCACTAACGGCGGGGCAACGTTCAAAGGGTCCGGGTCTATGGGAGCTTCCCTCTCACTGCCCTGCACAGAAGTCCCTACCACATCGGCAGACACGGCTGCAGCCGGAACATAGAACTTGGTAACAGTTTGGCTCAACACATCCAACTCTTGTGCACCAAGGGGACGATCGTATTCTGCAAGTAACGGAGCGGCAGCAGGGTCTAGCACATCAAAATATTGCCAACCTTCTTGGTCCTCACGGCGGTACTCAGGAAATACCGTATCATCCACCCACAACCGACTCATGCCTACAGCCACCATGGCCCGTTCCGGTATATGAGTACACTCGGTTGGATTATTGGTTAGGGCCACATACAGGGGATCCTTCTCATACACCACCGGAGCGGGACACGAGTCTGCAAGTTTGGTCTTGCCTTCAGGATACCTGATCGGGGCGTTCTCTGGAAATATACGGTCATCAATATAGAAGAATTTCCTCCTCCACTCCTTATCCCTCACACTCTGCGGAAAGTTCTCTATGCAGGACAAGACGCCGGGTCGACGATCAAAGGTAAAGTATTCTCCTTTGAACTTCAGAACGTACAATGCACGGAAGATTTCCAATTTGGGTGGCATACCCAGACCTAGGGCACAAAATTCAAAATGACGGATCTTAATCATCCCCAACGGATGGAGTTGAGAAATGTTGATCTCATAATACGAGAGCAAGTCACAAATAAATTTCGTGGCGGGAAGACGAAAATGGGAAAAGGTGAAAAACTCGCCGTAAAGAGTCAGCTTCCCTTCCTTCAGCGGAAAAGCAATATCGTCCTTCCCCGGGAGTACAGGATTCCATTCAGACGGAATTTTGTAGTCGCTTAAAAAGGATTTGAGTACCGTTAACGACCACATACAGTTAATCTCGGCAACACTCGTGACTGTGCGTGTGGAACCAGTTTTGGGAGCCATTTCAGGGATGGTAATCTTTTGAAGGAAAAGCAGGTTTTTGAAAATCACTGTGGATTATTCACCCTGAATTGGCGAATTTATAACACAAATTACCAACGGTTGAAATTCAAAATAGAACCGCCAAATAGTCGTTTCCCCTGACAGTCGGACTGTTCAGAAACGGCTGATGGGACGTTTGAAATGACGTCTTGGCACGTGCACAAGTCATGCGGTACCAATCCCAATAAAGATTTTTTAAGTCACATTTTTTCGATTACTTATCTATACATATTGATTTTCTTTTTTCTTTACACTACAAGTCTAGTAACGTTCACTAATTCGCCTTACTAGACTGGGGGGACATGACGAGGTGGGGCCCAGTTCAGCTAAACTGGCCCACACCTACAACATGTCATCTGGCCCAATGGGTAAAGCCCAATAATAAAATACAATCCGGTTGTGATTACTAACGAACATCTTCGAGAAAGAAGTTAAGGGGTAAGGCATAACTGCTAGCCCGAGAAATACGAATACAAGAGATATGCATTATCTCCAAGAAAAGTGGAACGACTAAGGAGATGAGGGCGGTTACGCATCATAGAGGGAGGAGGACTCCTCAACTATAAATAGGGTCACAGGTAAACGTATAGATTCATTCACAAAATACTCCACATTCCTTACAAGTGCTTAAAAGCCATACTTATTCTCACGCCGGAGGGTGGTCACAGGAAAACCCCCAATCCTGTGACGAGTCCTAACGGTGTTCTGTTTTGCAGCTAGACAGGTCCCGTTCGATCAGGTCAAAAGGAGTTTCTTGTCTTATCCAAAAGACTGGTTCCCCTCAGGTACCTGTTTCTTCACCATATATGTAGAAAATCCATGAAAACGTCTCGTTTTGCTACAAAATTGATTTGTAGTTAGCTTTGCCACCAACTTTAGCGACATAAAAAGACGTCCTAAACTTGTTATTTTAGCTACATAAATGTTTGCCATAGATATCTATAAACGGTTATTGCCATAGATTTTGCTACATAGTTTTTTGCTACTGCTTTGTGCTAGGAAATTTTGCTACTCCTCATTTGAACCCGCCGATTAGGGTGGAGGGAGTGCTTGTTTTGCCGCACCCACTCCTTGCAACCTTACCGGTCGGACTGGTGAACCAGACTAGCCGTTCTGACTGGATTTTCATTTTTTTTTTCTTCAAAATCGTATTTGTTATTTTTTTCATTATCAAAAGTCCAAATTATATTTTTTAAGTATCGTATTTTATTAAATCAACAAACTCACACGAAGACATGAAGTTTTTCATATTTTGTTTTGTATTTGATATATGTATATTTTAATAATTTATATATTATATATTATATAATATATGATGTTATCTGGTTTTTAAATCCAGTCTAATCAATAAACTGATCAGGATCATTCTTGTTTGCTTCAATTTTGAAAACAGTCGAGCGTAGAACGTGTACAGGTGGCCTTATATATGGATGTTATGACCTTCTTCCACTGAATAACTTCTCCATTACTCAGTTGAAAAAAGCTCTCCATTGTCAAATTGCTATCTCCACTATATGAAGAAAAAAAAAAGTAAGTTACCATCATTTACTTTCACAGTGGCATGCTGAAATCATGGGGTGATTGATATTTCCTCATATTGATTGAACAAAATGACACTAAAATAAAATGATCATAACATAGCTATTTGTACTAAGCAACTCCTTACCAAAGGATCTTTGCTGTAATGACATCAAAGTGTTGAATAAGGCTTTGCCTTTTTAAGTGATAGAGGTTCAAATTTCATAAGTGACAAAAAATTTAGCCATTAAAAAAATAGTACGTAACTCCTTAAACCATAATAATTAACAAGACAACTCAATAATTATTTCCCAATAATAATCACCTATTGAAATAGTCGCTGGAGGAGAGCACCGGTTATCGGAGAAGGAAATGGGTTTGTTTAAAAAGTTTGACTAATATGCAGAAATGGTCCTTGATCTTTTAAAAGTTACATTTTTACTCAGAAAACTAACTGGGTCTGTTAAAAACTAACCCTAGTTAGTTTTGGTCCAATGGAGTAAAATACAAAACAAGTTGGGACTGTTGCCTTACAACTTTCAAGTTGGGATTATTGCATTCCAATACCCAAAAGTTGGGATTATTTAATTCCATTTCCTATATTTTTAGGTAGTAATATATTTTATAATGAAAAATAATAATTTACTCTATTATTGAATATATTTTATTATTCTATAGAATTCAATCATGTAAGACCATTCGTAGTGGCAAACAATTTGGACTCTTTTTTGCTCTCAAAACGCCCGGAACACCGCCCCTGAGGTGGTTTTCTTCAAATTTGTTATTGGGCATGAAAATGATAACGCCGAATCAAAAAGAGAGGGGCGTGAAAATGAATAATCAATCAAATCTCTCTATATGTAGAGGGGCATTAAAATAAAATTTTCCACTATACATGGTCTAATCTTCACAAAACCTTAAATTTTTGTAATCCGTGGCATCCGATCAACTCACTTTGATAACCATAATTTCTCTCTAGACTTGTTCTTTTGCGCCCCCCCCCCCCCCCCCCCCCCCCCCCACAAACATAATATTTTTATTATCTTGGCTAATTGTTTTGCACACGCGTTTTTCTTTTGTTTTCATTCATTTTGTTGTTAGTTTCCCGTTGGTTTATGCATATGTGGAGGTTTTATAATTATGCAATTGAAAGGTCTAGTAAAAAAGTGTTCATTTTTTAAATTTAACCACAAAACACCGGTGGATCTTTTTACCTGCGGGTTAGTCTTTTCAATCATGATTCATCATATCAGAAATCAATAGGCCACAATCCAATATTCCAATAATTCATCCAATCCAATAATTCATCCAAAAAATCGACAAAATCAAAGAGTCCGAACAAATAAGGATGTGACGACTGTTTTTTTTTTTTCCCCTCAAGCTGCCACCTCGACACATTATAATTAGAGTATCTCAATCATGGTGTTTAATCAACTACAGTCATTTTTAATCATGTTTTCTCCTTTTTTTTACGGTAAAAATTATCTTAACATAAAAAAAAGATAAAAAAGATTTTAGGTTTTTGATTTAAATGAATCAATGAATGGGTTTAAAAGAAGAATATATACCTTGATTTTCTAAAAGATAATGGGAAACACAAAATAAGTATAACATACAATTGTTGAGTTTCACCCTAATTTTTTTTAACGTCCATAACTTTTTCATACGATATTTTTTTTATAAAATACACCATAAAAAAAACTTTTTATCATTTTTCATTTGCATACCCTATTGCTATACTTTTAAAAAAATTGTTGAATTGATAACTTGCGTTTAATCATGATACAACTTGCGGTTTTTGTCAGATATAACTTGCATCTTTTTATCATGTATAAATTGCATTTTTTTGTCAGATATAACTTACATCTTTTTATCAGGTACAACTTGCGTTTTATCAAGTATAACTTGTGTTTTATCAGGTATAACTTGCGCTTGTCGGACCCGGATCTTTGAGTTGTCAAACAAAGACAGAAACTAACTGGTCTAAGTGACCAGTTCGTTGATTAACTAACAGGGAAAATTATAAACTAATTTGATTAATACCCAACCCAAACCTGTCCCAATAATCACACAAATAACCCGCCATAACAACGATTAATTCATGATTTGTCTTAGCGGTTTTAAAACGTAAACCTAATCGACTAATCTGGATGAAACAATTGGATTATAACATACCAGTAATGAGGAAAATGTAAGACCCTAACCCGTAAACACACGACTAACGCTTAAACTTTTGAGTTTTTGCCTTAATTAAAAATCACGACCGATTAAAACTTTAAACATTATAAGCGGCAACTCATTTAAAGACTTTGATTTGATAGAAACATTCGACTTTACACTTTTAGGTATTACAAACCTATGCTATGGTTTTTTGTTTTAAATATAAATCTATTGCGGAAGCATATGAGTGTTCGAGTGTGTTGAGCTCTTCTCGCAACTTGATCCTTGCTCTGGAACTCTCAACGATTATGTACCTAGCACCATTACCCAAGGAATGGTTAGTTGTGTTGATAGTAACACCTTTTTAATAGTTAATACGTTGATATGCGTCAAAAACAGAACGAAATTGACCAAACGACCAAACAAAAAATTTGGGGAGAATCCCCGTCGTAGGCTAGCTTACGGTCAGTAAGGTTTGTCCCTGCACCATTTCTCAGCCTTAGTCACTTTTCCCTTGTTTGTTTTTCCCAATTCTTGGATGCTTTTATACCTATGTTCAAGGCCCTTCCTAGGGACACTTGGGAACTTGTTTAATACCATTTACTGGGCTTGATAGATGCCCGTTTCCCATGGTTTATAACCCTTTTCGGCTTAACTACAATCTAAACGATTTTCACCAAAATTCACCCGTTGAGGCCATAGTTTATATAAGCATTTACTTGATCATTCGAGAATCATAACAACCATTTAATGACTGTTGTTTTTTTTTTTTTTGAGAAACTATGGTTTTCCTTGGTTGGCACGTTTTTTTTTAATTTTTAAACGTTTGGTTTAGACACGCAATATAGGTTGTTTTTTTGGCATAGACATGTTACGAGTTATACTTTATTAAAAATGTTAGGAATTAGTGGTAAACCTCGTATGTATACTGTGGATTGGGTTGTGTGAAGTAAGACGATTCACATCCTTCACCGACCCCCCTAAAAAACCAAATACGTTTGCGTTAATAAGACTGTGTTAAAAACAACTAAATTAAATATGCAGATTGTTACCTCATTCAAATCGGGCATCACATTCCCATCAACGGTACGAACAAATGCACACACATCCTCCTGCTTAGCCCCATCAACGAAATGCACGAAGTAGCTTTCAGATACGTAAGAATCATTTTAGCTGTCATCGAAAATGTTCGAAGACATTGTACTATGTTAAAATTGGTGATTAAAAGGTGAGTTTCTCATGAAATTGGTTGGGTTTGGTTAAAACTTTGAAGAACAAACTGAGTGTTCATGAAATCAAATACTACAACCATACACCACATATGGTTACATACTCCACGTATAGGTACGAGGTCACCTCCCAAGAAACACAGGTTTTTGTTGACGAAACAAGCCAAAAAGGGTCTATACGCCGCGTATGGTGTCATACAAGGCGTATAAAAGAACGAGATCACATGTTCTCATGCCTGACATTGAAAGTTGTGCCTTGTACTTCTATATGCCTCCTATGGGATCATATGAGGCGTATAGACCCTTCTTTACCACAGAATCCAAGGTTTGACTGCATTTAATATGGAACTTGAACCATATGGGGCGTATGATGTCGTACGCCCCATATAAGGGGGTGTGTAGTTACTATGACCCTATCAAGTATAGAGATTAAATTTACTCTCTACTATATATTCTGAGATAAATAGTAAAATAGAGATATTAAATGAATGAAAACTCTATTGTTGCTCTATAACTTTAAGATAAAAAAGTGAATAAAGAAGCTATTGTGAATGCTTTTAGTTATTCGTATATGTCTGTTGTTTGTTTAAGAGCAAACTTCCTTCTAAAGACAAGATTTGTTTACATCACACCTTTCTCAAACCTTATCAACCTTTTGCTGTTTGTCGAATTTACTAAGTATAATTGTTATAGTTGTAGCATTACGGAGAGATTTTAAGTAACTATACATTTTACACAAAATAAATTTAATATTAGATTACGAGTGAATAAGATTGTAGGGCCGTATTAACGTATTTATTAATCTGTGGCCGTAAGTGGATAAGGACGAAGCCCCCTCCCTTCGCCATTAACTAAACCATGAAATGCAAATAGTTAAATACTTTGACGTGATGGGTTTAAAACTAAAACATATATTTCTAGGTCGAATTTGATTTATTTAATTTAGTGTTATCTAAACTAAAGTTTTAATTGGTTATTTTGAAGAAACTTAATTATAATATAGGGGTGGGGCTCGAACCGTGTTATAGTTTAAATGCAAGTGAAAACAAATAGCTAGGTAAACTATATATATTTTATTATTATCCTATGTGTAGTAATAATAAAAAACAAAAAAAAAATCATAAAAGGACAAAGGTTAAGTATGTTGATAAAAAGTGCCTAATTGGTTGATGTCAAGGGTACGTTAACAGTATTAAATTTTATGAATATATTCGGTTCATGATTAAAATAACCTTCTACGACCTAGATCGAATATATATGATCAAAATTGTTTAGGATTAGGGCTGCAAACGAACTGAACTTTCAGCGAACAGTTCATGAACCGTTCGGCGGGAAGTTCGTTTGTGTTCGTTCGTTTAATAAATGAACGAACACGAACAAAATAATTCGTTCGTTTAGTTAAACGAACGAACATGAACAGAGGCCACGTTCGTTCGTTTATGTTCGTGAACGTTCGGTAACGTGTTCGTTTATGTTCGTTTGTTTATGTTTGTTTGTGCTCGATAGATTAATATGGTTTTTAATTTTTATAATTTGTCTTGATATTCTTTTACTTTTATTTATTTTACCCAAAACAATTTATATGAGGTAAATATATGTATGTGAATTCGATTTTATAAGAAAGTTAATATATGTCCGTTCGTGTTTGTTTTCGTTCATGAACACTTTTTTGTGTTCGTTTGTGTTCATTTGTGTTCATGAGCACTTGTTGTGTTCATGAATGTTCGTTTGTGTTCGGGTGCGTTCATGAACAAAACTAACAAACGAACACGAACATAAGTGTTTTCTTAACAAACGAACACGAACATAAAATCTCGTTCGGTAAGTGTTCATGAACTGTTCGTGAACACCTATTTTCCTTAACAAACGAACACGAACAAGGCCTTGTTCGTGTTCGTTCGGTTCGTTTGCAGCCCTATTTAGGATGACTGGTATTAGAATATTTAAATTTTGAGAGGTATAAAATAAAACATAAACATTTTATGATATAATACATAGTTAAAATCAGACAATAGTCTTAGATGTCTATTCCTAATTTAAAAGACTACATACAGTTTTTTAAATTTCTTGTGTTCCCAAAGAAGCTAACATCTAAAAACATCAAATTTTTAATTTCACATAAAACATGATCTGAAAAGGTTCAGATATTATAATATGCAAGAAATGTTAGCATCCTATGTTTGTCATTGAGGTTAGCAACACTCATCGTGAGCTTCTGGTTACATCTGCAGGCGTCACATGTGTTGCATGGTTTACTTTTATGTCACATGTTTAATTCTGTTTGATAGCTTTGTGGGTAATTTTTTTTTTGAGTTAAATGCCATTTTCGTCCCTGAGATTTGACCATTTTTACTAGTTTCATCCAAAAGTTTATTTTTTCTCATCTGAATCCAAAAGTTTTCAAATTCTTGTTGGTTCCATCCAAGTGACTAACTCCGTTAGTCAATCTCAGTTAACTGAGGGACAAAGTTGTCAATTCAAATATCGTTTATATAATAATAATAATAATAATAATAATAATAATAATAAAACTTAGTATAATACTCGTTCCACCGATAATCTTTCCAACATTGTTTTCCAAAACTTTCCACAATTGAAATATTCATTCATTTCTACACTATCAAATATTATTATCCTACACTCATAACTCACATTCTCCACCACCACCAATGGCCGGCGTTGATTCCACCGTCGTCCGTGCCGCCGTCCACTCCCTCCCCCGCCTCGTCAGGGACGTCAACCCCCAGCCCAACACCACCACGACCACCTACAACCACCTACTAACCGTCGCCACTACCACCATCTCGGACCACCTGTTTCCCCCTCTTGATCTCTACCTCTACGTGTTTCCTTCTTGGAAGCTGTATGCTTCATGAAAGTACCATGTTTCATTAATGAATCTTTTGTGTGTGTTGATTGTAAAGATATTGCAACCTTTAATTGGGTCTGTTATGAAAAATGTTTGGATGTACTTGACCCAAGTCAAAAGTATACTGAACACATGATTTATAACCATGGTATTCAAGTATATGATGCCAGCTTTAACATGATTACTTTTCTGAAAATGAAAGGTTTTTTATAAAGTTGGGATTTTGATGGTTAAAGAAGGTTTTAGGGAAATCGATCAATGGTTGGGTTATTGAAGGTTGTTCAGATAGGTTTTAGATTGGGATTGAGTTGCAGCGTTTGGGTTATTGATGGTTGTTCAGATTTGTTATTTTGTGGGGGTTTTTTTTTATGATTGGGTGAGTCATGTGATCAGCATCAAGATCTTGTTCATAAAACATGGTTATGGAGATGAAAGAACCATGATTAAATGGTTGTTGCTTTTTGTGGTTGAAATGATCCATGATAATTTGTGGGTAACATTCAATGCAATGAATCAGAGAGCAATATAAGATTTATTTTTTAAACAATATATAAAAGGGTATTTTGGTCTTTTAACTAAAAGTTAACAGAAAAAATGGATGAAGTTAACGAGTTGGATGAAAATGGCAAGACTTTGAAAACTTTTGGATTCGGATGAGAAAAAATAAACTTTTGGATAAAACTAGCAAAATGGCCAAACCTCAGAGACGAAAATGGCATATGACTCTTTTTTTTTTCTTATTTCATTGTAGAGTAGTAGTTATGGAGTAATTATGTCTTTAATTGTAATGTTTTTATTTTTTTGATTAGTTTATAAGAAAAAAAAAACTAGTTTTCACAGCAAAAGTGCGTGCCTTTTATTCCAGCCGACAATTCGTTTGTGCGTGTGATTAGGCTAAGGGATATGGGAATGACATAGGCTCGGCAAGCTCAAGCTTGGCCTGGCAACACAACCCCCTGGGGTGGCATCGTCAACAACGACAACCACATGCTGTCCAAGCCTTTCCTTCACCTCATCCATGTATTATTTTTAATAATTTCTGGCCAATAATGAGGCATATCATCATAGTGCACACCACCCTTTTGACCCATCATCATGAAGATGTCACTCCCTCACTGACACATTTGCTGACGTGGATCCTACGTGGAGGCCCATCATCATCCATCCACACCTACCAGCCTTATCCACTTTGTGCAACATGTCAAGTAACTTATTGTACCCATTTAGAATGTTTGATAACATTTATATTGTTAGGTTTCACAGTTCAGAAAGAGTGACGGCTTAACTTTATGTATGCTTATCTGCCATTCTAATGTAATTTTTTTCTCATTGTAAGTATAATATAAAAAATTACATTTATAAAGAAAAAAATGGTATGTTGAAAATAATTTATTTTAGAATGAAAACGATATACATAAATGAGAACAATTTATTTTGAGTATTCACAATTCTTTACCGAGACTAAAACACACATATATAGACCAGTAAAAATGGGATTACCCATTCCAAACATGGAGGAATATAAGTTGACTCCTTACTGTCACAGGGCTATCTGATGATCTTCATGTGGCGTCCTTAATATCAAGAGACAAGTCAATCTATTCCGCTCCTTTGATTTTGGCTACTGGTTTCATCCTGCCTTAGGCTCATCATATGAGCGACAAGAACTCCAGACCAGTGGTCCATTTGTCGAATCAACATGACTAGGCACATTCACCGCCTTATTCTGCTGAGTCCATCCCTAATGATATCCGGACTAACTAGTAAACTCAAGTGTTCAACTACAAACACTAGTACAACTATCTTCAAATATATAATTTTTTGAACAGCAAACAACTTTTATTAAAACCAAAAGGTCACTAGCAAGAAGCTAGCGACACCATACACCGTGACCGCCTACTGGAGTTACACTAAAAAAAACCATACCTCCTTACACCAATAACTATCACCTAAAATTTATGACACATAGCTTATTTTACAAGGATCACCACTATCATCCATGATATCCACCTCTTCTAAGCTGCAAATCTTTTTTTTTGAACGGCTAACAAATTGGAATCACTCACGGAACACTGGAGTATCTAAGCTGCAAATCTAGAGCAAACACTTTACAATGAGCTTTTTTAACTGACGTCGTAACTCAATTCTCAAAACAAACATTTAACTCGTGACATTACGCCCTTATAAAAGTAAAACACAAGTGGAACCGAAATACCAACTCTTTACAAACCAAAGGACCTTTTATCAAAATATCTTCAATTATTAAACCCACCAATCATTAACATCTCCAATGACCTCATCTTCTTCTTGTGTCTCTCATTCCCCCAATTGTCAATCAACCCCCCCCCCCCCCCCCCCCCCCCCCCCCCCCCAACCACCGGCGGAGGAGCAAACCATCGCCCCTTAACTTTTGTATGCATTCCTCATCACCTAAACCGTATGGCCTCCCAACCTCTTCTAGGCTTCCACCGTAGCATCACTTCCCCTAACTTCACCACCACCACCACCACCAATAATAATAATAATAACAACAATAATAATAATAACCCAACCACTTCCCAACAATATTATCACGATGCCCAACCACCATCTGCCTCCACCTCCTCCGTCGTCCTCCTCCTCAACCACCCAACCAAAACCCACAAACTTAGCCGCTGCAAAACAGCTCCAGCTATGGTCGTCATTCGTGACCTCCCTGTCAACACTTCAACCAACCCTAACCCTAAACCTAGCTCCACCTCTCTCCTTCAACAAGCCACTATTCTATTAATAATATACTTATCTATAGGTGTAACTATTTACAGTTTCAACAGAGACCATTTCTCTGGTCACGAAACTCATCCAGTTGTTGATGGATTATACTTCTGCATCGTTACTATGTGTACAATTGGCTATGGCGATATCACTCCTCTTACTCCTTCTGCTAAACTGTTCTCGTGCTTATTCGTGTTAGTCGGATTCGGTTTCATTGATATTATGTTGTCAGGAGTTGTGAATTATGTTTTGGACTTACAAGAAAACATGATATTGAATTCGAATAAGTCCAAAATCGAACAAACACGAGCTCTAGTTGAACTTGAACGACATCAACAACATAAAATACAACAGGATAGAGTTAGTTTAAACCGGTTAAACCAGTTAAACCGGTTAAACTGGTTAAACCGGTTAAAACGGTTAAAACTGTCACCAATGGATTGCATTTATGATTTTGCTAAAGGAAGAATGAGGATAAGATTAAAGGTCTGTTTAGCTCTTTGTGTAGTGTTGTTGAGTATTGGGATTGGTACTCTAGTGTTGTATAATGTTGAACGGTTGGATTGGATTGATTCGTTGTATTTGTCTGTTCTTTCTGTTACGACTGTTGGGTATGGTGATAGGGCGTTTAGGACGCTTCGTGGTAGGTTGTTCGCGTCTTTTTGGTTATTGTTTTCTACTTTGATGGTTGCTAGAGCGTTCTTGTATTTGGCTGAGGCGCGGATCGATAAGAGGCATCGAAGAGTTGCTAATTGGGTGTTGCATAGGCAGATTACGGTTGAGGATTTGTTTGCTGCTGATATTAATAACAATGGATTCCTCAGGTTCGTTTTTGAAAACTTGTTTTCTGTTAATTGAGTAATCCTTTAATTTCGTATATCTGGTTTCAGTGGCGAAGCTTGACCCGAAACATCATGGGGGTCGGAAACCGCTAGTTTTAGGGGTCGAAAACCAATTTCGGGGGGTCGAAATCGTATATACCAAAAAAAATTTATATGAATGCTATATAATCGAAACTTCTGAACGAAAATTCGGGGGGGGGGGGGGGGGGGTTCCCCGCCTCTTAAGAGCTGTGCTACTGTCTGGTTTGATCAGTTTTGCTACTTCCTCTAGCGTTTTTATCATCCTCTAGTGTTTCTTAATCCTAGTCAATCCAATAACTAACTTCGTCCATATATAGCGTTAACTTAGGGGGTAATTTTGACAAGTTGAACTTACGTGTTAAATTTGTCGTTGAGGTTTGGTCACTTTTGTCCGAATTATTTAATTGGAAAAGTTTTTTTATTTATTTTGAATGGCATATATTTAATCAGTTATTAAAGCCTTTTCACGGTTGTTGGGGTGTGCAGATCAGTCTGTTTTAGATCTTAAACGATTTTGCTTATCATAATAATGGAGTTAAAAAAGTTGTGAGAATTTTAGATTTGAAGGAAACATGAGATCTAAATTGGACCTATAGCGATTACTAATAACTAGTGAGTTTTCCGAAAAAACCTGCTAGTGGAGGAACACTTTTTGACCCTTCCCAGGATTGAGTCTTAGGGATGAGACGCCCGCGCAAGGACCTCAATTCTCATTAGGAGGTCGAACATACAAGTGATTTTTTTTCTAGAACCGGTTTTAGTACACGGTGTCTGTCATTTTGAATTGACAGATACGTAGAATTGTTCAATCTGAACGATACTTGTGTTCTTATCCGTTAAAAAGAACATCAAGTATGATGTGTGAACAAAAATCATGTTTTGGAACTTTGAAAAAGAAAAGTCGTGAGGATATAAAACAAAGAACAAGTGGGAAAGCAGAAGTTTTTTTTTTAATATTTTTTAATCATTTTGAATCGCTATATGCTATATATGTTTATATACTTAGGTATGAGCAAATGGTACCAAGTATTAACCGATTTAACCTTCAAATATCAGTACCGTACCGCACTGATAATTTTCAGTACTGATACCCATTCCCATTTTTAACAATTTTTAGTACCGGTACCAAGATCATCCCATTGTCAAATATACCCTATGTAGTGATTTCACTTTCTTTCTATTTCCAAACATGGTAGGGTGTTTGGATGCTTTTCACGCATAAATGAAAATTTTTCTATTTTAATTTCCCAACTTCCGTAAAACGTTTATTGTGGTTTTAAACTTGTATGTGATTTTTGCGCCTTTCACGTATATGTAAAGCGTTTGTTTTTATTAGGTGTTTGGATGGTACCTTTTATATTAGGTAGTTCTTATTCTTATTCTTGTTAAGGTGAATAAGGTGGCATCTTTATGCCCTCTTATTTGGTGAGGATAAACATTCTTACATGACAATCCAAAAACGCCTAATTTGGTTTGTTTTACAATTAGATAATCCAAACACTTATTATATTATTACTAATTTAATGGGGTGTTTGAGATTGCTTTTCTTTTTTTTATGGATTTTTTGGACGGCATGTAGTTTAGTGGCTATATTTAGGTCTTACAACCTTGAGCCATTACGGCCAGAGGAACCCAACGTTTGAACTAGTTACTTGGCCCAAGAGGGGTTATTAATAGTTTGGTCGACGGGAATCCTCCTAGGACTCTAGGAGGAAAGCCTGACGTAAACGTAGAAACTTGGAATCGAACTTGACATTTGGGATGACGTAATCGTCCTTCACGTGCAGTACAGTTGGTAGGTGGACTGGGATTCCTGTAGGAAGTCCCGGGTTCGATCCCCACGGGCAACATTTGGGGGACACCAGGCAATGAAGAGGAGCACTTGTAAGCCATAAGATGCGCAAGTTTGAATCTGAGCTGACCCGGTTTTATCCAGCTGTTACTCTAGCGAGGCAACTCGTGTAGAGGCAGTATGATTTCCGGGCGGAAGTCGTATCCCTACCGTACTAGCGTAGATCCGGTTCAGACAACATAGTCTGGACGTGTGGCGGGCTAGGGCTCGCCGTTGGGCGAGTGTGAGGTATCTCTGCCATACTCGCAAATGAGAGACATTCACCTTCCAAAAAAAAAAACTAATTTAATCGTCTTTTTAAATAAATTTGGCAAGCAATTTAAGATAAAGTTTTTTGAAACAAACAAGTTCAAACTGTTTATTAAAACGCTTTTTAGAATGAAACTTTTAGGTTTCCTTAGTTTTGAAAAGCTCTTATATACAAATGTGTTTGATAATGGTAACAAAGGAAGGTCGATGGTGTGGTGCAGTTAGTTTGTATGTTGTTGTGTCTACTTTGCGGGTCTGGTTCGATTCCTTTAATCAAAATAAAATTTGGGATACAAAATTGCTTTTTAGAATATTCTATATAAAACATCTTTAAAAAAATATAGCATTCTAGAAATCAACAATATCATATCGTTTATTGGAATAAGAAATTTTAAATCGTGTGTATTTAAATTATTTTATTTCTCATAAATTATAATATCAAAATTCAATAAACAAATTGGTGATTATGAAATTGTGGTTTTGAATGCAGTAAATCAGAATACATAGTTTTTAAGCTCAAAGAAATGGGGAAGATTGAAGAGAGAGATGTATTGCAAATATGCAATCAATTCAACAAGCTTGATAGTAGCAATTCTGGGAAGATAACACTTCGCAATCTTTTGTCAGGTCACAGCATTTAAATTATATTTATTTATTTCTCAATTTATTACCCAAAATGTATAAACTAATAATAATAATAATGCTTTTAAGTAGATTTTTGGCAAACTTGTGTATATTGTATGCCTACACATCTACATCTACGTCATATATGTGTCGTATTCAAAATTGTCAATATTGTTTTATAGATGCAATTTTTTTATAAGAGCCCATTTGGTTTTTTTTTTCTAAATTGTAAGATTCTATATTACAACTTTGCAAACCAACGACATTAGTTAAAACTTAAAACATAGACTAGCATTCTTATTTCATGAAGGTTTTAATCCTAATTGGGTTAATTTTGAAAGAAAGTGAAAGTCGAAGGAGTGATTAAAAAGAGTTAACTTAATCAGTATTTAACTAATAGATTAATTGTTTTGAACTGGTAAATTTATTCGTGCTGCCAGCGTCTAAACGTGAAGTAACATGAATTTATGTCATTGAATGAAAACGTATTATATATGACTCGATTCATTTTCATCCTTGTGCTCACCCCCAGCCACAACAGCCCCACGCGAACAGTCGCGGCGGCACAGGCGATGGTGGTCGCGTGCGTTAACGGGAGAGAGAGGTACTTTGGTCACGCAGGTGCTCACCCCAACCACAACGGGGTCAAGTGACCGGGTTACTTGATAGTGAAGTTTATGGCTCGCGACTAGGGCTGTAAACGAACCGAACGAACACGAACACAGGCGTGTTCGTGTTTGTTCATTTAACTTTAACCGAACACGAACATGAACACGAACACATAATCGAACACATTTTTGTGTTCGTGTTCGTTCATTAAGAAATTTGTCGTGTTCGTGTTCGTTTATGTTTGTTCATTTAAACCTAAACGAACAGTTTATGAACATAAACGAACACAAATGATCAATATAAACGAACACAAATGAACATAAACGAACACAAACAAAAACAAGTTAATAATGATTCATGAACATAAATGAACGTTATGGTTAGGGTGGATAGCTGCTGTGAAGTGTGGGGCTGTGAAGTGTGGAGAGCGGCTGATAAGTGATATGTTTAGAATGTTAGGGTTAGGTTTAAGTTTTTAGAACATATGAATTAAGGTTACTTAACAAAAGAAAATAAATAATAAAAATAAAGTTAGGTTTAATTAAATGAACATAAACGAACAAAAATAAACGAACATAAATGAACGGACATAAATGAACGTTCATGAACATAAATGAACGAACACAACGTGTGTTCATGTTTGTTCGTTTAACTAAACGAACAAAAAATTGTGTTCGTGTTCGTTCATTTATTTAAGTAAACGAACATAAACGAACTTCCTGCCGAGCAGTTCACGAACAGTTCATGAACGTTCGGTTCGTTTACAGGCCTACTCGCGACCGACAACGGATAGTCTTATAATTGAGAGAAGTTTTTAAGTAAGATTTATATGGTTTATTTTAGTATAAATAGATGGATTGGTGTAAGTGTGTCAAGTATGTATAACAAATAGAAAGAGTCGATATTAGTTGAGATCTAATTCTATATTCGTGTTCTTGGGCCTGATTTCCTACATTTCATGCGTTGCAATTTGCGGTGGACTCACAAGAGGTTTGAAAAGTTAGCCCATCTATTTATTGCGTATTTAATGATGTCCCTTTCTTTTAGTTTGACTTCAGGGTTGTCAATGGTAGAGTGGTGGACGCATTAAAACAATGAAGAAAAGTGTTAATCGGATCCTGTAGTTTAATATTTTTCTACGCTCTTTTGATATAGCTCGTTCATTTGAAATTTAATAGGTTATTGTTTAAAGTATTATACTCTTAATTGTAATTGGTTGAAAAACCTTAACCCGGACACATTTAAAATGGATTTGTGTTTTCCACGAGTTAGTGATTTGCTAACCGGGTATGTGTTTTTAAAAAGTGTGCCTTTCAAACAAAAAATATACTCAACTCTCATTTTAAAACTATTCATAAGGCGATAACCACTTATTATATTCATTTTAACTATGAAAATTATGCGTCAAGTGTATCGAGTTTAACTGATGAACTTGAACACAACTCATTTGTTTGTGTTGAGGAAACTAACCCTAACCAAGATACACTTAAAATCGTGTAAACAAAATATGACCCGTATAACTGGTTTATCTAAACATATCAAACGGGTTGTTACCACCCACCTTCTGGTGGAATTGTATGAAGGCCTAATGATAGGTGACTTGGGGCCTAATGGTCACAAGTTCGAGCCTTGAAGGATAACAGGTTTTACCGATTATTCACTGCATGCCTTCGGACGGGTGAGTGGTGGGTTTTCCCTGGATTGGTGGACCTGGAGGATCGAGGGCCCCGTGGGTATCCTGAATTGGTCATAAAGGAATTCCCACCAGAGTCCGTGACGGCTTTGTTGGCCTTTCAAAAAGAGTAGCAAACTTGTTGACAATTTGTAAATAAGGTGTATTAAAGTTCTAAATGTGTTAAAGAAGTCATAAAAGCGTTGATAGATTGACGTATTTAATGGGTCAACTTGTTTGATTAAACATGCTAAACAAGGTAAGCCTAACACAACATGTTTAATTAAGTAGGTTAACACATGTTACATGTCAACATGAACACAATTTATTCATTAAACATATTAGATGTTACGAACACTAACTCGTGCATAATTAGCAACCCAATTCAAGAAAAGGAAATAGGCCCAACGAAGAATGATTTGGTGAGGGGCATGTATGAATCGATATGTGAAGTTCTAGTATCCCATATGCGTGGACTTTGGTCGGGCATTGTTTTAGTCATATTACTCGAGCGAACTTGTTATGGTTGAATTTTGACCAAATTATGGTTGACTTTCAAACTTTGACTTTTTGGTCAAAGTGGTTAGTTTCCTGTTTCTGCACTCATATTGAACAATCTTTCCCTATGTATTACATGTCAAATGACCGCTGGATAATCCGATCATCATAAAATCAGTTTACTCCCCAAATGATTATTTGACGCTTAAATTATCGAGTAGTTCAAACATTAGAAACTGATTATATGATGTATACACAAGTTACCCAACTATTTTACTTTGGGGAAAGTGAATATGGTGTTGTCACACACCTAAGCTTACATGTGAAACTCCTCAAAACTACGTCATTTTGGTTCGTTTAAGTCAAAACTACATAGTTTTGAATAATTGGCTTCAAATCATATTCCTAATTTCAATCCTCTAATTGTGAATGAAGATTTGTTGAACCTTCGTCCGTTTAGTAATTTTGTAATTCTGGATATTTTCTTGACTTAGGTTTCCTCACAAAAGTTGTAAATATTGAGATACAATCAATAATTAATTTGTGATCCGAACATGAAGTTCATTTTTCTTTTGTTTTATTAATAAGAAAATGAAGTGTGGCTTTTATTCATGTGTGTACAAATGAGGATGAACAAACCCACTTCATATAATAATGATAGGGGTACAGATCCCAGATATACGAATTCTTTGAACAAAATGGATAAAAAATCATATATATAGCTGTAGTACATAATCTTCATAAATAATTGTGTGGTGCAAAACTAATATGGATCTTGATTTGTACTTGACGAACATGATCTTTATATGTTGTTCAGATTCTTTTATTTTACGGAATAAGACTTTGAATATATTATGGAGTGAAATTAGGAGATGCGGTGTGATCTCAAATAATCAAAACTATGTAGTTTTGATGTAAAATGACACAGCTTTGAGAAGTTTCGCATGTAAGCTTAGGTGTGTGACAACACCATATTCACTTTTTCCTTTTACTTTTTATCATTGAGGTCGCCTAGATATATATTTCGGTTTCCTTTCTATCAAATCTGATGAACCATGTCAAATTCCAAAATTCGTTTCTGTTTAACATGATGCAAATACCCTCATTTTGTTTGTAACCAGATACTTGGTACCCGGAGACATGTCAATTGGGCAATTTATTCACATACTTAGCGGGCGACTTCATCTGGCTCCAGGGAAAGCTCTATTCATATTTGTGCAGAACACATTACCTCAAACATAAAAGTTATTTGTTTATAATACATATGCATGTTAATAACTGAAATTCAATATTAAAAAATGTTTTTTATTTTATTTTTGCAGCTAACTTGATGAAGAGTGTATATGGATAAAGGATCTTATACATGTGCTACAGCAGTGAGAAAACCTTTAGGAATATGAATGGATGATTTCCCATGTATACTTTACGTTTCCTGCATTTTATGTTAATCTGTAGTGAACTCTTATTAATGCAAGGTTAAATAAGAAATAAAATAAAGTGTTAATATATTTATTAAAAAAATGCATTAATTTGCAAAGCAGATTACAACTCAGCAAAAACTACAGAAAGATATAGAATTTGATTTATCATTCTGTCAGATATATTATTCCTACCGGGCAGAGGTATGACTATCTACATCAGACCCTACCTTGACTTTGCTATTAGTGGGATTTACCGAGTATGATGATGATGCTGTGTCAGATATAACAAACAAACTCAACACGGAATTTTTATGTTGTTTTCTTAACCCTTAAGAGATTATAATCTCTCTTTGTATCAAAACTAAACATGCTAGTTTAGTTAAAACAAAAAAGTAAAAACAATTATTGGCTAAGAAGCTACACGAACCGAATCATGTTCATATATAAACAAGCTTAATGTAACATCTTGACAAAAACACACACCGAGTCATGTTCAGGTTCATCAATTCAATTTGTTAGATTGAAACACTCAACTTCCTAGCTATAAACATGTACTACCTTAGCATGATAAAAGACGCTGGCAGTTGAACCTACCGAGACGCACCCAAACAAAACACTTAACGACACATAAATTACAAGCAGTGTCAAGATTCATGAAATCAATCGGTTAAACCGAACATGCTACCCTGGCTAGCTATATCATAAAAGATTTTGCAACCCATCTAAACCTACAAGCCACAAAAAAGTACTTTATAATTCACATGTACTGTGCAGTTTTCCTTCAAACATGGAACTGAAAACACAGTCGCTCAACAGTAGTCGGCGGTGAAAACACACACTTTTACATCATCACAAAAACCCATCGAACCAAACATCTGCAGTTACATACTTCCATGATGTTAAATATATTAAAATAAACCCCAATTACCTATGTATCACTCTAGGGGCTTTTAGGTCTTTCACAATTAGCTTATGACCTCCACCATTACGCCACACGCCACGCACCGGTATCCCATCAGAAGTCTCCTGCTCCGCCTTCCCACCTGATTCTCCCTTTGCCAACGTCGCATCAGACACCCCATTAGAATTGTTAAGATCAAGTGAAGCCTGAGACCCATTACCCAGCCGAACCCTAAGAAATTTCGATGTTTTCTTCCGTTGTTTACTTTTCCCTTCTCCTTCTCCGCCAACACTGTCGCCTTCACTCTTTGCTGGTTTAATGACTAGTTGACTACCAGGTGATGTCCGGTCATCGACCTCCACCTTTGATTTCCCTTTATTGGCAGCCCGATACCCGTCTTTCGACAATGTCTCCACCCCATCATCTGGTGGCCGGTAGTTTAATTGTAATTCCCGAACCGAGGTTAAAATGTTGTCTGTTAACTTGTTAGTTGAAATTTTGTTATTAGCAACTGATTTCCCTTTGTATTTCCAAGCCCGATTGGCATTGTAGACTGCAATAAGCTCTTTCTCCTTACGAGGATCGGGTAAAAGACGGGCCAAATCAAGAACAAGATGGGACAAACCAAACTGGTCCACATAAACCAAATAAGTCTCGGCATCAATAGCACCTTGACGATATTGGGCCGACACCTCTTTAAAACTGGCAAATCTATCCTGATTGTTATCCAAAGCTGCACGTATTTTGTCTACCATGGACTTGTTTGCAGCATGGACTTCAACCACACTTTTCGTAGATGGCCCTGTTCCAGACCCGGTACGTGTCTGCAATGTGGAAACTGGAGGAAAGTCAGATACCGAACCCACATCAACCAGATTCGGTGCTGATGTGGAGTGGCTAATTCTGCTTGGAGCCACGACCAGGTTGATGGTTGGCTTTCTCTGACCAGATGTAAGCAATGATGCAGCATTTGAGGTATTTACGGGTCTAGAAACTGAACTTGATGAGGGTTTATTATTATTATTATTTTTATTATTATTGTTATTATTATTATTATTATTATTATTATTATTATTATTCACACGGGTTGCAGCGGGCCAAGCATTGCCTGTATTAAGAACGTTGACTTTCTTCTTGTTTTTTCGGCGCAGGTTTTCTGCCATGGTGTTCCTCGGTAGCCCACCAGGGTTTTGGGCACTAGTGCCACGGCCCGTGGAGAGTGGCGGGAAGGCAGACTCTTCAAGTGGAGTGTTTCTAGCTCTATGTGACACAGCTGTAAAATACCTTGAAGGTGGATCAGAATCTGCGGCTAGTGATTCAAATGGTTGAACTAATGGGATAACATCATTTATATTATTATTAATGGAAAGAACCGGCCCCCTTGAAGACGAAGCTTCTAGAAATCTGGAATTTGAATTGGATGTTTCCAGGCTGGCTTCAATTGCTCGTGATAATTCGGATTCAGGTAAATCACGTAGAAATGTATTTCTTCTTCCCCGCCGATTATCTTGTTCATTGTTTCGTCTATATGTAAAGCTAGTTGGTAACTATGTACCCACAATTAAAAAAAGGAAAAAATTACAACAGTAATGTTTCAAATAGAGATAAACAAATGCGTTAAGAGTCGCCACGAAGCAATAATCATGTGTCAACTTATGAACTGATCCATTATGGGTGTGTTTTATCAGAAACGGGTCAAACTGATTGAATGGGTTGAAAGTAGCCCAAAGTCCATTTTTAATGCACACATGATACAACAACCTCCTAAATCTCTTTTATTAAAAGATTTAGATTATAATTTAAAAGGGAACATAAAAAGTAAACGCAAGTCAGCCAAACCTGGCCAGTTCAACCCGTACCAAAAATGATTAGTTTCAACCTGAATTCATTTTGACCCATAAGCCATTACCCAACCTATTTAGTATATGGTAACATACCATACCTGCAAAACAGCATTGCGCTTTGATCGTGATAGACGACCCCCATGCTCTTGAGCATTGTGCACCTAAAAGTTAAAGGGGAAACGAATTATAGAAAATTAGAACCTAAATTTCATTTTTAGGTGGTGTGCCAACCCAACGAACTAAGTCTCCATAACACCATATTTTACCTTCATTTCAGCTTCAGATGGGAAAACAATGAACTTTTTAGTGAGGCAAGCCTCGTCTTCACACAAAAAATGTTCTTGGCGGAAATGAATCTGGAAATTATAACCAAAATAACTCAGTGTAAGGAAAAACAGATAAAAAGGGAAAAGCAAGCAAGACAACAATATTTTATGAACAGAGTTCTATGGCAGCTCAAAGACACTCAGTTATGAGCTTATGATTTGGAGAAAGAACTTGCCTCCAATTCATCATAATTCTTAAAATACTCGTATTTACCAGGATTACGTCTGCATCGTCCAAAACGTAAAAAAGTTTTATTAACCTTATCAATTGCACATGAAGAATTTCTGGACAAAGATTTAAGGATATTATTACCTTTGGCATATATGACACTTAAAATGTTCGGTATTCATATGTGTGTAAAGCTCATTATCGCCATAAAAAGGTGTCCTGCAAAATTCACATAACGGATGCCCTTGAAACCCACCTCTTTCACTTTCGGTTCCATCAACTTCAGAGTCACCTGAGTGTATATGCTGCTCAAGTTGTGCTTTTGAATAAAGCTTTTGTTCACAAATAAATACCTGATTTGTCATGTAGACATGAAATCATGTCAAAAAACTGTACGGTAATCGAAGAAGCTAGAACAGACCAACAGGGTAGCGCAATAACTTAATTAAAAACAGAACCGGAGAATGAAACTACTCATTAAAATAAGTTCCGGCAAAATTCAGCAAATTCTGGGCAGTCTGGTCTGAAACATCCAAAAATGGCCGCTAACCAGCCTAAACAAGCCTAAAACATACCTAAAACCTCGCAAAAATTGTATGCTTATGTTATGCACCTTGTTTATCTCAGGCCCTCGCT
The DNA here is from genome assembly GCA_032199755.1 of Ambrosia artemisiifolia. Classification (NCBI taxonomy): domain Eukaryota; kingdom Viridiplantae; phylum Streptophyta; class Magnoliopsida; order Asterales; family Asteraceae; genus Ambrosia; species Ambrosia artemisiifolia. The sequence continues at coordinate 57,369,166 of CM063523.1, read as the reverse complement.
TTTTAAGCGCCTTGAGCTTAGGCCCGAGGCTCACCCTTTGTGCCTTGATTGCGCCTTGCATCTAGAAAACACCTCAAGACCTTGAGGCGGAGCCTCATGCACGTACGTGTCAAAATTCGTCAAATTAGGGATAATAGGATACTAATATGTAAAAAAACAAAAGGATGAAGAAACTATGAGTGGTTTATTTAACAAAATAGCTGATATGTAAAAGAGATGCAGCTTCTGGTTGTACATAAATCTCATTTGGTTGTAAAGCAACGCGTAGCACCTTAGCTTTGAGGACCTAAAAGTCTCATAGCACCTTAGCTTTGAGGACCTAGACGTCTCATAGCGCTTCGCGCTTCGTAAAACCAAGTTCACTACAAGTGTGCTCATTTAATCAATGATATCTAATCTCACTGCCTCATGTGTTGTAATGGTAATCTTAAAGGTTAATGCAGAAACATAAATCCTTATATAACTTCCTTTTCATGAGAATAGAATAGAATTTGAGAATATTTATAACACTTGACCAATGTGTTCAACTTATTTTCATAGATTAAATTTGTTACTTGTCATGCTATCATATCCCAAAACACAATAAGCAGAAAAGAGCAATTTAAGTAAGCAATCCCAGCCACCCCCTATAACAAGATAAAGATTGGAAAGCAACCTTTCTTCCTTCAAGACACAAGCTGCACATCATCAACTTATGTTGGTGGAACAGATGACCTTTTAGCTGATTAATATCACGAAACCTAGCTTTTCTCTTAGATTTATTACCAGAATTATCCTCCATCTTATCACAAACGCTGCAAGAAAGCCTACACATAGCCCTTATCATATTGTAATGATCCAAATCGTCAAAGTAAGACTGTGTATCTTCATGGTACATATATGTTCCGAATCGACCCTCCTTGTTCTCCGAAGGAAAAACTGAGAAATCACTGATCGTCTTAGTGTAGTCCCCTAAAGCCTACAAAAAGAGGAATTGTATGAACAATCAACAACTTCTATAATGACATCAACTTAATGCGATTCACTCATCCATCAACCGATAAACAAATGCACAGAACAAAGCTATTATACTCTAAAAGTTGAAGAACAATCAATAAACGACATCAACTTAATGCAATTCACTCATCCATCAAATGATAAACAGATGCACAGAACAAAGCTGTTATACTATAATAGTTGAAGAACAGCATTTCACTCATATCCAGCAACAGATAAAAACACGCACCAAAAAAAGCTATTATTATACTATAACAGATGAAGAATAATCATACAAGTATACAACAAATCATATGAACAAACAACAATTTCTGAGATAAATCAACTTAAAGCAATTACTCACTGGTCACTAATCACTGACATTCAGTGATTCAGATGCACCTAACAAAGCTATTATACTATGATAGTTGATAGAAAAATCAAGTAACAACAAATCGTATGAATAAAAAAATTATATTCCATCAACTTAGTGGGATTCACTCATCGATCAACTGATAACCAGATGCGTTTGACAAAGAGGTTTAAACTATATTAACAATCGATCAAAAACAAAACATATGAACAAACAACAATCTCTGAGATGAATGATGATATCAACTTAATGCCATTTAGTCACTGATCAACCAAACAGATTCACCTAACAAAGCTATTAGACTAATTACTATGATAGTTGAATAACAATCAATCAACAACAAATCATATGAAAAACAACAATTTCTCATATGACATCAACTTAGTGTGAGTGTGTGACTCACTCATCGATCAACCAATAACCAAAAGCATTTGACAAGACTATTATACAACGATGGTCGAAGAACTTTCAGATTCAATCAACAACAAATTGAATGAACAACAACAAATTTTCATATGACATCAACTTAGTGCCATTTATTCATCGATCAACCAATAACCAGAATACCAGATGCATTTGACAAAGCTATTAAACTATGATGGTTGAAAAACAATTTATCAACAACAAATCATATGAACAATCAACAATTTCTCATGCGACATCAACTTAATGCTAATTCCTTACTGATCAACCGATAAACAGTAAAACAGGTGCACGGAACAAAGCCTTTACACTATAATAGTTGAAGAACAATCAATCAATCAACAAATCATATGAACAAACAACAATTTCCAATATGACATCAACTTAATGCGATTTACTTACTGATCAACGAATAAACAGTAAAAACAGATGCACCTAACATAGCTATTAGCTAATACACTATGAAGAACAATCAATCAACAACAAATCATGTGAACAAACACAATTTCAGATAAGACAACAACTTAGTGCGACTTACTCATCGATCAACCGACAACGAAATGCATTTTGACAAAGCTAATAATGAGGTCTTCTAGCATCTTGCTAAAGTGACTGACTATTTTTGTGAATAATAAAAAGCGTTCCGTTTTACCGTTCAAAAAACAAAAGAGTGGAATAACAATCAATCAACATAAATTTCTTTTTATATGACAACCAGATACATTTGACAAGCTTAATAATATTATTTAAACCTTGGTAACGAAGATGATGGTGGAGTCAGATTTGCAGATGCAGCAACGTCGATCGTTACAAATGAATCGAAGACGAGCAACGCAAGTGGAACAAACATCCTTGTGTCCACATCTTCCGTAAGCTACCCATTCGAGGCTATCGGCACACACAGCACATGTATCGTCCATACTCTTTGTGTCTCTGTGAATCACTGTTCGTGATTTATAATACGGATTGATTAGATGATCAGATACAATTGACGGTTTGTGGAAGGTAGGGTTAGGGTTGGTGAAGATGAAACAACGATTTGGGGATTTTAGTATCAGTATCAGTAAATGTGGAGGCCAGGGTAAATAATAATTCTTAACTCTTGTATAAGTGTTGGGTTGGGACTTGGGACACTAAAACAATCGGGTTTTAAGTTGCGATGGTATTCAAAACACATTATGCGTTTTGAAAAAGTAGGGGTGAAGCTGCTTATAGATTATTGCGTTTTGGTAGCCTAATTAACTGATTATTTGTGTTTTCAAAACGCAATCCAAACACTAAAAACTAATTATCTGCGTTTTCAAAACATAATAATCTAAAAATCAGATTCAAAATGCAATCCCAAACACCCTCTGATTGTGTAACCACTTTAATTAAATTGGGGGAGTTTTGTTAATCTTTTAATAATCAATTCATCATTGTTCATAATACTCAGAGGATGCTTGGGATTGCGATTTAAATCTGATTTTTAGATTATTGCATTTTGAAAAAAAAGATAATCAGTTTTTAGTGTTTGGATTGCGTTTTGAAAACGCAGATAATCAGTTTTTTAGACTATCAAAACGCAATAATCTATAAGCAGCTCCACTCCTGCTTTTCCAAAACGCATAATCTGTTTTGAATAATCAATCCCAAACACCCCCTCAATCTCTCATTCACGCACCACCTTCTTGAGCCACCCTCAGTTAGTCAGGTCGATCCAAGTCAAGCCACTTATTGGTTCAGAGTCTCTACCCCATCAGACATCTTAATGGCCCGACACTTACTAGTTCATAAGTTGCCAAACAACCCTTAGTAGGGGTGTTCATTGGATTGGATAACGGGTTATTTGGATTTTGAAATTTCCTGAATCTATCCTAAATCCAACCCGATCCAAATTTGACGTATATCCATCCAAATTCAATTCGGATTGGATTCGGATAAATCCAAATGGATATCCGAATAATCCAAATAAAACCAAACAACAATTTTTCAATTTTTTTATTGTTCATATTTTTTGGTTCCTAACATTTTATTAATTTGAATTCAATAAACATACAAAAGCGAAAATAGAGATTAGTCTTAAACACAAATACAGTTCAAACTTCAAAATATAGTCTTCAAAACGTAAACTTAAACACAAAATCAAACTTTAAAACATACTCTTGAACACAAAATGAAGCATCACGAAATGTTATCTAGTCCATATAGATGAGCGATGTTAAAGAATTAGGGTATATTATTGGCTTCGTGCCTCATGGGTTGAACTAATTTTCACGCAATTGGTCATTCTCTTACTAAAAATCAATTGAAGCTTATTCGGATATCCAAATAATCCAAAAATTCTGATTTTTTAAGTTGTAAAATCTAAACCCGATCCAATATCCGAATAAGTAATTCGGAATATCCATCCAAATATCTGAATAAGAATTAGGGTCACTTTTTTATTCGGATTTAGGTTTTTTTTCGTATTTCGGATATTTTGAACACCCCTACCCCTTAGTGGTGGTGTTCACTTCAAGAGTGTTCATATAAAGAGAGATCAGAGATTAAGTTTAGAGAGATGGGGAATGTGGATTGACATTGTTATGACTTTAGTATATATTTCTATTTATATATTAAATGAGGGGGAATGAAAAGTGATGTAAAATGACTAATTTGCCTTCACATGGGGTCCACATGACCACTTTTAACGTTAATAAATAACCAAGTTAGTATTAAAGGACAAACAATACAAGGCTTTAAAACTTAAAGGATAATCTAGTCAATTTTAAAATTAAAGGGCATCCACTTAAACTTGTTGTAAGCATAAAGGACGAAATCTGTAACTTTTTCTTATTACAATATATTTATACCTTGCCATCCTGCTTATGACCCTTTTATATTATTAACGGGCTAATGTGCCATGTTCGGGTTAAATGGTTACAAATGTGTCACATTTATGATGGGTGGTGTATTTGGCATGAATAAAATATACATGTGTCATGATGAGTTTCATCAACTGCAACCTATCTATTTGAACACGCTTTTGTGACTGGATTATATCGCTTAAATGTAATATGATATAAATAAGTTTAACCTGTAAACCCACCCCCCTCCCAATCCAATTTTAACCCATCATGACGCTCACTCCATGCTTTATAACACCACAATGTGATTTCAACTAGAGAGTGAAATCCATGTGTTGCGACAAGGATGTTTAAATTTATAAGCACGGTTTTAACGATTTGTGTATTTGTATTCTTCCCACGAGAAAGAAAGTCACACTAACAAATTGATAAAAAAAATAATCACTTTGCAACGGTAAAGCCGAAATTTTATAAAACATCATACGTTTGTGCTTTAATGACTTATACAGTGTCACGTGCTACACGGTATTGAATAACAAATACACTGAAACGTAGATAAAAATAAGCATGTGTAACGATATATATGGATTACATATAAAAACATTACATTTTAGAATTCAGGGCATGGACGCCACTATTGGGTACCTTGAATCCTTCCAATCCTGCACTGCCACCTCAATGCTGTGATTCACTATCCTAAAACACAAATTTAGAGGTAGCACAACCATAAACCATTACCCTGGAATGCTCTTATTTTTTTGCTTTTTGTAACATCAATGTATTTGGTTTTTATCCCGTTACCACTACAAACAAAACATTTGTTACCCACCACCCTGAATATCTAACCACACAAACAACGCAGTAGTTTCCTACATTCATGAAAATCCCTTACACACACTCCATACGTTCACCATTATCCTCTTCCTCCTCGAGCTTTGTATCATCAAGATTTCTTTGCATAACACTAGCATTCTTTATCAGTTTCTTGAACTCTGTATTTATTATTATTTCTTGAACTTTGCATAAAAACACCAACAAACTCGTTAAAGGCTTGTTGGCTAGGACCCGTAAATCATACCCGAGACCTACTGCCCGGGACACCAGAGACGGTGTTCCCATTGGGGTAGTTGGGTACCCGTGAGGTCGTGACCTTTTCGGGTGTCGCCCCGGGACCTCTTACAATAGATTAAAAAAAAGTATGAGTGAGTCACGTGACATCACATGATTGGTTTAAAAAAAACAAAGACAAAAGTTTGGGACGTAAAGAGTAATGTCCGAGAATGACATATTGACCACATTTAAAGGACTTGTACAATAATGCTTAGACGGCTTGTATCTTATAAATGCTAATGTGATATTGTGAATAGTAAACCAACGGCATCACAAACTACTACACATCTATGTTATCTTATTAAGGAGGAGACATATTTAGAAAAGTAATTATACACACATTTTAAGATTGGATGTCAAGAGTCTCATGCTTTAAACATTATATGTCATGTAAAACTTCTCTATAATACCCCTTATTGCATTATCCACTTGTACTATATATCTATGTTAAAAAATGAGTTACGCATCATCATTTCTAGAACATGTTCTCATCATTAATACATCAATTCATCATCAATACATCAATAACTGGCTGAACGAACACTTAGCAAATAACTTGTAATAGTCATTTGCCTGGACTTGCTATTTATGGCATTTTTTATCTTTTAATTGTGAAAGTTTATTTTTTGAGAGAATTACTATTTGCGTCCCTGTGTTATAGTGGTTTTAACTACTTGACTCCAAAAGTGAAAACTTTAACTACTTGCGTCCCTGGTTGGAAATTAACTAACATCTTGAGTCCAAATTTCTAACTCCGTTAAAAAGTCTGTTAACTTGAAGGGCATTTCTGTCATTTACACAAAATGTACAAGCATACAATGCACAATGTATTTACAGTTTGTTTTTAAATATTTTATAATAATTATTATATAATTGATAATATTGATACTAACACACAGAGAAACAAACCCCCCCCCCCCCCAATCTCTTTCTCCTTGACTTCAACCCTACCTCACCACCGCCGCCGCACTACACCACCACCACCACCACCTGACTTCAACCCTACCACCTCACCATACTTGACCCACGACTAGAACTCGAAAAGTTTGTATCTCTTTCTTCCTCCTCTAAACCATTACACCATAACCACCTTCCCCCTCACCAATCCACCACAGCTACAACAAGCAAACCCAATCCAATATTACAAACCCAATCTAATTACAAGATCCAACCTCAACACTACCATTCCACCACCGTAGCAGCCCAACCTCAACACCACCACCGCAGCAGCCCTGGCCCACCTCACCCCCAAAATCAATTATGAACCATAATCCCCAAACCTACAACCCACAAACCCTAGTCGTCACCCTACACCAAATTCACGCCCGTTACCTGCAAATCCACCACCTACCTCTGTTAACCGCTTCACAATCCTTACCCGATGACTTTCAAACGTCAACCTCCTGCAAAAACTTGAAGCCTCCTCTGTCAACCCCCAACCTTCACAACTCTATTTGTCCACCAGCATCGTAAACTGTCTCGACGAAAAAAAAGGAGAAGAAACAGAGTAAAGTTTATTGTTGTAGAGAGATAAGCCTGGAGAGGACGATCAAGAAACGAGACGACGACGGTTTCTGGTTCTTGATAATAGTGTAACTTGGTGGTTGTGGTGGTGGTGGTGTAATGGAGAGGACGATGAGTAAGTGTAGTATGAGGGCAGGAGGAGGGAGTTCTGTGTGCGTGTGTGAGAGAGAGAGGGGGGGGGGGGTTGGAGATGAGGATGACAGAGATGAGGAGGGGGTTGATTTAAATAATTATTTTGTATTTTAGTAGTGGGGGTATTTTTGTCATTTCATACAGAATTAACAGACTTGGTTAACGGAGTTAGAAATTTGGACTCAAGATGTTAGTTAATTTCCAACCAGGGACGTAAGTAGTTAAAGTTTTCACTTTTGGATTCAAGTAGTTAAAACGACTAAAACACAGGGACGCAAATAGTAATTCTCTCTTATTTTTTTGTGAAAGAAGTTAAAACCTGGGCAAATTTTATTGATATAAAGAATAAAATGAACGGATACAAATACAAAGTAAAATTTAATTACATAATCTAATCACCGTCTTTTTCAAATATTACGTTAAAACTAACATAAACTACTAACAAAAATGAGTACCGCGTTTCATAAGATGTCAACCGGGACACCCGCCGCAACGCGCGGACAATCCACTAGTATATGTAGACTATGAGTAAAAATGGGCACGTAAAAACCACTATATTAAAAGTACATAACTAAATTTTTAAGGGTCTATTAAATGACATATATCATGTATATTGTCATTTAAGAGGGTATTTGGGATTGAGTTTCAAAACAATTTATTGGCTTTTCTAAGAAGCCAATAAGTCAATAAGCTGTTTGTGTAACCCAAAAACACTTTCTGTTTTGACTTTTGCCTTTTAAGGGTGGAAAAGCTGTTTTTGAAAAGTTAGAAATCTTGGCTTTTGACTTTTGGAAAAAAAAATTTACAAATCTACCACCCATACAACCAATATTCACAATAAGTTAAGCGAAACCCTTAAAAAATAACAATCTATTGACTTTTTTACGTTTCTCATCCCAAAAGCTAATCCAAAAACTTTTTATAAAACTTCTTTTTAAAAAGTCATAAGCCAATAAGCACTTCTGACTAAATGCACTTTTGCATTTCCAAACTCAATCTAAATGTTTTTGTTGTTCCATTTGGATTATACATATTCCATGTTGATAAGTTTGGATGTTGACTCCCGTTTGGATGTTGACTTAGGGAGATGACATTCAAGAAACAACGAGTATAATTACCTCAAAAGGAGATAATTATGGTTTAAACTCATGGTTGCAGGGTATAATCCTTTGCACCACACTCGTGATCTCAAACCAACCGGCAAGAGAGTGACAAGAGGGACGTACGAAAGCGATGCGACTGCTAGGTAGTCGAAATTGACTCCAAACGGACACAAAAATGGTGTTGGCTTACTAGAAGTAACACAACATGTCTATACAAAGAAGGGGTGACCCTCATTATATAGGACATGCATGGGTCAAACATCACTAACCCTTAACCCGTCTTGGGCCTGGGCCCGAGCTAAAGGCTTGCCTCCCTTCGGCCCAATATATTAGTACAAGAGCATGGTGTCAATTAATGCTGATGTGAGAGAAATAGAGTACCGCCCTACTGTAATGCCACGTGGCGCGACTGGAGTGGCTGCTGTCGTGTGCCTTTTCTGACGGGCGGAATGGTTTGAGTTGTGTAGGCGTCTGACGTGACGTCTGACGAATTGCAGGGCGACGTACGGTGTACAATACTCTGATAGTTTTGTACACAACATGGCTTCAGCATGTTCAACGTGGAACCTAACACGTCGCTGTACCTGGGCAGGGTTGTTGGTCCAACCCTGACACGCGTCCTCCTCTGGTTGGATGATCGTGCGCCTAGGCTCTGACCGGATCTTTCTGAAATAGGATCTTCCATACATCTTCGTACTTGTATACGATGTTGCCAGTTTGTCCCGCGCGGAGATTCCCTCTTGATGCTAGCGCTGTGTCTGCGCTATGAAGAGATTGCACGTCTAAACGTTCGCGCGCTTGGGGTTATCCATGAAAGTTTGGTAGTTGAAAGTTGTTTTATGGGTTAGGGTTTAACGTCGTCCACGCGAAGATTTGGAACCCTATCCCTTCAAATATCAAGAAGGAATAATCTGCAATAGAAGAAGGATCATCAAACTGGTTGTTGCTGGACACTCCATAGGTGGCGTCTTACCACACTCAATGCTATTAAGCTATGGTAAAATTACAAATTTGTGCTATCTTGTTTTAATTTAAAAAGCTGGTTTTAAATTAGGTGATAAAGGTTCCAAAGGAAAGGATCTAGGGCTAGCGACAATTGTTACTTTGGAGATTTCACTCGACTACATCAGAGGCGGAGTTAGGGGGGGGGGGGGGGGGGGGACTGAGGGGTATCAAGCCCCCTCCAATGGCCCAAATTTGTTAAGTTTTTAAGGTAAAAATTCGATAAAATTGTATCAAGCCTCCCTGTTTTTAAGGTTAAAATTCAATAAAATTGTATCAAGCCCCCCTTAACGCTCACTCCAATAATCTAAGCCCCCTTATCATGAAATCCTGGCTCCGCCTCTGGACTACATGTAGCTGTTTAAATAATAAGGGTCTAGGTAATTCTTTATATTTGTCCCTTTGCATGTAAGTTAGTGAATTTCGTTTGATTGTATAGAAAGAGTCACGGGTTTGTCTCCCTTCAAAAAAAAAAAAGTATTTTGAAATAGATTGAAAGTCTCTTCGTGAAAAAAGGATTTTTATTGTTCCTTCATATTTTTGTTTTATTAAAAAAACCCTGAAAATATATTGGATTATCATGTCTTAAATAGTTTCTATTGAAGCTATATTCTTGCTATCGAAAACACGTATAACACGTTTCACAATCATGACATCTAATAGTAATATATATTAAAATAAGGGAACATAATACGTGAATTTGCCTCTGTGGGCTATGTCATGACTCATTATGTTACCAAAGACAATTAGATGAGACAATTTATGGAACGTAAATCACGAGGAAGAGAATGATGTCATGGGATGAACGTCATTTAAAGTCGGTAATGAATCATGATTTGATTAAATATACAATTTAATAGAAAATCAATAAATCATATAAAATGTTGACTAGAACATGAACACTAGCGGAAAACTTCAAGTAATAATATAATGGGTTCTAGGATTTATACATTCTGTGACATCATATTTGAGGGTATATGACTTTACATTCTGATTATGTGACAACTTCCTATTGATGTGTGATGTGGGTTAGGATATATGAATATTATTAATACCAATTTTTTAATAGCTATAACTCTTTTACTCGTTAACAACAACCAATTTTATTATTAATCCGTACAATCACCGGTCAATTTTTCTTTTTGGAGCTCTAAGAAAGTCATGTAAGGGTGGGCCAACTATCGACATGTCTTCCTGTTGAAGATTGAAAACAAAATTATGAAGATTAAAAAATTCTTTTAAAGGTGGCCGGTTTGGAACAGGAACCATATACATCGCCGGTTCAGTTTAGTACCTATGAACCGTTGTTTTAGACCGGCCGGTTAAATGCGTCCGATTAAAACATATTTTTATCCTTTCATTTTTGTTATCATATAGTTCCAACGGCGTTATCTATAATCTATAATAACTTATAACGGCTTTTAATAGAGGCCTCAACCCTCCTTTAAATGTGCCACGTGGCACGTTAAGGTGAGAGTTTTTAATTTATTTTTTTATTTTTTTTTTCATCCATTCTTCTACACTTATCTAACCCTAATCTCTTTAAAATTTTAAAAACAAATTTAGATTTTTCTCTCTAATGTTTCCTCCCATCATTTTTAAACGTTAATATCTTTTATATACGAGATTTTTTAAAGAAAAAAATTACACCAAATTAACGAGCGTTTTATTATCTTTCCAACGAGTACCATAGTGCTATATAAAAACGGAGAAAAAAACGACTATTTTTTATGGGGTTTCGTTCATACCGGAAAAAAACACAAAGTGTTCAGGTTATTCATTAATCATGTTTTTTCTTTTAAACCAGGTTCTTATATACAATGTTGAAATTTAGCCCAATCGCCATGCTATCATTGGAATTTTACTCTTCTAAAGATGGATAGGTATACTTCATCAAGAGAAGCTAGGAGAAAAAATCACGCAACACTACAACACATGGTGTCACCTTATAGCAAGGTTATTTTTTTATTTATTTAATTACAAGAGTAATAATTATTACTATTAGTATTAGTATTATTAGAATGGTTATATTTTTTAACCCCGGGACACTCCCGGGATAAAAGCTAGTTACTAATAAAATAATATCCTTTTTATTAACACATAATCGCGAAAAATTACATCAAGATAGTGGGCAGGCGGGCAACAAGCTGCGCCGCCACCCCTTTCTGGACGGCAAACCCTAACCTACTAAAAACGAACCCATGCCCCCCGGGAGTCGAGACACTGCCATGAATAACCCGTTGGACTCTGGTTAGGAAACGGATGGCTTCCGGTGCCAAGGAGCCAAAAGTATCAAAAGCCAGGGGTACGAAAACGTGTTGGTTCTCCTCGCAAGCTTTGACATGCTTCTCAACTTTCTTCGCCTCTGCTTTCCGCACCGCTTGCCCTGCTACAAAACCACTATCCCTCAAATCAGCCAGGGGAGATACACCTGTTAGGTCGACACAGGCGTGTTTCCCCCCAGCCCACCCAAAGGCAAGCAGGTCTGCTGGACGTAGGGTGGATCTCCCTTCTGCAGGGTCCGAGAGGAAATTCACCGGAGCCTCCTTCTTGGCTGAGATCCCAGCCCTTCTTAAAATGTCCCAAAGAACATCTCGGACCCAGTCATGCCTATATTTGAAACCAGGCAACTTCTTACAGGGAACCGCGTGTTCCCCGTATTTGTCCAAGCATCCCTTACGACAAATCGAACAGACTTCATCTTCATGGTACATGGGGATCACCAAACGATATTTAAGAATTGCCTTGTATTCAACCCCAGATATGGTTTGGCCCAAACCTTCGATTGGGATAACATTCAGGAAATCTTAGGCATGAGGGCTTTGCAAGCATTCAATAACTGCCTTTTAGCGGGGGGACAGATCAAAAGCTTCACCCAGGCTCTGTGCGATTTTGCCAAAAAGGGCATTCGCCAAAGTTTTCTGAGGCTTGGGGGGGTGTCCTTGTTAGAAAAACCGCCAATATCAAAACCTGGGAGATAGTCATTTATCCTTTCGAGGGCCTGCACGTAGTCCAAGTCCATGTCAACAACCCCGCTATTCCTTAAGAGGTGGTATTATAGATCCCAAGACTGAGCTCGCGATGCCACAAAAGCATACACCCCAACATCCTTTGCTAAGAGGAGCCCTAATCCTCCCAAACGCATCGGCATGGACGCCAGTCGCCCCTATAGGTCACCAAAGAACGAACCCCCACATACCACTATGTCTTCAATGACTTCCCGCATACCCTTGTCAAAACATGATATCGCTTCATCCATCATGGAGGGTTGGCAAGTACGCAAACCAAAAAGCAGTTTAGCGACCCCCATACAAGATCTGAGCAAGAGGAGTTCACTCTGGGGATCCTTAAGGCAGGGCAAAAGTTTCATAAGATCAACCGCACGCGAGGCTCTCCGCCCTGCTAATTCCCGTATAAAGTAAGAGTCCCGACTAACAGCCCCTCCAAGGAGCTTCACCCCCTTCTCTGGCCTGCCAATCCCACTGGGAAAAAGCCCGTCCCTAAGTTTCACTCCATTACAAGACGGCCAAAAAACCTCAGTTTTCTTAATATTCAGTTGAAGCCCCAGGGATGGCCCCTCCTTCCGGATGATGTCTAAGGCATTCGCAACATCGGTGGCATCGCCAATAATCGTCCCATTATCAAGATACCACGCATGAAATGGGAGGTTACAATGTTCTTGTACCCGGAGAACCATAGGGTGTAATACCAAGGCGAAAAGGAGGGGACCTAAAGGGTCCCCCTGCTGAACCTCCGTAGTGGCCCCTATACACTCATTACCAACATACAACCTAGCTGGCTGGGCATATAAGAACTGGACCCACAAATAGATAGACGGACAATGCTGAAGAGCTTCTCGAAGAAGGGCAGTGCGGTCGATCATGTTGAACGCGTTGGAAAAATCCACAGTGAGCATAGCCAAAGAACCGACTTCATAGAAAGAGTTAAGGAACCTGTTCGCACTGTGCAGCACTGCCTCTGCCCCATTAGGAGTCCCCAACCCAAATTGGAAGTCCCCCCAGATACTTAGCCATTTCCTTACCAACCTTCCTCATGGCCACTTTAGATACCAATCTGCGCCAAATGGCCCCTATTGCAATGGGTCGGATCCCGTTATCAGGTTTCAAAAGAGGGGTAAGGGGGCCGAAGCAATAAATTCAGCAAGTACCCTGGGGCACAACCCTCCTAGCTATAAGTTGATGACTTCAGTAAAAGCTGAGAGCAAACCCGTGGAAGCCACAGACCCCTCTCCGCTAAGGGCGTCCAATAGATGTTGGGCTCGCAAACCGTCCCTCCTGCAGGAAGTCCCTTTAGGGAAAGACTGGAGGCATCGAAGCACACAATCCTCATCCACAACAAGCGCAGGCATGATGTCGGAGTTAGAGGGCAAGGACGGAGGAGGCCGCATCGGATGTTTATCAATGAGGGCTTTCATGGTAGAATCCCCAAAAGGAGCAACCTCACTAGAACACAACACCTTGACAGCAGCTGTGAAATGACCGTCCCTTACTTTCCGGAGGCACTGTTTGACATTGGGGCTCTTTTCAGTAGCTACATTCCCCCCTGTTTCCTGCTTGATAAAAGAAACACCCCCCACGCAATCGAAGTGAGAATGGACCAAATCTGCAAACCCAGAACCGTCTTTCCACAAAGAAAGCGATTGCAGGATGCTGTTACACTGCAATGATTTCCTATTCCCAGACATTCGCTCCTGCCTAGTGGACGGTTTGACCACCCGCAGGGTACACCTCGGTAATAAAAGCAGTTTGACCCAACTTTCTACGGAGCCTGGTGAAGCCACCACTTTGCGTAAGGCACCTGTCAAGGCCTGGACAAACGCCAATCGACAACTTGGGGGGATGCTCTTGACAGTTTGAATTGGCAGAGAAAACCTTTTCTAAGAGGGATATATCCCCAACCACACCTCCTGAAGGACCAGGTTCCATGTCCACAGTCACGTGACGAGGTTTCTGGATCCCAACAATGAAATCTTCCACATCTCCCGTAACCACAGAAAAGGAAAGGACGTCATCAGCACTGTGGTTGCATCTTTTGCTGAGAGCATGCATCACCATGCACTTCCCACATGGCCATTTAGCCCCATCCCTAAGGGTGTCCCCAACATCCATAAAAAGGTCCAAGTTATGGGAGATTGCATCTTGCAAAAACGCCCTCCTATTTTCTGTCTTGAAATGGAAACTCTGCATGTGCTCAAGAAGGCGTAGAAACCCTGAAGACCCCGGCTTACCATCTTTGCACTCATGGAAATGCATAAAGGGGCATGTTCTCAAACCATTACTTGAGCCAGGGCCAAAACCTCCTTGTTTAACATTCCGATCCCTTTTAATAGGGCCCATATGCACACAAACACCAAACCAAAAAAAAAAAAACAGGCAAGAAAAATAAGGGACCCCTACTCGAGACGAGTTGGGTCAAAATAGCGCGGGCCTAAACCTCACCCCCGCAAGAGCAAAGGAGTGTGGAGGGGAGCAACCAAAAATTGCTCACCTCCTAAACCGCATCTGCCCTTTTTTACGTTATCAGGCCATGTCTAACGGCGCGGACGAATAGACGCACTGGAGGGAAGCTTTTTATATTTATAATTATTATTAAAGGCCTTTTATATATAAAGATGATGAAGTTATCGTTTTTTTTTTCCAAATGTTTACCAAATTATTATTACTCTTTCCACGTAATATCCCGCATGTTTTTAAATAAATCAGCAGTGTTGATAGGGTTCTTCAGAAGTTATAATTCAAATAAATTTGAATATTTCTAGGCTAAAGTTTTACGTAATTCTAAACTTGATGAAGATCGCTTGACGCGTATTGAAATTTTTTATAAACACTACATTTCTGCGCAAATTGTTATATTTTATTAAAGTTTTACAAAATAAACAAGTTAGTTCGTCGAACCAGTTGATCAAGCTTTTTACAAGCCGAGCACGAACTTAAACTTTAGACCATCAAGAATAAACGAGTTGAGTCACACCAGCTCATTTAACTCAAACTTGAGCATAAGCAGAAGCTAGTTTAGCTCAACTCACTCATTAAACAACCCTAGACAAAAACAAGAAAAACCGAGCTCAACTCATTATTCTATATACTAACAATTTCAATTGTGAATAGTGTTAATTCTTTATTTGTCCACGTGGATTCAACTTAATTTTTTCTTAATTTATGAACTCTAACAATACTTTTATAAACGATTTATGTTCCAACCTCGAAATTTAATAGAGTTATCATACGATTCTTTTTTTAAGTTGAATAAATTATTTTTTTCTTTCTTTTAACAAATATTTGTTCTTTTATCTTTTTTATAATTTAAATTCTTTTTATGCTACTTATTATTTATTGTACTTTTTATTATTAAATCCAACTTCTAACTTTACACATGTTTACGTAGTTGTGTTGCTTGCTTATTTTTAATGTTGTTTAGATTAAAGTCAACATGCTCTATATTAAGTATTAACCTATCAATATACCAGGTAACAACTTTATTATTTTTTATTAGCCTTATAATTAAAAATTAACTTTTAATATTAGGCATCTTTACGTAACTGCATTCAATGCTTATTTTTACCGTCGTTTAAATTAAAGGTTGCAGGGTACATAATAACTCATTGATATATCATGTAACAAATACATCATCGCCACTACTCGCCTATTGCGCGGGTTCCAATACTAGTTATATTTTATTATCTATTAAACATTTGAAAAGACCGAAATAGTTTTTTTTGAACGGCAATCGCTTTATATATAAATATAAAGAGTGAGCCAGTGGCTGGAAAAAAACAACAAACACCAAACGAACAATTACAAAAGACTCAAAACATTGAACATGGACCATTGCTCCCATGAAGGAGTCGGAAGCTTGGTCCTATGACACATCCAAACAAACGAGTCTTCCTTTATTAACTCGACCGTCTTCATTACTGGAATAAAAGAGCGATCGAACACCATAGCATTTCTAGCGAGCCAGATTCTCCAAACCGCAGCAGCCGTGATTGTGTAGACTATTCTTTTCCACTACAAAATCAAAAGAAGAATATAAATAAAAATATTTATTACAAGAATATAAGAGCGGAGATGGCTGGCTCTACAAGGGCGGCTGGTTATTGTATCATCATCCATGCTGACGTAATCCAATCTAGGTCACAACATGACATATACATTACACTAGTCAAATACAATGGCAAATTCCAAGTGATCTCTCTCCCTCTCTCCATCAATTTCTTATATAAATTAAACTCTTTCACACACCATCTTCATTTCATTACAACTTTTAAACTACAACACATAAATCTAGCTCCAACTTTCCATGGAAGACCATAAAAACATCACCACAAGTTTGATCAACGAACTCGACGACGACGACGACAACGACAACAACGACGAAAAGAAGATGGAGATCTTCTTTTCACTCATAAGAAGTTTTAGAGATGCGCGTGAACGAAGAAAACAGGAGCTTGAAGAAATGGAGAAAGCAAATAAAAAAAGAAAATTATATCATGTTCAGTCACCATCTTCTTCTTCCTCCTTTGAACGTCATGATTTCCACGTCAGCCTAATAAATGACCAACATCATGATCATAATCATCATAAACCTCGTGATCAAGAACATGAACAACACGAAGAAGACGATGATGATAACTTGAACCTCAAGCTATCGTTGTAGATCTGCTTGTTTGTAGAAGTAATCCAAACTACGTACTGGATTGACAATAATAATTAATAAATATATTAAGTGAGTTTGTATTTTTTTTACCGGCTAACTCATAGACGCTTCGTATTTTAGTGCTAAATCTACACTTTGATGTTGCTAGGCTACAAGTTCTATAACGTTTAGGTAAAGATAAAAAAAAAGAGTAAATGATAATTAGGTGAGAATAATACAAAAGGATTTGTGCCATTGATTAAGGCGTAAGTAATGAGAATGTAAAATTGACTTTTTTTTTGAACGGCCAACAAATTGAAATCACTCACGGAACACTAGAGTATCATCGTGCGATCAGTGTTGCCACGCGATCATATTCCACCACCAAGTCACCAATTCAGAAGGAAACTCATAATTATGAGAAAAACCCCCTTTGTGAGATTTGAACCCAGGACCATATGGCCCCTAAGTCTTATCTCACCACCAAGATACCACTAGGCTATAATGCCTTGGGTAGAATGTAAAATTGACTGATTAGGAAAATTTAGGAAAAATTTAATCAGCCAAAGATGTTATATCCTAGTGTTACAGCGGAGGTCTGAAGGTTTTCTCCTATGGGGTTCTAGTCTGAAAGGTATCCGGTTCAAGTCCCGCCGTCCATCGAAAAAAATATACCCAATAGGTTTGAAAGGGAACAGCGTGTGGGAGGTATTTGAACCTGAGAAGAAATAAATTTTAAGTTAACGGGTTTCCACTGATCTATACCTGACAAAAAAAAAGAAAAAATTTAATCAAACATGAATGTTACCGTTTTTTTACTATAGATTCAGTTTTGCTTATTTATTTAAAACGTAAATAACTTTTATATTTACTTTATTTTTCTTTTTAAATGTGTCACAAAATCAATAATTTATTCTTATATAACTTGAATATAAGCAAAAACGTATTCGCTATGACATAACTATTGATAGGACCAAATTACAACGTTTAGTCTAAAGTAGCGATAAAGGTGTGTCTTCATCTAAGTTGTCAAGACTACCCATTATAGTTCCATTTATAACATAACTATCATAACTGAGCATAACTTTAATATAGAATCTTATATTGAAAAATGGTATTTTAAAAGAAAAAAATGGGTCTAAGTTGTTAAATGTTCAAGTATAAATTAGTGTCTAGCGTATAAAAGCACCCACAATGTGAAGCGTTTTTTTGTTCATTTGAGGAATTGAGGGTGGCATGTCCACAGACCAAATCACTCGTCTAGCCACATTGTGGCACCCGTCCGGTTCGTTTAAAGTCTGGACTGCCGGACCTCTTACGAACATCGTTTGTGGCCTCCCACTCACATACACACACAATGGTAATTATTAATGGGTTTTATAGAGTTTGTATATTGTGGGGAAAGTGTGGGCTTTTAGAGAAGTTTATAAATTTGATGTGGCGGTTTATAAAGGCTGCAAAGGTTTGTACATTATGGGTGCTCTAACATGTATATGAGGTGTTAAGATTTGATTAATAAAATAATTGTGTCAATATGCTTTTAGTCTAAAGTATCCGTGAAAACATGTATGAGTATTTATCG
Source organism: Ambrosia artemisiifolia (assembly GCA_032199755.1). Lineage (NCBI taxonomy): Eukaryota > Viridiplantae > Streptophyta > Magnoliopsida > Asterales > Asteraceae > Ambrosia > Ambrosia artemisiifolia. The sequence continues at coordinate 57,350,458 of CM063523.1, read as the reverse complement.
TTAAATAAATATCTCATGTACTATAAACAAACTTTAGAGTTTTAATAAATGATCCAATAGAAAAAGCAGGATTTGTTTGAATTATAGAAAAGTAGAACAAAGAATATAATTGATTATATTAAATTAAATAAAAGGTTTACTTTGAAACTGTGGTTGGAATTTTTGTGGGGAAGCGTCAACCCAATTGGGTTGGGCTACTAGTGGACCTTATATGGGCCATGTGAGACATCAGATAAAAGTATAAAACAGGAACTTGCAAGTTGCAAATATTCAAATAATACTAAAAATTACATCATTATCAGCCACCATATTCATCCTTTGAACGTCATTTAGAGGCAAATACAAGAACTTTTCATAGGGCAGAATACAAGTTAGCTAAAAATAAACCAGGCAAAAAAAAAAAAAAAAAAAAAAGCACGAGTGATGACAACACCCTATCAAGCGCCAAAAATGACGCTGTGTCACGCAACTATGTTGTGAATACTAATATTAATAGTTATTACGTTAAATATGTCATAATTTTATTAAATTAATTAAAAAATAGATAACAGAGTTAAATAACTTGTTTGTAATTTTGAAAATAATGGCATGTGTGCCTTGATGAACTCTTATGTGTCGAAAGATCATGTATATGTGATAACCTTTTTATAGAACTCTCATTTTCAGTTTCTAGTAAATATATTTTATGTTAGTATTACATATTAACGTTCTCAATCATTTTTAAGGAAACACCTTTAACGAATTTGAAGCACTACCTGTCATTATGTAAATTTTTTTATTAACTATTAATCTGGAATTTATTAACATAAAAAAAAAGCACTACACAACTAACAGCCTAACAGGGGCCTTTTGAGGCCGAATCTTTATGTTGGGCTAAAAACTAAAAAGTACAACAAATGGGCCATCTCAAACTCACCTTCCCAAGAAACTTTCCTTTGTTGCTTTGTACATGGTGGCCTGGTGGGCCTAAAATTTGGGTTATATACTTAGACCACTTAATCAAGAGTTCTTAAGTAGTATGGCCCTATGGAGCCTGGACGGTGGGCCTGTGCCCGCCCTACCAACAAAGTGAATCCGCCATTGAGGCCATGATTTCCACATCACCCCCCGGATGATCAACATCGTCATCATAAACGTCGTAATCAACAAAATAAAGAACACTAAGACAGTTTGAACCTTAAACTATCGTTGTAGGTGCGTTCAACCCACGAAAATCTATAGCTATTAGATATTTAGATGTGCTTGTAGCAACAACCCATTTGTTGAAATGAGTATGAGATTCTATTATGTCATATGAGCTCGAGCACAAAAAAATATGTGTTTAAACATGTAACGAGGTGAGCTTACAAGGTTCAACTTGAATTTTTGTTTAACTTTGCGAAGTATTTATAGTTAATTGATTCAAGATTACGGTTAAGATGATCTTTAATTCTTTATGATATACATAATAAGGTAAAAGTGGTTATAAGGGGGCTGCCAGGAATCGAACTCACGACCTCTATAAGGATGGGAACCACCTTAGGTGTAAACCCACCCTACCGTAGCAAACACAAACATAATAATTATCTGAGAAAAAAATATAAAAATTGGAGATTTTAAACTTGTACGAGTATTTATCGATAAAGTATTTCAACGTTTTAGAAAGAAAACTTAAGTCTTAAGGTAACCAGTAATGATGCAAGACAAAAACATTACGGAGTAATTTTTAAATTATTTGAAAAGATCGGAATATAATTGAGTTTATACTTTATTTAACAAAAGGTATAATTTTGAAAAGAACGGAATATAATTGAGATTATACTTTATTTAACAAAAGGTATAATTGCAAGTTGTAAAATGTTTTAGAACTAATATTGAGCCCTCGCGAGGCGGGGAGTAAAACCGTGCAAAGTTGCACTATTATCACACCACCGTCAATGACTACCAATACCAGAAAGTTATACTAAGAAAATAAAATAAAAAAACGAAAAAATAAAACCAAAAGAATATGCACACGAAACACAAAACATAAAAAACACTATTTAAGTCGATTGGGACCTGCACGTTGAGACGAGACCGTTAAATGGGGCTTAAAAACGTTGAACCCGGACACACGTTGTGACATGTTAAATCGTAAAATTTAGACTGAAACGTAATACAAAAAAAATGTAAAATATGAAAAGTATAGAGCATCAAATTGTAAAAGATGTAAAAGTGTTGGGGTTAAAATTAATAAAAAACGTAAAAGAAAAAAAAAAACAAAAATATATTGAAAATATTCAAGTTGTACCTTATGTTTTACAATTTGCAAATTAATATGTAGTAAATTTTAGTAGGTAAGTTCTGACTCGATTGGGTTGGGTTACAAGATTGACTTTTATAGGCCTTGACTGTGGCCCTTTAGTTTTGTTTTCTCCATAGTTGGGCTTTTATACTTCAAAGGCTTGGTCTTTAACTGCAGTAAGCTAGTAAGGTAAAACCTGATATGGACCCCCTTCGTGTGTTATCAAAAGTTGGACTATAGCACTGGTTTAGTCATCTATAATTCAATTACCTTCTTAGGCTAACTGTTATACTTGCGGGATGGAGCACATAATGCCTACATGGAGGTCGTGGCGCCCCTTTTGGCATACTGCGATTTTACAGGGTGGAAGGGATGGCGATCCCGCTCATCCTTTAACGCATTCTTTGATACCACATTTCACCATTAGCCATGCGTCTAACATATAACCGTGTTTAACACATAGCCTCATAATTTGGGCCTCAAATCTTACCATGATAATGCTTTTAACCCTTTGGGCTAACTTTTCTTACAAATAATGTCAATTGACTAAAAAGAAAAATCAAAGGGTTTGTAGTCTACTAGTATCAAGATGTTGCATTAGTACCCCTCTTGCAAGTGGTGAGGGTTTAAGGCTTTATTGGATACAGGTGGTGTAGACTTTAGGAGAATGTGTAGTTTTTCGTTAAAAAAAAGATAATAAAACGAAAAGAAGAGAAACAATTTGAATCAAACCGAACCATTATTCCAACATATTCAAGACATTGTGATTCAAATTATCTATATTACATTATAAAGAGGGAGAGATGGGTAAAAAGGTCCAAAATGTCAAAGTTAAGGTGGCAACTTAAAAGTCACAAGTGTAATTCTCTAAACTTGACCACTTTTCTTCCTTTTATGCCCTTGTCAATGCATTAAGATGCTTGTACCATGTGATGCATTAAGATGCTTGTACCATGTGCTTTTAACAATTTTGACATCAATATTGTGCATTTAATTGGATGCTTTCAATGATAAAGGTATTGAAAGCAATCAAATGTTTTATCTTATTCTACACACTTTAATGAAAAACTATATCTATAATCTATAATCTATAATCTATATTACATGTACAATAGTTATGTCTTCTATTTTTAGTTGATTACTAACTAATTATCATTTTTGAAGAAACAACGAGTATAAGGGGGGGGGGGGGTAACAGATGTGTGATATAACGACTCGTGTTCACTGCAGGATATAATCCTTGGCTCACAACGATGGTTGATCTATGGTTATGTGCATAAACAGTAAGCAGGATAACGTAAGGGACAACGATATAAGTGGTTCGGTCTCGTAAGACCTACGTCCACTAACAAGAGATGATATTTTATAAATACAAAGTACAAGTAATGATACAAGTGGATTGTTTCTAATTGGTTGGAAATTGACTACTTTAAGAAAGGAGGTGAAGGCCTCCTTTTATAGGAGGTACGTGGGCCTGAGGTAATCAGGCCCATTTTGATTGTTGACGGGCTTGGGCCCGGGAGCTTTAGGAGTCCACTTAGTTGGTTCTCAACCCTTAGTTGGGTAAAGTGATCCAAGTTGAGGAGGCTTTCTTTTGATTGGGCCACGTGGCGCTACGTGATTGGATGGCTGGGCGGTGCCCTGCCATTGGTACACGTGGCGCCTTCTGGCTGGATCTGCAGAAGGTCTCTTTTTCTCCTGCTGTCAGGACGTGTCAGGCGGCTGACCAGTTGTCAGCTGACACCTGATGGGAAGTGGCAAGTTGAACTCTAAGGGGGATGTATCCGGCGCTGTCAAGTGGTGACTCTGCGCGGAGTGAGCAGCGCGGTTTAGGCGCTGCTGCTTTATCTCCCTTAGTGTGTTGTTTGGCCTTGTGTAGGCGGAGTTTCTTGGACGCTGGGTAGGGTGCGCTTGCAAGCGCTGAGAAGCGGTACCCTACCCCTTCAAGCCCCCCAAGTCCAGGGTGTCTCCTGCGCTTGCTTAGAGTGCTGGTGGGACGCTGGACTAAAATGTGTGGCGGGGTGCTCTTGTCCTGCATTGTCTGTATGTAAAGAAGGGTGCTGGAGGCACCCCTATAAGATAACTTAGGGAAAGTGTGGGCTTTGCCACTTTGGTGGCATGTGGAAAGATAAAAGCGTCCCTTTATCTTTGTACATGGCACCTGTTGTAAAGACCCGGCGTCAAGTAGAGACTTGGCGCGGGGGTTATGAGATAGTAAACCCAGCGCCAAGTGATGACGTGGCGGTCTGGGTGTAAGAGTAAAATCTGGCGGAGAACGTCCTTTAGATTTTACGTCAACCTAGCGCCAAGTGAAAACTTGGCAATCTGGGTGTAAGAGTAAAATCTGGCGGAGAACGTCCTTTAGATTTTACGTCAACCTAGCGCCAAGTGAAAACTTGGCAATCTAGGTGTAAGAGTAAAATCTGGCGAAGAACGTCTTTTAGATTTTACGTCAACCTAGCGCCAAGTGCTGACGTGGCAGTACCAGGTGTAAGAGTAAAATCTGGCGGAGAACGTCCTTTAGATTTTACGTCAACCTAGCGCCAAGTGCTGACGTGGCAGTACCAGGTGTAAGAGTAAAATCTGGCGGAGAACGTCCTTTAGATTTTACGTCAACCTAGCGCCAAGTGCTGACGTGGCAGTACCAGGTGTAAGAGTAAAATCTGGCGGAGAACGTCCTTTAGATTTTACGTCAACCTAGCGCCAAGTGATGACGTGGCAGTCCCAGGTGTTTAATGTGGAATTTGAAAAATGAAGAGGTTTCCTTGAAATTAGGAAACGTGCTGAAGAAGCTGAGACGGTTGGTGAACGTGTCAGGGTACAGAAGGGATGTCTGCACAGTTGTCACTCACGTCAGCACGTGGGTGGGCAGTTTTTTCGTCGTGTGTCAGGCAAGTAGCCGTACACGCGCGCGAGTGGGGCAGTGTCAGGGTAACTGCTGACATGTGGCAGGTGAAGAGTTGTCCTTCCAACAGACGCGTGTACTCACGTGCTTCCAGACGACTGTTTGCTTCCAGCTGTCTGTCACGTGTAGCGTCCAGATCTGCCCTCGTCTGGGAGACTGAAAAGTTTCTTGCCAGCTGTGCCCATTGCATTAAATGCGATGGGTATATATACTCGAGGAGACTCCTTGGATTTCTTTTATTTCACCGTTCATAACAAAAGTCCTCTCAACTTCTGCTCTTAAAACTTCATCTTCTCCGGTAGACCTTCAAGTTTTCCGGCGAGTTCCTGTTGAAGAAATTTTATTTTTCTTGTATCATCATGTCTGAGGGATCCACTGTTGGGGGCAACCCAGAGAAAGCTGCTGAGAAGTCAAAGAAGCTGATACACAACACTCCCTGTAAATGGAGTGAGAAGACGTTTGCTAAGTTTGTGAAGACCATGGAGTTTGATCCTTCCTGGGAGGTGGAACTTCCCACTGGGAAGAACACTGCTTTAGCTCCTCCTCCGGGGAAGATGAGCCTGTATTGGGCCCACTTTGCTCTTTGTGGGTTCCGTCTTCCTGCCACCAAGTTCCAGGTGGACACGTTGGTGAAGCATGGTGTTCATGTTACCCAGGTTAGTGGGTTTGGGATGCTACGTCTGGTACACTTTGAGGCTTGTTGTAGGGCCTTGGACATTGAACCGTCTTTTGAACGGTTCAATGTCTTTTATATGATGACCATGGAGCAGTCCTGGTTTAGCTTTGTCCCTAGGCCACATATACCACCGGTTGGAACCATCCCTCCTAAGACCCTTCATGACTGGAAGGAGAAGTTTTTCTACGTTAAGAGGGGGGTCATACCTGTGGATTTTGCTTGGAAGGTTATTGCTGAACGTCAGAAGGTGCCTGATCATCCTGTGATGGAGGGTTTCCGAGAGCAAGCATGGTTCAAGGACCTGGTGGCTCATGCTTCCCCGTTTGACATGGGCAGTTGTTCGGAGGCCATGTTGGCTCTGTTGGGTATGAGCCGTGTGCAGCTGGTGGAAGGGAAAGAGCCTGTTGTTGCTGTTTCTGGTAAGGTTTTTTGTCCTTATGTTGGTTTGATTTTTATGCTAACTTCTGTTGACTGAGTTTTGTCTTGCGTGGCGCAGGTATGTCGAAGTTTGCTGCGTTTCTTTTGCGTGATAAAACGCCGTTGGAGTGGAGGGATCCTGCGGAGGGCATGGTTTCTCTTATTGATCAGATGGTCGATAGGTTTTATTTCCCATACCTGGAGTTCAAGCCCTCTGGTATGATTATTTCACGTGAGCATCCTATAAATCCTGATCCTTTATGTTCAGTTCCACACGAAGCGACCCCTTATTTTGTTGTTTCTTCTGATGAGGAATCAACTGGGTCTTCTGTGGAACTGGTGCATCCACCGCCACCGCGTGGTCGTAAGAAGAGTGCGCCGGTAATGCATAAGCATAAGGTGCAAACCGAAGTTAAATCTGCGCCTTTGAGTGCAGGTGGTGAAGGGCCTTATTATGGGCAGCGCGACAAGACGTTGGAGTCTTAGTCCTCCGCCCCTGAAGATGTGGAGACGCCGGAGAGCCCGTTGAAGAAGAAGCGGAAGCTTGGGAAGACTCAGGGCAAGAAATCTGTTTCTTCGAAGGCTGAGGGTGCGGGTGGAAGTGGGGCGGCGCCATTCTCGTTGGAGATTAGTCCACCGCCGGAGCGCCGTCCTCTGTTCCAGAAGACTGTGAAGAAAGTCACCAGTAAGTTGGTTTCTTCCTGTTCTTGTTATTTTTGTTGTAATGTCAGTGAATGACACTTTGTTTTCTTGTAGTTGTTTTTCCGCAAGCCCATGGCTCCGCAGGGCCCACCCCTTCCGAGGTGGAGGCCGCCGAGAAGAGGCAGGAAGAGGAGAGAGTGCGCGCGGAGGCAGAGAGGGTTCGTCTGGAGAAAGAGGCAGCTGAGGCCAAGAAGAGGGCCGAGGAGGCTGCCGCCAAGAAGCGGGCCGAGGAGGCCGCTGCCAAGAAGCTGGAGGAAGAAAGGGTTGCAGCTGAAAAGCTGCGTATGGAGGAGTTGGCCAGAAAGGCCGAAGAGGAGGCGGCAGCTAAAAAGCTGCGTTTGGAGAAGGAGAAGGCGGAGGCGGAAGCCAAAGCAAAAGCTGCTGAGGCCGCCAAGGCTGCCTCCAAGCAGGTGGTGACTGAAAGTTCTCCAAGTGGTGGTGGTGATACCGGGGTGGTGGGTGATAACCCTTCTGGTGGAAGGGTTAGTGCGGAACGGGGTGACTCGAGTTACTCCGCGAGTGATGTAATCTGGCGCCCGCACTGGAGTATTCGGGAGAACTCCCGCTTCGCAAATCCTCTTACTGCAGAGGAGTTTGTGTCCCAAGTGGTACCTCCCAGAGAGAAGTTGTACCAAGATAGCTTGCCTCGCTCTCAGCTTATCACTGACATATGTGTTGGGCAGGCGCTTCAAATTGCTGCTGTGGAGTCGCTGAAGCGACGTGATGAAGCGTTTGCCCGTGACATTGCTGATTACAATTCTAGGCGGTCAGTGCAGGCGCAGAGGGAGGAGAAGCTGAAATCGGATATGGAGAGGTACCGGGAGAGGGCTTATAAATCTGAGGATAAGGTGAAGGCGCTTGAGCGTGATCATGCGCTAGCTCAGAAGAGGTGGACTGAAGCCTGCCAAGTCACTAACCAAAAGATGATGAGGCTGGAAGAGCAGATCCAAGCGTTGAGGAATGAAAATTCCAAGCTGCAAGAGACTGCTGAAGGTCATCAGAAGGTGTTAGCTGAAAAGGATTCGGTGGTGGCAGGCTTGCGCTCTGATTTAAACGCGAAAGATCAGGAGCTTGTGAGCGCGTCTACCCAGTTATCTGAGCTAGTGGGTGAAAAGGAAGCCTGGGTGAAGGAGAAGGCGGCGCTAACGGTGGAGAGGGCTTCCTTAGAGGAGTCTTTAACTGTGTCGCAGACGGAGGATGAAAATGCAAAGACTCTGTTGGACGAAGCCACCGTTGCGCAGCAGAAGGCCCAGGACTCTGTTCGTTGGGTGATGACCCAGGGTATCGCCGGGGTAAGTATTCTCCTTAGTCTTTGTTTAATTTGTTTGTGTAGGCTCTCTTTTGACTATTGTGTCCCTTGCTTGCAGATTTTTAAGAGGTTCTGGAATGAGCCGAATCTTGGGGATCAGGTTGCTGCTATTGCTGGTGCTGCGCGCGCTGCTGGGGAGGCTGAGGGATTCGAGACTGGGTTTTACCATGCGCTGAATCAAGGGCGTATAACTGAAGGTGCGCATCATGGTAAGCCCAGGGAGAAAGAGTATGAAGCTGAACTTCTGAAGTTTGAGCAAATCGAATTCCCCATACTCAAGACAGTGGAGGACTGTAACGAGTATGCTGACCCTGCTGGCGCCCTCCGTTACTTTATGGAAGAATCAGACCGTTTGGGTGCGGAGGCGCAGAAGACAGCAAAGCAGGCGACTGGTGAAGGGACATCTGGGACGAGTCCAGAGGGTATGGAGGAGCAATTGGTTGACTTCGAGGAGTCTGGCGGGGATTAGGGGTTGTATGTTTGTTTTTTTGTAAAGCTTGGGGCAGCTTGAACGCCTCTTTTGGTTGATATGAAAATTTTCTAAGTTTGTTTTCTATATATTGTCTAATCTTGTTGTGTGATGTATTTGGATTTGAGTATTGAGTCCGGCGATAGTTATGTTTAAAATCTATGCCTTGAAGACCCAAGGATCCGATAGCGCACACATTAAGATAAGCGTTTAGCAACTTCATAGAAAACTTTTTAGAAAAGGACTTAGGCATGTGTAGCCCAAGTGTTTTACAAGTTATTACATGTAACAGAAACGTAACTGAGCCGCATTCCATGAGCGCGGAACAGGTGTGCCATCAATCTTTTCTAGCGCATAAGCGCCTTTACCTAGGATATCCTGAATTCTGTAAGGCCCCTCCCAGGTTGGGGCAAGTTTGCCCGGTTTTTCTGCGTTGGAAGCGCTATTGTTTCGTAGAACGTAGTCGCCGATGTCAAATTCGTGTAGTTTGACCTTCTTGTTGTAGTAGCGTTCCAACTGGTTTTTGTACCTGGCCTCCTTGATGGCGGCGAGTTCTCGGCGCTCTTCAAGTAGGTCTAGGTTCAGGCGTAGTTCTTGGTTGTTTTGCCCCTTGTCCGCCATGAGTACTCTGGCGGAAGGGCATCCAATTTCTGCTGGTATGACGGCTTCGGACCCGTAAGTTAGGCTGAATGGTGTTTCGCCATTGCTGGTTTTCTCGAGGATGCGATTTGCCCATAGAACATGGGGAACCTCATCCACCCATCCGGTTTTTTTGGTTCCGAGTCGTTTTTTGATTCCTTCGATGATACTTCGATTTGCTCTTTCGACTTGACCGTTTCCTTGGGGATGAGCGACTGATGTAAAGACCTGTTGGACCCCCATTTGTGCCAACCATTCTTGTAAGTGTTGGTCTGTGAATTGGGTTCCGTTGTCGCTTATGATCTGGTACGGTAGGCCGAATCTACATATGATAAATTCCCATATGAACTTCTTGATGTGGGGGCCGTCTATCTTTGCTAGTGGCTTTGCTTCGATCCATTTTGTGAAGTAGTCGATGGCCACTATTAAGAACTTGACGTTTCCTGGAGCTGTGGGAAATGGGCCGACAAGATCTATCGCCCACTTCTGGAAAGGCCATGCCGCTGTGACGGGTACCAAGTCATTTTTAGGGCGCAGAGTATTTGGCGCGTGGCGCTGGCAGGATTCGCATTTGCATAATTCCGCCACCGCGTCTGGGTGCATACCAGGCCAATAATAACCTGCGCTCATTAACTTGGCCACCACCATTCTGGGACCGGCATGTAATCCGAAAATGCCTTGGTGAATATCTCTGATGAGGAAGGAGGCTTCTTCTTTGTCGACGCACCGCAGTAAGGGGCCCAGGTATGATCGTCGGTAGAGGATTCCCTCAGTCAGTTCATAGTGAAGGGCCTTGTGTTGTAGTTTCCTTGCTTCCGCCTTGTTGTCGGGTAAAGATCCGGATGTCAAGTATGCTTTTAGCGGTGCCATCCAAGATATTGTACCGGTTTGGATGACGTTTACTTGCCTTGGCGGGACCGATGGTCTTTCTTGTAGCTCAATACGAACATTCTTGGCCATGTGGTCGAAAACCGTTGAAGCCATCTTACTTAGTGCATCTGCGGGTTTGTTTTCACTCCGGTTGATGTGGGTAATCGTGCATGAAGCGAATTTGCGCATGAGTAACTTGGCTTGTTGCAAGTATAGAGCCATTGTCGCGTCCCTGGCGTCGTATGTGCCGTTGATGTGGCCGGCCACTAACAGCGAATCGACGTGTGCTTCGAGATGGGAGGCTCCCATTTGGTGTGCGATACGTAGTCCTGCTAGTAGCGCTTCATACTCTGCCTCATTGTTTGTTGCGGCGAAATCTAGGCGAATGGCATAGGTGTATTCTTTTTTGTTTGGGCTGATTAAGCGCAAGCCTGCACCTGCGCCGTCGCTGTTTGAGGCGCCGTCGGTGTAGAGTTTCCAGCTTACATCTTCGGAGGTTGGTGGCGCGGGGTCTTGCTCGGCTAAGCATTCCGCGATTTTATCCGTTGGTATTTCGGTGGCGAAGTCAGCGAGTACTTGTCCTTTGACTGCGGGTCTGGGTTTGTAATTGATGGTGTGTTCACCCAATTCGATTGCCCATTTTGCTAGGCGCCCAGAGGTCTCAGGCTTTCGTAATACGTCGCTGATCCTGTAGTCTGTTAGGACGTTTATTGGGTGGCCGTGAAAATACCTGCGCAGTCTGCGCGATGCGTGAATGAGAGCTGGTACTAGTTTTTCCATTGTGGAGTACCTAGTCTCCGCATCTAGCAGGGTTCTGCTGATATAGTAGATGGGTGTTTGGACGCCTTTGCGGTCCACAAGGAGTACCGCGCCGATTGCCCTTTCTGTGACAGAGAGGTACAATGTTAACGGTTCCTTGGGTAATGGTGCGGTGAGAGTAGGTAAATTCATAAGACATTTTTTCATTTCTTGAAAAGCGTTCTCCGCCTCAGGGGTCCAGCGGAAATTGCTTTTTTTCAGACAGTTCTTTAGGGTGTCTACAAAAGGAAATGACTTAGAAGCATAATTTGAAAGGAAGCGATTGAGAGCGACGAGGCGTCCCATTAGTGTCTGAACGTCCTTTATAGATGTTGGTGAAGGCATTCTTTCAATGGCTAGGACCTTGTCTGGATTTGCGCGGAACCCGTCTCTCGTGACAACAACTCCCAGGAATTTTCCCTCTTCCACGCCGAAGGAGCATTTGCTGGGGTTGAGCTTCATGCGCACCTTTCGAAGTTGGTTGAATGTTTTCTGGATGTCTTCCAGCATGTGGTTCTCGTCTTTGCTTTTGATGACGAGATCGTCGACATACACTTCCAAACGTACGCCTATTTCGTCTACGAAGGCGCTGTCCATGAGTCGCTGGTATGTGGCTCCCGCATTTTTGAGGCCAAAAGGCATTTTGGTGTAGCAAAAGATCCCTGTATCCGTGCAGAAAGCTGTTTTGTCTTCGTCTTCCTTTGCCATTTGGATTTGGTGGTAGCCTTTGTAGGCGTCAAGGAAGCATTTGAAGCGATATGGTGCGAGGGAGTCCACTTTTAAGTCGATTTCTGGTAAAGGGTAACAATCTTTCGGGCAGGCTTTGTTTAGGTCTTTGTAGTCGACGCACATGCGCCATCCGCCGGTTGTTTTCCCGACCATGACTGGGTTGGCTACCCAGGTTTGGTATCGTATCGGGCGGATGATGCCTGCGTTGAGAAGCTCGTTGACCTGTTCGTTCATCGCCTTTGTTTTCTCCGGCCCCATTTTGCGCATCTTTTGGGCGACTGGCTCCACGGATTTGTAAGTGTTGAGTTTGTGTTCCGCGATTTCTCTTGGAACACCGATCATGTCGGATGGTTGCCAGGCGAATATGTCTATGTTTTTAACCAAGAGTTGCTTGAGGTGCGCTGTTATGGTGTTGGAGATTTCATGGCCGATGATGACCGTTTGGTCCGGGAATTTTGGGTTTAGGACCCAGTTTTCCGGCTCCTAACGGGTTTGCGCTTTTTGTGGTTTTGCCACCTCTATTGCGTGGCATTGTTTGTTCCCTCGAATTATGGCGACGCCGGTGCGGGTAGGGAAGCCTACCATCTGGTGGGGAGTGGAGGCGTTGGCGTTGAACTTTGCCAGGCCTTCCCGCCCTAAAAGGACGTCGTGGTGTGAAGTTACCGGTAGAACCATGAAGTCACACATTTCTGTGCGTTCGTGGGTACCGTCTGTCAAGGTGACCGGGAAGGTGATAATGCCGCGGGGCATGATGACTTCATCGATAAAGCCCGAGATTGGTGCATTGACTGGAACGAGGCGGGCTTTGTCATCCGCGTCCAGTTGTTGAAAACACTGATCATAGATTATATCAGTGCTGCTTCCGACGTCTAGGAACATGGATTGCGTTCGGTAATGTCCTAGAACGGCGGTGATGATTAGGGGCGCTGTCGCGGATGGTCCGCCTCGTACTCGAGGGAGGAGAACGTCCACCTCCTTCCAGGAGTCGTCAGTTTGTCTTGGGCGCTTACCCGTGTACTGGCGTGTCCCCGCGGCGGAGAGCATGTTACAATGATGGCGCGGGGCATGCTGTACATAGCTTGTTTGCAGATTCCGGATTTGTTTGCCTCCGGGGTCTTCTTGTTTGACATCTTGGGTGGTGTTGCGCCCGCCTTTGTTGACGTTTTTGACGAGGTGACCGAGCTGGCCTGTCTTTAGTGCCGCCTCGATCTCTAGTTTCAGACTGTAGCAGTTGTCCGTCAAGTGGCCATAATCGTTGTGGAATTCACAAAACTTGGTGTGGTCGACGTTCTTTCTTTTGCCCAACACTTTGGGCTCCTTGAAAGTGATTTGTTCCGTCTTCAGCACTTGTGACGGAGTTTTTGTGAGTTGGGTCCAGTCGGTATTCTTTTTGGATTGAGGTCTCTGGTCCCTTTGTTGTTTGTTGCTGATTGTCTGTCGAGCATCGTTGGCAGGCGAGTACTTTCCTTCGTCCGTTGGCCCTGAGATTCGTGACCAGACGGATTGTTTGCCTTTGTTTCTGTTGGAGTTGGTTGCTTGGCTGTAGCCGCGCTGCTGTTTGATGGAGCGTTCCGAGGATGCGTATATTTTGGAGGCTTTGATGACTTCCTCCCAGGAATCTGGGACGCCCGTCTTCCCGGACAGTGTTTTCATCAAGTCCTCACTGCGCACCCCGTTAATGAAGCCTGCGCGCATGAGCTCTTCTCCGCAGCCGATTTGTAGTGCCTCCTTGTTGTAGCGCACAATGAAGTCTTCGATCGATTCATTGTCCGTGCGCTGACATAGGAGGATGTGGGATTTATCTCGTTTGTGGCGCATGAGATGGGAGAAGTGATCCTTGAATTTCTGAATGAGGTCGTCGAAATCTAGGATACTTCCCACCGGGAGATTGTCAAACCAGACTCTGGCTGCGCCCGTGAGGGTCTGTGCGAACAGGTGGCACCAGACTTGCACAGGCCAGAGGACTGTGGTTCCTGCGCATTCGAAGTCGTGTAGGTGATCAGTGGGGTCTCGCAGGCCATCGTATCTACCGATGCTGCTTGGGAGTTTTGCTTGTTTTTCGATAGGCGCGGTGGCTATCCGCTGGCAAAACTTGGAGCTGAGGGCGAACGACTTAGGCCTGTATGGCTTGTTTAAGTCGTCGTCCTCCTTCCTATGTGAGGAGGCGGAGTGGTTTTTTGTCACCCTTCGCTTCTTGGGTTTGGAGATCTTTGTGTTATCTGAGTCGCTGGTTGGCTGGTAGCTATCAGATTCTGATGTGGTGCCTACGGGGTCCTGATCGCGCGCGTGCTTGCTGCGATCTCCACCCCGAGACTTGGGACGTGTGGCTTGCTTTTCTTTCCCCCTACGGCTATGTTTGGCCGATGGGGAAGCCTTGGATCTATCGGTTTGAAGTTTAGCTAACATGTTTTGATAAATTTTTGTGTTTTTGAGTTGTTTACGAAAAAGCCACTCGTCCGGATCCACTGGTGTAGTGGGTATGTCGGACTCGGATGAGTCTGAGCAGGAGACCGCCCGGGGCGGTGTTTCTTCCCTTGTGGCTGCTGTTGCTATGCCCTTGTCCGGAGTTTGGAGCATGCCCGTTCTAGTAGTCTGAATGACTGCCGAAGGGGTTGCTCCTGCGACTCCGGTGGGTGTTAGATCGGCCATTTAGTGAGCTTAAAGGATGGAGTTTTGAAAGTCTTGTGATTCTTTCAGCCGACACGGATGGCGCCAATGAAGAAACAACGAGTATAAGGGGGGGGGGGGGTAACAGATGTGTAGTATAACGACTCGTGTTCACTGCAGGATATAATCATTGGCTCACAACGATGGTTGATCTATGGTTATGTGCATAAACAGTAAGCAGGATAACGTAAGGGACAACGATATAAGTGGTTCGGTCTCGTAAGACCTACGTCCACTAACAAGAGATGATCTTTTATAAATACAAAGTACAAGTAATGATACAAGTGTATTGTTTCTAATTGGTTGGAAATTGACTACTTTAAGAAAGGAGGTGAAGGCCTCCTTTTATAGGAGGTACGTGGGCCTGAGGTAATCAGGCCCATTTTGATTGTTGACGGGCTTGGGCCCGGGAGCTTTAGGAGTCCACTTAGTTGGTTCTCAACCCTTAGTTGGGTAAAGTGATCCAAGTTGAGGAGGCTTTCTTTTGATTGGGCCACGTGGCGCTACGTGATTGGATGGCTGGGCGGTGCCCTGCCATTGGTACACGTGGCGCCTTCTGGCTGGATCTGCAGAAGGTCTCTTTTTCTCCTGCTGTCAGGACGTGTCAGGCGGCTGACCAGTTGTCAGCTGACACCTGATGGGAAGTGGCAAGTTGAACTCCAAGGGGGATGTATCCGGCGCTGTCAAGTGGTGACTCTGCGCGGAGTGAGCAGCGCGGTTTAGGCGCTGCTGCTTTATCTCCCTTAGTGTGTTGTTTGGCCTTGTGTAGGCGGAGTTTCTTGGACGCTGGGTAGGGTGCGCTTGCAAGCGCTGAGAAGCGGTACCCTACCCCTTCAATTTTTTTAAATGTGCATTGTGTAGTGAGACTGAAGTGAATAAGTTTGCTTTTTCATTCACCACATCAATAAGCAGATTATAAAGCTAACAAAATGGTCATGAGTTCACTAACTATGGAGATAAAATATTCTTTTTTTTTTTTGAGTTTTGCTTGAATACTTTGTTCAAGAGACGTAAGACGCGACCTTATAGTTTCTTTAAGACGGCAGTTACCTAATGTTAATTATAATGACATTTAATCATTCGTAATTGATTGATCATCATCCGTTTCATCAATAAATTAGATTATTATTATTATCATCAACCATTTCTATTGAATCCGCTATTCTCATACTTTCTGAAGAAACCATACCCACTAAAGCCAATGGGTAGCCAGCGAAGACGATGGTTTATTAATCATCAAATTCTGTAAATTTGCCGAATTCCCCACGGTGGGTTCAAGTTATAAACTTCATTGCAATAATAATATGTACGTTTGTCGTCAATCTTTCCACAATCTTTCTAATGGTAAGATATTCTCATTTTATATGTTATAGTCTTTGTGTTGATCACATGATCATTTTATCAACTCAAAATTTTTGGATTTCTAATTCGGCATGTAGCCTTGCATGATCATGACATTGGCGGTACAGTCTTCTATGGAATATTCTATCCTTAGAAAGGTAAATCATTTCTTTCATTTATTTTTAACAATTAATTTAGTTTTATGTAAGATACAATTGGCCTTTGTTGCAGACCATAATATTGTAATTTCAGTTTGTTAACTCCAATAAAGAAGTTATTTTATGCAGGCATGATTTTTTTTACGGACACTAGAGGGCTGTCTACTTCCATGCTAAGTTCAAAATCAAGTGAAGGCTCATTCCTCTCTGATCTACTATCCATAAAACAAATTTGAACTCCTGAACTTACTATAGGTAACTGCATAAAATTATCTCAACCCCCCTTCACCCTTTTAAGTATCCTAAATTCTTATTTACAGTTACCTAAGTGCCATATTTGTATACTTATTCCTTTTGTTGATCTACTTACCTGCTTTCTTACAACTATAGTAAAAGATTACATATAAGATGAAACAGAGGTTAGTGAAACATTTATATCTCAATGTAATAGTTAGTGATTACTTTTAGTAAATATTGTGTAAAATATTTCTTTATCTGTTCATAGTTTGCATATCAACGATAGTTTTGCTGAGATCAGTTGACAAATTTTCCTCGCTTTAGGCCAAGATTGCCTGGTCTAAAATTAGTATCTATAGGTTAATATGCAAAATGTGTTCTTATATGATATATCACTTAAGTTTTATTGTTGCCGTTGTTTCTTTAATATGTTTAAGCATGTATCTGCTGTTTTTTTTTCTTTCAATGAATGCATTACTTACCTTATTGTTTTAAATAAAAATATAAAAATGTTTACTTGTAATCAAGTATCACAATATGCATATTATCAACTCACTGATCATTTAACTTCTAGAACTATAATTTTATAATTTATTGTTTGTGTTGCTATGTTCAACATTTGGATGGTAAGACATACTTTCAAATTGGAGTTAACACGTCAAACTTAGTCAATAGGAAATAAAGGGGGTGCAAAAGTAATGATATTATTCAACTTGATCACACGACACTTCACGAGTAGCTAAGTATTTTTTTAAAGAATGGTTTATTTGAAACACAATGCTAGGTACTTGGTTGTACTATTAAATCTGCATTTTTGTGTTTTGTACATGAATCACATTGTTGTATTGCAAACTTATTTAGATCCCGCGGCAACGCGCGGGTTATCCTACTAGTAATACCATATGCAAATCTCACATTAGCCATGGACATGAGAGATGTTGGGTTCATTATAGATGTTAGCATTAATATCATCTGGGGTGTAGGTACAGGGAAGTATGGGTTCGGCCGAACCCGTACCAAAAAAACATTAGGGCTATATATATGCGTATTTCGTGATCACACTTGTAGAAATTTTGACATCAAACCCACGAAAACTGTTACACCAAACCTTTAGAAAACTTGACACCACCTTAGAAATTTTGACAACAAACCTTAACCTATATTTCAATTAAAAAGGAGTAACTTGTTAAGCACACATTTTATTGAAAAAAATAACCCTTTTAAGTCTTTAACTCATTTAGCCCAAGCAATTAGAAAAATAACTAGTTAAGGCTTTAGCCCACCACATAAGCCCATAAACCATCTAAATCCAACTTAAAAAGATAAAAATAAACAAGAACGCATAGCTTGTAGTCAACAGAAGCAGCTTCACGTTTTCACACATGGCCAGACGTCGCACTCTCCATGGCCCCAACTCGCCTCGCCTCACCTCACGCCTTTACCGATTATTGAAGTTAGCTCTCGTTTTACCCGTCACGACTGCAACTGTTGAGACATGAGAGATGCTTTCCAGCAATGAAGTACATGAAGTTTGATTTGTGTAATCGGATTAGTGATGAATATTTAAGTGATAGTTTCATCTGCTTTATTAAAAACGATTTTCTTAGAGATGTTTCGATAATTGAAGTAATGGATAGGTTTCAAAAATGAAACCTTGTAGGGAGCAACCTTAATGAATTTTTATTATTTTTTATTATCGATTGACGTATTAATTATTTGCATTTTAATTTATTTTTTTTGCTATTCGTATTACTACTCGACCTGACTTGAACCGAACAAAAAAAGACGAAACTTAGTGAAAGACAATCGGCCGTCCATCCCTAAAAAAATTCCAAATCCCTAGGAAAAAAAGCCTGGCTACGCCACTGAATATCACCAACGCATTTTAGGCGCAATGGTTCTGGATCCTATCATAACTTCACAGTTAAGCGTGTTTAGGTGAGAGTAGTACCAAGATGGGTGACATTTGGGAAGTCTCCATCGTGCAACCGAAAACAATTTGTGAGCTCCTCATGAGCAAAACGAACAATATTGATGGTACAAGAAGTCGGATATTACATAGATACTACACAAATCTATATTATCTTATTAAGGAGGAGTGATGTACAATATTGTAATTTTGTTATGGGTACAAGTTTTGTTGCTACATATACAATTTAATAAAGCTTGTTTGATAGGGGTAAATTAGTCACATAGGTGTACATTAAGACACTTACAAGGTTATTAGAGTAATTTTATATTTTGTTTTTAGTTAACATGTAAAATGTGATTCCTTTACCTTGTCATAGATGGTTCAATTGAATGAGACATTGAAAGTGAGCCTGTTTGGTTTCTCATCGGTTACATAAATCGTTATTATACTTTAGTTTGCTTCATCATTTTGTGATTAGGGTTTTTAGTAGATATGTGAAGCAGCTAATCAGAGGTGAATTGGATGAAAGCAGGGGTCAAGAATTGCAAAGTTTTTCCAGCCAGGATCTCCGGATAATGTTCCACCTGGTAAATATCCCTTTACCAAAATTCTAAAATTTTACTCATCTGAAGGCAAAAGTCAATTCATTTGCTTTCCATTTTGCACAGGAACTGTGATTGATAACAAGGTGTGCCATCCTCGAAACAATGATTTTTACATGTGTGCACACGCTGGGATGATTGTAAGTATTACAAACCTATTGCTTTTATGTTTAAAGATTATCTTGTGGGTGTAAATTTATATGATCCATTGTCATTGAACTCTCCATTACCTTTTGGATTCTTCGAAATTACATATTTGACCTTGGGTAGTCCAATTTATTGGCTTAAAATGGAAAATTACAGTTGAAAACTGCATGTTGAAAACTTTGGTATGAATGATAGTGTTATGTTATTTACATGAAATATTTGAATAACAGGGGACAATCAGGCCGACACATTATCATGTTTTGTATGATGAGATAGGGTTCTTAGCTGATGATTTGCAGGAGCTTGTACACTCTTTGTCATATGTGTAAGTTTCTCTTCTCTTCATGCTGATAATGTTATATTGAATTTATGAATTTATTTATTTTGTGTCATCAAAATTTGTTTTCTTTTTTGTACTTCGAATTATTACAGGTACCAATAGGGGTGCTTAACGGGTCAGGTTCGCGGGTTGGTGGGTCCAACCCGAACCCGAAAATTTTACATGAACCCAAACCCGACCCGAACCTATCTGCATATAATCTTAGGTTTTTTAATTTCTAATACTTGTTGACTGTTGTAGCTTTGATATATGATTTATTGATCATTTTGTCCTGAAACTTTAGGACCCTGCTCTACTCATTCTGAACAAGCCACCAAAGGCCCCAGTCAAGGTTAGATCCTTAGCCCAAACTTTTTTAGTTATTCTTCTTTTAGACTATTTTTAATGCTATTTTTCTGAAGTTTCTTTTATTTTTTGTCAATGTTTTGGGGGAATCTACCTGTTCATAACAGCATGGATGGACTAGCAGCTGCAGCATTATGTTATGATTATGACGAGGGTCCTAAACTGGTAATCCTTCTGTAATCTGTAATCCGTTAGTGATATACTGCTTGTCCTCACTAAAGGGTTGTGGATCAAATGCGTAAATACAAGAAAAGGAAAAAAAAAACGGTTAAGAAAACGGTTCGATAGTCGCCTAAGCTATAATGTTACATCATTAAAGAATTAATTTATTATTTTAGTAATTAAAATTTTGGGTTCGTATTTAGTACATTACTTCTATATGAATTTTAAATGAAAAGGACAAAAGACGGTGGTCGAACTGTCCTTAAAAATGACATTTTGACTCAAACCCATTTGACCCATTACCCAAAATCCTCATCTTTCCACCTCTATATACATGTATAGGGAACTTCTAAATATGTAATTAAAACCCTCTCCTTATTCTAAAAATGTGATTGTGGTTTAGGTCCATCGTCTTGATAGAGAAAGCAGCGGGATTATTCTAATGGGCAGATCAAAAGAGAGCATATCTCCTCTTCATTTAAGGTATACATTGACCCACATGTTTGATGATTGATGTCACATAATTTATCTGTTCGTCATGCTAATGATATCTATAATCACAACTTTAAGCTGGGAGTGATGCATGTTATCAAAGGTACTGGGCACTTGTCATAGGTACTACAAAGGGAAAGGATGGCTTAATTTGTGCCCCTCTCACAAAGGTTTTTCCCTATCCATGCATCTTTATCTTGGCTTTGTAAAGCGTACATGAAGCGTGAGACGGTTTGGAAAACACCTCAGGGCCTTGAGGCGGCACCTGCTGCACATCTGGTTCAAAATTGGTCAAAATAAGGTTTGTAGGAGGGGTGATATGTAAAAACAACCAAAGGGATTAAGAAATTATGAATGGTTACTTGATGAAAAAGGCTGATATGTAAAGGGATGAGAGAGATGGATTCTTTTTTTAAACCAAGATCTTTTTGTTACATGGTCCCATTGGTTAGCATGGCATTGATGCCGTGAGCTTTCCGGTGAAAAAAATGGGATTTTGGTTACCATTTTTTGGTAATTTCCTTATGAGACTTTAAGTTGTAACAACACGATTACCAGTTACATAATCCATGATTCTATAAAGGTATGTATCTTATTGTAATAGGATTGGTCAGACCGAAAGTGCATTATGCTCATTTCTTATTATTTAATACATTAAATATTACTAAAAGCTAAAATATTAACTAAGAATTCAAGTGAACTTAAGTAAGCCTATTTCAATTTTTAGATAGGGTTTTAGGCATTTTGGACAACATGTGTTTCAGGTCAACCTAATCCGCACCAACTCACCCATTTTGCCACCTGTAATTCAAGTTATTTTCTTGCAGCGAGGGTGGTTATTGGTGGTGACGATGGTGGTTGTTGATCTGTGACGATGACGAAGATGATGGTGATGACGAAGAAGATGGATGGTGGTGGTGGTGGTCGGTTTGTAGTGGACGACGGTGATGACAAAAAAGACGTGACGGTGAGTGTTTGTGGTCTGTGATGGTGGGTGATGTTGGTGGAAAGTGGTGGGTTGTTGGGTGACTGGTGGTTGGTGGAAGGTGGTGTGTGGTGGGTTGTTGGGTGACGGTGGTGAGTAGAGGGTGGAGGAAATGACCAGAAGTCAAAGATGGCCAGTGAAAAGAACTTGGAAAAAGCGAGAGATGCTGCCAAAAGTATTAATTATTAAACATCCTGATTTATATAAAAAAGAATCTTGCTCCGTTATTGTCGTTGATCTATGTATATTGTAAATCAACTAATGCTTTGTTTCAACTTTTTGCAGGGATTCAGCTTGAAGCCAACAAGTAAGGTATGAATATTGGGTGGACAAATATATACAGGTTCATACCGGGTAAAATCTCACTCTTAGCAAAGGCTACTCGTGGGGTCAGGGAATGGTGGGACGAGGGCATACCTTTCATATATCCAAGGATCGAAATGTTGCTCCTACTAGGACTACTTACTCTAAAAATCCCTTTTCTGACATGTATAGTGTAGTAAACAAGGTAATACATGACACATGAAGTGTGGTTAATTAAGGGTTGGTATAACACACACATATGGTGAATTTTCATTGTTCCCCTCCCCAGCAAAAATTCATAATATTCGAAGTGTTGATTTAGGGCAGGACGTGGGATAAAATCTACAATTCAGAGAAGCATTTTATGTTGTGGTAGCGAGAGTTGTTGCAGAAATGAGGATACTTGGTACATTGTACATACAACATCATAGATGGTCTACAAATGTTTCCCATTGTCCAATGGTCTACAAATGTCTTCCCTTTGTTCGTGTTGGTGGCTTGTTTGTTGCAGCGAAAATTCATTCTCCTATGGTACATGCTTTATTTTTATTTTTTATGACTTCTATGTTATTATATTTTGCTTTTCCTGAATTACATGCTTATTAGAATTTCAAATTAATTGAGCGGTTAATAACTTAATATGTATGTTCCTCTACTTGTATAAATTATTGACCATGCCACTTTAGCAAAGGATGTTTTTTGCTTTATGGTGGATGATGAAAACCTCCACATTATCTATTTAATGTTATTATTTATGACCAAAAGTGATTGGTAACTTTTTAGATTCATACCTTTGGCTGTACCAGTTGGTGGTGGTGGTGATGACTGGGCATGTATGCCTTACCATAAGTAGAATTAAAGTTTACGCTATTAGATAGAGACAAAACGTATATGTTGTTCCCACTTCAAAGAATCTTTATGGATTCATTAAAACGGTTCCCAGTAAGTGGTTAATTGAGTTTACTAGGTAAACTACTTATAGAATGACGAGCTTCTAAATGTGTTCATTATTTGATTGCAATGATGATAAGTGTAATTGTTAGGTTGGATAAAAAATTTCAAGTGAACACGGCATCAAGGAGGTAAATTGCGGCATAACTTCAACATTTGGACATGACTGGCATCAGGTAATAATTTCTGCATCACCTATCTCTTCAGTTTGGCTAATCTTAATTTAAATGATTATAGATAGTTCGTAGTTGACGTTTCAGCTGAAAAGATTGAAACTTTATCCAATCAATATGATTGATTACTTCATTGAAATTAAGTTCTTCTGTTAAAATTATTAGAGTCTCGAGTTACATTTTAGTTTGATGTGCGTTCATATATTCAAAAAAATTGATTTTTCTTTTGCTATATGTTTCTTTGTAAGATCATATTGGATGCACGAAGCTTATATCAAATTTCAAACCTTACTCTGGTAAGATTCCTACAAGATGGGAGCTGGTGCGCAGAGGCATGTATTTCGGATGATAGATATCACGATTCACGAATAAGAGGGATTTTGTTGACCATGTAACTTGTTTGCATCTACTTGTATTAATTTAAGAGTATGAGTTTTGTAATTTACCAAAAACAAAAACATATAACAACGGAAACGTATATTAAGAAACCAAAATATACGTACCCGCGGCAACGCGCGGGCATTCCTACTAGTTATAATTATAAGAGAGAACTATCTTTTTTTTTTTACCATATTGATACAATTAGGATAGTGTACTTTTAACATAATCTAACCCAGAAATTTGAGGGGCTTTGATTATTCTAAACGATGTAGGATTAGTTTGGTTTGAATCCCGTGAACACGTTTAGCTACAAGGGCTATGTTCAGCTCGACCTAATGGCTTCACTTGTTTATCATAAAAATAAAAATGTGTTTTATGTAATTACTTAAACCCATTGGGTAATTTATGTTGAAATTTAAGATAAAAGAGAAATTAACACTAGGTTTTGTAGTTTGGTATAACAAGTTTATATACACTTGCAGGGGCGGATCTAGCTTGAAGCTAGGTGCCGCGTCTGTTAGTACTCAACTTCGCGCGCGTAGTGGAAAATTAGTGAAAATTTTGTTTTTTTTTACGATATTTGGAAACCGTTACTACTAAAATAAAAAAAATAAAAAACGTTACTACTGAAATTAATTTCTAGATTCGCCACTGTTAACGCTTGTATTTATTTTTTGTTGTAAATTCGTAATTTTAGACTATTAATATGAAGAAAAAAAATACATTTAATGGGCTGTTTTCGTGTTAACCATCGAATCTCATGTCATGTTCGGGTTCATGTGTTTGACATGGTTTTTGAGTTTGTGTCAGGTTCGACCCGTCAACCAATGAATATGACACATTTAACATCTATGTAACAAGTAATATGTAGGCACACTATTGCCACACACGTTTATCTTGAAAATCACTCATTGATGATGCAAGAAACAAAAGAGTCGGTTGTAGTCAACTTAAGTGTCAATTCTTGAATTATTCCATCTATTTTGTTGGTTCATGTAACCTGTTTTTTTATGTAAAAGTTAGATGAGAAAAGAAGTGTGTTTGTCATTTGATGAATGACATAGATACTTGACATGAATGAATATGTTTGCCACTAATGACCCCAACAAGGTCAATGGCTATAGCTTATCCTTCATTCCATTCCCTTTAACTTTAAAACCATTTCTAACCTCTGCTTTCATTTGAAATCATTACAACATCCATCGATTCCTCTGCACCTCACACTTTCACTTAATTCTCCACCTTTTACTTTTACTTTATGTGCCACATTTTCACGTCTCTTCATCCATGATTACATCATACTTTATAAAGGTTCACACTTTTGAATCCTACTTCTAAATCCTAAAACCCTCAATCACTTTGGAAGGAGCACTGTTATGTAGACTTCTTGATACCGCTAGGCAACAAGCCCTTTCGTACAATTGTTTCTTGTTAATTTCTGCCTTCAACTTCTTGACATGGCTAGAGACTTGAAAGGATCAGAGGATTGGAAGAAGATGACATGAGCGATCTTAATGCTGACGGCTTGGGAGATATGGAAGGCACGAAACAAGAAGACTTTCAACAACCATCATATCTACTTCAATAGGACAACAGAACTTATTAAACAAAACTTGTTCTTATGGACAACACGTAGATCTAAATTTTGTAACATAGATTGGCTTATATTGTCTTATTTCAACATTCTAGATGATACCATGTAACTTGTCGGGTTCCAGTGTCTAGCTGGCCTGATTTCTATTTTTTAGTAGACGTTTCGCTGTTAAAAAAAAACTATTTCTTGATAATCTTGTCGCAGTATATTCATTAACAAAACATCAAAATAGATAACACACAACAATTAAGAAAAGAAGTACCAAAGGACTTGTAGTATTGCAGTATTAAGATGCGTACTGCGTACATAATGATACCCCCTCACAAGTGATTGACGGTTCATGTGGATAACCGTCACACTTTATACATACATGTGTGTTAAAAAACACGCTACTTACTACATGTACAAGAAAAACAAGGTTTTTAATTGTTGATATCCGTATAATTCTCTTGTTTAAGGAAGAAGAATAGTTGAATTGATTTTTTTTAATCCAAGTGAGTTATGAGATCTCTCTTTGTAACACATAAATATGAAGATACGAATCAATCGCCAAAGTTATAGGGTTCCAACTCTCTTCAAGTATCTTCCTTATCATTTTTTTTCGTAGTATGACATGTCAAACAATTAGCAAATATTCATGTTTCAAATAATTTATCATTCACGTAAAAGCACCAATGCCAAATATATACAAAAAAAAAGTATTGTGCGAATACTTTTGTGAGTAAAGGCTTTTTGTATGACAAGTTTACCGTATTTTTTAATTGCAAATTTCATTACAAAACTAGCAAAAATGCTAGAGAAAAACAAAGGAAGCATTGAATAAAAATAACCTACCCAACTAATGTTCAGCATACAATTCCTATTAACATACCATGAAACTTTTGTTTTCCCATTACCAACTTTTGTCTTCAATGTAGACGCAAGCAAAATGCCTTTATCATTAAGAGATTCTTGAAGATTATCTAATACGATTTCACACTCCACTCTTGACCATCAATAATACCCCCTAACCCACCTTTTTTTACCGGCTAAAATCAACTCCCATTTGACCCATGCTATTTTTTAACAACCTTTCCTGGCTAAATATGAAGATTTTTTTTTGAACAAACAAAACACAATACACAATGATGGCGGGTACACGAGCAACAAACTACACCGCTACCCCATTCTGAAAAACCAACCATTTTCTTGGAGCTCTATGAATTACTATGCACCACTTTCTGCATTCAATCCAAGAAATGTACTGCCTCAGGGGCAAGGGATCCAAATGTATCGAAAGTAAAAGGCAGAAACACGTGTTGATTCTCCAAACAAGTTGCTTCGTGTTTTGCAACCTTCCTGGCTTCTGCTTTTAAAACCGTTTGCCACGGCACAAACTCCTTATCTCGCAGTCCCACCAGGGTGACACCCCAGTAAGGTCCTCACAAGCATGTTTTCTCCCAGCCCAACCTAACACAATAATATCTGTTGGGCGCAGGTTAGACCTCCCTTCGCTCAGGTCAGGCAAAAAAATTCACCAGGAGGGCCTCCAATAATAAAGTAAGAGTACAAAATATAATTAACTAATGAATGTACTTAGGTAAGTTGGTTAGCTAGATTATAGTAATAATTAATTAGGTAGTATGATTATACCCCAAATGATAGCATATTTGATTTCAAAATAGAGAGATGATTATTCATTATACCCCAAATGATAACATATTTGATTTCAAAATAGAATGTTGATTTGCAAATTTGTCAACCACCAGCTTGGAGGATCTGTCATGTTTGTTAGTAGGTCATTTTCCACCTCCAAAGACCTCTGCTTTTTTTAATAGTTAACCCCTCGTCCCGATGCTATATGGATGCACGTAAGACTACCTGTAGTGGTTTAACTAAAAAGTGAAATACTGATTATCACGTCAAGAACTCTCACTAACTAAACACTCAAAAGTGTGTGTTGTATAAATATTTGATTGGTTTATAAAATTTAGCGAGAAGGTGACGTGGGGCAAGGGGCGTTCAGGTCACGCCCAAAGTGAAAGCGTGTAATCGGAAGTGGGTCATCACCAATATGCTGAGGTGGTGTCGGGTGCCCACCCACTACACCCAGCCTAAGCACCCTAGCATCATCCGCATAAAACAAGTGAATTAGACAACACTACAACAGATTTGATTATCAACCCATTACGAAAACATCGGTAAAACAGATGGACGGTTTATAATTACGTTAACCGAAGGCAATCAATTTGGTATACTTAAAAGTAATTGGGGGTTTATTCTTAACCGTCTGCAAACGTTAAATATACATTACTAATTACATGAAACCAATACAAGTGGTTATCCTGGTACAACAACAAAATAAAACTTATAGAAATTGCAGGCTACTCACACAAACAAGTAAATTAGAGTTTTCATTTCATGTCCGGGGACTTTTTCCCAACGACGATGGCGCTATCGGACTAAACGGTTCCCTTGCAGCCGATCGAGGACTATGCAATGCTCGGAGCTCATTAACTCTAGGACTGTATGCGCTCAATGATATCCGTGGACTTCTTCCATCTCTTGACGGCGTCACTGTGGTGCTCGTCACTTTTGAACTGCACGTTCGCCTGATTTCACCCCGACTTCTTGTAACCACTTCATCCAGCACTTCTCCCACATCCACGACTGGCGTTCTAGCACCGAACTCTCCCTCCTAATTTAAAAACCAAATGTCACAGTTATATTTTTTAATCGCAAAAAAGGGGGGGGGGTGGGGGGTTCCAAACCGGTCTCAAACCTACAGGTTCGATTGGTTACACCCGATCCGGTTTGAGATTTGGTTTTGGTTCGGGTTTTTTTTTACCTGAGGATAGTTGAAAGGTATGGCCGGCGACTCCTCATAGTCTGCAGCGTCCAGATCCTGAAGATGTACGCCTTTGAAAAATTTGGGCAAAATGTACTGTCGTACCGGAACTAACAGCATGATCATCAACGGGAACAGAAGTCCGGCGATGGGAATCCATGTAATTCCAAAGCAGATAAGCAAGTACGTCGTTTGGAATAACGTGAATGTAGCGATCGTCTTGAATGGAACAGTTTCCACAAATGATGCATGGTAATCTTCCAGAACTCTGCAACAATATCAGATATGATAATTTAGTTAAAATTATGTTAAATCAGATCAAACGGAACGAACGTTTGATTCGGTAAAACGAATTACTTGAACCGCCGGCTTGGTGCAGTGAAGAGAAGTAATATCCGTTCCCAAAATTGGTTTCCGGGTAAGCTTTCAATCGCCATGAAAGCGAAATAACCCCAAAGAACCGAAGTCGGAATCAGTTTCAAAGCCGGCATTGCTGCAACACAGCCTCCGACCATACACGATTGAAGCAGGTTACTGACACGTTGTTCTTTGACTTCGACTGGTAAAAGATCATCAATCTCTTTCTCCACATCGAATACAGTCTCGTCCACTGGTGCATCGATGTTCCCCAAGCTTGACGCTAGTTGAACGGTTGATTCTTTTAGTTCTTTCAGCCCGTGATCCGACGGTACTTGGTGGACTAGTGGAGTTTGCATCTTATGGTATGCTTCTTGCATGTTTCCATATAATTGCCCCAAACTTGAGTTGTTTTGCATACTTTCGCGTGCAGTTTTAACGAGTCGATTCCTGAGCAACTGCATATTCACATTCAAATGAGATTTGTGTCAGTGTCTTAAGACTTATGTGATCAAGAGCAGGGCTGGCAAATCGTGTCTTAACAGGTTTAACAGGTCTCTGACAACGCGAACAAATCAAGTTCTAAACATGAACACGACTCGTTTAATTCATTTATATCTCATGTTTATAACACAGTTTTATGTACCCAAAAAGGGAAATGAAGGATCTTTGCGTCTTAATTCTATATATTTTAAAAAAAAAGTAAAAAATCACACAGTGTACTTTTCAGTTAACAGGTCTTATCGTGTCTTATACAGGTTACCCATTGCCAAGAGGGGTGTTTGGTAACAGTTTTTACCTGGTGTTTGAGAGTAGCGAGACTCTTGGTATGCATAGGAGATTGTGGAATGACACCATTAGATGGTGGGATCCCGAGTAGACCGCACAGTAATGTCTGCGATGAATGCACAGTTCATAAGAATCTTATACTCAACAAAAGTAGAACACTAATCTTTGAGAAGTCAACGAGTACCAGAAATCCTAAAAGAAGCAAGTCGTAATGAAAAGATGCCGGCTTTCTCAAATTGAATTCTTTTTGCTGAGCAAGCTGAGACGCGACACTGTGGTCGAAGTAGTACAGTACAGCAATCATGGTTGCTGGAACAAAAGCTCCAAATATGAAGAGAATCGGTACATTTAGCATATCCTGTCATTAATAATTTCAAATCATTTAGTTCGGTTTGTAGTGAGAAATCATGAGTATAAGTTTGAATCCAAGTTCGAACCAAACACCCCCTTACCTTGATAACTGTCCAGTTTTCATATGCACCAGGAGACCATGGGTCGGGGCTAAACAAACGCCTCGGGATTCCTTTAGGAACACTTGCAGAAGGTGCATACGATACGGCTGTCCAAACTAGGACCATCAAAGGCACCCCGTAATCTGCAATAAGGCTTCTAATCCAACCTGCAAATAAAAAAGAAATGATCATAACTACCGGTTCTGATTATTCAGGTTCGTTTTACACGTAAATGCTTAAAATTCATAATTTGTGACACTCAAACAAACGATTATATATTTATATGATTATTAAAACTTTAAATAGCAGCAATATATTTTAAAAACTATCTCATGCGACCAGTTTTGTTAATATGACATAATATTAGCCAGGGGCGGACCTATCTTGAAGCTAGGTGTCGCGTCCATTGCTACTCAACTTCGCGCGCGTAGTGGAAAATATGTTTTTTTTTTACGATATTTGGAAAAAATATTACTACTAAAATGAAAAACGTTACTACTGAAATTAATTTCTAGATCCGCCACTGATATTAGCATACATACCAGAACCATATCTCCATGATCTAGCTTTTCGGCTTTTCAATCCAGTCAGTAAAAGGCCAAACGACAAAACAAGGGCAAACATTCCATTCGCGAATCTCCAAGAAGGAAGAAACTCGATTAATCTTGCATCTGATCGTTCTGGTATGCGAAATTCATCTACTAGTCCCTGAGTAACATTAAATCAAGAATAAATCCCGTACATAACTTATGACATATAAGTTAATGAACTGAAACTCAAATATACTTACTCTGATGGCTTGTTGCATAAAGAGCATGGCAATGAGCAGGCCAAAGAGTTCGCCAGCCACACGTGTGAAGCGGTTAATAATGGAACATGCTCCTAGTATGGCTAGCAAGAACAGTAAGGCTGCAGTCCATACACATACCCTGAATTTTGAAGTAAAAAAAAAAAAAAAGAATCAACAATGAATTCAAAACATCAAGAATATAATATACCAAATAAAACAAGTGCCAACACATAAAAAAGCAACATATTTTCTTATTATGAACAAAGAAAAGATATATTTAAGTCCCTAAACTAGTTTAAATAAAAATATCTATAAAATCAACAATAAATGCCTGTTACTAGCAGAATCATTTACATATGTGGAGGCTATGTAGATTTTTTTTTGTTCTTTTGACATGGATGTTAGGTTGACTTTTTTTTTTTGTAAATTAAACATTTTTTATACGGCGAATTTCAACTTTAGCATTGTTTAATCCCCCCCTCTTTCGGGAAGCCCATTGTCCCACTCCGGCCAGACTATTTTAAATTAAATACTTACCCAATCACGTTTCAATCGTGTTAAATAAATATAAACCATACCATCTTACATGATGTAAAAAAATTATACACATTATAATAAACGCGTTCTAAATCACCTAAAACAATACGAAATAAAAAAAAGAAACAAACTAACCATCCGGTCCACGCAAGAAACAGGTTGTGACCCAATTCTGGTCTTTGTTTAGCAAAGTTATACATGAAGGTGTACATAAGAACAGTAGGCTCTGCAACACCTAAAATCAACAAAGGTTGACCACCAATAATGGAATGTATGATTCCACATATTGCAGTAGAAGCCAATGTTTGAACTGCAGTCAATGCTCCTTCTGCAATCACCAAATTAATCACACACATAGTTAACAAACAAATCCATAATATACATATATATATGTATATGTATACTGTGTACACACACATATCAGTTGCCTGATTTTCATATCTATTTTGCATACCAGTATTTCGTTCCAGTTGTTCGCCAAATGATATAACCGGAATCGCTGAAGCGAAGAATATATATGTTGTTGGAGCCAAAATTCTACAGCATAAAGATCCAATGAGAAATCCATATTATGAACAACATCAGTTAATAGAGTAGGCTTTACTATTAAAAAGGGCAGTGGCGTAACTTGTAACCCGTTTACCCGCCGCCGTTCACTTGTAACTCTTGTTGGTTTTTAATAAAAAGTTCAGATTTTGGAAAAAAATTTGTTATGAAAAAAAAAAGTTAATAATATTGCGACGAGTTGTTTTCAAAATCAGTTATATCTCGATAATTGGTAAGCGATCAACAAGCTGCGCAGCTATCCTTTTTGAAATGCCAAAATATTGTCTGTTTTGCCTGCGGGTAATGAAAAGAAAGAAAATCTTGTTTGTGTTGCACAAGTTTTTTTCTTTTTTTTTTTAAGGAAACGAAATGAAAGAAAATTTTGTTTGTGTTCACGTTTTTTGTTTTAACAAAGGAAATTGAAGGAAAGAAAAAAAATCAGTTTTTTTCTTTCGTTAAGTAAACTCGTAAACTCGGAACACAGTTCGTCAAGTGAAAACAAAACCGTAAGTTTCTAGACAGGCAACTTATTGTCTAGCAAAGCCGACAATATTCATGACACGTTTTTTATACTGTTAAGATCGGTGTCACACTTAAAACAAAAGGTACAAGTGCATTATGCACGATGTCCATATTTTCTTTTTATCAAAAATAATAATAATAAAAAAGAAAGAAAGAAAAAAAATGGGTGGTACCGGAAACCAGCACGGAAGCCACCGGTCCAATCTTGTTTGTAACACTTGAGGCGTCCATTAAGGTCATTTTTTATTCCTTGAAAAGGAACAAATGTTTCTTCCATTATGCAGCAGCAATTACTTGTATGGAAAATGTTGTTGGGTAATGTTATGTTCAACAATAACTTACTTACTTGGTGGCCATATTTGTATAAAAAGAAGCAGTTAAATGGAAAGAGAATACAAATATGAGTGAATGAATGTGTGTAGAATAAGGAAGAGAGAAGAGAGGTGATTTATAGAGATGGGAAAAAAGATAGATTAATAAAGGTGGAGAGGTTATGGAGGGGATGGGAAGTGTCTAAATCGGATGAAAAGAAAAAAAGTTTTAAGAGATGTGAAAGAAAATGGTGGTCAAAAGAACATCCACTGAGATGGATCAGAGATGTATTGGAGATGAGAGTATTTTTAATTTTTTACTGATTTTTGAGTTGTGAACCCAAAGCAGCTTCAAGATTTGGGAAATAATAATAGAATAATAATAATACGGTCTGGCAGACTACAAAGCCAGCTGGTTTTACAATTTTTATTTTTATTATTGGTGAGGAGGAAGAGGATGACAAATTGACAAGTTGACAACATTGTATTTGCCTCCTTCCAAAGGTTTATCATTTTACTAATCGAAATAAAATTTTAATAAACTACTATATATTATTGTTCGGAGTCTTATATACTCTAATGGAAGATGGAGACATAATTTATTCAATAGAAGCTTAATGAGGTGAATCTATCTATATAATAATTGAGGTCACTTGGGTTGAATCAAGGCTATAGAGAGGGTTTGAGGTATCCAACAACTAATATGGAGCTCCAAATTTTGACTATAAAAACCTTTTTTTTCATTCTCCATATCAAAACTCTCACATTCTTCCTAATTCCTAACAAATCTTTCAATCTTTCTTCTTCACCTTGCATCATTTGTTGATTATCCACAACTGACTAAAGGTAAACATCCAAACTACTCTTCTAATGTTGATTCCTATTATTATTTTCACTTTTTTTATTGTTAACATTATTAAGAACAAATCAAACCGAATGAAATTTCTTATTCTTTTACGTGGAAATCATTCTTCTTAAACACATGTTCTAATGAAACGGATTTGTGATAAATGGATTTGTGATAAACGGATTTGTGATAAACACATATTCAATCGGATTTATTATAAAGTGATAACAAAGATACTATCAATTCCTATTGTTATTTTTTTTATTCTTTTTAAGATTTCCTAATCTAATAACCATTTGAAATCAGTCTGGTGTTTATCACATGTTCTAATGAAACGGATTTGTGATAAACAAAATATTCAATCGAATTTGTGATAAAGGGATAACAAAGATACTATCGATTCCTATTGTTACTTTTTTTTATTCTTTTTAATATTTCATAATCTAATTACCATTTGAAATCATTCTTGTGTTTATCACATGTTCTAATGAAATGGATTTGTGATGAACGTATTTGTGATAAACACATATTCAATCGGATTTGTGATAAAGGGATAATAAGGATTGCGCTCAATCAGATTTATGTTAATTTTATTATTGTCACCACGGTTTTTTTACATATATTGAATCGGATTTACTATTCGATCGGATTTAGTAATGCTATGTTTTAACATTTGAAAAACAGGATTTGATCCGAAGACACAAACGCTATTATGTGTTATCATAATGGTTCTCAATTATTCAAGGTATTGCATGACCCTTCGGCAACAGTTTGGGTATATTTTCTATTTTCATGTACATATGCCTATTTAATTTTCAGAAATGATTCTTTATTTTTTAATGTTGTTTTTCAACGTGTCAATTCAGAATGTGCTGAAGGCCATGAACAAATTTCTGTTGTCTAAAAACATACACAACATGAACGTTACAATTAATCACATTTATATTACTGTTTTTCGAAATTATGTTTAATATTATTGTAATATTAGACCGAATTTAATATCATTAATTTTGAATTATTGTTATTTATTTACATTAATAATAATTGACCGAATTTAATGTCATTTAATCTGAAATTTGAATCTGAATTATTGTTATTTATTTACATTAATAATAATTGACTGAATTTAATGTTATTTATTACTATCTTTTAATAATTGACCGAATTTATATTAATATTAATATGAATTTCAGTTTAGCATAATAAGCCTCATTTATTTTTATTATGAATAATTGATTATTAATCAATTTAACATTTATTTATGAACGAAATAACTCTCATTTATTTTTAATATTACGATTTTAGTTTTACTATTCGTAAAAATAGTATTGTTGACCGAATATATTACTAATACTAATTGACATTAATAAAAATTGACCGAATTGAAATGTTATTTATTACGATTTTTTAATCACATTTATTTATATTAATATTACTACGAAATTATGTTTAAACCATCTTTACGAATTATTATTGGTCTTGCCTGCAATTAATTGAATTTATTCATTTTTTAATGTTATTCAGTATGAGTTTTAATGACATTAATAATAATTGACCGAATTTAGTGTTATATATTACGATTTTTAAGCTCATTTGTTTATTACTAATACTAATATTACGATTTTTAATTTTAATCTGATTTATGAATTAAGAGTAGTTTGGATGTTTACCTTTAATTAGTGGTGGATAATCAACAAATGATGCAAGGTGAAGAAGAAAGATTGAAAGATTTGTTAGGAATTAAGAAGAATATGAGAGTTTTGATATGGAGAATGAAAAAAAAAAAGTTTTTATAGTCAAAATTTGGAGCTCCGAATTAGTTGTTGGATACCTCAAACCCTCTCTAAGGCCTTGATTCAACCTAAGTGACCTCAATTATTATATAGATAGAATACATTTCTATTGGCGAATATTGTGCCTTTAAATGTTGTTCAATCCAGCACAGGCTGTTTGTTACAAAGGTTCCACCACAAGAAGTAATTGATTTTCAAATTAAAATTACGATTTTTTATGTTTGTAATGTAATTTATTTGAATTATTGATTACGATTTTGAGTTTATTTATTAAGATTTATAATCTCATTTATTTATATTACTATGTTTACGAATTATGATTAGTCTTGATTGCAGTTAATAAGATTTATTCATTTTTACTGTTATTTATTAAGATGTTTAATATTATTTATTGACATTAATAATAATTGACAGAATTTAAAGTTATTTATTAAAATTATTAATCTCATTTATTTATATTACTTTTTTCGAATTTATGTTTAATAAGATTTAATTATTTTTAATGTATTTTTAGTATGTTAGAATTAATGTTATTTATTGACACTAATAATAATTGACTGAGTTGAATGTTATTTATTATGATTTTTTAATCTCATTTATTTATATTAATATTACTACAAAATTATGTTTAATCTATTTTTATGAAACTATGTTTAATATTATTTATATTACTATTCATTCGAATTATTATTGGTCTTGCGACTCTTGCCTGCAATTAATATGATTTATTTTTTTAATGATATTTATTATGAGTTTTAATGATATTAATAATAGTTGACCGAATTTAATGTTATATATTACGATTTTTAAGCTCATTTATTTATTATTGACCGAATTAATTTACGAATATATTACTAATACTAATATTACGATTTTTAATTTTAATCTGATTTATTTATTAATGACCGAATTAAATTATGAATATATTACTAATACTAATATTAAAACTAATATTACGATTTTTAATTTTAATCTCATTTATATCTTATTGACCGAATTTAAATTTTCTATTACTATTTTTACGAATATATTACTAATTACTAATACTAACTAATACTAATACTAATATTATGATTTTAGTTTGCTTCAATTAGAAGATATTTCCATTGGCGAATATTGTGTCTTTAAATGGTGTTCAATCCAGCACAGGCTGTTTGTTACAAAGGTTGCACCACAAGAAGTCATTGATTTTCAAATTAAAATTACGCTTTTTTATGTTTGTAATGTAATTTATTTGAATTAATGATTACGATTTTGAGTTTATTTATTAAGATTTATAATCTCATTTATTTATATTACTATGTTTATGAATTATGATTAGTCTTGCTTGCAATTAATAAGATTTATTCATTTTTACTGTTATTTATTAAGATGTTCAATATTATTTATTGACATTAATAATAATTGACAGAATTTAATGTTATTTATTAAAATTATTAATCTCATTTATTTATATTACTTTTTTTGACTTTATGAATAATAAGATTTAATTATTTTTAATGTATTTTTAGTATGTTAGAATTAATGTTATTTATTGACATTAATAATAATTAACCGAGTTGAATGTTATTTATTATGATTTTTTTAATCTCATTTATTTATATTCATATTACTACGAAATTATGTTTAATCTATCTATATGAAATTATGTTTAATATTATTTATATTACTATTCATTCGAATTATTATTGGTCATGTCAGCAATTAATAGAATTTATTTATTTTTAATGATATTTATTATGAGTTTTAAGGACATTAATAATAATTGACCGAATTTAATGTTATATATTACGATTTTTAAGCTCATTTGTTATTATTGACCGAATTAATTTACGAATATATTACTAATACAAATACTAATATTACGATTTTTAATTTTAATCTGATTTATTTATTTTTGACCGAATTAAATTAGTAATACATTACTAATACTAAAACTAATATTACCATTTTTAATTTTAATCCCATTTATATCTTATTGACCGAATTAAAATTTTCTATTACTATTTTTATGAATATATTAATAATTACTAATATTAACTAATACTTATATTACGATTTTAGCGTTACTATTCGTAAAAATAGTATTGTTGACCGAATATATTACTAATACTAATTGACATTAATAATAATTGACCGAATTGAATGTTATTTATTATGATTTTTTAATCTCATTTATTTATATTAATATTACTATGAAATTATATTTAATCTATCTTTATGAATTATTATTGGTCTTGCCTGCAATTAATATGATTTATTCATTTTTAATGTTATTTATTATGAGTTTTAATGACATTAATAATAATTGATCGAATTTAATGTTATATATTACGATTTTTAAGCTCATTTATTTATTATTGACCGAATTAACCGAATTAAATTACGAATATATTAGTAGTACTAAAATTGATATTACGATTTTTAATTTTAATCCCATTTATATTTTATTGACCGAATTAAAATTTTCTATTACTGTTTTTACGAATATATTACTAATTACTAATAATTACTAATACTAACTACTACTAATACTAATATTACGTGCAGAAATTGTTTCACAAGTCGCTAGGTTTGTTATTTGAATATTCAACATTTATGTTTACAATATTCTTATTTTATAATTAGTTAAACATTCTAAATTTTCTATACATAATTCTTTTGTAAAGGTTTACTGTGATTGGATGACCTGATTTGCTTCAATCAAAAGATACTTCCATTGGCGAATATTGTGTCTTCAAATGGTGTTCAATTGAGCACAAAATGTTTGTTACTAAGGTTGCACCAAAGATGTCATTGATTTTGAAATTTAAATTATTATTTTGTTGTTATTTATGAAGAGTTTTAATGTTATTTATGATAATTTTAATGTCATTGATTTGAATGATTGATTATGATTTGGTTGTTATTTATTAACATTTTTAATCTTAATTATTGATATTACTAATATTACGAAATTAATTTTAATATTGTTCACCGACTTTAATTTTGATAATACAACTTTCCTTTAATCAATTGTGATGAAACAATATTTTTTTTTAAACATATACGACTTTCTTTCAAACATTTATTTAAATCTATTTAACAATGTTAAATCTATTTAAGAGTTTATAATTTAAATATAATCCGAAGATAACAATGTACATTTATTTTCCTACACTTTTATTATTCGTTTAATAATAAATATAATTTAAATGTAATTAACAGTTTCCTAAAATATATATAATCTATTCAAAATAATTTTCAATGCTATTACTAATATTACGACCTTAATGTTAATATTGTTGACCGAATCTGAGTAAAAACTTTTTATGTTTTTGTTAAATTGATGGAGGTCAATTCTTTGACTATATGTTTTTGAATTTGATTGTGCTAATTTTAAGCGTTGTTGACCAATTCATGTCAATTACCAATCCTTCCCTTTTTTATAATTCAAAGACTTTCCTTTAATCAATTGTCATTCAACGATATTCTTTTAAACATATACGACTTTCCTTTAAACATTTATTTAAATCTATTTAACAATGTTAAATCTATTTAACAGTTTATAATTTAAATATAATCCGAAGATGGGAGTGTACATTTATTTTCCTACACTTTTATTATTCTTTTAATAATAAATATAATTTAAATCTATTTAACAGTTTCCTAAAATATATAATGTATTCAAGATAATTTTCATTGCTATTACTAATATTACGACCTTAATTTTAATATTGTTGACTAAATCTGAGTAAAAACTTTTTACATTTTTGTTAATTTGATGGAGGTCAGTTCTTTGACTTTATGTCTTTGAGTTTGATTGTGCTAATTTTAAGCGTTGTTGACCAATTCACGTCAATTACCAATCCTTCCATTTTTATAATTCAAATATATAAATAAATATTCCTACTCGATCACGTCAATCGAGGCGCAATATTTCCAATTTTGCAGAATTGTTCGAGACACCACAATACTATATAAACCTTAACAAATAATAAAATCATTTAATCGTCATACCAAATTTAACAACGAAATTAAATGATAATATAAATTTTCAAAATGTTACTTTCTGTACAACTAATAATGATTACTAAAGATGTCAATAATAAATTGTATATAATGGGTAAGGCAATTTGAGACGCGGGTGATTTTAATGTCATTTATTTGAATGATTGATTACGATTTTGATGTTATTTATTAATATTTTTAATCTTATTTATTGATGTTACTAATATTACGAATTTCATTTTAACATTGTTGACCGACTTTCATTATGATATTACGACTTTCCTTTAATCAATTATAACTAAACGATAATCATCATCTTGATTTCAATAAGTGTGCTAATTTTAAGTGTGCTAATTTTAAGATGTTAATAATAATTTGTATATAATGGGTAAGTCAATTTCAGACACGGATTATTTTAATGTCATTGATTTGAATGATTGATTATGATTTTGATGTTATTTATTAAGGTTTTTAATTATTAAGTACTATATTTACACAGTTTAAATAATGACGTTTTTTGCGGCTTTTTGTAACATGTCAAAAGTTGCCTAAAGTGTGTGTACAATGGGTCCCTTTAGCTACATGTTGAAATGGGTCTGGGTTGATCCTTTTGGTGTCTATTTTTTAATAAAATATAGGAAATTTATATTACAGCATGTGACATTGGACCCAATTTCTTATTAGTTATTTTTTAGCTATGTAATCGGTTTGAACCATTGGAGAGATAACATGAAAATTTAAGCTACCCATTCAAGTAAGTGGGTTAAGGATTGTTTCTTGATTTACTTATCACCGTATCCATATCTTTACAACAACTATATTTTATGTAGAACACAAATATGGAATACAATAGTGGAGGTTTTCATAAATTATTGAAAATGAACTGCACTCCGAGGATCGTGATGACAATGATAACAACTTCGAAGGTGAAAAATCAGCTATCAATGAGCAAGAGTTGGAAGATTTTGATTGAAGTAATGAAAATGGACCATTGGTTGAAGTTCGTTAAGCCCCAACTAAATGATAAGTGTTTTGTGCTTAAGCTTACTTATGATTATAATATAGATATTACCCTTACCCAAATGATGTAATGTGTGATATTGGTTGAAGTTCGTTAAGCCCCAAGTAAATGATAAGTGTTCTATGCTTAAGCTTAATTATGATTAGAATATAGATATTACCCAAATGATGTAACGTGTGATATTGTGATATTATGCTATGTAGTTTGCAGTTGTCAAATTAAACTTTACTTACTCGATATATCCATCATTTCGTTACATTAAACTGTTAGATGACATTTTGCATTTAACATCAAAATTCATACATATTGCATTATCAAACATATAGTAACCAATACAAATTGCATAATACAATTCTTATTTTCCTACTTTTTTTTCATTTTACTTTCGGGTGAACCGTGGGTCCCCACGGGACTCTAACCTAGTAGGGTCTTAAATAACGAGAGATGTGTAAAATATATTATAACGTATGTTAATGAACAAATGATTAATTTGTATCTCTTCCTAAAGGTAAACTTTATTAAAAAAACGTAACAAACCAACCCACAAACCGGGCCGGCCAGCCAACCACAATACAAAGAACTTACATAATTACAAATTTACACCAATTGTACCACGTCAAAGAATACAACCTAGACCTATTTTTAGCCCAAACATACCCCTAGCGACTTGACTTCCCCGATAATGTCTTGCAAGCGCATAGATTTGTTGTCGAACATAAAACCATTTTTGGCTTTCCAAATATTCCAACATCCGATAATGATGATTCCATGGAGGATCTCTTTGGCCTTACCGACAAGACCCGAGTGGTTATGAAACTCCAATGAATCTCTAAAGGAGAAAGGAAAGGAAGCTATCACCCGGCACCACTTCATAACATGTTGCCAAAGAACCTAGGCAAAAATGATCAACCGATTCTTCACCACATGAGCATAACGAGCAAGAAACATAATCAATGAGAACATTTTTGAATGTTGTAAATTGTTTTGAAATTACGTAAATGAAAGTTAAGGGGTAAATGGGGTTCCACATGTCAATTAAACTGGCTTGTCAGTTTTAAAGAAAGAAAATGCATGAGTGATTTACTAATTTTGGGTGCATTGTATCCATGTACACTATAGGGTTTTAAGAAATTGAATTTGGCACGAATTTGTTTAATTGAGCTTATATTGAACTGACATATAAAAATAGGCTTAAAACATATAAAGAGTTGAACTAGATATAACAAACATTTTACTTAGAATTTGTATCGTGTTTTCAAAGGTTTATGAAATGTGCAGATAAATTATAGATACTCATGATACCCGAATTATAATTTGTCTTCTTGTGTGTGTTAATTGTTATGGTTCATTGGTTCAATAATTTTTTCACTCAATGTCACTATCACGTAGGCATGAACCCTCACTCATTTTTCTTCATCGTTGTTTGTAATAGTTTTATAAGTTTTCACTATTTATTAGCTATTAAAATAATATTTTAGTTAAATAAAGTACAAAAAAGAAAATCCAAAAATAAAATGTGATTGGCTAAAAGCCTTGGGCACACCAACTTTTCCACTTTCATCGGTGTGATCTGCACAACACCTCATTCATTTCACCCACCTTCACACCTCTTGGCATGGTGTTTCACTATCTTTTACATACCAACTTAGTAGGGCGTGAGTCCATAACTCATAGAAACAAGATTATAAAACATGTGTGTTTAGTTAACTTGAGGGTTTAGACCTCTAGATTAAGTTGTAACCAATAGCAATAGCAACACAAATAAATAATAAAAGAGTAATACATAAGAATATTGATTTTTTCAAATAACAATACATGTCCGTAGTGGAGTACAGGGCTATACTCAAGTACCGGTTAATGATCCCTATGTATCCGGAAGATGAAACATGCCCCATCTGCCGTAAAGCTTGCATTG
Organism: Ambrosia artemisiifolia; assembly: GCA_032199755.1. Taxonomy (NCBI): domain Eukaryota; kingdom Viridiplantae; phylum Streptophyta; class Magnoliopsida; order Asterales; family Asteraceae; genus Ambrosia; species Ambrosia artemisiifolia. Next base: position 57,309,194 of record CM063523.1, on the reverse strand, counting down.
ATAAATATGGAGATCACGCAATTCATTGCAAAGAGCTCTCTAGGTTCAAATACCGGCATGACTGGGTGAGGGACGTTTTGTGGGACATCCTGAGAAGAGCTGGGATTTCTGCCAAAAAGGAGGCCCTTGTAAATTTTCTCACAAACCCTGCGGAAGGGAGATCCACCCTGCGACGAGCAGATCTGCTTGTCTTTGGTTGGGAGAGGGGGAAACATGCTTGCGTGGACCTCATAGGGGTATCTCCTTTGGTTGGGTTAAGGGAAACAGGGTTTGTAGCTGGGCAACCATCAAGAAAGGCGGAATCGAAAAAAGTAGATAAGCATGCTAAAGCTTGTGCAGAGAACCAACATGTCTTTATCCCTTTGGCCTTTGATACCTTTGGCTCCCTAGCGCCAGAAGCTATTCGTTTCTTAACCAGGGTCCAACGTGTCGTCCACAGCAATTGTTCATCTCCGGGGGGGCAAGGATTCGTTTTTGGTAGACTAGGGTTCGCAATTCAGAAAGGGGTGGCGGCGCAGCTTGTTGCCCGTTTACTTTTTATTGTGATGTAATTTTCGTATTTTGTTTTAATGAAAAGGTTATTAGTTTTTTAAAAAAATAACAATAGTAATATGTTCACAGCTGCATTTATTTATCTTGAATTATATCGTTGACCTTTGAGAATATGGTTAGAACTTATAGGGTTTCTTTGTGTTTACAATACTACAATTGATGATACCATCACATATTGATTTCACGTTTCCAGCTACATGGGCCACCTTACTTTCATGAGAAGCTAAGACCACCCGTAGTGGGGGCGTTATTGTGCTTTTTTTTTAATATATAGCGCCCCTCACACTGAAACACCCTGGCGCTATAGGCCAAAAATGGGGGGGGGGGGGGGCTTTATGTAGATAACGCCGGGTGCATTTTGTTCCATCCAATCGCCTCCTGCCACGTGGCACTTGGTCCGGTCAACCTTTTTTTTTTAATAATAATAATAATAATAATAATAATAATAAACATAACAATATTAATAATAATAATTTTAATAGAAAATTATTTAGATTTAATAAAATAATAATAAAAAAATAAATTATATAAAAAAATAATATTTATTAAAATTAATTAAAAAAAATAGATTATATAAAAAAATTATATTCAAACATTTGAATTTTAAACGGTTACTGTTCAAACCGTTTGAAATTCAAATTTTCCCCCCAAACGTTTGAATTTCAAATTTTGAAATTCAAACGTTTTCCCCCCAAACGGTTGAAAACCGCCAGTGTTATTCATTGACGGGGCCCGTCCCGGAGACTACTAACTCATCCTCCTCCACAACCTCCTCTTCCTCCTCCTCCTCCTCCACAACATTGGCTAAATCTCCCTCCTCCTCCTGCTGCGGCACCACCAACTCATCCTGAAGTCGATGATCCCTGGACGGATGAAGAATGGGCTTGGGCCGCGGATTATACCATGGCTACTCATCAATTGGACCGACTGATGTTGTCGGCACCACCAACCTTCACCCCTCCTCCTCCTACCCCCTACCAGCAACCTATCCCCACCAACCAGACTACCCCTACCACCACCCTATCCCCACCCCCCAGAATACCCCCACCCCCTACCACCAACCTACCCCCACCCCCCAGAATACCCCCACCCACCACCACCAGACCACCCACCTCGTGAATATGGGGACCCAACTCCTGAGGACTTGGAAGCCCTCAGGGAAATTGAGGAGCAGGAGCGCCTCTGGAGCATGCCAACCCCTCCTCGTGAGTACTACTACTTCCCATCGGATGCGAGGTCCGATGGACGGGACAGCTCACGTTCCCTATCCCCCGAGTACTACACACTCGAGGAGTGGGACTTTTAGGATTATATTATGTGTTTAATTAAGTAATTTAGGAATATGTAATGTTTAAATAAGTAATTTAGGAGGTGTGTAATTTTTTTTAATATTAGTTGTAACTTTTTTTTTTAATATTAGTTGTGTGTTTTTTAAGATTATTTGTAATTTTTTTTAATTTTAGTTGTAACTTTTTTTTAATATTAATTGTGTGTTTTTTAATATTATTTGTAATTTTTTTATATTTATTTACCTTTTATTTTATTTATTTTGAGTTAAAAGAATAAAAAAAATAAAATCCACGTGGACCAATCAGATTCAGGGGCTTTATATATAAAGCCCCACCACTACACCCCTTTTTCAGTTTCTCTCTCCATGCTGACTCAGCAGCCACATGGACCAATCAGGAAGGGGGGCTCCATATATAAAGCCCATGGCCGGCCCTTAATAGGGGCGGCGCGGGCGACGGCCCCAAGCCCGAAAATCCTAGGGGCCCGAAGTTTTTTTTTTTGAAGTTTATATATATATATATATATATATATATATATTTGGGTTGTGGACTAATGTAATCATTTCTTTAACATTTACCCACCTAATAAGACGAAAAATCACTAAATTTTTAAACATAGCAAAGAAAACCCAACCCAAAACGGGGGTTTAAAAGGCAAAAGAGTTTACCGTTTACACAACCAATTAACGTCAAACATTACAGACTTCCAGCCGTAAGCCCGGATATTTTATAGTGAGTTTTTATATTTAATGATTGGGTTTAAAATATATGGGCCCGGTTTAATTGTTGAGGCCCCAGGCCCAATTTTATTTTACAGTTTTCGGGGACGGCCCTGATAAAGCCCCCCACTACACATGCTCTAACTAACTGAAGAAGAAATGCACCACATTGAGGAAGATAGCAGGGTAATTGGAGTGAGAAGAATGAAGTTTTGAGATGCTTAAATTAAAGAGTACATTTCATATAAGATTTGTATAGACGTAACGATATTTTTTTGTCATAATGCACACCATTAAAGATTATTTGTGTGTATGTCGTGTTATATTGTGTCCAAAAAACCTGCACCTATGTTTTTCAATCCTATTGCGCACCGTTAAAGATTTGTGTATGTGTGTTGTGTTACATTCGATCTTATTTGTACTAACACTTTAGGATTGGACCTTGGTAAGCAAATACTCATGCTTATTCGAAATTAGAGATAACAAGAGAAACTAAGAGTGGGAAGTGGGAAACAAGATGTCAAACGAGTAAATACCCTAACACCAATTTTTAAAAGAATAAAGTTTATGTAAAGAAAAAGAAAGTTGTACAAATAGTCTCTCTGATATGATTTTAGTAAAACCTTTATGGTTTAATTTTAAAACTTACGTGTTTTGAGTCAAGAGTTTCCCATTTAATTTTAAAACCTTTGAACTCACCACTATTAAATTTTCTTTTTTTTGAACGGCCAACAAAACTCGTTTTATTCAACCCGGCCAGCAAGAAACTGGCAGCAAAAGTATCCGAGAACATACATCGACACCGCTTTTACATCAATACTAATACAACCAAACCAAAACAAACAGATGAATTCACACTAAACATCTATCCGAACTTAGTTGTATCAAACCTGCGCCATGAATCCCAAGACAAATCCGTCATCCGACCCCGATTTTTGACCCATAGAAAGCTCATGACTTTGATCTCCACTACCGTCTTTGTAGCCGAGAATGGTTTATGGGAGAAAACTACTTCACCACTGTTATTTAGTTGAGAAATACACCATTTTACCAAAAAGCTATTTCCTTATAGAAAAATTACTAGCATATTAAATACAAATATTAGAAGATCATTTTTTTCCATGTAAAAATAATAATGATGAGCAAATTAATACGGAATCCTGTTTACGATGTATACTATGTTGTACCTCAATCATAATTCATAAAGTTAAAGAAAGAAAGAAAACAAAACTTGTTTATGTATATTCAATGGCAAGTTGTCCCGGAATATCCCAGTAGTTTATATATAAATTAATCAAAGATACTCGACCACAATTGGCTGTTTGAAGTTGGTGATAAAGGTAGCAAAATGAGGTTGGATTCATTTGTATACGTAACAAATACATAAAGAAGTATATAAAGAAGTATATTAATAATAATGGTTTTTTTATGCACCCTACTTTTCTGCTCATGTGAAGACATGATATTGCATATGGTATTTTGACTTGCCCCCATATATAATAATTAATTCAACCTAGTAGCTTAACAGAAACTTCCTAAATTAAAAACAAATAATTAATAATTTAATTTTTCTTTGATTACTTAGAACAAAGGTTTCTTAGGCGGGTGGATGTGGTGCCAGAGCGTTGTTGAAGACGGGCTGTCATGTAAACCTCCACGTCACCGACAAGGTTACCAGAGCTCTGAGAGACAGGCCTAGGGTGTGGTGACAGGCCACCTTCTTCTATGGCAACCCAATCACCAACGGTCACAATTGACCAAATGAGGCTCGTCTTGAACGGCATAAAGATGACTGTCACGACGATGATGAGGCAGGGGGCGGTGTAGCCGCCCCAAGCTACAGCACCACGACCCTATGTCGTCCCCCACACCCCAAGCGCCTTAGAGAAGGTGCAAACAAGTTCTAAGTAAAATACATAAAATAACGAGGCTTGTGATTCACAAGAACACGGGATTTACGTTGTTAAATGACCTACATACATCCATGAATTATACAAATCTTTAAGGCAGGACGTGGTACAACCAGTGAATGGCACTGATACCTCATTACCCTCAGGGGCTCACCGTCACCGTGGTCAAGGGTAGTGGGTTTCTGGTAGTTCCTTGAAGAGTTTTCGTGGTTTGCCTCACGTATGCAAAGGAGAGAGGGGAACCAGAAAACTCCACGGTTGGTGCCACATGTGGGAGGGTTCACGGGTGGATTTATATATGTGAAGACTTGTTTATGATTGTTATGAGGTTTGTGCATACTTTTTAGTAGTTTATGATCTTTTAGTTGTTCCATATTAGGTTACTTTGTGTTTGTAACTAGTTTATGGTTTTGGATCCGAATTCCATAGGAACATTGATTGAGAATTTAGAGGTTTTAAGTGTTCTTCCTATTTCTGAGACTGAAAAGTGATAGTTAGTCGGGGTTTATATTAGGGATTTAGGCTAGAAACACTTCAAGAGGGGGTTTTCCTCTACCCCTAGTCTGTGTTTGGTGCCCAATTTGGTTGAGTTGGACACGAACGCTTACCCACTACACTTGGTCTTGCTTAATATCTAGGATTTATTGTGATTGGGAATCAACCATATGGCTATAATATGGATAAGAATAACAATTAAAGCAAACGTAGCTACAACCTATACAAAAGTAACTAATTTTGGAAAAAGTTTGAGGTGATGCAAGCCTAACAAACTATGTCACATTAAAATAACATGTGGTATTTTCCATAAAAGAATTGTAAGATTATCCGGTGCGATCATCATGTATCACGGCCAGGTCCGATTTGACTTGGATTGACATATAAAGATTAAGCCCTTGTTGCATGCTTGGAAGGTTGGCGTGGAATGTGACTTGGGGGTTGTCGGGGGAAGTTCCACGGTAGGGCAAGCCCCCATCTTGCCATGTAGACGTCACATAAACCATGTGGGCTCTGCCCTCCAGTTCTCCACTTAAAAAAAGCAAAGGGTAGTCAATGCGAGCCCCCGTCCGTCCTACCGTGTAGACGTCACATAAACCATGTGGGCTTTGCCCTCTACCTCCACTTAAAAAATCAAAGGGTAGTCAATGCAAAGCCCCATAATTTTTTATTAAATCATTTATTTAATGCATATTAAAAAACAAAACAATTAAATAAAAAAAGACATTCTCTTTCTTAAAGAAAAAAACGCTAACATTAACTCTGAAAATATAAATTACATAAAACTAAAAGAAATTCAAAATTTTAAAAATACAAAATTAAATAAAAAAAGCTAATTAAAAGACGTTAAACTAAAACGAACTACACAAATAAACTTAAACAAATTACATAATTAAAGTTAAACAAACTAAGTAATTAAACTTACACTCTCGGACAAACATGTAGAAACAAACATGATGGTTTCTTAGTAATTCCCACGACAAGATATGAGTAATTTTCTACCGGAGAGCGACTCGTATACATGAAGAGACTCGACAGTCTTCGTTCTACCGTCACCGCAAGTCATCACGATGTTGAAGAGTTGGTTAAATGTGAAAGCTTTCGTTCTTAAATCCCTAAACCTCGAACTAACCTGGTCCATAGAGCGATTGGTTTCACCTACACGTTGACGAAATTCTTGAAAAATGACTCTTCCAAATGATAGGGTTCCTAGTTGCATGTTATCGGACACATAAATCTAAGTGGTGACCAAATCTACGTCTTCCTCTTCATTACAAGTTCTTTTTGCCATTTTTCTTATGTAAAAATTCAAAAAAAATAATAAACGACTGAGAAAAAAATAGAGTAATACAAAGATGACTATGATATAGTGGTAATTTTATAGTCTAAATGGAGTAAATATTTTTATAAATAAATTTATAATAGCCGTCACAATGGCTGCCATTAGGGATGAGCTCGGGACGGTATCGGTACCGAACTGATACCGATCCCGACAATACCGATACCGAAAAGTCCAAAAAACCAATACCGATACCGAATACATACGGTACGGTATCAGTTCGGTATCGGTACGGTACCGGTATACCGATACCATACTATACCGATCCCGTACCGATAATACCGAAACCGAAAATCCATAAATATGGATACCAATACCGATCCCGAAACCCCTCGGTTCGGTATCGGTTTGGTACGGTATCGGGATCAGAACGAGACGGCATCGGTATTCGGTCTTGTATGCTCATGCCTACAATGGCTAGTAACAAATAAAAATAAAACATTTCTGTTTCAAAAGGTGGATGAGACAGCCGTTACAATGGCTAGTAACCAATAAAAATAAAAATAAAACATTTCTGTTTTAAAAGGTGGATGAGACAATGTCAGTGGAAGGTATGCTAGGGGCAACGCCCTTGATGAAAGTGAGTTGGGCACGGAGGACGCCCGCCCCTTTGCACGCCTCACTCTATATAGTCTGAAGAAGCATACATGTTTACTTAGTTTTTAAACAATATAAGCAATTAAGAAGCTCAACTGGTTTTTTTTCAATAACTTTTAGGGCCTGTTTGGTAGCTTCTTAACGAGGCTCTGAATCATTCAGGGGCTGTTTGGTTGATTAAGTGTTGAATCATTAAGAGATCTGAATGGTTAAGAGATCTGTATGGTTAAGTGCTGAATCATTAAGTTGGACCTCTTAATGGTTAGTTTTCTTGTCCCACATTGGTATTAGAGTTTCATTAAGGTTCAGCCTAGTTCAGTGCTTAATGATTCAGTGCTTAATGGTTCAGCAACATCCCAAGTCTTAATGATTCAGCCTTAACCATTCCATTCAGAGGCTGAAACAAACGTGCTGAATGCTGAATCATTCAGCACTCAGCTAGTTCAGCATTTCGACTGTTTGTTTCAACATAAAAAATGCTCTGAATGGAATGGTTAAGAGCTGAATCATTCAGAGACTCTTAACCATTCAGACATCTTAATGATCCAGCACTTAATCAACCAAACAACCTCTAAGTTGTTACTTTTCATTATTGTTATTCATTCTTTGATTTTGCAAGAAAGTTTTTTTAACCGTTTCTCTTAAATTCAATCACAAACAGTTGATTTTTAAATCCATTTTATTGAACGGTAAATGTTGTATAAAAATTAAAATAGATTTAGATTAAGGAATTATTTTTATTTTGTCTGGTTCGTAAAATTTACAAGAGATAACCTAGTATTTTTAATATAAAGAACGATATAAATCCTTCATTGGCTCACTGCAATATATTATGATCGCTTTTATTATTTTTCAGACAAAATCATCATAGTATTTCTTATTACATTTTTCTTTATTCTTTCTTTTTTCTCTTTTCTGCTTTTTGATCCCATCTTAATATTAATAACAATATTTTTCCTTGTACATAGAGTCTAGTGGATATACACTCTAAAGCTAATGACTTTGCCACCAACAATTAAATAACCGTATTTCACCTTTTCTCCAATGAGACGATAAAGGCCTGAAGGGTTACGACTTACGATTGAGTCGCTTTAAGATGAAAAGTGATTGAAAATTTAGAATAAAATAAGTAATATTCTAAAAAGTGTTTTAATCGAATGTGAAATTTTAAATTACTCTATAAATCTTTCCCGTAGTTTCTATATTTTGTTAGTTTTCTTTTACCTGTTAAAACGATTAAAATTCCCTTGTTATCTTGTGTCACTTAACATTAACCGTATATCACAAGATATTTAGACAATGAATATGGTAATATTTAGACAATGCCTAATAAGCATTATAGGGCATGAATAAGCATTAAAGAGGGACTTTCTAGTATAATGAAGATAGAAAAATTGGAAAGTGATGATTGAAAGAAGGTTAAGGAGTATTAACCATTACATGTTTTTTGAAAAAGCGTTGTGATGCTGATGTGGTGGAAAATGCCACTTAGAGGGCATTAACCATTACGGATGGTTTAAATAGTTCGTTTTAGATATCTCTCTTCTTAATCTATATTTTGACAAGAAACCAAACGTTACATTTGATTATGCATCGAAAATTATGGATTAAGAATATACTATGATCGTCCTCATCATTTGGTGGAATGACATGGGTAATGAAGATAAGAGCTTGAGACCATTTGGTCTCAAGTTCAAATTCGATCCATATGGGTTTTACCACAGTGGGCCTTCGAACGTCGGGTTTTTTTCCGAATTGATGGCTTAGTGGACTTGAGCTGCCTAATGAGTAACCATTTCTCCAATGTTAATCTATTAGCAGTTCAAGTGATATTTAGTTGGTCATTAAAAAAAAGAACGTAATATTATCATCAAATCATAATGTCACACCGCATTAGTTATTAAGTTGTTAACGAATGATGAGCCGGATACATAGTTGATTGATAACTAGCTAACTGAAGCAACCGTTGCAAAGTTTTTTTGAACCTAAACTATAAATTTTGTTAATTAATTATGATTTAAAAAATACTAAAGATAAAAAATAATATATTCTTTAGAGGTGTGTTTAGTTTAAAGGAAAGTATGACTCAAACCAGGGCGGACCTAGTGCATAACTAGGTGCCGCGTCCGTTGCTGCTCAACTTCGCGCGCGTAGTGGAAAATTTGGTTTTTTTACGAAATTTGGAAAACGTTGCTACTAAAATGAAAAAAATGAAAAACATTACTACTGAAATTCATTTCTAGATCCGCCACTGACTCAAACATAACACACATTTTACAATTTGAGTTTAGTCTAGATGTGTTCGACTTAATTTTGAGTTGAACATGAGAACATGTTTAGCAAAACAAGTCGTGTGCATTTCCACTTGACGGGTTCACGGTTGACCAATTTAACCGTTCTTTAAAAATAAACTAAAAAATGAAGGTTGTCATAAATCATAACTCAAACCCGTTGGATTTTTTATGCCAAAAATCAATGCATAAAAGAGAAATTAGTATTAGAGTATATAGTTTGAACATAAGTGTTGAATACACATTTGAAAATTTTGTTATAATAATTATGACTTAGGGTATGTTTGGTATGGCTTAATCGAATGTATGAGGGAATGGAATAGACGAGGTAATGGAATGGACAAGGTAATGGAATGGATCATTACCATTCTATGTCTTGTTTGGTTGCCATGTGAGAATGAAACAAAACATTACTTTATGTTGTTGGTGAGTGGTGAGTGAGTGGTGGTCAGTGGCAGTGATGGTGGGTGGTGATATGTGGCGGTAGCGGTGGGGGTGGGTGGCGGCGGCAGTGGTGGTGACGGTGGAAGGTGGAGGTGGATGTGGATGGCCGTGATGGTGGGTGGGCGACGATAGTGAGTAGTGGCGGTGGTGGTTGGTGGCAGTGATGGTATGCGGTGGTGTGTGGCGGTAGTGTGGTGGTGGGTGGCGACGGCGGTGGTGGGTGGTGGCGAAGATGTCGATGGGTGGAGGCGGATGTCGGTGATGGTGGGTGGCGGCGGTGGTGGGTGGGTGGGTGAAGGTAGTGGGTGGTGGTGGCTGGTGGCGGCGACGACAGTGATGGGTGGTAACGGCGAGGGTGGGCGACGATGGTGGGTGGTGGGCGACGGTGGTAGGTGGTGGGTGACGGTGGTGGTCGGCGTTGGGTGGTGTTGGATGGCGGCGGTGGGTGGGTGACGGTGGTGGGTGGGTGAAGGTAGTGGGTGGCGGCAACGACAGTGGTGGGTGGTGACGACGGTGGTGGATGGTGGCGGCAACGGTGGGGGGCGACGGTGGTGGGTGGTGACGGTGGTGGTGGGTGGTGACGATGGTGGTGGGTGGTGGTTGGTGGGTTATTGTGTTGTTAATAAAGGGTGAATGAGGGATGGAATGAAAAAAAAACATGGAGGGTGGATGGAATGGTTTTGAGGGAATGGAATGGCTTATGGAATGGGTGATTCCATTCCTTTAACCAACCAAACACACTATTTTTCATTACCTCGTAATGGTCCATTCCATTCCCCCTTTCATTCCTTCATACCAAACGCTACCTTAGAGTATTAACATGTAAAAGCATTAAATAAAGTAAAATTTGAAAAATTCAATTTTGTTTAAATTCATGTTTATGACACGATTTAGGAATCCTGGGTTCGATTCTTGAGCTAGACGTGTTTTACTGGTAATTTCATCGTCGTGCCTACGGACGGATGGGTTACCGGGTTTTCTCCGAAATTGGTGTTTGACAACTCGGGTACTTTTAGAGTATTTGAATTTAATGGAGTATACAAAAATATATTCCAATATAATTTAGGAATATATTATTATTTGTAATTATCTTGTAATTACTTTCTCCCCAAGTTTAGGGATTTACAATTTGTATATATTGTTATCAAATCAATGAGAAGAGGCAAGCATTAAACCATACAATTCTATATGGTATCAAGGGCCTACTTCCCATAACCCTATTTTCTTTTCTTGTCGTCTTCTTCCTCTCCTAATATTCTTTTTTCTTTCGGCCGTAACCTTTTATACAACCGGCCATGTCTTCATCTCTTCACCCTGCAGTCACAGTCACCAACATAAAAAACTTTATCCCTCTAATCTTTAATAACCAAGCCGAACATTATAATACCTGGGCAGAATTATTTAAAATTCATTGTAAGGCATACGAAGTTTATGATCACCTACAACCCCGTGTCACTCCACACCTTCTTCCATCGAAAAAGACAAGGAGCCACGTCAGCATAACATATTATTAGTTAGGTAATTCAACCAACCGGCATAGATTGTCACTTAGGTCATGTTTGGCTCTCCAGCCTCCTTATCTCCTTTTCTCCTTCTCTACCTCCTTATCTCCTTTTCTAAGAAGTTACAATTTGTAACTTCTCATTTTCTCCTTATTAAGGCACAAAAACTCATTTCAAGTCCTTACCCAAACACTATAAAAACTCCTTATTAACTTCTTGAGAAGTTAATAAGTTAAAAGGAGGCTAAATAAGGTTACCCAAACATGGCCTTAAAGCTGAAGCCCAATCCCAAAAAACTGTTAGCAGGGGATATAGTAGGTCAAAGTCTTATAATATCATTTCGTTCAATTTAAAATTGATATAATATACCTAAATATTTTTGGGAAATTATGTTTAAATACTCCAAACAATTGCTCAATAACCGATACCACTCTCAATCATCACTTTGACTATTAATACTCCCAACTTTACACTTTGTTTGTTATGTCACCCCCAAACAAAGTGCAAACACTTCCTCATTATTAGAACTTGACTCTGATTTCAAAATGAGGGTGACATAACATATAAAGTGTAAAGTTGGGAGTATAATATAAATTTATTATTAGGGGAAAGTGAATATGGGGCTGTTACGCATCTAACTTAGATGTGAAACCATCAAAACTATGTAGTTTTGATTTAATTTAAACAAAATTAAATTTAAGCCTAACTATTATCTACCTTCCATCAATTTACAATTTCACCATTCTCACAGTTTGTAAGGGGCATCTTCTTCTCTAACGCTCCATCACAGTATGAAAGGAATTAAAACCCAATTCATCGTTACCATCTTTTCATTAGTATCTACACTTGCTTCTCTTCGTTATCAAATTAACTGTTACTTGATCCATCTCCAATTGATTGTCGGTTACTCTCCTAATTAATTTCTATCTATTGTTCTTCGTTCATTTTTTTCTATTTTTAATCATCGTATATTTTGTCATTTGTTTACAATCATTAATTCTTTCTTCCCTCTGTTGATCAATTTCTGGAATATGTATGTTTTTGAATGAATTAATATCCCCTATATTTTGCAGTAAGATAATCTGTTACTTCTTTGCAATAACTAAAATCTCTCATATAAAAAAGAACATAAGATTAAAGCTTTCTCTCATATGTACGAGTTCTTGATTATTTCTACTACTAAAAAAAATACTAAAAATCTTTACGCTTACACTACTCAGACGGGACACCATCACAATCGCGGATGTAGAATAGCTGTTGTAAGAAAGAAACCCCTTGCTTGTCAATTGTGATTACGATTGGGAAGAAGAAATGGAGGAATAGAAAACAGAAAATAGTTAGGGTTGATGTTAATTTTATTTACATTTAATCAAAACTACGTAGTTTTGTTGGTTTCGCATCTAAGTTAGGCGCGTAACAGTCCCATATTAACTTTCCCCTTATTATTATTATTTACAGAAATTAATTACATCATTTATATCACTAAAGTCTAGGCCTGTAAACGAACCGAACGAACACGAACACAGGCGTGTTCGTGTTTGTTCATTTAACTTTAACCGAACACGAACATGAACACGAACACATAATCGAACACATTTTTGTGTTCGTGTTCGTTCATTAAGAAATTTGTCGTGTTCGTGTTCGTTTATGTTCGTTCATTTAAAACCTAAACGAACAGTTCATGAACATAAACGAACATAAATGACCAATATAAACGAACACAAACAAAAACAAGTTAATAATGATTCATCACAATTCAACCAAGTCTAATACATCACAATGCAACCAAAACCAAATGACGGGGATGAGAAATACGACGTCGTTGTGGTCTGTGGAGACAGGGATGAGGGAGACAGCGGCGCTGAAGAGTAGAGACGGGGTTGTGTAGGCTGGAGACGGGACTGTGGACGGCTGGAGGATGGGCTGTGGAGGTGGTCGGCCGTAAGTAGAAGAAGGTATGGCTGTGGAGTGTGGATAGCGTCTGATAAATGATATGGTTAGAATATTAGGGTTAGGGTTAAGTTTTTATAACATATGAATTAAGATACTTAACAAAAGTAAATAAATAATAAAAATAAAGTTAAGTTTAATTAAACAAACAAAAATGAACAAAAATAAACGAACGACCATAAACGAACATAAATGAACATAAATGAACGAACATAAACGAACAAACATAAACGAACGTTCATGAACATAAATGAACAAACAAAACATATGTTCGTGTTCGTTCGTTTAATTAAACGAACACAAAATTGTGTTCGTGTTCGTTCATTTATTTAAATAAACGAACATAAACGAACTTCCTGCCGAACAGTTCACGAACAGTTCATGAACGTTCGGTTCGTTTACAGGCCTACTAAAGTCTTAAAACTAAATCATATCTCACCAATTACATGACTATAGCTTCTCTAAAACACACTTAATTTCCACTATATAACCTAGAACCCCGTGTCACTCCACACCTTCAATCGAAAAAGACAAGGAGCCACTGAGCCAGCCAAACCCTCACACCCTGAGTCATGGGAATGCATCGAAAGGGTGTCCCAAAAGTGTTCGGGTTTGATTTGTTTGTTGTTAAAAAAAAATATTCTTTTAAAAGCAAACAAATGTCATTAAATACATAAACCATTAGAGCATTCACAACCCATCCCCCATTTCCTCCCTCATTCTTAAAATTTAAGAAAATCCTACAAAAATTCACTCCATCCCAACCCCTTTCCCGATACCCCATTTCTAAAATTTACAAAAAACCTATGTTGAGCCCTCATATATGGGGTCTTCCATCCTTCCCCCATATCATTTAATAATAATAAAATAATACAAATGAAAGGTGGAGTGAATTAATGTTGGTTGTAAAAAAATCAAATAATAATAAAAAAAGCTTATAGGGTATATGAATGGGGAATGAGATGTGAGAGATTTTGCAAAAGTGAGTGGCAAATTTAGAAAACTATGATTTTTCCTTAAATTATATGGTTGGGGATGGGGGATGGGTTGTGAATGCTCTTAGTAGGTGGGGGTGCGTGGGTGGTGTTTCCCTTTTTTTTCTTTTTGGCAAAGATTCTAAACCTTTTGATTGATAAAACTTCAATAAAAAGAAAAAGAAAAAAAAACAGAAAACTATTTATTCAAACATGATTGGATCAGTTGGCGTAAACGGTTAAACTGGAATCATCAGTGTCGCATGTTCACTTACAAATTAATATCTTAGTGTAATTAAGGTCAAATCCGTTAGGGTCGGATTCGTGTTAGGTTTTATCTATTTTAATTAATAGATCGAGCCGAATTATATAAAACCGGTATAAAACTGTTTGATGTTTGTTGAACAAGTACTAAAAAGAAGAATGATCTAGTGGCTAAAATATGATTATATGAATTAAACAAATGATACTGCTATGATACAGTAGATTAAAAATGAATTTTGAGAGATTATAAATTGTGAGTTGAAAACAGATAAAATGCTCATACTTTAATTTTGATGTAAATAACACAACTTTTTTTTTATTGCTTTTTCATTCTTTAATTGTTGGTTGTTGCATTCAAATGATTATCTAGGCCAATAATTTTGGTTTTGCTTCAATAATTTCAAGCATCAGACTTCTATTCATATCAAATGATCGATCACATCTATCAATTTAGTATTTAGAATTTTAGGGTAGGCGAACCTAAGATCAAATGAGTATGAAAATCAAGTACTCAACTTTGTACAACAATAAAAAAAATTATAAATTCATTTTCGGCTCTTAGGTAGATGAAAACTTTATATATCCTTCATTTCTATCACACGATTTTCTTCTCAAGAAAATTAATAAGCCATATATCAATCTTTATTTAAGTAGACATGAGTTTCTGTCTTGATAGAAATTAAAAAAAAAACATACAACAACTTAAATGTGTCAAAAAACCATACCACAACTTAAATGTGTCAAAAAAACCACTCAACAACGTTGTCTACTGAGTTGGATCCAAATTAAGTAGACATGAGTTTCCTTCTTGATAGAAATAAAAAAAAATACAAACGATCTAGTCTATAGAAGATATTGTGTATAAGTAAGCTGGTATCCTAATTTAGTTTACGGGAATTGGATTTTAATAACTTAAATTATTCGAAATTGGCCATTGACACCCCAAACTAAAATATTGGTCATATATAACCTGTACTATTAACCTACTGGATTCTGGCACCCAATTTAGGTTAAGTCACTAACCAGTTGGTGTTTTAGCTGACGTGACACCCCCAATCTGACGTGGCATGCTGACGCGACACCCACAATCTGACATGACATGCTAACGTGACACCCCCAATCTTACGTGGCATGCTGACGCGACACCCACAATCTGATATGACATGCTAACGTGGCACCCCCAATCTAACTGGGTTAGTGACTTAACCCAAATTGGATACGAGAATCCAATACATTAATAGTATAGGTTATATATGACCAATTTTTTAGTTTGGGTTGCCAACAACCAATTTCGAATAATTTAGGTTATTAAAATCCAATATTCCGATTCACCTTTAGTATATACCATTTAAAGGTTGGAAGCCTAATCAATTATTCAAGTGAATGTTGTGATTGTTGGTTGCAATGATTAACAATCTTTTAATATGATAAGATTTAAACGGAGAACCACCACCAATTGTTATACATGAATCATAAATCATAATCACTGGAACGGTCAATGTAGAACCCACCATGAAACCTTTGTTATAAATTGTTTCAATATATATTTTAGCATTTTGTCTTCTTTTAACACCATTATGTATGATTGTTGGATTTTGCTTTATAGTTTTTGGACTATTATATTCCACGTTTCAACCAAACACAATGATAACGTATATGATAAAGTTGACCACATTAATCAAATGTTTACCGAAGCCAATTGAATGAAGTTAAGAGTAAACAATGGTTCGTCTGAAAGAAAATTTAAAGGAAACCAACCATGTTACCGAAGCCATTTGTATCATCTCCTTTGCTTTCAACTTTGCAGGAAGTGTGAAAGGAAAAATAAAGCAACGACATATTGTCTCTAAAAATTAAACATAAAAGGGGACTTCATGAAAAACTTGGCTTGAATTAAATTGGACAATAAATTTCTGTCTTTTGTATCTGAGAATTGAAATATATATGAAGAGACGATGTAGTGCTTTCAAAACTGTGTTTTTTGTTATTTTGGATTATGGATATTGGGCCATAACCTATGGCAATCTCACATGCATTTGTTTCTTTAGAATCCTTAGATTGTATTGTAATATTATGACGCAAAAACTAAATAAATAAAACATTATGACTTAAACGGGCCGTGTTTATGTCAAATCAGGAAAGACGGTGTCACATTTTGGTTCATGTGTCTTAGATAATTTGAAGGTAAAAATTACTCTTGCATTTTAATTTTGTAATTATTAATTCTAATTACAGTTTTATATTTTTTTATTCAATGTTCTATATATTTTCAACTAAAAACTATATTTACAAAATATATTAATTAGTTCAGTCCGTTAATCACTCGGGTGACTAACCTAGTTGAGAAATAAGTTAACAACACATTTACTATACAAGTTCCCCAAACTCTGTCCTTCAGAGAATTTTATAAAAAAATGTTTGGAATTCCAGGCCCATTTTAGGATTTTATAAAAATCTACCTTTTATATGCGTGTATTTATACAAAACATCGTATTATCCCACCAGTGCCCAGTTACAATTTATTTAAATAATTATATATGGTGAGGTTAACGTATAAAGTTTCTTAACGTAAGAAGCGTAAGAAGCAATCTCAGCCATTAGATTAATGGCATGTCTGGGCGCAGATTAAAAACCCTAATCATACTTGGGTTAACCTAACCAAGGGTAAAATAGGAAAAACCGTCTAATTTTTTTTCAAATCGTAACAGACCTAAATTGAACCCTGATTTTTCATCGTTTTCAGATCGATTCATGTTCAGAATGATTACACAATTCAAAAACAAAAAAAAATCGATTACAATGAACGAAAAACGTACGATCAGTATTTGATCGAAAAATAATCAAAAACAGGGGATTAAACTAATCATATGAACAATTATGAATTGTAATAGTTGTCGAATACTCTGGATTTTGTTTCATTAAGAATGATTAAACATAAAAATTAGGTTAAAAAAATTGCAGAGGAAGAAGATGAAGTTGGTGAAAAACAGACGCACTCATCAAATTTTCAGACGCACTCATCAAAAAATTTCAGACGCACTCATTGAAAGTTTGGAAGCACTCATTGAAAATTTTGGACGCACTCATCAAAACCCAACAAAAAAACAAACGCACCTTACTTTGAGTTGTTAAGTTCTGTCTTTATCCAAAACTTGAAGGGTGCGTCTGAAACAACTCTTTAACTTTGAAGGGTGCGTCTGAAACAAATTGACTAAAACAACTATTATGAATTGTAATAAAGTCATACGCACACAACTCTCTTTTCACATCATCTTCAAACAAATTGACTGCAAAAGCACCACAACTCGCTGATGTCATTAATCCTTCTTCAACCATACGATTAATCCTTCTTTATTCCTGCTAGCAAGCTCTCGTTTATCCATAACTTTAGCAGCAAAACTGCCCTAGAAGAGGAAGAAGAAAACGGAACCGATGTCTCCGGTACCAAGACGTTGAATGAAAAGGAGGTCGGAAAAGGATAAGTTGGTGCCGGGTTACGACCCTTGATGTATATTTCATCGTTGTTGGTTTGTTGGTGTTGTCAGACGAGAAGGTGAAGGATGACGTGGTGGTGTCGGGTGGTGGTTCGGTGGCGGTGGTGCCCAGATCTCGATCGATGAACTTCTAGTCAGGTTTATGTTCTGTGTTTGTGTTTAGATCAGGGGAAGATAATATGTTTAATCGTGGTTTAACTGTGGTTAGATTAAAATGACAGGTGACAAGTTCTAGTGGCTTCTTACACTTCTTATGTTAAGAGACTTTATACTGTATACTTTCTCAACAATCATAGGTGTTTTAGAGTCTGCCTTGAAAAATACCAAAATCCATTCTTAGGTTGTACACCACCAATTAACCATTAATTAACTAATTCATACCCTTTGACTTTTATAATTAAACAATTATTGTTTAACCGTTTGAACAATAAGTTAATTAGGATCCGGATATTTTGAGAACCAAGGCGAGTTGTGAGAACCATAGGAACCACTTTTTAACCATTGATCTATGCAATCCAAGGGCTAAGATTTAAAGAAATTTTTTTTTGTCATTTTGTGAAAACATAAATCTGATTTGTATTTATTAATTAAAATATTATACATAAAGGGTAGTTTGGGAATCAAAAAACCAAAAATCTCTCTATCATCTGCCACATTTGTGACAGTCTCAAAGCCATCAGTCACCATTTTGTTTTCAAATTTTGCAATTCACTCGTTTATCACACCAGGCGAATTTTAGGGATTCAGTCTTCATCTTCACACCCGGCGATTCCTCTGCTTTTGATCATCTTCTTACATTGTAAGTAAAAAGCCTATCTTCTTTTTCGATGTGGTTATTTTTTTGTAAGCCATTGCATGTTCATCGGTGTAATGTTTTTGGGGTTTTTCGTTTTGTACTTCGGTGTAATCGCTGCTTTGTTTTTTTTCTGGTTTTTAGGGTATGTGTTTTGTTGGTTTGTGTTTTGTTTTTTCGGACATGCATTTTATGGTTTTTGGGGGTGGGATTTTGATTTTTGCGGTTGGGTTGGTGATTCATACTTTGCCTGAAAGAAACTGATTTCATACATTGGGGTGGGTTTTTTGATTTTTGCGTTTGGGTTGTGCTTTTTTGGGGGTTAGATTTTGATTTTTGGTGGTTGGTGATTCATACATTCCCTGAAAGAAACTGATTTCACATTTGGGTGGGTTTTGATCTTTTGTTGGTTTTGATTCATACATTGGGGGAAAATAACATTTTTATACATTAGGGTAAAAAGGAGTTTCATACATTGGGGGTTTTATTTCATAAAAAAGGTGTTTTTAGTTTGGTGGGTTTTTTATTCATAAAAAAGGGTTGTTATTTTGATTCATAAAAGTAGTTTTATAATTGGTGGGTTTTTGAGACTGGTGTATCACAGGGTTGTTTTTGATTATTGTGTGTACTTTGTATAATGCAGTTTTGTTTTTGTGTAATTGTGTCAAAACCATGGTTATTGGCACACGGAGTGGTAAGCGGCAGCATGTAGAATTATCAGCAGCAGGGGCACTTGTTTGCCTCCCGTACGACGTTAGAGGTTGGTAAAAAAGTTCTATACCAGTGTTCTTTTGCTGCCCCAAAAAAGGGCCACTGTTTTTTAATTTGTGTCTTCTTTTTGTTTGTTTTGACAGCCACCCCTATCGATGTCGGGTCATCTACACCAGTGTTTAAAGGAATTAAGAAGCGGAAGAGGAACTTTGAGATCAACTCAGATTCCGATGGGGACAATGTCGGTGACAGCGAAGTGGCGGGTAGGAAACTGAAGTCAAGGCCAACGCCGTCCTGGGTAAGCCTGAAAACAAGGTCGTCGCCCCGGCAGTTGTTCTTAGCTATTTCGAAGCTTAGTAACAGGCAGCAAGAGGCCGTCAGGCAGATGGGTTTCGGCGATATGTTGGGTTTTGTGGTTGACGGGATCCCAGTGAAGCTTGCGCACTACGCGGTTGATGCTTTCCAACCGGCCAAGATGAGTATGAAGTGCGGGCGAGACGAATTAACCATAGATGCTACTGTTGTGCAGAAGGTCTTTGGGGTTCCACGTGGCAACATCAAATTTGAAACCCTTACAGAGTCCAAGCATTTACATCCGGCGCTCCAAGTTTGGCGTGATCGGTACCCTACAAAAGGTTACCTTCCACCGACGTTGATAGCAAAAAAGATCATGGAGGATGACTATGAGGATATGTTTACTTTCAAAGTTGATTTCATTATGCTTTTTGTAACTACAATGATTACTTCTTACAAAAACGGACTTTGCAAGGAAGAGATCCCGAAATGCTTTACCGATGAGACAAGATTCGAGGACATCGATTGGTGCGACTTTATGGTGCAATCGCTTAAAGGTTGTAAGCATAAGTGGCGACGTATGGACCCAACCTGTGCATTTGCCGGCCCGCTGACATTCTTGACGGTATTTTTTGGTGTTTTTTTAGACTGCACACGCGCATGATTTCCTGGATTGTTCCTTATATTTTTTGTTGTTTTTTTTGTATGCAGTTATTATATGTTGACAGCTTTTCAGTCAATGGAATGACCACTAAGCCGGGTGTGCGTGCCATGCATTACTGGACCCAGGAGTTGTTGACTGCGCGCCATGAACATGAAATAACAAATGGTGGTTTTGGGTTAGGGAAGAGAAAAGAATTAAATGTTGGAGCAATCAGAGATGCTGGTGGTGTAGGAAATAACATTGAGGTACCCCCCCCCCCCCGTTCAAACATTGTAGTGTATTTAGTTTATACACATTGTTGTAAACTTTTGAAACTCTTTTTTGGTATCATAGATGGATTTGCGTGTGGCCCGGGAAAAGGTTGGAGAATTTAAAATGGTGAAAGTGGGCGTGGAGGAAATTTTGAGCTCACTATCGTCGAAACACCCGAATAACACGCGTGTGGTTGCATTGATAGCTGAGTACAGGAAATCTTTATCGTTTGCTAATGAAGATGCTGCTCAGACGTCGAAAAGCTTGGATACGCCTACTAAGAGGATCATGGATGTGGTGACAGAGTTGGGTGAGCGCTATGGCGTCAGGGCAGTGTCGAATGTGTCGGTGGATGTCGAAGGTATGTGTAAAAAATTATGTAAGTTTTTTTTTTGTAGACACTAGTGTAACTAACGAAACCGTGTTATGATTCTAGGGGTGGAAGGTAATGTGGAGTCTGCTGATGTTGACACTCATGAGGTTCGTCTAGGGCGAGACAGTTCGTGGGAGGAGGACGATTCGTCAGATTCCGGTGGTGAAAATGAATGGTTATTAACCAGGGTCGGGCCAGTTGGAAAGTGTTATGGTGGCCAGCCTGAAAACGACCAAAGTGTTCCAGTACCCGGTATCCCGCCCAACATGTCCGCAGGAGTTAGTAAACAGAGTGACCCGGTACCGGTAGATGATGCGCCCAACACAAAGGCGCCCAAAAACGTGGCAATCAACACTGAGTCAGCTGTATCTACTTCATTGGGGTTGGGTTTAAAACAAGCATTTGTTCCTGTTGTGCAATGGTGTGGTGAAGTGCAAAACACATTGGTTAGGGCAATGGGCGCACACAGGATGAAGTTGGGGCTCGCATCTTCGCTATGGAAGCCCGATGCAGGTATGGATGCCAACAAAAATTATTTAGTGTTCAAAGATTTATAAAAATAAATGTCTTTTTTTGCAGGTGTAAAAGATGCCCAATCGACCGCACCAAGCCAGCCAACGTTTAGCCTAGGGTTGACGCAAGACATGGCGCCTAATTTTGGAGACGCCGCAGCTAGCTGTGTGGGAGGTTAAGCATGACTTTTTTTTACTTCATTTTTGTTGCATTTTATTGTTTTGAAATTTATTTAGTTGTTGCATTTTTTTACACCAGTGTAAACAAAAAAAAATTCTCAAATTTTGTTGTTATGTTGTTTTTGGTTTGTAGGATCACTAGGGGAGGTTGTTCCTTTCAGCCAGCCGAGTTTTAGTTTGGGCCTAACCCAATTCGGGGATAACAGCCCTGTAGAAGGTTTTTAAGTTGCACATGTTAACTTTTGTTTGAGGTTTGCACACTGGTGTCTGTTATTTTTGAGACTAATTTACCTCCGGTGCAGGTAAAAAACACAACGAAGCAGTGGCGGAAGATTTGGTCGTCAATGTGGCGAAGGATGTGGTAGGTGAAAAGCTATCAGCTATTGGCACCTCAGTAACGACAAGCAGCGGCCCAACAAATGTGCCTGCGCGACGGGGGATGACAAAGAGTATGGTGGCCAGGATCCCAGTTTCTTTGGACAGTGATGTCGAGATAGAGACGAGAGACACAAGGAGGGAAAAAGCCGCCTGGACGTTCCTTTTCAAGCACACAAGTAAGACCGTGCTGATGGAGCAAGCAATTGCCAATGTTAAGAAAGGGTAAGTAAATACTTTTAGCGGCTTTTTATTATTATTGTTTTTTTTTATGTGATTGGCGGCGAGTTTAGGGTTTTTATGTGTTACTTTAGCGTAGGAGATCAAATGTTGCGCATCATGGTGAGGGGAGCATTGTTAGCCACGAAGATTCTGATTCCTCAGGCATAGACCCCACCGAACATTACCCGTAAGTGTCCGGCCCCACACACCCCTAATGTCTTTGGAAAGCCTGTTTACACCAGTGTTTCCTGAGTGTTTTTTTTATTCTATGACAGGTATGTAATGTTTGAGACAACTTTCGGATTGCGAGCTGAGACTCCCTACCTACAGTCTCTAGGCGTGGGTAGGAGATTGTACGGGACAGTGGTAGATGCTTGGATGCATGTCCTTAACACCGAACAAGAGTATCAACTTCCTGGCGGACCACGACGCTTATTTCTTCCTTGTTCCACTATTGTGAGTTTACATATCATGTTTCTGAGTTTACATATCAGTTTACTATTTTGTGAATTGAAAAACAAGTAGATTTTTTAAAACAGGTTGACTGGATGTTAAATTTGAAAGAGGACAAGAAGGGTACTTGTGTGGAAGCTTTTAGGAATGGCTTGTCGGGGGCGCTGTCTGGCGACGATACTCAGTTTGATTTAGGAAACTTTGACATGGTTTTTGTGCCTATCCTGGAGTTGGAGCACTATTACGCTATGGTCTTTGACTTGAAACATGTTGATATATGCGTGATAGACAACAACACCCCTAAAAAGTCAAGTGTGTTGCTAACAGACAACCGGGAATACTTGCATAAAGGCACGCCATACAAAGTGGTAAAAACTTTTATTTTATTTATTGTTTTTATTTTTTCTTGGGTGACCGCTAAGTAACCTTGAAACTACTAACTTGTCGCAGAAAGATATCTTTGTTCGATACCTTCGCCTAGTGAGGCACGCAAAGGCAGGTGTGATGGGGCGATGCAATATCAGGCGGGTTGATGTCCCATGGGCTACACACAAGAACACCTCAGACTGCGGAGTGTTCCTAATGCGCCACATGGAGAAATACATGGGGGTTTCAGCTCCTTTCTGGTGTGGGTTTAACTTGAATGGTAAGAGAAAGCAAGCACAAGTGGATGCCTTGAGGAGGAAGTATGCAACGAAGATCTTGCTGGCACGTACAAACATCTACAAGGATCGGATATCGGATGATATGCTGCGCACATAAAAAAGGGTGGTCTGTTGGTGACTAATTCCATTTTAGTTGTCTCAAAACATTAGTAGGTTATTTTGGGGTTGTAACTTTTTTTAAGACATATTTTGTGTTTTTGGCTACCCGATGGGGTTTATGCCGCGTTTTCGTGTCACGTGTAACCTTAATACGACGGCTTTCGTAAGTACGTATCCTACTTAGTGGTTATAATTAATCTGTCCATCGTCGCGTACCCTATGTCATCGTAACTACGTAAGATGTATTCCCCCCCCCCCTTTACACTGGTGTAAGTAGAAGGTCATGGCAAGAACACATAAACAGTTTTTGTTTTCACTGGTGGATTATTACAAAATAAAAGAAAAATGGACAAAAAAAACCAGTCTTTGGTTTTAATATGTCCATTCCCGACTAACCTATGACATTTGTTAGTGATTAGTATATTTATGTATGACAGTTACACTGGGGTAAAACCCAAAAAACAATGGACATAGAACAACTTCTTCAGTCAGGAGAAAAATAATCAACTGGTTTTTAATATGTCCATCCCCGATTAACCTATGACATTTGATAGTGATTAGTATATTTTATGTATGACCGTTACACTGGGGTAAAAACCAAAAAACAATGGACATAGAACAGCTTCTTCAATGAGGAGAAAATTAAGGTGTGGTTTTTCGTAACGCCAACCAATTTGTGGCGTATCTTTACGAACCGCCATTATACTGCTTTTAAAAATAAGGCATGAAGAAAAACAAACATATTTTTTTAACCTGTTGGACAAATTGCCAAAAAATGGACATAGCATAGTTTTTGTTCGGCCTTTGTAGCCTCGTTGATCACGAATGACTGTTTATTTTTTCCCGTTATACTATCTATTAGTTTGGGCCATTTTTTTAGTGCCTTTTTTGTGGTGTCCTTACATTTACACTGGGGTAAACCCCCAAAGATAAAATAAACCAACGCACTACAAAATAACACCCTTTCATTACTGAGTTTTCATTACAAAACAAGGCATACAACCCCCGTGGACTTTTCCTGAGCATAAGTTACCAAAATAAGCCCCTTCCGCCAAAAAAAAGGCGTTCTAAAACATTTTAGTATGGTTACCAAAAATGCGCGTTCCACACATTGTAGTTAGGTCTGGAACACGCATTTACACCATATAACATAAAATATGTGGGGGGGGGGGGGGGTTAGGGTTATGTTTTAAGGTTTTACACCACATCATAAAATATATAAAGTACTATGCGTAGCCTGTTCAACCATGTTACTAGGGGGCTGGTTGTTGGTTCTTCTTGGGGCAGTTCCTGGAATCATGATCCGTCACGTACTCTTGGCAAGTCTTGCATTGCCGCGGGTTCTTCTTCTTCTGGTTCATC
Source organism: Ambrosia artemisiifolia (assembly GCA_032199755.1). Taxonomy (NCBI): domain Eukaryota; kingdom Viridiplantae; phylum Streptophyta; class Magnoliopsida; order Asterales; family Asteraceae; genus Ambrosia; species Ambrosia artemisiifolia. The sequence continues at coordinate 57,284,419 of CM063523.1, read as the reverse complement.
GCCTTTTCACCAGGGTCAATTAGTCGACGGTTCGTCCCACACCCCTTGTTCCTTATTCCTTGCGGGTTGCTGCATGCCGGGTCAACATCTTCTGGTACACCTAGCAGATTCGCGATTATCGCCTCTTTCACAACCTCTGGTTCACCCTGGTCATTGTCCCTCTCTGTCATAACTTCCTCCATCAGACACTTGAGGTTTTCTTTGAATGTCGATAAACGTTCAGGCTCGAAAGTTAGGCGATCAACACATTGAGTAAACATGTTAAACAACTCATTACGCATCACGGCACTAGCGCTGTTGTCCACACCATACCGAGCCTCTATGCTGAAAACAGATTTAGGTAACACCTCGCGCCTCCAACGTTTTAGGATATACTTCTCAGGTATTGCCTCCACTTTTGTGTACCTGAACACACAAAAAATATGTCGACACAAATATCCTATCCGGGTCCAGTTGTTGCATGAACAAGTTGTGTCCGCATCAGCAGAGTTCACCTTAACCTGTAAAAAACACGCAAAAAACAGGGGAAAAAAACGGTTAAACTGCTGTGCATGTTCGGAAACTTTACACTAGGGGGTTGGGGGGGGGGGGGGGTAAGCATAAAAGGCAGCCGCACCGTGAAATCATTCACCACATCCGAGTTCTTGTCAATGTGTGTAACAGTATACTCTTTAACACCGTCAACCTCTGCCTGGTTTGTGATGAAGCAAAGCAGTAACCCTTTCTGGATCTCCTTCCGAACCTCGTTGAATATCGTCTGAGAGTACACCGTAGCACAATGCTTTTCAATCGCCAAGCTAGTTTTTAATTCAGGGACCCGATAGTCAGTGTTAAACTCTGCAACTCTCTGATTGTACCTTTGCGTATCCATCGTTGTATCGAAACACAACAAGAATTGCACCAGTGTATTTGCCCAGCTTGAATTAACCTTGAATGATGCGTTAGAGCTTTCACAACGCGAAGTAGTCTTCATGAGACAAGACATTGGAATTTCACGGAAGTAAGCGGGGACCCAAAGTTCTTTGATGCTGTACATGTCTCTTAGCCAATCATTGTCGTTCAGCGCATATTTGTCAAGTAGCTTCTCCCATCGTTTTTCAAATGTAGATGGTTTAATGTACAGATTCCATACCAACTTATGAATGGCAGCCCGAACTTCTGAGTTGTCATGAACACCTCCTGCAATCTGTTAAACTTTTCACAGATTAGTATCTCTCCACTGCAATAAGAAACTACACTGGTGTAAGAAACAAAAGCATGTTGCTACCTTTGTAGGCAGCTTCTTCATAATGTGCCACATGCACAGTCGATGGCGTGACTCAGTAAAAACAGCAGCCACTGCTTGCTTCATTGCTGGTAGGCCTGTAAATGAACCGAACGAACACGAACACAGGCGTGTTCATGTTTGTTCATTTAACCTTAACCGAACACGAACACGAACATGAACACATAATCGAACACATTTTTGTGTTCGTGTTCGTTCATTAAGAAATTTGCCGTGTTCGTGTTCGTTTATGTTCGTTCATTTAATCTAAACGAACAGTTCATGAACATAAACGAACACAAATGATCAATATAAACGAACACAAATGAACATAAACGAACCCAAACAAAAACAAGTTAATAATGATTCATGAACATAAATGAACGTTAGGGTTAGGGTGGAAAGCAACTATGAAGTGTGGGCTGTGAATGTGGAGAGCGGCTGATCTTTGATATGTTTAGAATGTTAGGGTTAGGGTTAAGTTTTTAGAATATATGATACTTAACAAAAGGAAATAAATAATAAAAATAAAGTTAAGTTTAATTAAACGAACATAAACGAACAAAAATAAACGAACATAAATGAACGAACATAAACGAACGTTCATGAACATAAATGAACGAACACAACGTGTGTTCATGTTCGTTCGTTTAATTAAATGAACAAAAAATTGTGTTCGTGTTCATTCATTTATTTAAATAAACGAACATAAACGAACTTCCCGCCGAACAGTTCACGAACAGTTCATGAACGTTCGGTTCGTTTACAGGCCTAATTGCTGGATCCTGGTCCGTTAGCACCAACTTGGGTTGTTTTCCATGAGCCCCCAGAAAAGTGTTTAGCAACCAACAATATGACTCTATAGTCTCGCTAAACAGCAGGCCAGCGCCAAATGTAACACACCTTTTATTGTTGTCGACACCGGTAAAAGGGACAAAGATAAGATTGTACCTATGGCGGCACGCAACAAACCACAGAAATAAAAAAATAAAAAAATAAAAACAAAGTCACCATCATACACAAAAAATAAAAAAATTACATAGGCAGTGCATAAAAATAGACATTTTATGCCAAGTTTGTTACCTGTTCGTTTGATATGTGGCATCAAACGCAAGCACCTCACCAAAAGCTTGATAGTTTATCTTGGATATCTCGTCTGCCCAAAAAAGGTATTTGAGCTCACCATTGACAACGCTGTATTTGAATGAAAAGTTTGGTAGGTTCTTAACCCTGTCATCCAACTTATCGATCATCATTTGCGAGTCCCGGTTGCCGATAAACATACGGACACTCTTAGCAAAATTCTTGTAATCATTAGGCGTTCCCTTCACATTGTGGTGACCGCCTTTTAAGCTAACTTGCTTTCTGTGGGCTACCGTCGGTCCAACTTTATTGAGACTCACACGATGGATGAATTCTTTTGTTGCAAAATCCAGCTTCCTACCAATTTTTGTTAAGTCTCTGTTGTAAGAAGGAACAAGCATGTGGTTGTGCGTCTCTTCAAAGTGGTAAATCTCCCACATTGATGTAACATTACATAACTTAGCTCTAATCCCAGCCTTGCAGTCGCATACCTGGAAAGTTGACTGCCTAATCTTCAATGACGTTTCATCTAACGAGTCAAATTTCCTCTTTGTTTGCGGTTTACCTGACTTCGAACACAGGATGTACCTATGGGTAATAATACCCTTCGCCCTTTTTACAGTCCCAAGTCTAGTCGAAAACCCACACTTCTCAGCATACGACTCATACATACCCAGAACATCTTCCCACTCCCTATACCTCGCCTCCATGTTTGGTTTCACAGAGTCATCTACAATGGGTTTCCAGTAACGGCTACCATTAGGCGTGAACCAGTACGAAACAGCAGACCCTACACAGCAGGCAGACAAAAAAAAACACAATTTTTACACCATCTGTAGATATATTTGCAGGCCATTTACATCTGTGTAAAGAACAATAAACTTTAGTGAACCTACATTGTAACTACAGAAAACAAAAAATAACTAACAAAAAGAATAAGCTACAATATGCTTACATGACATTTTCCACATGTGTGCAAGATAAATACTTTACCCATATTACTAAATCAGGTGGGTTATAAAAACTTTTACTCAAACCACACTGTCAACCACAGAAAACTAAAAATAACAAACAAAGAACAAACCCTAACATGCCAATTACACTTGTGTAAAGCAATAAAGTTTAGCCATAGTAGTCAACTAGGTTTTGTATAATAAACTTTACCCAACACCATATAAAACCATGACCTTATCCCTTCTCACACCACATTATAAATTACAGAAAACAAAAAATAACAAACAAAGGGATAAAGCATAACATGCTTTACATGCCATTTACACCTGTGTAAAACATAAATTTTACCTATATTAGTCAAGTAGGTTTTGTATAATAAACTTTACCCAACCCCATATTGTTTTTTGGTGCCTATCTTTTTATGCTTTTGTATAAAACGCAAACATCCCTTGTCTCACCAAAAACAAAATCAAACCTCCACCTAACCCATCTAAAATAAACCAAAAAAACAACACTATAACAAAATTTTTACACTACAAGAAGGTTACCATCTTCAGCCTCGATCACCCTGTGACTTATAGGTGTGTCGTCATTGGGTTCAGGAGGTGACTCCACCTCTTCAGACGAAAACAGCCCCCCATCGATGGATGACTGGAGCACCCCAAGATCAGTTTCATCCGCCAACCCTTTCCCTCTTTCATGCGATGATGGACCAGCCACCCCTGATTTCATAGACAATTGTGGATTTTCTCTAAGGAAAGTAGCTACCTCCTGTATATCTTTTTCGGATAAAAAATCACTAAGATTGTTCTCACCATCGTCTGGATTCTCCATTTTTTTTAGGGTTTGTGTGGTTTATTTTTGGTTTTGTGTTTTGTTGAATGAAGTAGGATGTGAGAGAAGTCTGTGCATGGGTGTAATAAATAAGGAGAAGGGTTCTTGTGTGATCAGAATATGTAAAGAATGATCAACAAAAAATGGCGGGACTTTTTTTTTATCACACTAATCCATGAGCTTGCATTGGGATGATGCATATATCAGTAGGTTTAATAATATTATAAGATGGATTATCAAGACATAATTGTACTTGATCACACATTGATATTGACATAAGTGTGGTTTGACACAAATACCCCTAAATATAAAAACACTAATAAGCTTATGTGTCATGATTTTATTGGCTAAGGGGGGTTCTCTAGTTCTCGCAACTCACTAAGGTTCTCAAAGTATCCTAACCCAAGTTAATTATTCCTCTTGTTTATTATCCAATTACAAACCCTCCTCGTTTAACTCTTTTAAAGACAAAACCCAACAAAAACTCGCTAAGTTATTGCAAGAGCGTTTAAATCAATGTGTTTATACTTTTATACACCTTATTGGCTTATTATATGTCAAAGGTAGCATAACTTCATTGCCATAGTATATGAAAATGGCTGACATTAGTTGTGATCACAACTTAATATTTAACATGTTTCTTATCCATTCTGCTTCCTTAATTAAGCTCCTACTAAAACTCAACCTCCATGGTGGAATGCATAATTCATGTTTGTTTCTTTGACACAGTGAGCTTCACTACAGCCAAGTGCAAAAGTCTATCCGCTTAAAGGTTTAGCATCACGGGCTATTCAACTTGCATCCTAATACAGGGCTGACTCAACTTTTTTGGGGGCCTAAACCGAATTAAAATATTGGAGTCTTTACTCTTTACAGAAAAGGTAAAAAAAAAATTACATTCCTATTACTGACTAATCTATAATCTATAATACATTATAAAGAGGGAGCAATGGGTAAAAATGTCTAACTTGACAAAGTTAAGATGGTATGTGAAGAGGCACAAGTATAATCTTCAATTTTTGCCATTTTTCTTCCTTTTGTGCCCTTATGTACAACTTTTAATGTTCATTGTATATTTGTATAATGCACACTCTTTACCCTCCTCCACATGTAACCTACCTTATAAATTTCATTAAAACAAAATATAAAACCTTCATAAATTTTCAGAAAAGCAAACGATCAGAAGATCAATCGACAACCCTCATTCTCCTATTTCTTCCATTCACGTCTTTAATCATCAGCCTGGACGTTTACATCCCTTCCCCTTACCCTAATTTATCCTTATAAACTCACTTCCATCTCCCTTTAATCGATCACGTTCCTTCTTCTCCATGGCCGCCTACTTTGTAACAATCCCAATCATAAAATTTCTGGTTGGGCTCTCACTTTAACATACTTTTAGGAGTTTAGATGATGTTTCAATGAAGCTTGTAGTTCCCAGGTTCTTTTCTTGGTAATTTCTACTGTTTCATACATTCTCATATTTCCATTTCTAACAAGCACGTTGTAAAATTATCTATCTACCACTCATGTAGGAATCGAGTCTTTCGAATATATTTACAAGAAACAACTCGGTTTTTCCAAATGTAACCACCAAGTCGGGTTATAGCCTGGAAACTATCATCATATGTGATCAGGTGCTTAACACTTTATTTCTGCCTATGTGATAGTTCAATTTATATCTTGGAATTATGTTGGGAAAAAGAAATATTGGATGGTTTGACATGGACAACCTATTTAATTGTTGATCTATTGAAATCCATGGGAAACAGAGTTAAAATAATTATTTGAGCTTAGGCTTTATATGATTTTGATTCTTGGTCGCTTTTATGTGAAAAAAATGATAAAAAGGATACTTAAGTTTTTGTGTGTTGATGAGACAAAAAAACAGGTAACTGTTGCTAATAACAAAGATTCAGATCCAAATTGTCCTTGATTAATTATTATGCAAATTTATTTGTTGTTATTAATAGGAAGGGAAACCTCTGGTGCTTAATGTTGTAAGACAGGCAGAACAAAAGCTTGTTAATGACCCGTTAAGTGACTTATACTTATACCGTTATTTGATTCGGATTTGTTGATCTTCAGTTGTGTGATTTTAGTGTTTTGTGAAATTTAGGTCTCGGGTTAAGGAGTATCTTCCCATTGTTGGACTTGCAGATTTCAATAAGGGTGGTGCAAAGCTCATTTTTGGTGCTGATAAGTAACAAACTAACAATTGCTACATTTACTTGCCTAAAGTTAATGTAATGTTCTCAGAACCGGCCAGTCGGACTGTTGGGGTTTCTTTGTTTGTTATTTGGTGTTTTGAAAGAAAATCAATATTGGTTGTAATATCTCAAATGGTTCAAATTTAAAAAAAAAAGTTGAAAGGGGAACAAGTCAAATGGGTCGAACCGGTTGAAGATGCCTAAAGTCTATTTTTAATACGTACAACTTAATCGTTTTAAGCTTAGTATAGCTATATGGTTGTTCGGTAGTAGAGCTTATGGTCGGGATTGGTGTCTTCACTTGACAAAATCATATTTGTTGGATCACTCGGTGTGGAAGAATGGTATGCTTTTCCAATTTCCGACATTATTTACCATAAATGTATATAAAGGGTACTTTATGTGTTTCAGTTTCTCGATTTAAACATGAAATTACGTACTTTTGTTCATTTATTTTTCACTTAGGCACCATGATGTTGTTTAGATGTGCATCTTTAAGCGGTGACTCGAAAACACTAATGTTTATGTAAATTAGTCCATTGGAACATGACTTGAGCTAGACTTTGACTTTATTAAACTTTGCCAAAATTGCCACAAGAGTCAAGAGGGGGTCGTGCTTGGCCTCACTAAAAAGCAAATCAATTTATGCAAGTATTCTGACTTTAGTTGTTTCGTATTCATACATAAAGCTTGATAAAGCAAAAAACATGAATTGTGTTATGGCAAGTCCTTGACTGCAGGTGTGTTTGATGTTTTATTGCATTATTTACACAACTAAATCATGAAAGAGAAAATATATGTTCTACTCAACTTGGACAATAACATTCCAATCATCCGTTTTGACCCGTTGGCTCAACTTGGAATATGCGTTTTTAAGATCAGCATTACTTGATGTGTACGAGGATGGTGGTGACATTGTTTGGTTATCTTTGGCGGTTGAACTTCAAGATGAGTCGGTTCTTCTTCGTGTGAAAGAAGACCATGATGGAGCTGAACCATCTGGCAACTCGGTTTCAACAATTAATCCTGTGAGGCTCGCGTCTATGTTTACAGGCACGAAATCTGAGCGTTACAGACAGAATGCAGAGCACCTTCTGGTTTGATACTTTACTCAAATTTATTTTAAGGGGTTATGTAATTGATTATTTTAGGGATGAGTATTTCAACTTGTTTATGTAAAAACAGGTTGATTTGGACATTCTTCTAATTCTAATGGGTCAAACGGGTGAAATTTTATACACAGTTGCAAGGGAAATGGGTTGAGAGGGGTTAAAATGTGGTAATGAGTAATGACATAATGATATATGAAACATAACCTCATTGTTTTATTTAAAAGTTTTCAGCTCACTGTTGTAGTATCTTATAACCGCATTTGATATATATTATTCATAAAATAGAAAAGTAGACAAAAGGTGTTACATGCCAACCGACTCGACTCATCCCGCTTTGACATGCCCTTAACCTTATTAGTCTAGGCCCAAATTCATTCGCTTTTTACCACCCATTTTGCTAATATCATTACTTTGAAAATCACACATGTTTTGTTCAGGTAGTCTTGAGAAGCGGTTGAAAGAAGCGCCCGTGGCTGTTCCATTAATGTGTTGTGCAGCTGATATGCTGGCCATTCCCTCAAAGAAGCAAGTTGTCTTGGTGGGGAAGAAATCATCTCCTGAGATGGAACACATACTTGTTTCTACTCATGCGTCGTATGATCCTAACAAAATTGTAAGTAAAATGTCTTTGGCTTAGACCATTAAGTTATTTAGTACACAAAAAATCTGTAACGGGTGGCTTCTCATTAAATCAGGTTATACACATGGACCCGAGTGATGAAGAAGAGATGGGATTCTGGAAGGAGAACCCAAATGTTGCTGCAATGGCGAAGAGCAACTTTGTAACCGACAATGTGGTGGCTCTTGTGTGTCGGGATTTTGCATGCAAAGCGCGGTCATGGATCCTAAATCTCTTGAAAGTATCCTTGTATTAGGGAAAGCTTAGTCTGCGAGTGACTAATGCTTTGTCGGTTGAGTGGCTATTGGCTAGCCACATGGTTCGTGCATACATGTTAATAAAATAATGTTATGTTCCGTGTTGACTGTTGAAAGGGGTTGTACATTATGTTATGGCTAGAAGAAACAAGCCATGGTAGATGTATAGATTTGCAAGATGGTTTTCTTATTAATATTTTGAATACTCTAATAATACCTCCCATGTTTTTTCGCATAGTTAGAGCCTCTGCTTTTATATTATGACCAGTAAAAATTTTGAATTAAGCATTTGAAGTTTGTATTTGTATGTAAGGAGGATGGTTGTGGCATTTTTTTTATCGAGTTCGGTGTAAATGAATCTGAGAGGCGTTTTGTGTTTTACAACTACATTATTTTGTATTTGATCCAACTGCCCATGTCATTGATGCTAGGGGTATCAAAGTGTCTAATTTGAATTCAAACCTCATATAGCCTAAACTGTATAAATCTTTTTTGCAGTTCTCATTCTTTAGCTTTCATGATGTTGGTCACTCTTTTTAATCACTATCACTTCTAGACTCATCAGAACTTTTCACCAAGTGGAATTGTTCACTAAAGACACAAACAAGTTTTCTTGTACAGTTATCATATGCTTTGGATTGTAACTGAGAAGAAAAAATCTCATTAGAAAAAAAAGTAGTGAATAATGCAAGAACTAGACATAGCGTAGAAGTGTTGATTGACGCATGGTTTTTTCGGCTCATTGTTGGTACTTGCCATCTATATTTTATGATAGGTAAAAAATTATTTATTTGTTGTAATTGTTATATACCTAATTGTTTGATATGTTACAAGCGAGAACGTATAATTCAATATGGCATATAGCTGCTTCATAGTCTTATGTGGTTCGTAACTGAATCTTATATTAGTGGTGACACCCGCCGCAATGTGCGCTTCCGCGGCAACGCGCGGGCTTCCTACCAGGGGCGGATCTATAGTAATAGCAGGGGGTGCGGACGTTGCGGCTCAACTTCGCGCGTACAGTGGAAAATTTGTTTTTTTTTACGAAATTTGAAAAACGTTTGCTGCTAAAATGAAAAACGTTACTACTGAAAAATGTTTCTAGATCCGCCACTGCTTCCTACTAGTCAATATTAGTAGATTGATCCATTTGGCTGTTAATAAAGAGTCAAATTACTAAAAAGCTTAATGAAATACCAAAGATGACCATCAATAAACGTAGTCTTATTCTTTTTCATATGTTTCCAAAGAAACATAGTAATCAAGTGTTCCATCGGAAAATAACGATGCTCCATATGGTCCTACCACCTATCACACCTGTTCAATAGAAAATTGAAAGCCATAAGAAAAATAAATAAAACAAAGACCTCATAATCTCATTTGCAATAATGAATAACTTAGTAATCTTACTAAAAGTGTTCGAGTTTGAGTTGAGAAACAACTTACTAGAGTTATTGCTTTTTTTTCTTTAAAATGTCAATAAGTCAATAACCTGTTTGTTTTATGTATATTAGAAGTCCTTTTTTTTTGGCTTGTGACATAAGTTAAAAAACTATTATTTTGTTTTGTCTTCTAGCTTTTAGAATAAAAATTACAGATCTATCACACACCCTTTGCATTTATTACAACCCATATATACTTTTTAGTCATTTTACATAAATAAGCTAATCAAAACACTTTTTAAAAAATGACTGAATTACAAGTTGTGTCCTTTAACTTTATACCAGATTGCAAAAAATGCCCTTTAAGTTTAAAATTGATTGGTCTTGTACTTTATCTTTCAAAATCTTGCATGTTATATCCTTTATGACTAATTCGGTTAGTTTTCTCCGTTAAATCTGATCACTCAAGGGGTAGTTTAGTCTTTTTATCATTTTATTTAAAATATGTTAATAAATAAAACAAAAATAAATTTTAAAATTAAAAATATAAATACATATATAAAACTTTCATCCTGAAAACACCAAAAAATCCTCAACCAGCTACCACCGTCTAACCTACCATCACCAACAAACACCACCCCACTGCCACCACCCTCCATTGTGAATACTACCACCCCCTCTGCACATATACTCTTCACCATTTTTAGAAATCCAAGCCTCTATAATCACTTTTTATATCGTCGGACACAACTTGTGCCAGTTCTGTTCGCCCATCTCCGATTTCGGTAAATGCTTATATGATTTCAGAACGTTTTTATCCTAGAATTAAAAGTCCCATGTTTGAATTCGTTCCAGTTAAGGATCACCAGTCAATTAATGGGAATTAAGGGTTTTAGGGCTCGTAATGTTCTTGGGGGAATCTAGACTGATTCAGTTTGAGTTTTAAATAAAACAAACCACTTAACTACCAGCATCGCTTGAAGCCCAGTTGGTTAAGTTATTGGGGTTTGAAAGTAAAGGCCTCGGTTGAATAAGGCTTTTACTTGAAATTTAAGGTGGCTGGTGGTGGGTGGAGAACGCGATTGTAATGGTAACAAGTGGTGGTGGGTTGGTGACGGGTGGTTATGGTGCTGGTGGCGGATGGTTATGGTGGTGGTAGTGGTGGGTGAAAGTTGAGAGAGAAAAAATGAAGATGGAATGGAAATGGAAGGGGTGGTGGTGTTGGTGGCCGGGCAGGTGGTGCTGGTCGGCGGCAAGTGGTGGTGGTCGTCGCAGTAGGTTGTGGTGGTGGCAGGTATTAAGAGAGGAGGGGGGCGGTTTATATTAATTTTAAATTTTACTTTTTGTCCAAAACTTCAACTTAATTACACAAATAGGCCATATAATAGTAAAAAAAAGGACAAATCTACCCTTGTATTAGTGTTAAAATCTATCTGGGTTAGTGTCAAAGGACGTAACGTGCAAGATTTTGGAACATAAAGTACAAAATTCGTCAATTTTAAAGACAAATGACATTTTTTGCAATCAGGTATAAAGTTAAAGGACAAAACTTGTAATTCAGTCTTAAAAAATAATCTATTGGCTTACTGGTTTTTCCTACCACAAAATTTAATCCAAACACTTTTTTAAAAACTCATTTTAAAAGTGTCATAAGCTAATAATAACTTTAAAAAAATAGAGTTAAATAAACAATCCCATACACCTCCCTAAATTCAAGGGAAACCTTCAGTCTTCTAGAAGTATTTTCCATACTAAATAAGCACAATACATTTTTTTTGAACGACCAACAAATCTATCCCGAGCACTCACAAAGTACCCACTTGACAAAAGAGTACTCCGAGAGTAACCCGGGTCCACTAATAATTTCACACCAGTTTCCGGGGAAAACCCGCTGCCCGAAGACCTACTGCGGTAAAACCCGGCCGAAAGCAAGGAGGGTGCCACTCCACCATAAGGGGATTGGCATAAGCACAATACAATAAAAGGGATTTCGACAAGCTATCTAGTCCCGTGGCGAATATTCTATATAACATTAAAGAGACTTCCTATTTCAAACTAAATATTCAAGTGAGATGGAATACTTTAACGTTAGATAAATGGTTGAGATATGATGTTAATTTATTTTGATTTGTTTTGGAGACTGAGTTGTATTCTTCTTTCTAGTCTCTTGCTCGAAAGTTGCTTTTTTGGAGATGAATGAAAGTGCTTGCTGGTTTGTTTAAAAAAAAAATACAATATAACCTATTGAAGCACATAATTGTTATTGAAGGTTGAAGCAGAATTGCAATTGAAAGTTGAAGTAGTTCGATCATATAATTGAGGTGAGGGATTGAAATAGAATTGAAGTAATCGATTGAAGTTGGTGTTGGGTACACGATAATCGAGCATTCCAATATCGGGACCCATAATTGATTGAAACAAAGACTCTTAGCCATTTAGTTGATTCTAAGAAGCCCCACAACATCGGTTTAATATGTATAATGGAAGGATCATTTCATAACGCTATTTATTACGAGAACAAAAAGAACAACTCTAAATCATTTAATTTCCTAATTTATGATCTATTTTTTTTATTTTTGTGTTTTTTAAATTCATATATGTATATTATATACATGAAAAAAGCATCACACTAATATTTTCGTATGTCTTTTACAAACTTACATACATGTAGATTATTTAACCTACATATATGTAGGTTACATAAAAAATGAATTTTTATCATAATTTTTTCCAATTGGAGTGTAAGGAACAATAAGATTACATTTGTTTCTACTTTGTAACTGTTTAAGATTTGAAAAAATAAATGATTCAATTTGTTCTGAGTTAAAATGAGAACTAAGTTGAGTTGTGAGAACCACATGAACTCACTTATTAGCCACACATTTAATTAATTATGTAATTGATTTGTGGTTATAATTAAACCATAATAAAATATTAATTGTGTTACACCGGTGAAGTCATTTTGTTACATCGGTATAAGGACGGCGTAATTTTTTTTTTCATTTTTGGTATATTTCGTAGTTAGTCATTTTTACATCATTGGGTAACAAAAAAATTTAAAAATTCGCATTTTACGTCGAAGCTTTCACGGTTCTCACAACTAGAGTGAGTTTTCAACCGAACCGAATCCTATATACATATATAGGGTAGGGATATGATACAAATAGTAAAAATCTTAGAAAGGGTGAGAAGGAGACGTGGGCCTTATCCGAATATCCTTCTAATACAATTGAAATTTGAAAAGCAACCATAATACAATACAATACTATTCATTAGGTTAATTATAATGTAAGTAGAAACATTTGGATTACTCGTGACTTCAAAGCTTGCAAATATTTTAAGGTAATATTTGGTATGGTAAAGCATGTTGTATAAATTAAGCAACCAATTGTAGTTGTGTTCATAGGTTGAACATAAATATGCTATAATTCGTACCACATCGATTCAAGGATATTTGCTTCCTTGGTATTCAAGTGTTCACACTTGTTTCAAATCTCACCATTATGATACACTAATGACTTTGATTTATAGCATGACAACCCCATGATACATTTTGTGTTCACAATTTAACATCCATTTGATGTATATGGAATTAATAATTAGAGGCCATGCCTTGTTAAGAAACAGGTATAAATAAACTACAAAGCGAAGACATACTACTAGTTGTTATTTTTATATTAGAAGTGCATATATATTAAATAAATTCACTAATAAGTGTTAACCTTGCTTTAGTCCAAAAAGTTAAGTTGCCTACAAAATAAGTTTCATGATCGTCTTTTCAACTTAAGACAATCATATTTTTTATCTTAGTAATGTCAAAATCAAATGTGTAGAATATTCCATTGTGTATTTTTATCTATGCTTAGCTGTCACATCAGAAAGCATGAGTGTATGCACATTTTTTTAACAAGTATAACGACCCAAAAGTACTCGCTTTTCAAAAAAACAATAAGTTATATTGTTTGGTATAGTTCAGATGTAAATTCTTCATGTAATACGAGACTTATTGTTTTATGGTATGGTAGTATGGTATACTTCACGTGTAATTTATTATATATGAAATTTGTGGGTGCTCAGGGGGATGAGCACTACCTGCAAATGAGGCTAGTACCTCACTTCCTTATTAAAGGGTCTTTTGCCTAGTGGTATAAAGGTGTTGGATAAGGTTTTGCATTTCTAATGGGTGAGGGGTTCAAATTCTATGGGTGACAAAACATTTAGCCGTTCAAAAAAAAGTACATCACTACCTTTACGGGAACATCGCCGCTGGTGGTAGGGGTAGTGAGTTTGGGTAGTGAATTAATGAAGTAGAACCCGTGAACTTTGGAGGCTTTTGGGGGGAATTTTTTTTAGGTTAGTTCAGGGTAGTGCTGCCTACAAAACTGTGTTTCAGTGAGGTGAATCAGTGAAGTGATGTGGCGGTGCAAGATTGACGAAAATAAGTGAAGTTGAAAAAAATTCAAATGTAGTGCCCTTTCCCCATTGGGATTTTGTTTTCTTTTACCTTTATTTTTCTTACTTTTAACCCCTATACTTTTCATCATTTATAAATTTGTTAGAATACTTTTCACCTTTTATAAATTTTTTTTCATTTTAGCCTAAATTTTGCGAGTTAACACGATGCAACGTGCAATTGCGATTAAACTCTATTTTCCCATTTAACGTCGCAAGTCGCAACACGGGTTCCTAGGTCAACTTAGTTATTTTTATACGTTTCACATTCTAGTTTAATTTTTCGCATAAACAAGCTGCAACAGACGTATGTGGTTTGGCGTTTTTAAACCACCTTTTCATTCGGTTAACTTTGTATATGTTTAGGTGTAAACTCTATTCAAATACGACGTAAATATTCCTTGGTTTTAAATATACCATGGTGACGTGGTTTTTTTAACATTATTTTTGCCATGTGATTATTTTTTCTATGTTTTAGACCTACCCCTGAGCACTAGTGGTAACCCACTAGTTCCAACTTAATTAGATTTAGTTTGAACAACGCAAATTTAACAAATCTAATTTGCACATACAATGGTTTTGTGTGTGATATGCACAAGTTAGTAATGGGATAGTGTAAACAATCTAATGATTTATTGATAACATATACGGGTGGCAATCATGTAAGAGGTTGTTTGGTTGATTAAGTGCTAAATCATTAAGTTGTTTGAATGGTTAAGAGGCTCTGAATGATTAAGTGCTGAATGGTTCAGCTATGCACCAAGTCTGAATGATTCAGCTCTTAACCATTTTATTCAGAGCATTTTTTAGGTTGAAACAAACAGTTTGAATGCTGAACCATTCAGAGCTGAATGGTTCAGAGCCTCATTAAGAGGCTACCAAACAGGCCCTAAGTTTGACGGATTAAAATTAATGAACTAGAACGCATCTTATATACTTATTTGTGTCAGGGACATGACTATGACATGAATTAAACACATCTGAAACCATATAACACAACTCACCAACTATGTCCAGGGTGGTGGACTGGTGGTGCTCTTGTTCATTGGCGGTAGAGTCTGTTGTCCTGTTCATAATTGGGTTTTATAGTATTGTACGGCAAAGGTGCACAAAAAAACCATATGGTTATTTACCCGGTCTGTGATTTAAAACTAGGTCCATACCCGATCAAATACTGGAATCGGAATTGAATAAACCAGATCATGTCTTCCCCAAAACCTGGTTTCATACCCAACCGGGTATTAGAATACCCATTTTTTTTACTTTGTTCACCATACCCAGAACCACATGTCAGAAAAACCAAGTAAGGGGCTGTTTGGTAAGCCTTTTAATGAGGCTCTGAACCATTGCACATTTGTTTCAGCTTTTAAATGGAATGATTAAGGTTGAACCATTAAGCCTTGAGATGTTAAACCGTTAAGCACTGAACTAGGCTGAACATTAATGAGGCTCCCCCACTAACGTGGGACAAGAAAACTAACCATTAAGAAGTTCAACTTAATAATTTAGCACTTAACCACTTCAGACCTCTTAACTATTCAAACCTATTAATGATTCAACATTTAATCGTCCCTAAGTGCACTTATGTAACGTAGAGGTGCACAAAAAAACCAGAACCGAAAAAAAAACCGGAACCGGGTATACCCGGAACCGTACCCGACCCTACCTACCGGGTACGCATAGGGTATACATTTCTATGTAAAAAACCGGACCCGATTTATACCCGGTTGTACCCGGTTTTTTAAAATACCCGGAACCGGGTTTTTCGAATACCTGACACCGGGTTTTTCAAAAAATATGTGTCAAGCAACGGGACTATTTGACATTTTGATGTTGAGGCGGAACCGGGTTTTCCAAATACTCAAAAAATATACTCAAACAATTCTATAACCGCGTTATAATCATCTAAGTCGCACTACCCTTCGACGCGATTGTATAAAAAGAATTCAATACCCGATATATCCGGGTTTTTTCAATACCCGGTTTTTTTCAATACCCGATATACCCGAAACCGGTTCCATACCCAGAACCGGGTATTGAAAAAACCGGAACCGGGTATTGAAAAACCGGAACCGGTATACCGGGTATGGTTTTTTTATGCTAGGAACCGGAACTGGAACCGGTTCTTTCAATACCCGGTCGAATTAATACCCGACCGTACCCAGAACCGGTTCCATACCCGAAACCGGGTATTAAAAAAACCCGATTTGTGCGCCTCTAATGTAATGTACACGGACGGACCATTGAGGTTTAAACAATTAAACCAACTAATAATAAAGTCCATTGGGCTCCTTATCCATTTTGAAATACCAAGGCCCATTTAATCGATAATAAGCCACAAGAGGAACAGGATATATGATATAAAAACGTTATCATCATATACCACACAAAACCCTAGCCCTTAGCCGTCAACAGAAATGGTGTCGCTGAAGCTACAGAAACGGCTCGCCGCCAGCGTCCTCAAGTGCGGTCGTGGCAAGGTCTGGCTCGATCCCAATGAAGGCAATGAGATCTCCATGGCTAACTCTCGTATGTTATCTTTACACTCCTTTCTTTCCATTATTATTATTATTATTATTATTATTATTATTATTATTATTGTTATTATTGTTGTTGTTGATTATGTACCAGACGAACCTTTTATTATCTGGATTTATTACCTGTGTTGATATTGTGGTGGTAAAATTGGTTATTGTTTATAAATTGACCTTATTATTACATGTGATTTGTTTATGTATCTGGTCAAACATTATTGTGAGCTGTTATCATTTTGTATTGTTCACTTGTTATAATTGTATGATTGGTTATTGTTCATAAATTAAACCTGTTACATTCGATATGCTTATGCATCTGGCTATTATCCTTATAATAATATAATAATTTATGTTGATATAGTTGAGAGTTTATATTAATGGCGTCAACTTACTGAACTTTTATTTCACTATGGCCATGCTATATATCCGCATTGAACGCTTAATTCATTATAAATATATAAGATGATAATGTGCTTTATAATATTTGAAATGCTCACTCTTAGTGGTTTGGTTGCGTAATAACTCCAGGTCAAAACATTAGGAAGTTGGTTAAGGATGGTTTCATCATCAGGAAGCCTACCAAGATCCACTCTCGGTCTCGTGCCCGCCGAATGAAAGAGGCTAAGCGAAAGGGACGTCATTCTGGATATGGTATTCATTCATTTTCTACTTATCTCTAGCTAGTATTTTTTTTCCACTTTCAATTTGTTTATGTATGCATTGTGAATTTTGAGATTTCAATAAACGATGTATATGCTCTAATTTTTATCATTAGGTGGATGGTTCGTTTCACAGAGTAGCAATGTAATTAAGCTGGATGTATGTTTTGGCAGTTTTTGTCAATAATGCCATATCATGGAAATTATAGTTTTTTTTTAAATGGACAAATTTGGTAGTTTGATCGATCATTGGGTGACTCGTTTCATTCTTATGTGGCATTTTCATTAATGTGGTCTTTTGTCATTAAAGTCCAAAACCAGTCTAGATTGACAAGGTTAAATTATTAAACTAGCTCATTTCGAAAAAAAGGTATCATTATTAGGTATTGTTAAGTATAATTCCCAAAACACATTAATGAAAATGCCACATAAGAATGAAACGAGTCACCCGATGATCGATCAAACTACCAAATTTAAGTGCCCTGCTTTTCTATGATTTTAAAACTTACAAATGGTTTTTGGCTGATTGAGTCCCTAAGAGCATTCGCATTCGCATCCGCGGACCTCCACCTCAGCGTCACATTAGATTTCCAAACTTCTCTAAAAAACCCCACTTTTTCCCACAATGTACAAAATACCACAAAGTATGCGAGTGAGGAGTTTCATGATCCCGCATGTGTGTCCAAAAAGGGGTTCAGATTTCCGGCCAAAAATCAAAACTAAATACTAAATACTAAACTTGCTCCACAATGTATGACATTACCTCCTTGTCCTGTTTGTGTGCCACATAAACAGGACACCACTCCTTTCGCCCGCATTGTGGGTGCTCTAAACTTTATAGAAAAAGAATGTGCAAAAGTGAAGTCCACAAGCTTGCATTTAAATAAAAGATCATATGTTTTACATTTTTTATATATATGATATCTTACTGTTAAGAGTGAAGTCCACAAGGCTGCCAGGTTTTTTTTTGTCCAAAAAGCATTTCAGTTTTTGTTTGCTAAGAAGTTGTTTAATTTTTTAAGGAAGTTATGTCTTAATGTGTCGTGGATATGAACTTCAGGTAAGCGTAAGGGTACCAGGGAGGCCAGATTGCCAACCAAGATTCTATGGATGAGAAGAATGAGGGTGTTGAGGCGTTTGCTTCGTAAGTACCGTGAGGCAAAGAAAATAGACAAGCATATGTACCATGATATGTACATGAAGGTTAAAGGTAATGTGTTTAAGAACAAGCGTGTGCTAATGGAAAGCATCCACAAATCAAAGGCTGAAAAGGCTCGTGAGAAGACTTTATCTGACCAGTTTGAAGCCAAACGTGCAAAGAACAAGGCCAGCAGAGAAAGGAAATTGGCCCGAAGAGAGGAACGATTCGCTCAGGTAAATAGAATTCACTCTCTAGAATGTACCATTACTAGTTGTAGTGCTATTTATTTTTCACATGAGTTGTGGTTCAAACTTGAAGCAATTAAAATTAGAATCAGGGATAGTTTATGTGGAGGTTATTCAAATATTCTAACCTTTATACCATCCAAATTTGCATCCAGTTTTGGTTATAAAAGATCTGTTTGAAACTTTGCGTAAGGATGAAAATGGTGTTATATATCCCGAATAGACAGCAACCTCAGTTTACTAGACTATTTAAAAGTAATGTTTTAAATTATAGACAAACTACTGTGTTTTTGTCATAATAGAAGCTTACCTAGCTTGTTTTGGCCACCGCAAAAATGTTCTGGCCTGGGTGTCCTTTTAACACATCTTTCTTTATGCCATCTCTAGTTGCCACCAACCTAAGCCGTAATCACTGGGCGTCCTTTTAACACAATTTTGTTTTCAGGGTCCACAAGAGAAAACCCCCGCTGCCCCAGTCGCGGCTCCTGCTGCAGCACCCACACAGTAAGTATAGATGAGATTTTATTGTTTATTTACCTGTAATAGTTATGTGTAATGTTGGTTTTGATTAAATTTAATTATTTTCTCAGGGCATCAAAGAAATCCAAGAAATGAGATTCTTTTCGGTTTTATGGATACTCAACATGTTGGATGTCTTTAGCTGCTTTATCATCAATTTTAGTCATTTGTTTGTTTTAATATCATTTTGTTTGGGAATGTTTCTTTCTAGAAGGATACTAAACCTTTTGATACAATGAGTTTTGCCTGTTTATTACATATTTGTTGTGTTTTACTTACTTATTTGCCAATTTGCAGTACATTTAAATTTATATGGTCTGGTTTTCACAGTTTTAAATTACTAAAAAAGAAACTGTGAAGTCACCTTTGCGTGTTAGCTCAATGTTTAACCCAAACGTCTCATTTGATATGAACCACTATTTTTTTTCTACAAACGACTCATTTTTTTACCCACTTACATTACATGTTGATTTTTTGATGCTCAAATTCGTTTTTGATTTGAACATCAAAATCAATACCTGAACCGGTATAAATGTTGTGAATTTCAACATTAGGGTTCTTCTCCAATTCGACCCAAACTCCAACAAGCACTCATTTTTCTTGGTTAGTAACCAAATCAAACATTCAAATTATGTGTCGCAATTATAGACTAAAAGATACCACAATCAGCTTGAACAATCAATTTAACTACAGCTTCAATAATCAGCTTCAAATTATGTATAAAACTAAATTTCTAAATCAATATATAAGAAACCAGCTGGGCTAGCCCAGTTGGCCACCTCAATGAGGATTCGGAAACATAACCTAAGGGTTGTGGGTTCGATTCTGAGGGGGGGAGGGTTTACCCACATTATGTGGGGTTCCCGCCTGGGGTTTCCCCGGTTCGACTCGCAGCTCCAGCAGACCGGCCCTAATAAGTCCTACGGGCAGGGGTATCAAACGGCTGTTGGTCGGGATCGAACTCGGGTAGGATCAGGATTTCACACAGGATTTCCCAGCTGATCTACGCCTTTCAAAAAAAAAATCAATATATAAGAAACATTAAAAAATGATTTTTTGAGTTTTTCGGTTTGGTTCGTTTTAAGGGCTTGTTTGGTAGCTTCTTAATGAGGCTCTGAACCATTCATCTCTGAATGGTTCAGCATTCAGATTGTTTGTTTCAACCTAAAAAAGGCTCTGAATGGAATGGTTAAGAGCTGAACCATTCAGACTTGGTGCATAGCTGAACCATTTAGCACTTAATCATTCAGAGCCTCCTAACCATTCAAACCTCTTTCTGATTCAGCACTTAATCAACCAATCAGCCCCTAAGTGTAATGTATACGAGACTTTATTTTAACTCTCATGATCTAAATTAGATTTGTTAATTGTAAGTGGGCTTGACCCGGCTTTTATTAATTGGGCCTAGTTTCCCTGTAGGGATATGATCTTATCACGAACAAGGATAGCTTGTCCTGGAAAACCTTATCCCTATTTACGCAATCGTCGCCCACAGCCTCCGTTTGCCACACAGGTCCCTACAATTATTATTATTATTATTATTATTATTATTATTATTATAATAATAATAATTATTATTATTATTACTGAATCTATTTTATAATCAAAGACGTTTGTGGTTGTGGATGATGAACATTGATGAGTTTAGGGGTTGTTTGGCAACTGCCTGTTTGTTATATCTGCTTATCTTTATATTGTGTTTGGATACAACACTTTAAGCTCTGATTATGTGGTGAAATAAGCTGATTCAATTCACAAAGCAATAAACATAATAAGCAGTGTTTGCAATAAACATATCTTTGTACTGCTTATAATTAGAACACTTAGTTTTGTTGCAAATAACCGGATTAGCCGTTTAGATACAGTCCGAAACACCCTCAAAACAAGTTATTGCTGGTTCAAAACACAATAATAAACAGTTAAACATTTAAGCAGCCCAAACACCATGGCTGCTAACCAGGTCGTGTTCGTGGGTTGAACCCGTCACTCTGGGTTTTAAAAAGCGCGCCTAGCCGCAAGGCGCAGCCTAGGGCGCCTCAGGGTTTTGCGCCTACCCAATTCCCAATGGCGCGAGCCTCAGGCGCTTTTTTGGCAAAATTTCAGTCGCTTTTGACCCTGAGGCGTGCGCTTCACGTGCACCATGTATTTTTATGCATAAAAATATTGTACCTTGGTGTTTTTGGCTTGTACATATAGGTAAAATCACATAAAAACCTTATTATAGCTATATTTTAGGTATATGAAGCTAAAAACTCATGGGATATATAAAAAAAATTATATAATTAGTGTGCACTTCGGGTACGAAAATCCCATGCTTTTTGCGGTTCGCGCGATGCGCTTAGACCTCATCGCTTTTGTGCGAGGCGCGCTTTTTTAAACCAAGCCCGTCACGAGCACAACATGAACCAGAAAATTGTAACACACGCATGAACCCGACAACACCTGTTTAGCGCAAAAAAATAATTAGTTATTTTTTTTTAAATTTCTAAATTTACGTATTATTTTTATTTTTTTGGAGCAATTATATTTATAGTTTTATACTATGCCAACTATTTTTAAATTTTGGTATGAATAATGTTGATAAAAAACACACCCCTAAAAAGTTTAGTTTAGTGCATACACCACATTTGGAAAAACAAAAAATTAAACAAATGTGTTATAATGGGGTTGACACTAACACAACATATTTTGCTAAACGTGTTCGCAGGTTCGACACCATATTGATTCTGAACCGCAAATTTTGTGTTACGTTCATGTCGTGTCAGAATTTCACACCCCTATCAAACACCCTTAAAACATGTAATTTATTTTGTGCAGGTGGTACACTGGTACTAATATGTTAGCTATTGTTAGTGAAAATGGGACAAAAGAACAGTGATCGATTGCGTACGATATGGACACTTGAAATGGATAGATATTTCATTGATCTTATGTTAGAACAAGTTGAGAAAGGAAACAGGATTGATGATCATTTATTTAGTAAAAGAGCATGGAAACACATGACAGCATTGTTCAATACAAAGTTCAAGTTTCACTATGAAAAAGATGTTCTAAAAAACCGACACAAAACATTGAGAAATGTTTACAAGGCGATACACAGTCTTCTTTCCTTAAATGGATTTAGTTGGGATCATACTCGACATATGGTGACTGCTGATAATCAAGTATGGGATGATTACATCAAGGTATGTTCTGTTGAGTTCGAAAACGTTACAGGTTAAAGTTTTACAAAAGTTTACAAACATTGGAACAATATTAAAACTTGAGCGGTTAAAGCAGTTAAATGTTTTGAGTAACTCGAATAGAACAATGGTAAAAGTTAATTATTATTTTGTGATTTTTTTCTCCAAAAGAATTGGCGTAAACCTATTTGACTCTGTATCTAGTCAATGATGATGTCTGACGGGTCGGTAACTTTTGAGTTTTGACCATGTTGTCTTTTTATCATGGTTTAAAAAAACGGGTGAGGCGTACGCCTCGAGGTGTGCCTCAAGGCGATTATGTAAGAAAACGAATCTGAGGCGGCATGATGTTATTCTGTACGTGCGTCTCATAGAGCTGAGGCGGCAACAAACACTGCGCCTCAGGTGCGCATCACGGGTTTTTGATGTTTATTTTTTATGTTTTGAACTTTTTGTGTCAATTTCAAGCATTCCATGTCTTTTTAATGTGTGTTTTTGATAAATCTGATGATGAAATTGTTTAGGATTTCCTTTTTTATAAGATATATAAAATTTATATTTATTTTTTAATTCCGCCTCACGCTTACGCCTTGGTTCGCCTCGAGGCGTACGCCTTGTGAAGCAAAAGGAGATCGCGTCGAGGCACGATTCCGCACTTTTATAAAAGTTTTTATAAACCTTTTCAGTTTGTCTCTTGAAAATCAGTTACTTAGACAATAGCCTTAAATCAATAAACCTTACAAGGTTTCTATGATTTATGCATACGCAGGGACACCCAAATGCTCGATCGTATAGAATAAAAGCCATTCCATATTATTATGATTTATGCCAGATATATACAGATATATCATCTGAAGGGGATCCTAACAAAAATCCGATGAAATCATTGTCAGAATCAGTCGATGAGGATGATGCTTTTGAAACTAACAATGCTGATTTGGAGGCTCTTCACGAAATTACGATTGATGAAGATTTTACAGTATCAGTATCTAAAGAATCTGATGGTGGTGGTATATCTAGGTCCGAATATGAAGATATAGGCTGGAGTCGAGTTCGGACATATTGGCAGCCAACAATGGACCGTTTTTTCATTGATCTTATGGTTGAACATGTTCAGAAAGGACACCAGATCGATGGCTTGTTCCGCAAGCAAGCATGGATAGAGATGATCAAATTATTTAATGCAAGGTTTGGGACCAAGTATGATGTTGATGTATTGAAGAACAGATATAAGACGTTTCGAAGACAGTATAATATTGTAAACAAGCTTTTGGTATCACCAGGATTTTCGTGGGATGATTTTCGCCAGATGGTGATTGCTGATGATCTTGCTTGGCAAGAGTACGTAGAGGTTTGCATCATCTTATCGGTTAAAGTGATTATCTTATAATCTGATTATTTAGGGGTCTAGTTACAGCGAAACTATAGTACATGTCGTGTTTGGGTTGACCTGTTTAATTAAACTGGTCTTGCTTGTGTTGACCTATGTATCCCGTTAAATTAAATGGGTTAGGTTCTGGTTGGTCTTTTTAACACGTTTAATTAAAAGGGCTGACCTGTCAACCTGTTTATTTAAAGTAGGTAAAACCAACCACCGGTTTGTTAGAACCCACCGAACCGTTTAACAAGTTTTGGACTTGATTGCAGCCCATTTGACC
The DNA here is from genome assembly GCA_032199755.1 of Ambrosia artemisiifolia. NCBI lineage: Eukaryota > Viridiplantae > Streptophyta > Magnoliopsida > Asterales > Asteraceae > Ambrosia > Ambrosia artemisiifolia. Next base: position 57,260,314 of record CM063523.1, on the reverse strand, counting down.
CGTACAGATACATGGGGCCAATGTGTCGTGTTCAAGTTACATGCTTTTAAGCGTGTTTGGTTTGGGGTTGACGTGTTTGACCCAAATAAATATATGGGGTTTGTTGTGGTTCTATGATCCAACCCGTGATGCGCAATGTGTGAAGCGCACGTATCATCACGTATGCTAAGCGTTCCACATTAAAAAGATACTATAAAATATTAATAGCTGATATAGTGATATTTTAATTCGTTAACAACACTAAAATATAAGATATTCTCATTATCTATGGTTAAATTTGTTCAATCGATGGTCTAATTTTTTTCAAACACCGGTCAAACTATATAAGGTGCCACGTCAGACCACATCATGTGATGCGCGCATTATGCACTTTTGACATTATGCGCACATGATGCGCGCATTTTAAAACCAAACATGTGACAATGTTAACCTATAACAATGTGCAGGCAAATTCAGATGCAAGACAATACATGACTAGACCAGTGCCTCACTACAACAATTTGTGCATCATTTTTAAAGAAGCAAACACCGATGAAAAAGACAGTTCTTCTGACAACCATTCGACCGCAGAGCTAGATATTAAGCGTCAGCTGGAAGTTAAAGAACATCCAGAGAACTCGAAGAAAGCAAAGGTAGACGAGGAGAGGTTGCTGAGTGCTATTCAAGAAATGACCAATGCAGTTTCTTGTTTGGTAGAAAAGAGGAAGTTTGAAGAAAACAAAAACTCCATTGATTTAGAGAATGTTATTGCAGGTGTTCAGGCTTTACCTGATATGGATGATGAGTTTATATTGGATGCTTGTGATTATTTGGAAGATGATAACAAAGCTAAAACATTTTTAGCATTAGATGTTAGATTAAGAAGGAAGTGGTTGATTAGGAAGCTTCGTCCACATAATTCATGTGTTGATTAATTATATTTGTTTATATTTAAATGTACCAATCAGTTTTAATCTAGTATTTTTATATTCCACTTTTTGAGCAAATTAGTGAAATCACATAGCTTTTAACGGTTATTTGTTTTAACTCTTAATGAGCTATTTATAGCTTTACAGATTGTTTGTTTCAGCTCTTAATGAGCTATTAATGGGACAAATGTTCGAATCAGTTAGATATTTGTATATGAATGGGTAAGAATTATATTGAGTCTGAATGGTTTAGACCTCTTACTGGTTTAACAGTTAATAGTTCAAACTTTTTATTAGTCCAGCACTTACCCATTTAGACGTTGTCAAATACGCCTTTAGTGTTACACTAAATAATAAATAAATATACACAATAGTCTAATACATACTCAAATATATAAATGAAAGTATCAAACAGAGACAGTAGTTACTAAATTAAAAAAAATGTACTGTAATTAACAGAATAATTAAACAAAAATATAATAAATTAATAATAACCGGTTTATTTGGGCCGGGTGATTTATTTTCCTAGTTTTATGAATAAGCTTATAAGCCCAATAGGCCTATCATACTTTTGAAACATAATATGCTAAATATGTTCATTCACTTTCTCTTTTCATCTCCTCTCTTTAATACTTCTCTTTAATACTTGGAAACAAAATTAAATATTATCACACATGATGATCTAAACCAACCACATCATACCACCAACATAACTTTCTACTACTTTAATTACAGGATTACATGTTTGACGATTTTAAATAAATAAGTTAAATTAAGTCATTCAATTAATACATTGAGCTAGTCCTAATTATAGCTAAACTTATAGTAACACGTGTATGTCATTACCCACACTATCACTGTCCAGTTACGGACTCAAGATTTATTTTTTGATGGAACAATCGGCAGGTAATCAAACTTTTAAGTGGGACGATCTGGATTTTGCCTAAAAATTAGACTGTTACTTTTTTATGGGGGTGGCCGCCCCCAACTCTTACGTGTAGGTCCATAGATGTCATTGCCACCACCACACCATCTAATGGACCCGTTTTGCATGGCTTAAATTTAATTGTCATACATGAGAATCAATCACATTTACAAAAAACATAAAGATCAGGTAATTTCAGGCACGTTTTAGATGGACCCATTTGATTGTGATGATGAACATGGCATCATATTGTGTTTGGCAATACATGTAGAACACCATTTTGTCAGGTTGGTACGGATGGACAGTTGATATTGTTAAAAGCTGTTTTATTTAATAACTTATATTGTAATTGGTGCATTGATAGTTGTACATGTGATACAACAACTGTAATGGTGGAATATGAATATATATATGGTCCCTAGTTGTGTTTGAAAATGAAAGAGCTGGCTGTTGCTAGCTGTAAAAGACATGTTCGCCTTTCATGTGGGACTACCATCTTCGAATATCTCAACAGCATAATCCTTGTGTAACCATGTCCATCCCCTTAAATATCCTATATATATTGACACACATAGGTATCCTTACAACAACAATCCGGTTATTCGTAAAAACATCTGGTTAAACGTCGTCATCAACATGAAATGCACAAGCAAACAGAACCACAATAAGACTAGACTAGACCGGATTGGGACACTCCTGTAAGTAGGGGTGTAAATAATATTTAAAAGTATTTAACCGGGGGTTAATCTCAAGCTCAAGTTCTCTTGAGGCCAGGTTAGTTTGAACCTCGCCCTATTCAAGAATTTATTGATCTGATCTCAAATAGCTCAAACAACTCACAAGTCACACCCTACCACTAAGGGGCTGTTTGGTTTATTAACTGCTGAATCATTAAGAGGTCTTAATGGTTAAGTGTTGAATCATTATGTTGGACCTTTTAATGATTAGTTTTCTTGTCCTACATTAGTAAGAGAGCCTCGTTAAGGTTCAGCCTAGTTCAGTGCTTAATGATTGAGCAACATTCCAAGTCTTAATGTTAATGGTTCAGCCTTAACCATTCCATTCAGAAGCTGAAACAAGCGCGTTAAATGCTGAATCATTCAGAGCCTCGGTAAGAGGCTTACCAAACAGCCCTAAGTGTATGGTCCGGGTTTAATATTTAAAAAAAAAAATCGAGTCTAGGCCGGGTCCAAGATATACTGTTTAAGCAAGGAATTAGATCAAACAAGTTCAAAACTTGCATTGACCAGACAGTCGATATTACGGTTCTCATTTCCAATTATTTAAAAATTTTCGATTCCAACCTACGTTAGAATATTAATATGAACAATTATTGTGGATGAACCAAGTAATTTTGGATGGATACAAACATACTAAACAAACCAGCAATGCACTACACATGAGCAACCTATTCATTATAGACACGCACATTAATCTGTGTCTTTCCTTCATTAATTTAATCATGTTAAGTGTTATATAAATATGTAATTATGTCTATTATGTAATTGAAAATAAGATCAAGAGTTGCGTGTTGTTTAAAATAGAAAGTGACAGGAAGATGGATTGCTAGCAGCCAACACAACTGGGTTTTAAAATTTTTTAAATTATTATTATGATTAGTTTAATGTTAGAGAACGTTAGTGTATGTTGCCATGTCTTTACCACCCTTCTTAACTCCTGAGAAAATAAATTATTTATTTATTTATATCTTATAAAATCACCATAAATATAGTCAACTCTCACCTTTCAAATATACTGCTAACCAACAAGACCATGTCTTATCTAAACAAGTACCCAAGTTTAAGCATGAAACCAATACAAATTAGATTTGAACCTAAAACCTCCGATAAAAACGCTTATCACTTCTAAATGAGCAAGCTTTATTAGGACATGTGGCCGGGGTTAAGCAAAAAACCAGTAGATTATAGATTCGATTCTTAAAAATCTTCTAAAAAGACGCTTATCACTGCGCCAAACCTATATCGCATATTCACATTGTGGTCAACTGACTTTCGAAGATTTGGACCGATCAGAACACTCTAATTATGTTGATTAACATTAACGTCCGTCAACAATGGCAGTTTTTTAGAACGACGGCAATATCATTATCATAACACACACAGAAAAACTAAAAGCTAGCAACACGCTAAAGAACAATGACAGTTAAACGAACATCATTCATATCCCTACAAACAAAATGAATCATATGAAATCGAAATCATACATTCAAAACATGTTCTAAAACAAAGTAATTGAATATCTGTTCACTTTTATTATCAGAGAATGCAGAAATAATGGAATAGAATACAGAACCCCGAACCGAAAGACAACAACATAAACCTATCATATAAACCCCACCCCCAAAAAACGTTACAAAAACAACACCAACTGTAAATGTAAATCTGTAATCAAAGAAAGAAGCACATAATCATCATCATCAACATCATAATGTAGACCAAAAAAAAAACAATGTTACCTATCGAATCGAAATCACGCAGACTGACCAAACAAATCATACGGTGCCCATAACGAATCCAACGGACAAGGCCGGTTCGAATCAATCCTTAACCACGGCTTACCCGACCCACTCCAATGCAACAAACTAACCGGACCCGGGTGCAGGTCACGGCAACTCCCTTTCACATTATCCCCACCTAACCCATGCTGGTTCCAAGCATGGTCAATTGGTGCCACGTGTCCAGCAAACACCAATAAAAACGGTGGCAACGAACCCAACTCATATATCCTCTCTGTCTTCTGCACCTCCATCCATCTCTCTATCCGTTTCGTGTACCCGACCCGTCTCCATTGACCCAGATCCATTACCATTACCCCTGTGTTGAAATAACATGGCTTCCTGTTGACAAACACACCAGAATGTTGACTGTTTGACCAGAATTTTTTAGTGAAATATTTTGTGAAATTTGCGTGACAATATTCCGGGGCTCCGATTGTTTTATCGGATAAGTTTGTGCTCCATAGGTTTGCCACGTCATCAACTACGATTAGATCTGAGTCTAGGTAGATTACTCGTTGAACACAGGGCTCTAACATGTCTGCTAAGTAATTTCTGGCGTAGTTTAGCGGCTGTTCTAATGCTTGTCTGACTGATGTCGAGATTAACGTGCGCACTATCTCTGGATTGAAATAATAAAGTTTAAACTTTAGTTTAGGGAAAGTTGTACGGACTAGGGTTTGGAGATTAATATCAGAGACTAAGAAATGGAAGAATATTGTCTCTGGACATGACGAGTGTTTAAGGATGGAATGGACGGCTGCGATTGAGCCACGAAGGTATTCGACGTCCAGGGTGATTGCCACGTGGACTAGTGACGGATTGCATACGTCAGCTGAGGTGGTTATCTTTTTGCAGCCGGTGGCGTCACGGAATGTCGGTGCTTGACGGAAGGATGAGGTTGATGACGTGGGAGTGACGTCAGCGTAAGTGTGTGAAGAAGATGATCTAATGGCTTCAGCTGGATGGAAGGATTGTAAAGAAGGAGCAAGGACAATCATCACCATTGTTGCTGATATGAAGGCTGAGAACCTTATTATCCATTGCATTTTATTATTATTATTAATATACTTGTTGTTATTGGTACTGTTGTTGTTGTTCTAAAATGTAAAACGACACCGTACCCTATTATGTGAATAAAATCAATGAATCAAATAGGCAAAGTAATCTGTAAAACTTTTGGGAAGGAGTGATTGGAAGAAGATGCTGCCGTGAAAAGGAAGCAAAGCTTCTTCTCATACATGAATAATAAAAAGAGAGGGACAATGGAGAGAGAAAGGGTGATGATGACGTCACTATCCGACGACTATTAAAGATGTGGACGGAGATAGGGTTTCCGTCCGCCCAATCGTCGCCGGAGAAATGGATGAAGGACGGAGATAAGAGGGAGATTGTGGTTTTGTTATTATTATTATTATTATTATTGATTATTATTATTATTATTAGTTTTGGGGTGTGGTTGTGGAGGGTATGCGGTGACATAGTGTTTTATTATGTTGTTGGAATCAAGATTTGTATACTCTCTCTGGGTTATTAAAAAGATATATATTTCATATTTCTATCTGCTATAAAATATGCGTTTCTCTCTCTCTATATATATCTTTACTCTTTTTTTACAGAAAGAGATAATAATAATTTGAGAAACTGGTTTATATAAATAGTAGGTTAGAATTAGAAACCCGTATATATGATTTATTTATAATAACTTTTGAAGTTACGAATATCATGACAATCTTCAAATTACATGTTTTACTGATGAAATTAAGATTTTTCAATGAAGATAAATATTCATATTTCTTTAGACATTATTGCAATTAAGTAATGAGTCTTATAGTATTTTAGACCTTTGGGTGTGGCACCGGCATAAGGCACGGCAAGGGAGGGCAGGCCTATGCCGCCCCGGCAACACCGCCCCTCCAGGGCCGGCAACGGCACGAGCGGCATGCCCAGGACTTCCAAGCCGGGCCTCCTTGTGCTTTGGGCTTTATTAAAAAAAAAAAGCTGTCACCGGAGAAGAAGGCGGTGACGTCGCCGGAGAAGGTGGAGGCCGCCGGAGACTCACCGGAAAAGATGGAGGCCCGTCGTTCACACCCCAGGTCCGGCAAGGGAGGCCCGTCATTGACGTGGCCGTTGACGTGGCGGCCAGTCGGCCTTGCCGGGGCTAAACCACACCCAAAGGTCTTAATGGTATGAGTGGTATCATAACGGTAACAATTGTGATTTTCAGTTATTGGGAATACAATGAGACATGTCATGTGTTAAATTTTGTATAGTATAAATACTTGTATTCTATAGTTTTTTTTTTGAAAGGCCAATTTTTATTACACCTTTATTCCACCTCACCTTGCATTTGTAAGGATTTGAATCTACAACCTTACATTTGTAAGGGGGGACACCATACCACTAAACCAATAAGTCATGGGTACTTGTATTCTATAGTTAAAATGTGTCGACCTAATATTGTGTTAGAGAAGTTATGTAAAAGGTGATCGTATGATATCAATTTGGCATACTCACAAAGCATGGTCTTGGGTCATTTACTTTTTTACGATTCACAAAAGAAAAACCTAAGTTTGTGCGAAATCTCGAGTTAATGGCCAAAGGGACAACACTAACTCATGTTTGTTGGTGACCATTTGTTAGTCAGTATGACCACCCAGTAAAGGATCCACTGGCCATTTTGCCGATTAGTTCAAAGCAAATATTTCAAGTAGATTATTGCATGATAAAGCACTTAAGTCAAAATTTGAAGATAACCATTAGATAATAAGTCGACGTGTTTGAGTATGTCGCAAATCTTGCTACAAGGTTATGAGTTCAATATGAGTCACCTTGTTTATAGACAACTAAATCAGACATGACCCTAAGGTTGGGCAGGGTGGGCTACGAATCTAGGCTAGACCAATAGGCCTAAAATTTTTAAATTTTTTATATATATGTAGAAACACAAGTCCAAATCCGAAGATAATGTCTAATGGTTCAACAAGTGTGTGGTTAATCTAATCACTATGGGCTCCGAGTTCGGATATGAAATGTTCCAAGTCAAGGTATAAACATGCAAAATTAAAACAACACTGTGAACTTGATATAAGAAGGAGAAGTGGGTGGGTGGGGGGTCGTAACCACTCTCTAGCGTGAGAAAAAATTATCGTTTTCCAATGAATAAAGAGAATTTAAGGAAAACAATAAGTATAGAGTTCGAATGCGGAGTTTAAGACCCTTTTACCTTTGGACGAAGGGTCCTATTTATAGCGGAGATGGATGAGAAGGATTGGATGAGGGCTGGTTGTCATGAATATCCCTTTTGTCCCCTATGTTCTCGCCATGGGAGTCCGAAGAGATGGGAGCACGTCCGTGTGGCTTGATTGGGCACATTTCGCTTTCAGGATGTACTATTTGTCATGACTGAACCGACCGTTTATGGAAGGTAAGAATGATGTGGTTTCCGTTGTGTCATTGATTGGTCGTAGCTATGACATGTACCTGATGCCCCCTCTGTCGCAATCTGTTAATGAAGAAGACACCTATACAATGGTCTATGCTCTATGATTGGCCAGACGTCTCTATAATTGTACACTTGTACCTTCTGTACCCTCTGTGCGGTACGCTTAGTGAAGGCGCACCTGTTGTACGATTTGCGCACGAGTGATTGATTACACATCATCATCTTTTGTACAAACATGTAAAGGTCTCAAGTTCAAGCCTTGTCTGTACCACCAATATCTTGTTTTTTTAACCCACTATTCTTTTAACAAAATTCGGGTCAGTTTAATGTTACCCGAGGCCCAAATTTTTTTAATGGTTCAAGGGACAACCCTTTACTCAATCTTGGCAGATACTTATAGTTGCTACAAAATATGGTAATCACTATGTAAAATGCAAATTTCTTTTACGTTGATTTGTAGCTCTACACATCATAGTCATTCTAAAAAGTGTCAAAATTGTCTGTATTCGAAAATCGTGTCTCCATTTGTTTTAGGTCTTGTTTTTATTGATCCAGTTTTGTCGTCTGTATGTCGTTTTAATAGCTTGCCCCTTTCCACCAAGTAAACATCAGTTATACTAATATGCTTAATGTATACAAATTAAAATTCAATGAATTATCGAGTCTATTATAAGGTGAGAGACTGAAACTAGCAAAGAAAAAACATTGTATTCGTTATTTCAAGAAGCGTCAAACTTTGTCGGTATTCGTTCGTTTAATTTTAACTTAACAGATGATAGAATATGAAAAACTAAATAACGTTTTCTTTCTCATGTTTGTTCGTACTAATAGTATAAACGAACGGTTTACAAACATAACTTACATAGATGAAGAAATATAACATATTAAAAGTCAACGTGAGCATCAATATGTTAGGCCAAAAATTTAGTAAGAACCTAGATAATTGCAATAAGTGATATTTTAACATCATAATACTAGAGTTTACTGTAATAGGCCTAAAAGTTTTAAACGAATATATTATCAAACAAATTTAAACAAATATAAGCTAACAAACATAAATTAACTTAAAGATACAAATGGAGGTTAAGCTTGAGTCGGCTAGGCACCTACAACCCCAAAGTGATTAATTAATTTTTTTTTCAAATATAATTTAATCATTAAACGAGAATATATTGATTATTAAAAGTAATAGAAATATTTATTAGAAAGTGAATAAGTTGATTAACTAAATTAAAAAAAATACTTAAAAGACTTTTACGTATAATATAAAGGTGATACAAAGATAAAAGAAAAGGAAAGAAAGTAAAAGAAAAAGAAGAAGAATTGTGAAAATCACATATTTTATTCTTTACTTCTATGGGTAGATTGATAAGTTTTAAAAACTAAAATAAAAAATTAACACCAACTATTAAAAAACGACGAAAAGTGTCACAAGGTATAAACTTCATATTGTTTTTTATATTTAGGATATGTTTGGCAAGGAGCTTTTAAGAGCTTTTAGGAGCTTCAAGCTTTAAAGAAAAAGCTCATACTCAATAAAAAGCTTTGTTTGGTTGAAGGAGCTGCAAGCTTTTAGGTTGGAGAAAAAGCTCTATAGTGAAAAGCTACTAGTACTAGTGTTTAAGAAAAAGCTCCTACTAGCTACAAGCTTTTAATGAGTAAATGACACAAATACCCATTCTATTTTAAAAATAAAATAAAAATCTTCCTTACAAGCTTTTAATTATGCCCATTTTGATAATTTTATACATTTTATTAAAAGCTTCAGCTACTCTGCCAAACACCAAAATATATTTAAAAAGCTTCCAGCTACAAGATTCCAGCTACCAGCTTGTAGCTACCAGCTTCCAGCTACTAGCCAACAGCTAGTTTTGCCAAACATACCCTTATTGTGACAATGATCTGCAAGTTATTCATGATAGACGAAACCTTAAAAACTTCCAAATTTGATAGTTTCAGTGACTTCTATATTAGTCAATAAAATATTAAAATAATAGATCTAGACCATGGGCCTGGTTTCGGGCCAGGAGAAAATAAAAATACAAATAAATCTAGACCAACAATTAGTTTTGGGCTAGGAAGAAAAGAATACGTCATACCGGGCTCCGTGACTCGTTTTTTGTACGGCTTCTTGGCCTCTTGGGTTACTCAAATATAAAATAATATGGGTCAAGTTATCTCAGTGTTTCAAAAATAAAAAGCGTAAAAAAAATACAAAAAACACAATGGATCACGAAATATTATACAATGAGTCACAAAATATAACACAATGCTGAGAAAAAAGACAAAATAATTTGTAGAGACGACACAATGATGAAATAATGAAAAGACACAGTGTAACATAAAAGATAAAATGATATAACATAAATTCTAAAAACCACAAGCTAAAAATCCAAAAAATCAAAAACCTAAAAACTAAGATTTTTGGGTTCGATGAGATGAATCCAACGCCGCTTGAATGAGTTCAATCGAACTCCGTTTGATACCTTTTCTACAACTTCCTTTTTTTTTTCACTGTGTATTTAATAGTGCATTTTTCTTTTCTATTTGGTCTTGAAAACGTTTTTCTTAAATTGCATAAGTATTACTATATTAGTTACTTAACGATATGATTATTGTTAGGTGGGAGTAAAAAACACATTTATTCCATCTTAAAATGGTGGGTGAAATGATGACATTTATCAAATTACTCTATATACAAATTTCGCTTATATAGGATAAACATTTCGACATTTCGTAACCATTTTGTATCGGACAAACATTAATATTAATAAATTTTGAACACATGCTTAGTTCACTATATACCATCTTTCCAAAACAACTGACTTAATATATTTACTACACCTATTATTTACCTACCTAATTTACTATTCAAGGTTTGATATTTACTCTCATGTTGAAGTCCCCATAACATGAAGACACTCCTCCTCGACCGCAACATATGTAGATCAAGAGTTGAAGATTCGAGTCTAACCTTCAATCTGTCTACCGCTATAGATTATCACATAGTGCGCGCCTATAACTAACTTGTAAAAACCAACAAGAACAAGTAGCAAATCATTAATTACTTGCTTCCATGTAGATAATGATGCTAATCAAGTGCAAATCTTTTGAGGGATCAGGGTGGCTTATTACGAATGTGATAAATGGTTAATCGCTTACCCAAAACGTATGCGTAGCCAAGCTATATAAAAGAATAGATTACACAATACATAGGAGCAGAGGCGGATGCAGTGTATAATCAGGGGGTACGTCTGTTATCCCTCGATTATCCTGACGAAGTGAAAAAAAAAAAGTTACCCTAAAAGTTTTTTGTTACCCCTTAAAATAAATTTTATAGAATGTTACCTCTTGTTTTATTTTTTAGATCCGCAGAGAATCACAACATTACATAAGTAGTACACGAACAATTAAATAAGTACTAATGTGGTCTAACGGAAAGCTGGATTGATTTGGCCAACTTTCAATCATATTAACTTTAGTTAGAAGTGGTATTTAGTTTTAGCGTATAAATAAATAGCCATGTATTAATATTCCCATATGATCATCCTTTAATCTTGTTGTTATACATAAACTTAATTCTTGAACATAAAAAATTCGCAGTTGTCACTTTAACATGTTTTGCTTACATAGAGATAACCCGTAATCCAAAACATTAACCTTAAGAAAGAATTTTGTGTTAACAACGGTGGTTGATGTAGTTGAGAGAGTGAAGAGAGGTGGTGAGTTAGGGACTATTCTTTTAATATAAAAACTTACTCATAAATACTCTAAATCAGTACATTTACACTAATGTTCATCATGAGACCGGAATCCGCTATCACAAACGTTGAATAGAAACACCTTTGTATATATATTCATCCCACTAAGTTACAAGTCCTTTGCTTTATAGGGTTTACAAGAATAAAATGTCATTTTCCTCCACGAGGGCGTGTGCATTTTTGTCACTTCCATCCAAAAGGTTTGTAACTAGGCCATTCAAGTTTGGATTGTTTTTACCAGTTCCATCCAAACTCTGTACATTTTTAGCGTTAACTCTGGGGCAGTTTTGTCAGTTTACCAGCTAACTCAAACCTCATAGACGAAAATGGTAGAAAACTACAATGTATGAGTAAATTGTCATTTTCATCCCTAAGGTTTGAATAAGCAGGTAAAAGGACGAAACTACCCAGGGGCGAAGTTTATTGGATGCCGGGGGTACCCTGAACCCTGCAATTTTTTTTCTTAATAGTGTAAATTTATGGTTTTTCTTTTGAATATTTTATACATATTAAGTCCAGTTCCCTTCGTTTTAAGAGTCCCATAACTTTCGGCCCCCATGAATTTTTTTTTTCCGAGCTCCGTCACTGAAAATATCTATTAGTTAACATTAAAAATAGACAAAGTTGTCAAATTGAATGAATGTTAAGAATATGTAAATCTGAAGGGTTCAGTTGAAAAAAAATTTAACTCTTTAGATGGAACTATGGAAGCAACAAAAATGACAAGTTTCAAAGTTTACTTGAGGTTTAATCATATTTATTTATAAGTGATAAACTATTAGTTTTAAAACAACAATTATTATTATTGTCAACAATTAGATAAAAAAAAGTATTTAGGAATCATACACCATCTATTTAGGAGGCCCCCCTATTTGCACCACCCTAAAACTTATTTACACCGGCCTCTACGAGTTGTAGAGGGTCCTCTGTGGCTCACAGAGGCCTCTACGAGCTGAATAGGCCTGTGTCAATCATTGCAGTGGGCACCCACCTCTACGGATCGTAGAGGGATGTGGTTTTCAATGCTCTGACACCTATACGGTCCGTAGAGGCCTCTACGAGCCGTAGAAGGTCGTAAAACCCTAAAAACCCGGTGTAAATAACATGACCCATTTAGGATTCATACACCCTGACCTACATCACACACCAATAGGAGGCTGTCACATACCCCAGAATGTGATATCACACACCCAAAATGTGACGTCACGGAGTGTATGAAACCCATAACCTTAAAAAAAAAGATATATACCCTATTTCAGTATAAAATTAGGCGGTGAGATCTGAGATGCTACGAACTAAACAAAGTCAAAGTAGTAGGATCCAACGGTGTAGATAACTCACTAAAATCTCGTGCATTAATGAACTCAACGAGAAATATAGGTATGGTGCCAACACCAATCTTCCTCATTAAATATTTTTAACTTATGCTTTTCTGTAAAAATTATATTTTATAATTTTAATAATACCATATACAACTTATAAGTTTATAGCTAGCTAGCTAGCCCACTCACCTTATATTCTCTCAGGTCTCAACCCCTCACCATCACCCATCGTTAAAATGGATGGTTTGACCGCCAAAGTCTACAACGGCGTTAAATGCTACTGGCGGACAAGAGGCTACCACCGTCTCACCACCACCGGGCAGCGCGGTAAGGCTACCAATTCCTGACATGTTTATTACACGATTAAATCTGTTAAAAAAAAGGTACATTATCCAATTTTATCTTTTGTTAAAAATAACTAAACTTAGGAGTTTAGGCTAGGCTATCATTTCTCCTTGTGCAAATCGCGTAGTCTCTGACATGTTTATTACACGATTAAATTTGTTTAAAAAAAGTTACATTATCTAATTTTATCTTTTTTTTTTAAAAAAAATAACTAAACCTAGGAGTTTAGGCTAGGCTATCATTTCTCCTTATGCAAATCGTGTGGTGTGTGACATGTTTATTACACGATTAAATCTGTTTAATAAAAAGTATACTATATGTACATTAATAAATTTTGAAAAATAACTAAACATAGGAGGCTAGGATCATCATTTATTCTTTTAATGTAAATCGTATAGTCTATGACATCATGTTTAACACGACTAGACATGTTTTGACAGGTCACGAACACGAGCAGGCACAACGGAGGCAGCGACGAGGGTGGCGGATTCGGCTAAACCCACGGCTGAAACTGAAGCTACCGAGATCTCCAAAACAGCTATTTGTCAGATTACGTGATGCTTACGTTAGCATGATGATGAAACTAGCTAATACATCGGTTGTTAGAGGAAGAACGGTGACTAGTTACAATGTTGATGGGTTTGGGAAGACAATGGTTAAGGAATATGATGAAAAGATTATTATTGAGATCTGTAAGAATTTGGCTGTTAGGGGGAAGCATCAGCATCAGATCTCGTCACAGATCGCTTGTTCTGGTTGATTAGTTTTTTTTTTAAAAAACGCGATGTTTGCTGAGGCTCGAACCTTTGACCTTAAGGAAGCTTCACTTTAACTTCAATGGCTTTGCTCTGGTTGATTAGTTGATAATTAGTTTCTAATTGTTGTATGATTAAGATGTTTATGGTTGAACACAATGAAATATATTGAAGTGGATAGATTGGGATGAAGATATTTAAAATGTTATGTTAGTTTATTGGTCATTGGATTGGAGTGCGTTAAGCTACCATGTTGCATGGTGTATGCATTTTTGTTATTAATTACTAATTATGATAAGATTATTAATTTTAAAAGTAAAATTATGGAGTGTGTGAATAACCAGTCTAGAAATGTATAATTGGAATTTTTGATATAAGAAAAGCAGGGCCGTCCCTGAAAATCTCTGAAAATTCGTGTACCCTATCCGAACGTTAAAAAATAGGCCCCTTAGGCCCAAGTTTAAGTGTTAAATTAGTTATATTAAAAAAATACATACATATATATATAGGATTTTTTTTTTTTTAAATTATGCCCTCAAGATTTATGGACACTGTCCAGCTGGCCTCCTCGGACCTCCTCAAAAACGCCTCTGAAGAAAAGGTTGTTAATGAAGGGACAAAATAACAATGGTTGCAGAAAGAGCGACCAGACCTACCTAAATCTCAAAACTTACCTGATTTTTGACTCTTCCATCTCTCTCTTAAAATAGTCCAAAAAACAAGAATAAAAGGGTAAAGAAAAATTTAACATACCGATCATAAAAAAGTAAGAAAAAAATAAATTAAAAATTAATTGTGGAGCTCAAAAACGTGTTTTCATTAATTGATAGATTGGAAGATTGAGTTGAAAGTCGTTGGTTATTAAAAGATGTATCATTTATTGCATTTGGTCCCAAAGAAACCTTAATCTAAAATGCCATGATGTCTTTTTTTTTTTAAATAACTTTCATTAAACAAACCAACAAAAAACGCTAAAATTATCTCCAAGACGGAGATAGCATAGCAATACAAAAAACCAACTTACATGAAATCGAAATACACCATCATTTCCAATCTACCAAACTATTGTTAAATCTATTTCTATACCACAAATACCCAATGCTCTTAACCTCCGCCACCAATTTCACGACTGTGATGGGAGTATTGGAGAAAAATTTCTCATTCCGCGCCTTCCATAACAAATCGTATGGTGCCAACACCTTTTATTGGCTAGCTCAGCCTAACTGTCACCCTAACATTAATAAGACGTATATGATGTGATTTATCTTGTATTAATTTATAATGTTGAGTTCACTATTATGGGTTAGATCGTGTATGTTCGATGTAGACAATCTTGTATAGCCGATCCAATTGGCAATTTTAAAATTGATTTGACAACTTACCCGTTGAAACCAATTTGTAACCGGTTAATATTAAACTGAACTAGATATAACTTTCAGTAATAGGCCCAATTCTATTGGCCCGTTGGCTTATCTGTTTTGTTGGGCTTTTTACCTGATGGGCCTAAGTCAATGATGGAAGCCGTTTGATACTTTGATTAGTAGAAACTTCTTCTACACATTTGATGCTTATTTTACTTGTACAAGTCAAAATAGTTTTTAAAGTAACTTGTTTATATCAAACTTATACATTAATTAGCTATTTGTTACAAGTATTTATGCTATGGTATTTATTGTATTAAGGGTAATGGGAATTTTTTTTTTAAAAGAAAAGTGGTATCTTCAAGTGAAAGGATGATGCAAGTACATAAGAGTCTTGAAATGAGTATATTCTCAATCTCCACAAAAACGATGAAGCCTATATTAAGGAAAGGTGACGTGAGATCCAAGCTACCAAAAAATGTTATGGGGATCTACACACATTCACATGCTCTTTTGCTATAAGTAATTAAACCCTCAAATTCTTCCTTCACTCAATCAATAAATCAACAATGAAGGATCACAAAATATCCTTCTTATTCCTCCTTTCAATATTGGTTACATATGTAACCAATATAACCGCCACACTTACAAGTGTATCAAAAGATCAAGTGGCATGTACCATGTGTGATGTTTGCGACAACCCATGTCAACCACCACAGGTGATTATTCCGTCTCCGCCGCCACCTCCACCTCCCACCACCGACACCAATTGCCCACCACCGCCCACCCAACCTCAACCTCAACCTCAGCCCGCCACACCTTCGGTTCCTACCTTTACTTATTATTCCCCTCCCCCTCCATTCCCCGTGGGCGGCGGTGGTGGCGGAGGGGCCATGGGTGGTGGCGGTTATGGCTACCCAACAACGTCAATGCCGCCACCAAACCCCATTGTCCCCTACTTCCCATATTATTATAACAATCCACCACCTTCTGGCCATAAATCATCCTCATTTAAATTGGAGATTAACCGAATTTGTACCATTCTCATGTCACTTGAGTTTCTTGTTTTGTTTTATGTATTATAACCGAATTTGTACACACAAAATCCCTATAAAATAATAAGTTTTCCTCCTTGATATATTACCGGTGGTAACATATGAAAAAATACGCTATAGATGAACAAGTTACTTATTGAGATGAAGATGACAGGAAGAAGCAGCACCACGTAATGGTGTTTTTAAAATTTATACTTGTAACATTAATTATTTTTTCCAACAACTGGATATAATAAGATGATATATTATGTTTTATTTCACAAATGTTGTTTCTATAATGTGATTACTGTACAACATCATAAGCAACTAATTTTAAAAATCAAATAAAAACCTTTACGACATGCTATTATAAAGTTTGACATAACTGTCTTCGTATCATCTATAGATCTCTACTTACTATTATAGGAGAGTCGTGAGTGACATAAAAAAACTGATGTGTCAATATTAGAGGTGAGCCAACAATGCCTCGATGATGCGAATAATGATGTCATTAATCTACTTAAAATATTAAAGAAAATATGTGGGTCGAGCTCGAGCTTAAGAAATTTCCAACGAGCCGAGCTTGAGCTCGGGCTCGGCTCGGCTCGTTTGCACCCCATCCTGTGTCGATCGTGTCCGATCAAGCACATAGTTTACCTCCCGCTTTTTTGACAAAATTTCAAAGGGTTGGGCACTAGGTTACTTATCAACACGACATATCACCCACATGGCGATTAGAGTACAAGAATAATTCAAACCCTTGAAGATATGTTTTGTGTGTGAGTGCGTTCAAATTTGATATATTTTATTTTCTTATTAAAAATTATATCAGAAAACAAGAACTGTGTTTTCTTTAGTTTGGTGTACATGATTTACAAGATTGCGTCAAAGCTAATTACATGAGTAAAGTCGTTTTTGAGTCCCTGTGGTTTGGTCGTTTTAACTACTTGAGTCCAGAATTCAAACTTATCTCAATCTGAGTCATACTGGTTTCAAATCTTAACCACCTGAGTCCAAAATACTAACTCTGTTAGATTTTCTCAGTTAGATTTTATAAAATTACCAAAATGCCCTCACCATTAAAAACAAATATATACAGACACACACACTTGCTCAACCCCCCTCTCTCTCCCACCGTCTCTCTCTCACTCTACTTAACCCCAAACTAGATCATATACCACCACAACCACCATACACCACCATCGTCAACACCATCAGAATACACTATTGCTGCCACCATAACGATACACCACTGCTACCACCACAATATACAGACACACAATACACCTCTCTCTCTCTCTCTCTTCTGTTGAAACACCAAAACAACCACCACAATCCAACCGCTCACCTCCCCTTCTCTTTATTCGGGTAGACCATCGACACCGCTCGCCATATTTCTGCAACTCAGGGGTTTCAAAAGCTCACTTAGGGGAAGGTGTTTTGATGTTCTCGTAGATCAACGATGGTGGGGCCTGGGGTAAAATGCGGCGTGGAACGAGGGTGGGGTACGTGGTGCAGTAGGGCGATGTGGTGTGTAGAGGTGTGGTTGTGTGGATGTGCAGTGGCGGTGGTCTGAGGTGTGCTGGTGGTGAGTGGTGGTGGGTTTAGACGAAGAAGAGAGAGATGGGGAAAGAGATGGTAGGTAGGTTTAGGTTTGTCTGCTTGTGTAATATATATAATAAAATTGATAAAGTTAATTTGTAAGTACCTTATGCATCAAATGTTGTAACTTAGGTGTAAATGACTAGTATACCCTTATACTTAACAGATTATTTGGATGGTGTTTGTTCTTTGGACTCAAGGAGTTAAAGATTAGAAACCAGTAGGACTCAGATTGAGACAAGTTTGAATTCTGGACTCAAGTAGTTAAAACGACCAAACCACAGGGACTCAAAAAGGACTTTACTCTAATTACATTTACAATTGTGTTGAATTTTGATGCGTTGAACAGGTGAACTTCGATTAACACTTGATTATTTTTTTAACACATTGCTAGAAAAAATGTGTCGTTATCAAATTCTCATATCTCATTAATAGCTACTACATATTGTTATGACGAAGACGAAAATTTTAATGAAGTTTCCATCAAAGTCCACATATGTAAATAAACATACAATTATGCCCTTACCATTATTCACACACAAACCATACCTTGTGCATGGTAACGAGGGTAATTACGGAAACAACAATATAGATCTAGAAACACCTAGACATCACATTCTCACATCTCTTTGAGCTCCTGCTGGTTTCATTGCGTCACCCAACGTCACGTCAATATTGGGCTCTATTGTGTCTTTCCAATAAGAGCCAATCAATTCAATGGAATAAAGCCCCAATCCTTACTCAACAATTTGTTTATTTATTTTCAATTTAAATTTTGTTAATTTTTAAAAATTTGATTTAGCTTTTTTCTTTATAAATTTGTTTTATTTTATTAAAAAACCATTTATAAAACCGTCACCCTAAATCCTTGCCCCAAACCCCTTTTCACCGTCGCTCATCCGGTGAATCCGACCACCGGCAAAAACAATCAACCACCATCACCAAAATCAACAGGTCGTAAGTTTTTAGTGAAATTTAGTTCCGTCAAATTTGTTTAAACTCAAATTAAAAAAATACTACTAAGTACAAACTTTTGTAATAAAGCGACTTTTTTAATAGTCTAATGCAATGCGCGGCAAACACTAACTTCTATGCTATAAAACTCACAAAAAGTACACTGCAATATGCGTCTAACTCAATATTACGTCCCACTTACATATATTTGATACGCTCTAATTGCATCAATTAACGCATGTACCCTCGTCCCTAATCCCTATATTTGCACTTATACGTGTGGTCTTCTAATGACTTCTCACACTTTGTAAGGTTGCGTAATATGTATAGACACATCACACAGGTGCAAAAAGTATGATATATTGATTAGGTACCCATAAATAATAATAACACATGTGTATTAAATAGCTAATCCCTATAATTACATACATACATACTTGTATCAAAGCTATTAATTAACAAAGACTCGACTCACCTACTCCTAGAAAATTGTCATTATCTATTGCTAAGCTCTCCCATGGCCATGACAATATGTTATCATTTTCCTCACCCCCAAATCCTAACACACCATCTTCAACATCAAAATCAAAATCCCAATTCCAATCATCCAACGAATTTGTAGTTGATGAGCTTGTGCCAACAACGTGATCATCCGTTTGCTCACTAGTTACACTTTTATTAGCTTCTTTTCCTTCACTAATTACATCACTCATGGGCTCACTAATACTACCACCCTTGGAGCTACCATCCTCAACCGCGGTTAGCATATCCGGCTCCATAATGTTTTCGATAAAGCAAAGCATCTCCTCTTCATCACCAAGGTCAGCCTTGGTATGCTCTTTTGTAGGTGGTCCGTTTGATTGAACCATCTTATGGTCCTTTATGGTAGTAGATGCTCTATAATTAGCTTTATTGATCTTCATCGTGGACTGGCTAGTTCGACCTTTGCGGTTGTTGATGATGGGTGCGATGGCTATAGCCGGTGGGTTCATTAGTCGTCTTGACGGGAGGATTTTACGACTAAGGTGTGAGTTCCAGTAGTTCTTGATTTCGTTGTCTGTTCGCCCAGGCAAGTGGGCAGCTATCAAAGACCACCTAAAAAATACCATCACATAAAGTTAATACATGAAATATTTCATTTTATATTTTTTTTCATTTTATATTTTTTTTCTAAGTTATACAACGTCGCTTTGTGTCTTTGTGGGGTTTAAATAAATAAAGTTGATTTAAATGACGTGTTTTATGTTTTCATTATTAAGTCACGGGTAAATTGACAAGGAGACGTTGTGACCTTAATGAATGAAAACATATATGTGTCCGTTTGACAGACAAAAGTGTATAAAGTAGTTAGAGATGCAAACTTTTTAACCCACACCAATAGATAGATCGATAGATAATGGTATATTGATTGTGTATATAATAGATATACATACATGCTATATTTAACATATACAGAAAGGTAATTAGATATTGATTATTCAGAAAGGGATGGTGCCGCAGCTTGTTGTCTGTCTTCTTGCTATCTTGATGTAATATTTTTAGTCATGTATCCTCTTTCTCTTAAATAAAAAATGAATTATTCATATAATAGAGTTACATATAAGTTATGTATATAAAGAGGGCGATATTACAATAGATAGCTTCTAACCTATAATCTACACTCAAATAGTTAAATAAGTACCGTTAAAAAATTAGTTAAATAAGTAGCAAGTCTAATATATCATGATGTAAACAAGACTTGAAGACACTTTAACATTGTTGAGATTGGGAGATATAGAGTACGAACCTGTTACCTAAAGAAGCATGTAAATTGGTTATAACTTGTTCTTCTTCCTTAGATATATTACCCCTTCTTAAATCTGATCTCAAGTAGTTAATCCATCTTAATCTACAACTCTTGCCACACCTCAACAATCCTGTAAAATAACATATGCATACGCGTTAGAACGCATTTCAAAACAAATGCAAGTTTAATTACACAGAACCATACCCGCGTTTTTTGGTAAAGACCTCCACGAGCCTTCGCCATGAAGTTTGATGTAGTTATTCAACTTCTCGTCTTCTTCAGCCGTCCACCTTCCCCTCTTCAACCCGACCTTTTCGCAACATGGTGCCCTTCCCATTATTATGGAACCAAAATGTTGTAAAATGGTAGATATTGTTTGGGGGAGTGTTTGATGTGAATATATATAGTGGAGTATACTAGCTAGAAAAGTGTATATAGTTTGAGGAATATCAAAGTGTTTGTACTTATGTAATAAATGATAAGGAAAAAGAGAGTGATGTAACAACTAACAAGAGTGTTTGTTTGTGTGGTGCAATGACTTGCCACGAATAATAATAAGATGTATATGACGACCAAGTTTGTCGTGGCTTATTGAGTATCTAGGGCTGGTGACGGGGCATCCATCTCCCACGTTTTCACCCTCCATATTGTCTCATTTTTCCAACCCCCTTTCTCATTTTCCTTTCCAATGCTTTGATTATAATTTTCTAGTGCCAATAGTCTATTTTTTTAATTCTAGTTTCAGCATATTTTTGTTGAATTCTTTACTTCTTTTTCATTACACACACCGTTCTCAAACAAGGCCGACTAGGCCGTTGGAGAAGAACCAATGCATAACCATCCCGGTTAAGTTTCTTGAATCGTCTTCGTTTGAACCTGTCAGGCAGACAAGATGGTTGGAGTTTTGACTAGATATGTTCATAAAACTTTTCCCTTCAAATATCATTTACTATTTCATGCTTCATATGTTGTTAATAGTGTAATTTATAACTACACACTAGACGTGTTCAATGAATCGGATAACGAATTTTTTATTTAATCGAATCGAGTTTTTTAAAGGTTTTTTTACATGAATTCGTATTCAATTCGAATTGGATTTATATTTGAGTTAATTAATTTGAATTTGTATTTGTTTCTTATATCCAATTCGGTATTCGATTTGATTCAGGTTCACATTAAATAATAAATTGTTTTACTTATATTTTTAAAACCACTACAAACTATTAAATAATAAAGGTTTGGCTATATTATATTTTATCCTTCACAACTCAAACGAGTAAAAAAATTAGTTAGATGAAAAAGTAATTCAAATAAATCTAATTGGTTAAAAGTCATCTTGCATCTAATCTTGAAACTTTTTATGTAATTTAATAGAAAATTTTGATAACTATTTAAAAAAATTATATATTATATTCGCTTTGACACTATTTAAATTATCTATATCTATACTTCTATACTACTATATAATGGGTGCTGGACGGGTAAAATTGTCATTTCATATTCATATTCATATTTAAGGGCAAAATTATAATTTCATTAAAATGACAAGACAAATTTAATACTACAATTAAAATCTACTGATTAATACTTAGTGTTTAAAGAAAAAGGCAAAAAAAAAAAGATTAAAAGAAAGAAAGAAATCAATGGTTATTAATAAAAGAAGTAAAATCTATTGATTAATATTTGAAATTTAACAAAAAGACAAAAAAGAAAAGAAGTTAATGGTTATTACCATAAGAAGATAATGAAAATTCAAATCAATGAAGACAGCAGTACATCGATTTCTTTTTTTACCGATCATCTATTTCATCAATCAATGATTCATCTTGTTAAATGGAATTCAATCAGGTAATAAAAGGCACTGATCACCCATACAAAACAGATTTGAATCTTAAGCTTACGATGATGCTTATAACCCATCTTATCCCCTGAGCGCTTCTCTTTTCAGACCAAAATACTACCTAAGAAATACAGTGTATTTAGTTTTTTATTTAACGTTTAAATATTATAAGTTATTTGAGTTTTTAAATTATTGGGAAAATAATAGTTAAGAAGTAAATTGAAAATTAAATTAGTAGACAAATGAGTTGTTAACAAGTGGCAGGGGAATGGAGCCAAATTTTGGGTTTTTGGTCGTGATCTTGGTTGGCCTGCAGACCGGGTCGTGCAATTCATTTCTTTTTTCATTTTTTTTATTTCAAGTAAACCTATATTATGTTGCGAGGTGGAAACCAACCTATACAAATGTCACAAATGGAGATAGTTTAGGGAAAAAAAAAGAAAGGAACAGACGCATAGTCAACAAGTAAAAAAAATATTTTATTCTATTCATTAGTTAGTTGGTTTTTGTTTAATATATTAATATAGTGCATGTGTGTGATATGTTAGGGTTGATTATATGGATGTACATATGTACTATGAGCATGTATATACAATATATTTAAAAGCTAAACTCACAATATTGTGATGATAAAAAACCTAAGTCAGAGGAAACTCATATCCCAACTTCCACACCACCTCCAACAACAATCCACAATTACCTATTGAGACTGACTGAGTGCACGAGGAATTGTGAATAGTCAATATGGATAATAAAATAGAGATGTACAAGCAGTACGACACAACCTAACGTTAATTGTTGCGGGCCTAAAGGTCATGCTTCATTTTGTTGGCTTCATTTAGAGTATTTAATTTTTTTTTATTTACTAGGGACTGAAATTTTTTCTTCTGCTCTAAGTTTTCATTATTCTTTACTTATGTCCTTTGTATTTAGAGAACTCTATGGTGTGTTTTTCACACTTTTGGTTACTTGATATTTATTACAACTTAACGTCTTACTCTACTGTAATGTCTACACTGTTTCTTATTAAAATTGTATATCATCCGATTATATGTTAAACATTATTGACCAAATACAACCGTCAAACATAGTACATCCCTGCCGCAATGCGCGGGCTCCTGCTAAATGTTTTGTTATCAATCAAACTAGCTAGGAGTCCGCCCTTTTCAACTTATGCTGGAATTTCTATTTTTTAGATCTAAACTTATTTTTAATTCGTTACGTAATAGATCTGACCTTAGAAAAATATGTGAAGACGTTCGCACTTTATACAAACGCTTAATGCTAACTAGCAGGAACCCGCGCGTTGCAGCAGGGTTGCACTGTGTTTGGCTTTTGCGTTTGGTCAATCACGTTGTTGGTGTTGTATATTATACAAACATACATATTGATAATGTGTAATATATGATGGGGGTGTACAATTTTAGTATGAAGTAGGTGTAGATATTGTAGCAGAATAACACGTAAGTTTGTAATAAATATCATGCGGTGTAAAAGTAACCCAAAGTGTGAAACGATAGGTGACACTATAGAGTTTTCTAAATACAAAAAATATAAGTGAAAAATAATTATTAAAATAAATACTCAAGAACATAATATATGTAAGGGAAGACCTTTGATCTTTAAAACACGTGTGAAATTATAAAGTGATGCAGGAGAACATTGAAAACTTGAAGCTGAAGACAAGATTTCAGTTTTCAGTAAAAAAAGTAGCTAAATACTCTAAATGAAGCCATCAAAAATAAATAATGGTGTGTGGGCTGGGTTTGCCATCCCGTGGTATAATTGGTCGATTTTGTGGTATAGTCCCTAATGTGCTCCGAACGTGTATACGCCATTTATTATGTTGTTCATTGTTTCATCTAATGAGACACCCATAGATGTGAAGCAGAAGTTTGGGTTGTATGCACGGATCAAAGAAACCATGACATTTGATCAAAGAAATCATGACGTTGCTCTTAATTAACACAATAACCATGACGTTGCTTTTAAGTAACACAATATTTGTCTGACTCTAATTTTTAATTGTAAACTTTTATTATATATACAATAACTTTACTACTAAAACTCATCATGTATTATTGTTTGATATTTATTTTGGTTTTACTAATGACAGAGTCAGTCAAGAATGGGACAATGCTTATTCATTTTATTTGAGGTTGAATATGTTAGTTAAATTTTTATGTATTATTTTTAGTATAAGTTAATAAGTTATTTAATTGTTTTATTAAATTTGCCTTGCAAATTTAGTGAAACTACATTAAGTTATTTATCATAATTTATTTGACTTCAAATGTAAAAGTTAAAAAGTTATTTAATTATTGTATTAACTTTGTGTTGCAATTTTTATGTATTTACAATTTTACTTTTATATGTGAATATGAAATGACATTTTTGTCCATTAAGAACCCATTATATAGTAGTATAGATAAGATTTTATTGCATTTATAAACATGTATAGAAAAATAAGTTTGTAAGGGGGGATGAGCGCTTACCGTGTGGTTTTTCAACTTCACTGATTTCTACTAATCCTGCATTGCCACATCAGTTCACTGAAAATGATTTTTAAAGCCAATACTTCACCGACTTTTACCCAATAATTAATTATTTTCACACATAATAATAATAATAATAATAATATATTACCCTTTCCCACTCACTCTCTCTTGTCTCTCTCTCTCTCTCTCTCTCAATAATAATTGCACTGCCACTCTCTCTTCTCTCTCTCTCTCTCTCTCTCTCGTGAAGGATCTCGTTAACTACAACCAGGAGAAGGTTCACGGGAACCCTATCAGCACTACCGACGGCGCTGTTACCGTGCTGGTAGTAAAATATCCGTGACCAAATCTGGTGATACCTCGTCCCCATAAGAATTATAAAACAATAATAAATCTTCACTAATATCTAAAAACAATAATAAATCTTCACTAACATAACTTTGTAGATACAATAAGTAGGGGACATTGAAATAAGAAATGGATCCACTTGAACATATTCATGTAGACATTAATAGTCACGCTCATGCCTTTACTTTGCAGTTTACCCCTGTCTAGCTACCTATGTAGCTTCTTGCCCGCATGTCAATTTTGGACACCACCTTTCACAAAACTATAAAACACAAATAATAACGGACCTTAACAAAAGCCACGTGCGTACATTCACACAAAAATTAAAATTAAAATATTGAATAAATAAAAAATAATAAAGTAGAGTTACACACTTAGTAAATTGATGAGTATTCGTAGCTTATTATGAAAAAGAAAATTTCAAGTCCAAATCATCTCTAGTTTTCTACATGTATAAATCAAGATTAAAAACCAAAAAGAAATGTAAAAAGTGTGTGGATGGTCCTGAAGAGATATATACCCGCGCATGCGCACGGGTCCACATCTCCATTCAACACAACACGTGGCACTGACGTGGGTTTCCAGAACCATGCGCAGGAAACCTCGTACAGGACACCTGTCATCCGACAAGGAAAAGGACATCCAGCCAATCAGAGGCGATTATTCCCTGCTCCATGATCACCTGCAGGTACGAGGTACAAAATAATACGAAAAAGGTCAGTCACGAGACACGTGGACCAATGGCAGAAGGACAACGCATCGAGTGACAACGGCTGGGATCGTACAGCCAGCTGTCATTCCTTCTCCAACCAATCACAAGCCACTCCAGAGGCCTATAAATACCTTCCTCGGTCAGACGAGAAGGGGGATTCATCATCCAAGAGAGAATTCTACATAGTTGAGAAGGATAGATTATAGTCGAAGTGCTGTAACAATCATGTGTCTTAAGTCTTGTAATGTCCACTGATTATTAATAAAAATCGTATCATTACTCGTGTTTATACCCATAATCCATTGTTATATTGGTGTTTCTTCAGGTCCTATGCTAAAATGAATGCTATATGTCGAGTATAACACTAGAAGGTCTTTACAGCATTGACACATGTCATGGTACACAGTTTTTTTTCCCTCTGAATGCCTCTACTTCTTTCCCTTGCTGTAGTGTGCATCATAACACCCATAGGACATAGGCGAAGCTTCTTTGGGGCTAGGAGCTGCCTCGCCCCTTATTAGTGTAAATTTACGTGTATTCGTTCGAAAATTTTGTATGCATTGAGTCCGCTCCTAATTTAAGGGTTTTAAAACTTTCAGCTCCCCTATCTATGTGTTCAAGTTTCGTCACTAATAATACCCAGGGCACAAGGCACACGCCATACGAATAAAAAACTTACACATACACGAACATACTTTCAGCTCCCCTCTCACCCCAAGGAAGCTGCGCCACTGCTCATGGTGTTCATGTGTGTGGGTTTAGGAGTAGTTTAGAGGGTGAGTGACTTAACATTCTAAAAAAGAGTAAAAAAAAAGTTGGTTGGTCAATCAGAGCGTTGACATAGCTCCCTCCAGTTTCGCCATTTGAATATGCAAACCAGTTATACTACTACCATAAGTAGATTGTTAAATCATGTTTTTTGTAGCACAAATCTACAAAAATGTGTTAAGTAACTTAGTAATTGCATGTTACTTAGAAAGGTGCACATGCTAACATTCTAAAAGTATTAGGAGTCTCCATGACAAAATTTCATTTTGTACCGTTAGTTTTCACCAAATTTGTAACAGTACCGACTACCGAGAAGATTAACATGGACCATTGTGTCACCCTAGGTAAATTCCATATCGACCGTGGTTAGGAGTGATCCTTGGTTCATAAGTAATCCAATGGCTCTTAAATAACCAACGCTAAACGACTACTACGACGACTACTACGACTACTACTATGACTACTATTACGACTACGACTACTACTACTACTACTACTACGACAATGACTACGACTACGACTACGACTACTACTACTACGACTACGACTACTGCTACGACTACGACTACTACTACTACGACTACTACTGCTACGACTACTATGACTACGACTACTACTACGTCTACTACGACGACTACTACTACCAATACTACTACTACGACTACTACTACGACTATGACTACTACTACGACGACTACGACCACGGCCATGACCACGACCACGACTACGACCACTACGACCACTACTGCTACGATCACTACCGCTACTGCTATTGCTACTAGTACGACTACGACCGCTACCGCTACCGCTACTGCTATTGCTACTACTACTACGACGACTACTGATCGCGTGTCGAAGTGCTAATCAAAAACTATATTAAAAACAACTCCTTAGCTACAAGGACTGCAGTATAGGGAGTAGGGTTGTCGAACCACGAGGAGTATGTGGTTAGTGTTAATAGTTTTTTATTAACTAACTAACTAACTAAAAGTAATATTTTATTAAGTAAAATGTTGCGGTTCTTGCAAAAGTTGAATTGAATTGATTTGAAAAGAAAACAATAATAGTAAAGCCGTAACTCCCTCTAAGTTTCAGGTTCTAGGTTTCACACAGTTTTCAGTTTATAGATTGGGAACCACATAGACATAGTTCTGGAAATTAGTTAATTAATTGGTAGAACAAGTTCTTGTCATCAAACCCTATTAACTACCCAATTGTAAGCGTCAAGTCAACCCTCTTTATGTCACCCAACCCGCTACTAAGTTTTGTCATCAACCGAACAAGTTGTAAAGAAGGGACTCAAAACACAAATCAATTGTTTGCTTAACTAATGCATCAATAATGTTTTAATTGTTTGTCATCACAAGCAAAACATAATCCAATACTGAAAATAAATAGAAAAAGTGCAAAACCTAATTGAACCATTCGCCTAGAGGAAGTTACAAAAGATTTAGCCTAGCATCTTGCCCATTGCCACCTCTTCCTCTATTTTCTTGCTTTGTGCGTGCATGTCTTCTCGTGCGTCTCAGACCGAACCAAAGAACCTCCTCCTTTTCCTGGCAACAGCCGTCCCAAAAAAAAATAATAATCATGAACCCTTTGCCTTATGCGATCCACAATCTTCCCACAAATTGAGCCGTAGGCCATTTACTCATATTTCCTTTTTTTTCTTTTTTAATCGGCCCAACAAAGATTGAATCCAACTCATTAATTCATCCATAGTCCAATTACTTATTCTTTTTCTCTTGAGGTTTGTTCCTGTACGTAAAATGCATTCAACAAATTAAGGGCAACAATAAATTAATTTATTTCCTTGCCAGTTGTTTATTTATTTCCTTTATTTACTCATTTAAACTTATAATCTCTTTAGACCAAATAAATATAAAAACGAGTTAAAACGATATATTTCGAACCAATATTAAAGCAACTATAAGAAAATTAATATTCACTAAGGTGTACCTAAAATGTACTTATCACACACTAAAATATATACAAAACTCGCATATTAACCAGGTTTGTTTCACAACACATCAACTACGACTACCATCACCGTCACCGCCACCACCACCACCACTATGCTTGCGACTACGACGACTAGTACTACGACTACGACGACTACTACTACAACGACTACGACCACTACGACTACGACTACTGCGACGACTACGACTACTGCGACGACTACGACTAC
The DNA here is from genome assembly GCA_032199755.1 of Ambrosia artemisiifolia. NCBI lineage: Eukaryota > Viridiplantae > Streptophyta > Magnoliopsida > Asterales > Asteraceae > Ambrosia > Ambrosia artemisiifolia. The sequence goes on along the minus strand of CM063523.1, from coordinate 57,231,244 downwards.
AACTACAACTACTACTACTACGACGACTCCTACGACTACGACTACAACTACTACGACTACAACTACTACTACTACGACGACTCCTACGACTACGACGACTAAGACTACTACTACGACTACTACTGTTGCTGCTAGTACTATTACTGCTACTACTACTACTACTTCTCCTCCTGCTACTGCTACTGCTATTACTACTACTACTACGACTACGACTACGACTACTACTACTACTGCTACTACTACTGCTACTATTGCTGCTGTTGCTACTGCTACTCCTACTCCTACTACTACGACTACGACGACCACGACTACTACGACTACAACAACAACTACTACTACGACGACTACAACTGCTTATGCTACTGCTACTACTACTACGACGACGACTGCTACTGCTGCTGCTTCTGCTACTGCTACTGCTACTGCTACTCCTACTAAGACTACTACGACGACTCCTACGACTACGACGACCACGGCTACTACGACCACGGCTACTACTACCACTACTACTACTACCACTACTACCACTACCACTACTACCACTACTACCACCACCACCACCACTACCACCACTACCACTACTACTACCACTACTACTATCACCACCACCACTACTACTATCACCACCACTACTACCACCACCACCACTACCACCACCACTACCACTACCACCACCACTACCACCACACCACCACTACCACTACCACTACCACCACCACTACCATTACCACCACCACTACCACCACCACCACTACCACCACCACCACCACTACCACTACCACCACCACCACCACTACCACCACCACTACCACCACCACCACTACTACTATCACCACCACCATTACTACCACCACCACTACTACCACCACCACCACTACCACCACCACTACCACCACCACCACCACTACCACTACCACCACCACTACCACCACCACCACCACCACCACCACCACCACCACGAGGACGACCACGACGACGACGACGACGACCACGACCCCGACGACTACCATGACTACCACGACTACGACAACGACCACGACCATGACCACGACTACGACTACGACTACGACTACGATCATTGTGACACCCTAGGCAAATGCCACATCAGCCGTGGCGAGGAGAGATCCTTGGTTCATAAGTAATCCAATGGCTCTTAAATAACCAATGCGTTTTGGGTTTAATGCTAGTGGATGAGATGAGAACTCCACAGTTAAGCATGCTCAGGTGGGAGTAGTATCAGGATGGGTGACCTTCTGGAAGTCTCCACCAGGGTGACCAAAAACAAAGCCGTGAGTTTCTGGATGGGCAACCCATCGAGGATAAAGCAGACAATATTGGTAGTGAGAGAGACCGAATGTTACAAAATTAATTTTTAAACGGGTATATATTCTTCTTAAGATGATAGATTATGTGTTGAACGTTTTGACATGTCAAATTGTCAATCATATAGTCGTTTTTCTTGGTTTCTATTTTAGCACAAACAGGATTGTTCAAGAATGTTACTTTTGCATTTATAACAAATTTTGGTAGTATGTTCTATCATAAATGAAATACGTTATACGTTAAGATGTTACAAATGAAGTATACTAAATGCAATTAAATTAGTCTCGAAATAAAACAAAAAATAAGTAAAAACTTAACAAAAAAGTTTTATCGTGAAAACCTCTAAAAAAACTGAACTTTTATGTTAAATTAGAGTTTATCATTGGTTTGATTTCTTTCTTTGATCAGGTTTGGTGGTCTACTATGATTTAGGGTTTCATGGTTGTATTTTTCAACTTTTGTACGTAGACGACTTTAGTTAATGTGTTTAGAGCTCTAATTGTCTTGGTTTTAGTTATTCTGAATGGATTCGCGAATTGGAGGTGTGGGTGAGGGCTTTACCGTTAGGTGTTAACTGTGAAAGGTGGTCGATGTGAGGTTTGTCGGTGTTAGATGGTTCGTGGTGGTTAAAAGAATGTGCTTCAATAGTTCAATATATATATGATTAGTCTAAGTTCCATTCATATTGGGATGAAAATGTAACATTTTCCTTTTAAAATGAATTTTTAAAAGGAGTAACCAAACTAGTTCATACTAGGAAACAATAACAAAGAAATGTTTACAACTGAATAAAAAAAATTGCAATTTTTATGTAAAAAAACAATTCACAAAAACAAAATTCCAAAAGTTTAAAAAGTTAAAAAGGAAAGAAAACCGAGGGAAAATGACACTCAAAGCAACATGTGTGAAGGCTTAGGTAATAAACACACATTAGACCTCTTCTTTTCATTCAAAACATCAACAACTTCAATCCCATTCCTCATTTCCATCTCCACACCGATCAGAACAAAGCCCAATGGACAATCTCCGGTTAACCGCCACGATTAGCCCGATCACCTTCGCAGGCCACGAATCCCATACCAACTCATCTAAGACTAGGCCCTTGGGTTCTAATTTTTCATTCAAACACTCACTTACATCTTTAATCACAGGAAAGTGTAACCAATCCGACGTTGTGGCTGTTGAGGACACAACCGCGGTTAACAAAACCAAAGAGAACGAGGGACAAAATGGGAATTGGGTGTTACGCGTTCTACAAGTGAGGTCGTTGTGGAAAACACAAGATAATGATGACCATATGAATCAAGATTCGAATGAACAACTTGATAAAAATGATCACAATCAAATATCAATCGATGAAGAGTGTGATACATGTAGAGTTGACTATGATGATGTGGAATTTGATAAGGATTCATTTTCGAAATTACTTAGAAAGGTTTCTCTTAGAGAAGCAAGATTGTATGCTAAAATGGCTTATTTGGGGAGCTTATCTTACACCATATCAAAAATCAAGGTGTGTTTATATTGATATTTTCTTAATGAATTCTAACTTGAATTGTATGCTTTATATAATCTTGTGTTACATGACTACTAAAAATTTAAATCCAATGTCACACAACATATGAAGGATAGCCGTTCAGGTTTGTTTAACACGTTGACATGTCTTGAACAATATTATAGTTAAATGATCGGCTGACTTTAAGTTAGCTACTACACGAAAAGATCATGTTTGCTTAGAAAACTAACTGTATTGTGATACTCAAAAAACTCTAAAGAGGTTACATTTTTACGTGTTGGAATTGAATTGCAACGTTTTTTAGAAATATTATTGATTCTTATGTATATTTTAACGAAATTAACTAATAGTGTTCCATTTTACAGTTTGGAAATCTTCTAAGACGTCATAAACTTCTTTTCGTTACATCTTCATTAGAAAAGAAAGCCAAGAAAGATAAGTCATCGGAGATGACCCAACAAGAACCGAAGAATGTTGATGTTCCTGACGATCCAAGCTCTTTATGCTCATCACCATGCGAATGGTACATTTGTGATGAAGATGAAAGCAGCACGAGATATTTTGTCATTCAGGTGATCTCTAGTTAGGGGGTGTTTAGGGTTGCGTTTACATACCGTTTACATTTTAATTTACTAACATATGTAATACACTTATTTTCTTTAACAATTTTGTAGGGTTCCGAATCTATTGCATCATGGCAAGCCAATCTACTTTTTGAGCCTATGCAGTTTGAGGTAAAAAGTTATCTATTTATCAAGCGGGATAACAAAACAATGTTTTATTAAAAATAACCTGTTTTGCGTGTATTTGATCTATGACACATCAACCAGAATGAATCATTCCATTCTCTACTCTCTCTAATCCATGTTCTTATATCAACATATCATGTATTTTAGTTGTTAATAGGCCGTTGTTTTACAACATATATATATTTTTACTACTATAACAAAGTTATTTGTTGCTAATTGCTATGTTACGTGTAATTCTATATTAGACGAAAGTAATCATCGTTTTTACTAGAATAATGTGACGTTTAGGCTATGGACGCGATTGTGCATAGAGGTATATACGAGGCCGCAAAGGTGGTTTACGAAGAGATGTTGCCTTATGTGCATGACCACCTCCAACGCCATGGAAATCAAGCAACAATTAGCTTAACCGGTCACTCTCTAGGTGGAAGTCTATCATTACTAGTAAGTCTCATGTTGTTAATAAGAGGCCAAGTTCATGCTTCTTCATTATTACCTGTTATTACATTTGGAGCCCCATGGGTCATGTGTGGTGGTGATCGTCTCCTTCAAAACCTCGGATTACCACGAAATCATCTTCAAGGAATAACCATGCATCGCGACATTGTGCCCCGAGCTTTTTCTTGCAATTATCCTACTCGAGTTACTCACCTTCTTAAGGTCGTCAATGGGAATTTTCGAAATCACCCATGCCTTGATAACCAGGTAAATTGATACTTTCGTTAACATGTCAAAATGGGTTCAGAGTAAGATATACTTAGGGGTTGTTTAGTTGATTAAGAGTTGAATCATTAAGAGGTCTGAATGGTTAAGTGCTGAATTATTAAGTTGGACCTCTTAATGGTTAGTTTCTTGTCCCAAATTGGTAGGAGAGTCTCATTAAGGTTCAGCCTAGTTCGGTGCTTAATGATTCAGTGCCTAATGGTTCAGCAGCATCTCAAATCTTAATGGACCAGCCTTAACTATTCTATTCAGAAGCTGAAACAAACGCGTTGAATACTGAATCATTCGGCGCTAAATGGTTCAGAGCCCCATTAAGAGGCTTACCAAACAGCCCCTTAGAGATTTTATTTTGTGTTAACAAACTGGGTTTAGGTTTTATCTTAGATCTATAAACTTTTTTTTTTCTTATTTGTCTAATAATTAACATATAAATTTGCTTATACAAATTGATATTGTACTATATACATAACAAAAATTATTTCTTTTAAATAACTATTTACTAAAACTATACCCAGTATTTTATAGAAAATTAACCGGATTAACTTATCTACCCATTCGAACCGTTTATATAAAAAACATGACATGTTTGACGTGTTACCATTAATAACTCGGATCGAGTTGATATATTTACATAAAATTTCATTCTTGATCGATTTTTCCATAAAAACGACCATATTTTTTTAAAAAAATTCTTTAACACACAAAATTTGTTATAACTTAAAACCTCAGATGGTGGAGATTTTGAGTCATGTTATCAATAAAATACAACCCGAATCAACCTTTTATATATAAATACAATTATTCCTTTTATATACAAATAGAGCAATTTAATATTATTTTTTTATTTTTTAAAATGACAGAATCTGTTGTATGCACCAATGGGGGAGTTTTTGATTCTACAACCAGATGCAAAACTATCTCCAAACCATGACCTTCTTCCTTCAGGCAGTGGTTTATATGTTTTGAGGTCTCAAGCATCTGATCCAAACCTTGCAACTAAGCAAACTCGAGCTGCACAATCGGTTTTCTTGAACACGCCACACCCTTTAGAGATTTTGACCGACCGATATGCCTATGGATCAGAAGGGGCCATTTTGCGAGACCATGATGTGGATACATACTTAATATCAATTAGGAAGGTGATTAGTCAAGAGCTTAAACGCGCTAGGAGCATGAGGCGAAAGCAACGACGGCAGTTTTGGTGGCACATGTTGGTGGTGAATGGGACTAATGTTAAGTTGTTGTTGGATACTGGTAGAGAGTGGTGGAGTGTGGTGGCTGCCACCCAAAACTTGCATTTGCTAGTGGTGGTTTTGGTCCCTTTTGCAAGAGTATGGGTTGTTAAAGCATGCAATTGGATTAGATTGTGTATGTAAAGTTGGGTTAGGATCAAATACATTGTGAAAGAAAAATAGGAAGTCATAGGACGGGTATCAAACAGACTCCGATTGAACTCATTCAAACGGCATTGGAACCATCTCATTCAACCCTACGATCTTAGGTCTTAGTTTTTCACTTTTTTGGATTTTTAGCTTGTCGTTTTTAGAATTTGTGTTTGATCATTGTGTTTTTTTCTTATTTTCTTTATTGTGTCATTTTTTGGATACATTGTGTCTCTTTTCTTCAGCGTCTTGTTATATTTCTTGGCATTGTGTTACATTTTATGACCCATTATGGTATATTTCGTGAACTATTGTGTTTTTTGTATCATGGAACAACCACCATGCTTTGCGAATCCACACTACTCTGCTCATGTTTGTTTACTAAACAAGGCCCTTTGTGGTCTCAAACAACCCCCAAAAGCATGGTTCCACATACTAAGATTTTTTACTAACAAATGGTTTTGTGTGCAGTAAGGCGGATCCATCACTCTTTTAACCGAGACTCGTGCATTATGTATCTCCTTGTAAATATAGATGATTTTATTTTGACAGGTAATCAGAAAAGTATCATAACCTCATTCATATAGTCACTAAAAACAGGGATTTGCTATGAAAGTTAAGGTTCAAAAAACCCCTAAATTACCTCCTTGGTCTTGAAGTTAAACTTAGGAAGATCTCTTTTTAAGTCAAACCAAATATGCTTATGACATTATGGCTTGTGCTAACCTACTTGAATGCAAACCAGCTCATACCCCTCTAGCTACCAATGAATCCTTCACTGTCTCTAGAGAGCCACACCCTGATCCTACTTTATATAGGTCTTTGGTTGGGGCATTTCAATACCTAACCAACACTCAACTAGATATCTTGTATGTTGTAAATCAAGTCAGCCAATTTCCTTAAGCTACAACCGTCACATTTCCAAAGTGTTAAACGTATCTTGCACTATGTAAAAGGCACCATGGTGTATGGTCTTACTTTTTCCAAACCTGCCACCATTGCCATTTTAGGGATTTTTTCCATTGCTGATAGGGCTCGATGTCTTAACACACTGCACTCCACATATGGCTATTCTATATTTTTATGTGGGAACATTGTCCCATGGAGCACCAAGAATCAACCCACTGTTTCTCGTTCCAGCTGTGAATCTGAGTATCGTTCCATGGCCAATGCTGCTACTGGATTCCTTTAGATCATGCATATTCTTCGGGAATTGCATGTTCCTTCGCTGATTGTCCGACATTGCTTTAGTGATAATAATAGTGCATTTTTTCTGACTCAAAATTCAGTTTCTCACAAACATGTTAAACATATTAAACTTGATTACCACTTTTTTCGTGAAGTTGTTACCTCTGGGAAACTACTCACTTGGTTTGTTTCAACCAAGCTTCAGGTTGTTGATGTCTTCACCAAAAGCCTTTCGCGCTCATAATTTGAATTTTTTTCATGATCATCTCGGCATTTGACCACCACTATTTCGCTTGAAATGGATGTTAAACAAACTAAACCTAAGCCCTTTTATGTATAGTAGAACCTCTATAATTTAATACTAGATAAATTAATAACCTCAATAAAATTAATAATTTGTCCGGTCCTAACTTGGGACCAGTACAAAATTGGACATCAATCGATAAAATAATAAGATAATAACTAATTTGAAATCCCAATGTGAATATATTGGTTCCAGCAAAACTATAAATTAATAATTACTAAAATATTCCAAAATTCTAGGATTGTCTAGTAAAAAATGAATCTATAGTCTTTTTTTTTTTGCGAACTTTAAATCTATATTGAGTTCATCTTTAAATATCCCTATTGCGCTGTTGAGGCACTATATTCTCGTATTGCAACAAATAGTTGTGAAGGTCGATGCATTAATTTGAGAGTTGCTCATTAATATAAGCCAACTCTTTAAATTAACAATTTCTTAATTTATCGATATAATAATATCTCGTTAAATTAATAAAATATCCTGGTCACATTAATTTGAGAGTTGCTCATTAATATAAGAACTCTTTAAATTAACAATTTTACTATAATTTGTATTTATTATTTGATTATTCATTCATGTATTTATTCTTGTGTAAATTCATTTGCACCTCTTCATTTGGAGATATGCGTTTACAAAATCACAAGTATTCCACTTATTTACGTTATCTCCGCAACATATCGGTATGACATCCTTTCAGACTCAGAAATTTGGCGCAAAACCATAAAGTAAGTATCCACAATTTCTCCTATTTAGAGATGCAAAATGATGTATCCATTATCGGTAGCCAAAGAATTGTACATAGGTGCTGATACGAATATAATTTAGAGACAAACTTATTTTTGTGTATCCACTTTTATGGGCATGGATATTGTATTATTGTATTAAGAGGGTGTTTGGGATTGAGTTTGGAAATGCAAAAGTGCTTTTGGTCAAAAGTGCTTATTGGCTTATGACTTTTTGAAAAGGAGTTTTAAAAAAAGTGTTTGGATTAGCTTTTAGGATGGGAAACGTCAAAAAGTCAATAGATTGTTATTTCTAAGTGTTTCGCTTAAATTATTGTGAATATTGGTTGTATGGGTGATAAATTTGTAATTTTTTTCCAAAAGCCAAAAGCCAAAAGCTAGGATTTCTAACTTTTCAAAACAGCTTTTCCACCCTTAAAAAGCTAAAAGCCAAAAGTCAAAACAGAAAGTGCTTTTGGGTTACACAAACAGCTTATTGACTTATTAGCTTTTTCAAAAAGCTAATAAGTCAATAAGTTGGTATGAAACTCAATCCCAAACACCCTCTAACATGACGTTTGTTGATGATATGAGAATATAAAGTTGGAAGACAATATTTCTTTTATTATGTACTAGCTTTTATCCCAGGAGCGTCCCGGGGTTGAAAAATATAATCATTCTAATAATACTAATACTAATACTAATAGTAATAATTATTACTCTTGTAACTAAATAAATAAAAAAATAACATTGCTATAAGGTGACACCATGTGTTGCGTGATTCTTTTCTCCTAGTTTCTCTTGATGAAGTATACCTATCCATCTTTAGAAGAGTAAAATTGCAATGATAGCATGACGATTGGGCAGAATTTCAACATCGTAGATAAGAATCTGGTTTAAAAGAAAAACATGATTAATGATTAACCTGAACACTTTGTGTTTTTTTTCCTGTATAAACGAAACCCCACAAAAAATAGTCGTTTTTTTTCCGTTTTTATATAGCACTATGGTACTCGTTGGAAAGATAATAAAACGTTCGTTAATTTGGTTTAATTTTTTCTTTAAAAAAAATCTCGTACATAAAAGATATTAACGTTTAAAAATTATGGAAGGAAACATAAGAGAGAAAAATTTAAATTTGTTTTTAAATTATTTTTTCCTAAAATAACTCAATTTAATTTTTATATAGATTAAAAACAAATTATTAAAATAATAAATTCAATACTATCACCTCAAAGTGCCACATGGCACATTCAATGGAGGGTTGAAGCTTCCATTTAATGCTAACTCATAAAAACTCAATTCTTTTATTATAAGTATAATCATTCTAATAATACTAATACTAATAGTAACAATTATTACTAATACTATAAGGTGACACTATGTGTTGCAGTGTTGCGCGATTATTTCTCGTAGCTTCTCTTGATGAAGTATACATATCCATCTTTAGAAAAGTAAATTCCAATGAGAGCATGGCGATTGGGCTAAATTTCAACATTGTATATAAGAACCTGGTTTAAAAGAAAAAACATGATTAATGAATAACCTGAACACTTTGTATTTTTTTTCCTGTATGAACGAAACCCCATAAAAAATAGTCGTTTTTTTCTCCGTTTTTTATATAGCACTATGATACTCGTTGGAAAGATAATAAAACGCCCGTTAATTTGGTGTAATTTTTTTTTAAAAAAATCTCGTATATAAAAGATATTAACGTTTAAAAATGATGGGAGGAAACATTAGAGAAAAAAATCTAAATTTGTTTTTAAATTCTTAAAAATATTAGGGTTAGATAAGTGTAGGAGAATAGATAAAAACAAAATAAAAAAATAAATTAAAAACTCTCACCTTAACGTGCCACGTGGCACATTCAAAGAAGGGTTGAGGCCTCCATTGAATGCCACCTCATCAATATTCAATTCTTTTATTATAAGTTATAGATTATATAACCAATATAAACATCTTGGAAACGCATATCCATTTTTTATGTAGGCATTTGGTAAGTGGAAGTTGAGTTTTATAGCCCATACAACTTTTCAGCCCAGCCCACATTCATTTTGACCTGTGAAACAATCAAAATCATGACATCAATTTAGAAAAGAAAAAAGTTTGAATTGTGAAAGATATAAAATTTAGAAACCATAAGGAACTTGGTTAATAGAAGACACACACCAGTATAATACGTTTTTTTAATGGTGTAGTCGTAGTTTTAAGCATTCAGTCTCTCGAATACGGTCTTACACTCTTAACTTTCTAAACCAACTTTCTATCGCTTTTTCCGGAATAACCTTCTTGAATGTCATATGCCCGACGTTGAGCTGTAAACGAATAGAGCCTTAAGATCGAAATTAAACGAGGCAGCTTGGCTCAGCTCTAGCACAAGCTCAGAGTTAAACGAGCCTAAGAACGAGCCGATCGGCTCGAGCTCGGCTCAGTTGGAAAATCAATCGGCTTAGCTCAGGTCATTTCAAATCGAGTTTTTTAGCTAGTTTTTTTTAAGCGAGCTGCGAATGTATGATGAGTTTTACCAAACCTCATTATTTAACAAAGTATTAGTTTGGTCTCATCTATTTTATTGGTTAGAAAAAAATGATGTCTTCATATTCCTTCTAATACCAAAATCTATCCATCAAGAATTTCATATGTAAATACTTTTGAGTTATGAGTATTTTCAAATATTAAAACATGTGTATGTGTGTGTGGGGAATAAAGAAGGGGATTAGTGTGGTGGGTGATTAAAAAAGAGCCCATTTTACTAGAAATAAAAGTAAGTTACAAATTAGCCGATGTCACTTCGGGTTTTGTAATTATGTTGTATACAGTGAACCCAATGACTGAAGTTAAAACTTTTAAGTAATTTTTTTTTTTGTTTTTCTCCATATTTAGCATCCCAAAAACACAACACGACATAACCAAAGGAATATTTGTACTCTCATTGATTTAACCAAACAATCCACAATATCAAAATATTAAACAATATATATTTTGTTAACTACTATATCTATTATTGTCCTAGTAGTCATGTACTCATGTACATTAACCAGAAATTATTTTTGGAAGGAAAAAAACAAACTAAGTATATAATGCGCTGTGTTCAGACTTACGGTAAGAATATGATTAGTTTACAACTATGCATATTGTATTTTCTTAAATATTAAAAAGTTTGAATTTCTTTCATCCTTATTTGTGCATCGAAGCAAATATGACTGAACTAAAAATGAAACATAAAAAAGTTTAGGAGGCTTGAGAGATACTGTAATTAAATAAAAGGAGAGAGAATCAAAATTACCTTACGATTTTACTTTTTATTAAAAAAAAGTTAATATAGAACCATAATAACTAAATCACCATGTATGTGAATATAAGTGTGTATGTGAATATAAGTTAATTTGATAGTTTGTCACTTGAAAAACTTTTTAAACATGTTGGATTGTTTCAACTTGTTTCAATGGTTGGAATATCTACTGAGCCATCATTGTCTGTTTCTTTACAATGTCTATTCTGCCCAACAGACCTTTCGATGCATCTGTTCACCTGGTCTGTATAGTGGCATTTGTTGAATTATCCGGTCGTGGTTTCAACGGAACAAACCTTAGTAAACAGACTTTGTTTGCAACAAATAATCGCCTTCTTGATTTGTTGTTAATAAACAAACCTTAATAAAGTTTGTTTAAGTTCTCTATACTTACGGACTAATTGTCTTAAAAAATGATATAGACTTCCCGTGTTTTGACACAAGATTGCACCTAGTTCATTTTAATAGTATATAGACGTTTTAATAGTAGTTTGTATCCAATGGTACTAATACGTACTAATGTACTATGGTGAAAAGCATCATTTTTTTTTTTGAATTTGTTTCATTAGCATTAAAAGAATATAAAAACAAATGTACGGACGTTTTGGTATATAATTATTGATAGAGGAAAAAGTTGTTGGAAGCCATTCCCCACATGGTAACATGATTGTTAATCATGATTAAGGATAATTCTTTGGAGTAATTAAACCATGTGATCTTGCTATGTCTTGTTCCACTTCCAACTAAACTCAATCAAATGGTTCGGTTGTTGTTGGTTTGGTATGCATATAAACCATTTATAACAATTAAAAAAAACCTTTCATTTTATTTTTCAATGTCTTCTGCAACCTATTAGTTCGTATACTAGCAAACTCTTGTTAATGAAGCTTATCAAGTGTTACACACGAGGGATATTTTAATCATTCATGACACTTATTAAGCTATCATGTATTTCTTACACTATGGATGTATTTATCATCCATGAAATACATCAAGCGTGTCATATCTTGCTCACATGAATGACACGCCATTTTCGTCATTTTAACTTAAAACGACAATTTAATCTCACGAGTGAAGCAGATGCGCAATTATCATAACACACACCTCTTATAAGATTAATCATTACCGAATGTCTTAATAAAAAAACGTCTTGCAAATGCATACATGAAACATGTAACGCTAAATGTCAAAACTAATCACATTCCCATGAGTGAAGCACATGCACTACTATATTAATGACATGTGATGAGATATTGTTAACATAAACGATATAAAACCTTATAAGTTTAGAAAACAAATTATATTTTTTTCTAAATGTAACATATAGAAGGATTGTTGTAGAATAATGTTAGATCTATTAATATTATATGTACTGAATCAAAGGCATGATGTGGTATAAACAAAAACAAAAAGTGGATAAGGCTGAAAAGAGGAAATCATTCATTCGTACCCACATCAAGACACACACCTCAAACCAAAAGCTCTGATTTCTTCTGCCCTCTGCCTATCCACTTCCATTCACACACTTTCCGGGGTGATCGCATTCAATTCATCTCACCTCCAAATTTATACTCTTTCTTTTTTCTCAACCAATATATCTTTTCTGTATTTAATGTAGTAACAAATTTGACCATTTATTTGACCTACTTCTTTTATGTGAATTGAACATGGTATTCATTTGTTTGGATTTATTATAAATACGGTATAGTCAGTTTAGGTTAAACTCGTGGATGTATATAGCTTAACGGGTTGTGCTGAGGTTGACCGGAGAGATTAACACGTTATATTTAAAGTAGACTGTCATTTTCGTCCTTATAGTTTGACGAAAATGACCAGTTCAGGTCAAAATAAAATTTTGTGCCATTTTCATCCATGACGTTTTCAAACCATGCAAATTTAATCAAAAAACTTGACGGTCGTTAACTTTGATCGTTAAATAACGGGTAAAGTGGTCACATTTAATAGTTTTTCTTTCTCTTATTTAATGATGGAAAAAATGAAAAATTAAATAAACATGTAGAATAGCGTTTATACCCCTATTTTAACAGTTATTTTTAACGGCGGTTAATTTTTTGTATTAGACTGACATGTTTTGAGAAATTCAGGGACTGAAATGGCAGGAAAAAATATTTTGGACTGAAATGGCAATTTTCGTCCAACTACAAGGACGAAAGTAGCAGTTTACTCTAATTTAAAAGGTTAAAAAGACAGTAACATTACATTGGATTGTTATACATAATTTCACATTATACATGTATGCGCGTGCGCACGCATTTTTTGTTATTGCCTTTTAATTTTGGAGTATGAATATATATAGAACTAGCTATCTACCCCGGGAAGGTCCCGGGGTTGAAAATCCTAATATGACTTAATAAAAAATAATAAAAGAAGATCCAATCCACCACCAAGCTACAATTACCAAACTTAACCACCACAGCAATAACTTTAGCTGCAGCCACCATCATAGCCACCAGCACCATCCCTCCATCCTTAGCAGCGGAATCCTACGCCACATACTACGGTATTGCAGCTAGCGCAGCCAACTACGGTGGCTACGGTGGAAATTCAGACAAGAATGTAAACAATCTTTCAATACATGTATCAATTCTCTTAACAAATTAAACTAAACTGATATAAATTAAACTTAACTCAACCTAACAAAACTCACCTTGAAATAAATAATGAAACTTACATAACCACTACAAAATTGGAAGATGAAGCCTATCAATTCTGTTAACAAATTACACTACAATCACATAAATTCAACTGAACTCAAGGTACCTAAACTCACCTTTAAGTAAACAATTATACCTAAATATATTAACCACCACAGCAATAACTTTAGCTGCAGCCACCATCATAGCCACCATCACCATCCCTCCATCCTTAGCAGCGGAATCCTACGCCACATACTACGGTACTGCAGCTAACGCAGCCAACTACGGTGGATACGGTGGAAATTCAGACAAGAATGTAAACAATCTTTCAATACATGTATCAATTCTCTTAACAAATTAAACTAAACTGATATAAATTAAACTTAACTCAACCTAACAAAACTTACCTTGAAATAAATAATGAAACTTACATAACCACTACAAAATTGGAAGATGAAGCCTATCAATTCTGTTAACAAATTACACTACAATCACATAAATTCAACTGAACTCAAGGTACCTAAACTCACCTTTAAGTAAACAATCATACCTAAATATATTACTATAGATATATCCGTAACAGATAAAAACAATAAACCATAAAAACAATCTAAACAATAGATAAATCAAAGTTTATAAAAAAAATAAATAATAAAAGATAGAAAAAGCGACGTACCTTAGACTCACATGTAAAGTTATTTGTGACTGTGAGAACTTTCTTTTCCTGCACAAGATTCAAGTGTCGTAGCCCCAAAGGAAGAACACCCTGCAGACACCTCATCTGAAATAATAATATATTACTATAGATATATCCGTAACAGATAAAAACAATAAACCATAAAAACAATCTAAACAATAGATAAATCAAAGTTTATAAAATAAATAAATAATAAAAGATAGAAAAAGCGACGTACCTTAGACTCACATGTAAAGTTATTTGTGACTGTGAGAACTTTCTTTTCCTGCACAAGATTCAAGTGTCGTAGCCCCAAAGGAAGAACACCCTGCAGACACCTCATCTGAAATAATAATAATAATAATAATAATAATAATAATAATAATAATAATAATAATAATAATAATAATAATAACATCATCCTTATTAAAACCAGACACCGTAGGAGAACCACTCGGAATATTAATGAAACAGATACTCATGAAGCTCAAGATCATTATACTGAGCCTCACGGTCCATCTCAATGATCAACGGAACCACAAGGATCAAAAACGTGGTTCCAGCTTTCCACGCCGCCTTTCCAGTGCTCTTGAGAAGCTTCTTAGCAACATAACCTGCGTCTGATGCAGCTCTTTTGCCTCTGTATACGATCGGTGATTCAGATATTGTTGATGAAACCCTAGCTAGCACTCCTTCGTTTGATTTCCTCGCCGCCATTGTTGATCGGTTCTAGGGTTTTGAGGGTTTTGGATTGGGGATAATATTATTATTATTTATAGTCCTTGGAATATTGAAGGATTGTAGGAATACGGGAATAGGGTTGGGAATAGGGTTTGGGTTGGTTTTTATTAAAATTAAACAAAATAATTAAAAAACATCAAAACCTTTAAATTAACATGCCACGTGGCGATTTCAAGAGGACCTTGAATCAAGGAATGGGCGCCACGTCAGCAAAACACCTTTGTTTTATATATATATATATATAGATATGTGGTCAAACGGGTCATTTACATTTTAATCCAAAAACTTGTATTGTGTTAAGGTTCATGTGTTTTGACGTGGTAATTGAGTCAGTGTCCTGCTTGACCCATCAAACTGGCCTATTTAACATATAAAGTCTAAATATACAGACTTAAGAATAAACTTAGTCGTTTAATATTTTTAGTTAGATTCACTTAGTTCAATCGTCAGTGTTGGGCTAGCTTATTTAATAGAGTCTTTTGTTGTTACCAGAAGGTCCGGTATTATAAGTTTGGAGGTTTTGTCTACACGATGCCTAAGTTTTACCCTTCTCGCTATAGGGGTAGAGTGTCACCATTCAAAAATCAACTATAAAAAAAAGTAGTTCGTGTCACCTAAAAACCTAACAATAAATATTTTCCACCCACAGACTAAATCGATTGATATATATCTAGCCATGGTGGTGTACTGGTAGGCGGCCCGGTGTTCTCCTCGTGAGACCCGGGTTCGATCCCCATTTTTACCACTTTAGTGGGATGTGGCAATGATGGGGAGAGCTTGGCCTTCCTGCTGGAGGGAGCTCGAATCTGAGCTGACCCGGTTTTCATCCGGTCGTTACTCCAGCGAGTGACAATAAAATTGAACTCATGTGTAGACGGTACAGTTTCCGGGCGGGAGCCGTTAACAACCCACACAACCTCTAGCGTAGACCCGTTTAAGACAACATAGACTGTGATGTGGAGGGTTAGGGTCTGCTGTGTGAGTATGACAACTTGCAGGTGAAATAAAGTCATCTTTCAAAAAAATCAATTGATATATTATTTCCTGTATATCGGGTCGGGTAAAGATCAATCCGGGTCATCACATATCACTATATCACATTCACTATCATGGGTAAAATCAAAATAAAATACAAGTTTGCATGGGAAAGTTTCCAAGACATTTGATTGATGTGTACTACATCACTGTGGTCTGTGGATCATGTGTATGATGGTAATTTTCTGCTACTGAAATATATAATTTTGTACACATACGACATCAAACAAGAAAATAGAGGATGTGAAATGTAACGAAAAATAATATATAAAAAAAAAAAAAACAGACACATCCATTGACAAAATTGAATTTGTACATTAACCCTTAGCTCGGATATATTCTTCATCATATAATCTTGATTATTTTCCAAGCACCATTTTAACCAACCAATATTATTAATAATCTAACAACTTAACCCTTCATATTTCACTTGAATCGGACGATTAAATCCAGTTTGTGACAATAAGCTACCAACAACTGCAATATCTCTACAAAACACCCCTTGAAATGCATTAACATTCTTATTTGTAACAGATTTCGATTGCTGCTGTTGTTGTTGTTGCTGTTGTTGTTCATCGTGTTTTATTGCTTCTTGTAACGCAAAAGAAGCTTTCTTCCTTTGTTTCTCGTCCGCTTCTTCATCCAAAACTATTCGCATTAGCTTTGTGTACCCTCTTTGAATCAATCTATACAACAATATGGATTGCATTCGCGCTCGCTCTTTAACCGAATCTATATCTTGTTCGTCCGAAAACTCACAACGGTCGATAAAATTTATGGATTTGTCTGGCTTGTGTTTCAAAGTAAGCAACAAATGCGACCTTTCCAATTCGGACCGTGAACAACCACGCCTTAATCCCATTAAGGCGTGGTTGTCAACGTTTCCAATATCTCCAGAAGCAACTCGTTGCTTCAGTTCCTGAATTTTTGTAGCAATTGAACACAGGTTTCCTGGAATTTCGTGGTAACCAAAGGTTTGCCTCTTCCATATCGGACCAGGGAGTTTTCGGTCTCGAAGAATTGAGTTGTATAACAGTTTAAGGTGTTCGAGATCATGAAGTGAGTCAGTAAGACAATTTATGCATTTGTAGAGTGATGACCTAGTGGTTAGCGCTTCAATACAAGATGGATCTAACGCTAATGTTCGATTACAATCCGCTATCGCTTCAGCTATTCTACCTGACGATTGGTACGCTATAGCGCGGTGCATATAGCATTCCGCTAGGAAGCCTTGTGGAACAGAGCGTCGACCGTCTACGATTTTGGAGAAATGCCTTATTGATTCGGTGTAAAGACCGGCTTCCATGGCCGCGATCGCGGCCGTTTTACGACGGAGGAGGAGTTTAATGTGACTAAGGAGGTTACAAATGGTTTCAGTGTCTGATAGAGTTGTTTGTGGCTGGTTGCTGGTAGCGAAAGTTTCGCCTTTTGGGGCGAAACTATCGTCTGACCAGCAAATGCTTTCGCGACGGAATGCCGCGGAAGCGAGACGTTTTCCGGTTTGTAGAAGAGCCATTGCGTCCTCCATTAACCCTAGGTGACAACATGCTTGGCCTAGAATCAAATACCTGAATCATATACAAAAAATATGTTATTAATTGTTATTATTATTATTGTTCCGTATCAGAAAAAAAACGCTTATTATTAAACTTTTTTTTTCGACAAATGTTACTTTTACTCTACTTTACGCGAATAACCGAAAAATTGTTATTCATCACTTACATGAACAACCTGCTTTATAATTTCTGTTTTGGAAAAACGGTTATAACAAAACTATTGAAAAACAAATAAATAATTATGTGAATACCTCCATTGACCTTCTCTGTCACGATTTTTATTAAGACCAGCCATGACTCTTTTCTTCAGATCAGAGACAGAGAAACACTTAATCGATCGTTTCGATCGATTCGGTGATTCAAAGCCAGTAGACAACAGTTTCACTCGCTCTCTAACGAGCGGTTGCGAGATATCAGACAACGAGGAACTTGATGATATCGACGAAGATGATGATGAAGATGAAGATGAGGAAGAATATTCAGATGCTATCTTGACGCTTGGGATATAATCATGAAGCATATCTGCAACCTCTTTGTACCTTCTAAGGTATAGAAGAGATGAAGCTTTTAGCTCCATAGCTGTCTCATACCTTGGTGATAAAGCTAAAGCAGCATCAAGTAGGTTAATAGCAGATGCAATGTTGCTCTGTTCTTGTGATGCTATTAACGATCTGGCATCCTTTACATACATATCAACTAGCTGAAAGGTTTAAAACGTATGTATTAAAACACGTATTAATGAATTGAATGTTGAAATAGTAAGATAAAGAGTTTGTATAGACTATAGATACCTTTTTGTTTGTAAGCCACCAATGCTTCTTTTCAATGGCTCCATGAGAAGGAGAAGGAGATGAAACCATTGTTATTGATGATAGGAAACGGATGATGGAATTAAGAATCAAGCGTGCTTAAATTCCACATTTGTGCAGAGAAGGTGAAGATGTGTGAGAGAGAGAGAGAGTGGAGATGTGTGTGTAGAGAGAGGGAGAGGAGAGGTGGTTTAAATGTGGAACAAGTGCCAGCTTTGACCTCAGACAAAGCTTTCATCCTTCTATTTCATTGCTGGCATTTGTTTATTTAATTACTCCGTATTTGTTTAAGACTTTGGCTAACTGTATTATACTTTTTCTTTTCATAATCTCTCATTGATTTATACTATGTTTTAATCTTAGTTTATAGTTTGAGAGAAAATCACTGTAATGAGTTGATGAAAAGGGTCAAAATTACCATACACATCCTTAAAAAAAGAAAAATGAAAAGAATTATAAGAGTGAGAAGGATATAAAAATACAACTTATCTATGTTACTTTATTAAGGATGAGAGATGAGTACATTAGTAATTTTCTATGTTTTTTAAGATGCCATATGAAAAGTTTAATGCTTCACACCTAAAATGTCATGAAATTTTTCCCAATAATACCCTTCTATGCAAAATCCTCTTGTACATCCCCTCTCCTACTTATTATTTATTACATGGAGCAACTTTGGTGAATTCATGTGTGTATGTCACGTATGAAACAAAACGTAAAGTTTTGATTTACGAGCTATTTGGCAAAGTTGTTTGTATCATTTAATAGTATATATCGTTAAGTGGTAGGCGTGACTAAAGTGTTACGTGTGAGGTAGTGTAGTCTTGAGAATAAATGTATTATGGAACTAACCTTAGGAGTTGTTGAATGGATTATTACTAGAATCCACCTAAAATCAATGTATTTCAATAATCCGTGCGAACGTTATTATACTTTAGTTGAGATAAGAATAATTATCTTATGTTGTTACAAGTATTCGTTATTTAATATATCATTTAAATAAAAAGTTTCCGATGAATTTTACGTCTTAATGGATTGATACAATTTGATGTAGTTTTTAGACCCGCCGCAACGCGCGGATTACCAACTAGTCATGAAATAAAAAATAAGAAGTCCCAAAATATAACACAATGTCAAGAAAAAAAAAAGACAGAATGATACGCAGAAATGAAACAATGACGAAAATAAAGAAAATACACAATTCGATACAAAAGAAACAACGATAAAAATCTTAAAAACTACAAGCTAAAAAACCAAAAATTAAAACCTAAAACTAAGATCATATGGTTCGATGAGACGTTGTCTATGCTGCTAGAGTTCTTCTCAAGCTAAAAATCGTATGGTTTGACGAAACGAAACCTATAAAACCTACAAGCTAGATATCCAAAAAAAAAATACCTGATAGGCTGATACGAAGATTGAGTTCTTCTCAATCTTTTTATTATTATTTTTTTTAAAATACTACTGGTTTTATTAGGTTATTTGGCGATATAAGTATGCTTTCAAATCTCATAAATCCGGTTATTTATTCTTTATTAATCGTTTGATTCTTTCTTAATTTGGTACTAAGAAAAATGTTGGCAATTATCGATCATGATTCTTGTTGGTTTACTATTTCACCCATATAGATATGAATTTTCACTAGTTTAATAATATTGTGGTCTTCTACTCTTCTTGAATATAACAATGTCGAAATTGAAGCACTAAACCACGACCAACATTTTTGGTTTCCGTAAAATTATAACCATTTCAACCCTCTTTTCCATGTTATTATACTTGCATTAAAATTTGAAAGCACCCTTATCAAAATTAAACATTTAAACATGTCAAAGGATTCTCCAAAGGCATGAGCTATCAAAATTATAAATGCACGATGTGGTAATGTTGTAAAGAATGTATATATTTATTATGCATGATCAATACATAATTAAATCTAAATAGAAGTTCGTAATAATCTTATGCTATACGTCTATATAGTGTTTCCCAAATAAACTAAGACAGAGAAAGAAAGTGAGGCAAACGGTTACATATTGCATTATGTACCACAATTAAGTAAATATACAAATGTTTATATTTTTTTTGAAAGGCAAACTTTATTAAACACATAAACGAGAGGCAATCTCCATACAAATGTTTATATGGTTCTTGTTGTTTTCTACTTAAAATTAGTTACGACTTACGTGTTGAACGTCAATATATATAATTAAAAATTCTTCAATAATTCGCATCGCTCTCATCTCTGCTTTGATATATGTTGTTTATAGTAACCGGTCTTAGTTGAGATAGGCGCATGGGGGGATTCAAACATCGCTAGCTTGCACTGGTACCACATATTAGTTTATCTATTAAGTATATTTGCCTCTGAATCGAACTAATCAGTTCAACAGGTTAATTCATAAACAGGCTACAAACAAGTTCGGTTCAATTAAAATAATTAATTAAACTGGTTGATAATGAATGGTCAAAAACAACAAGAACTCATAAACTCGTAAACTTGTCTAAATATTAACATGCTTCATTGTATTTGACGTCTTCTATTTTATAAGCAAATGTCCCCTTGGTCTCCTTTTATCTTTCAACATCTGTGATGTGGAATCTAACTTCATCCTTTGTATTTTATGAAAACTGAAAATAAACCTTTTTAAAATGTTTTTTCTATATTTGTTGTATTTTGTGACACCATCACATCCAATCCGATTGTGCCACCTCATTTCACCTCACTCAATCACATTTCATCACTAATTTGACAGGGTGGTCAGTACACCCAAACATCGTTGACCAAGTAATGTTCCTTTGTTTCATCCCAGAATACAGAGACGGAGCAAAAGAATCATAAAACACATCACTGGACCTGAGGAGAATGATGGTGGTGAGCTGAATAGTCCCATCGTTTGATCACGGAGAACAGAGGAGACCAAAATGGTCCGCTGGATCAAAAATTTGTTTCCCACCAAAAAAAAATTGAACAGAGGATGATGATGGTGGTGACCTGAGGACGATGATGGTGATGGCTGAGGAGGAAGATGGTGGTGGTGATGACAGGTGGTGAAGGTGGTAAAGACGATGATGGAAAAAAAAGAATGAAGGTCGTGATATATGTCACGATGTGATAAGATCGTGGCCGTGATACATGAGGTGGGGCGGTGTTTCGCGGTATCACTACGATCACGGGGTGGCCATCACGGACCACCTCGCCTGCCCTTAGTACAAAGACATTTACTATTTAAGGGAATTCTTACCACAAATAATCCTTCGATACGGAAAATAAGAATTAAGGGAGGAAGAGGTAATCATTGTTGGATCTCTCCTCTAATTTAATCTAGAAGGTAAATTAGAAAACTATGTGCTTAAACAAGCGGTTTTATGACGGTTTGGGAAGTGCCTAGAAGCTGGACTCAACTTTTCAATAAATTGTACAACTTATGTGAGTTAGGTTCAACGACACTTGTTGATCAGGAGAAGACCAGCCTACCGGCTAGCAGTCTGAAGACACCTTCATGTGGACTCGTTCACGTGCACTGCCTGTGACCCATTTAGTTGCTAGAACGTCATCCCTTGTTTATTTTTTTTCTCATTCCCTAACTCTGAATGGACCGTTAAAAAATGTTTTCCACATCAATAATTACACATACTACTACATCAACACATCGAAGCTTTCATAACCTTCGGAGATATCATTTTGTGTGTTATGGTTCACATTAGTTTTATAACCTTTCACTCTTCTTTCTTTTCAAATCTGGACAATCCCTTTTTAAATGTTGTTGTCAAAATACATGATATTAAAACTAAATGCTTTTATTCAAGAACCCAACCCTTAGAAAATGTTTACACCCTGAATCAAAACAATACAAGAAACCCTAAAATACAAAGATCGTCTAAACAACTCAACATCTATCTATAAACAACGTATCTAGATTGTAATTGGAAAGATAGCATACAGATTCGAGATGAATCTGATGAATGACCTCACAAACCCTAGATTAGACAGACGACTTGAAAGAGACTAAGACAGATCAAAATAAAACTCAGCTAAACTCGTAAACAATAACGAGTGAGCTCTTTTATAGAGGTAATATCTAGTTCGGGAGAAAACACACCCGAACCAGCCATGATCGTTGGATCAGATAGTGGAAACACAAAATGGCCAGATCTCCACCCTTGATTCGTTAAATCTGGATTGCCACATCAGCATCGTATCTCAACCAGGAGTTGGGCCTAGACTTCTGAACTGGGCTTCATCAATTGGACCTTGACCTTTTACGAACTGGACCCCTTCTTTCCTTTGGGCTCCTTATCTTCAGGCTTGTAATCTTCTAGCCCAATCACCAGCTGGCCCACCTGCATTTAACTCATACAAAATATTCAAACATTTATAAAATCAAACTTTTATTTATAAGTTAAATATTCCTTTATTTATAAATCTGATTAAGATTAAAATGTATATATCACATTTTAACAGTTTCCATAAATTACATATAAAACACTTCTTCTTGAATTTTGACTTCGATCTTGATGATGAACTTTTAGAATTCTTATTATTTTTCATATGTTCTGGTCCTCCTCTAACAAATAGACCTTTTTGACCTTCATCTTTAGGGTCGGATTTATTCTTCATTAAGGGTCTCTACTTATATAGCTTCCAAATCAAGAATCAACTTATTAAAATCATCAATATGTTCTTCAATTGACTCTTCGAATACAATTTGAAAAGCGTATAATCTACTTTTTTTTGAGATAGAAACGATTATTCATTATCAATCTCTACTTCCTCATTTCCCAAATCAAGAATCAACATATTAAAATCATCAGTGTGCTCTTCAGTTGTCTTTTCAGATCCCACTTGAGAAGTGTATGGTCTTTTCTAGAGGTACAATCGATAAGCAAGCGATTTGGTAATATAAAGTATATCTAACTTGGAACAAACACCGGCTACGATAGTTTCTTTTGATACTTCTCTTAAAACTATATGACCTAGACTTCAGATGATCACATTATGTTTCTTTTTCATCATCCCCTGCTT
The DNA here is from genome assembly GCA_032199755.1 of Ambrosia artemisiifolia. NCBI lineage: Eukaryota > Viridiplantae > Streptophyta > Magnoliopsida > Asterales > Asteraceae > Ambrosia > Ambrosia artemisiifolia. The sequence goes on along the minus strand of CM063523.1, from coordinate 57,207,548 downwards.
TTCTTTGTCTATAAGATCAACTGGTAAACCATTCTCTTCTTTTAGAGCATCAACAACACCGTTGTGCACCAATAACACTTGGAGTTTCAAATGCCATCAACTGAAATCATTTTCGCCATTAAAGTTCTCTAACTCGAACTTCGTTGACATCATGATGAACGTTGATCAATCGATTTCTTGTTTGATTTTGAATCGAGCCTTAACAAGGCTTTGATACCAACTGTAGTAAAATTAACACCAAAATCAACACAATTAACCAACCGAATGTTGAATCTTATTAACACACCACTAACAGTAGATTATAGAGCATGAACAACAAGGAATTACAAAGAAAGAGATTAGCCCTAATTCAAAGAAACATTGATTATTTAAACCTAATTATAGAGTGTAATCGTTAATAACAAACTAATCACGTATAATAAGACCATTTTACGCAGTCAAGTTCCATTGATTCGCGACTAAAATCTCGTTCAAAATTATTAAAAATTCTAACAAATCTCGATCAACGGTTATACAAAAGAAATCTTTTATTATATATTTCATAAACCTTTAAAATAATTTTTACACTTGTAATGTTACATTTTTCTTTAATTTATGTCTTTATAAAAGTGGAAGGTGAGCTATTGATCATGCCACATCAGTTAATGCAGCCCACCTGTAACCACGTGTCACGTGGATCCCTCCATATCAAATTGCCCATGTCGATACAAATGAGGAATTTGCGGCAATTACTTTTGCATAAATCAGTATCACACACCAAATAGGGACCTTAAAGTCCACATATATTAATTCCCAGCTTTGTTTCATGGCAGCTACCTAGGTGGTACAACCACACATTGCACATCGTACAACATAATAATGATTCATGCAGCTGGTATGATTAACAATGAATCAACCAACCATGTCCATATCAAATTCAATTCCAAGAAAACAACTAAAACCGTTCACTTAACACCATAGGTATTGTATATACACACACATATTGAGACATATAGTTACATGTATTTGTATACGGTTTACATGGGTACATACACTCGTATATAAGTATATACTCTCAAGGGCATAGGTGTCGAGTCAAATGAACCAAAGTTTTTTTAACCTAAGTGATTTTGTTGGATTAGTAACCACGTTGTTGGTTCATTCAAGTGATGGCATTCAGACTCTATACTCGTTATTTTTATTAATTTTACGGCTGAACATTAATAACAATAAAAAAATATTAGGTTAAATGTTAGGGGACAAAGTTCAAGTACAAGGACATGGGATGCATTCATCTAGTTGTGCTTACCTAGTATTAAATAATTTAGTTAAACGCATACGAACAATACTTTCTTTCCACAAAGCTTTATGGTCTTTGATTAATAACACATAGGTTAAAAAACACTGGATCCGCCACTAGATATTTTTTATAAACAATAATACATTATGTGTTGTCCGTGCTTTTTTCAGGATCAATTACTAAATATGTTTATGGTATCAATAATCAAAGACTTTTTGTTGCTAAACAAAAGTTTTTACATTTGGGGCAAAGATGGTTTAATGGTGAATATTATTGAGGCATAGTTTAGTGGTTGGGTAGGGTTAAGTCTAGTGTGACCATATCGATGTAGGTTAGGGACCATTGGTCTTATGGTCCCAGGCAATTGAGACCATAGAGGTATAGAAAGCTATAAGTATAGGTACCTTTTTATAAAAGCCAATTGGGTGTCATCTGGAATGACAACTAAGCATCCAGGATGGATGTACATTAATTTCGTGGCATTCCAATGTACAACTACCTAAAGCTGTTTTTTTTTTTTTTTTTTTTTATAAAAAGTTTCTTTAGGAATTGTCTCTACCGGTTGTAGGACAAACCAACCTCTATTATTTAGGCCACATGCAATGCCATGTCCTTTGCTGCCCCATTTCTAACACACTCCTCTTTTGTGATATAGTAAATGTTTATGTACAATTGTACATTAATTAGTTTCACAATTTTAAGCTACCAAAAGATTTTATTGGTCTCCTTTTATGCTTTAAAGACTTGTACTTTAAGCATGGGTTATGAGCATTGTGGTAAGAAAGTCGAGTCAAGCTTCTACAGGGCTCAAGTTTTGCCTGAAAATCTTAGCTAGCTAAGGGCCTGTTTGTTTGATTAAGTGTTGAATCATTAAGAGTCTGAATGGTTAAGTGCTGAATCATTAAGTTGGACAATGACTAGTTTCTTGTCTCACATTGGTAGGAAGACCTCATTAAGGTTCAGCCTAGTTGAGTACTTAATGGTTCAGCAACATCTCAAATCTTAATGTTTCAGCCTTAACCATTCTATTCAGAAGCTGAAACAAACGTGCTGAATATTAAATCATTTAGCGCTAAATAGTTCAGAGCCTCATTAAGAGGCTTACCAAACAGCCCCTAAGCTTGATACTTGGTAGAACAAACTTTAATGACGAAGAAGCATAACCAACTTGAGTATGGCTTGGGAAAAAAAATCATTTTCTTTATAGATTCGAGTATGGCTAAAAACTATACATAATAACTATATTCACTAATCTTAGCTATACAATTAGACCCATCAAGTATCAAGCTGAATTTTGTGCGCAAACTTGACGGAAGCTTAACTTGAACGAGTTAAGTTCAAACTGAAACTTAATAATTCAATAAAAGGTCGACCCTTTAAAGCCCTACGTATGATACTATCAGAAAATAACTTTTACATCATAATAATAACTAAAACAGTAACGTTTTAGATAAAATAACCGCAATTTAGGAGAACCAACACGTTTTTGTACCATTGGCTTTTGATACCTTTGGCTCATTGGCACCAGAGGCTACCCGTTTCCTGACCAGGGTACAGCGGGTTATTAATAGTAGTGTCTCGGTTTCGGGTGGGCAGGGTTACGTTTTTAGTAGATTAGGATTTGCTATTCAGAAAGGGTTAGCGGCGCAGCTTGTTGCCCGCCTGCCCGTTATCTTAATGTAATTTTCTTTGTCTGGGAATGAAAATTATTTATAATTTAAAAAAAAAAAATAGAAAAATGATTTGACTAATTGAAATCATGTCACATGTATAGGTAGCTCCGCCTTTGTTGGCCTGCCTCTTTTGCAATAGTTTGATGGCCTTGCATTGACATATATAAAACCAAACTTGGCACATGCATATATTAATGTTTTTGGGTTTCAATTAATTGTTTTGGAAGTGGATAGACTTTCACATTATTAGGTTCTGATAATTCAACTTTCCCGAAGATAACGAGAGAAAAAAGTTTTTTTTTTTTTTTTTTTTTTTTTGAAAATTCACCTTCATTCAAAAACAACACGGACCGATCCTCAAATTAAGGATCGCCGGAAAACCATTACAACATATACAATGGTGATGAGCACCAATTATCCCAAACTACATCTTTAAATCTCGATCTATGTTTTAACCAAAAAAAGGATAACCTTTTGATATTACTAACAATGACTCTACTAACTTCCGTCTTGTTATTAATCGTCTTCTCATTCCTCGCGATCCACAAACACCAAATAGTAACTATCGACACGCCTTGAACATTGTAATTGGGCATGAGGTAAAATTGATCATCGTCCACTTGTTACTAAAACAGGAAACAAATCTTGTGAATTTCACATTTCACACAAGTAATATGTTAATGTGTAACAGAATACTAAAATTTATTTTGTCGTCATTATTTTATGTCAATTTTATGGCTATTTGGCGTGGTGACACCCTCCCCAATTCCACGTCAGCACCACGTCATTTCCTTCTTCTCCTCCAAACCAAGGAAATGTTTCTCCTTCCATTTTTTTTAAAGGGAAAAGGACAAAAAAATCCACCAAAAAACAGCTTGGGAAGAACAGCGATATTCCACATAGTTCACCAAAAATTCAATTTTGGGGGGGGGGGGGGGGGGGGGGGGGGGGGGAGGAAGGGGGGTACCCTTGGAGGAGTTGTCAACCTCACCCTTACCAAGCTCCTCCCCGAGTCCACACCAAATAGCCAAAGTCGAGTTAGTTTTAAAAATGAATTGAATTCCTCAATTTAATTTTAAGGAAATAGATTCTTTTCAACGTATAAGGAAAGTTGATTTGAATCGAGTGATTAGCGACAAGCATATATCACTAAACCCGATTAACCCTTGTTTCTTGTAACCAATGTTTCGTATGATTTTCACTATCATTGATCCTTAGACATACCCATCACACGCATTTGATTTTCATTGCCCTTAACTCCACGGGAAATCTTTGTGTTCTAGAAACCAAAAATTCCTGATTGTGATTGGTCACAAATCATCACTAGGCAACCTAGATAGAAGGGTACTTTATCATCTAATTTATTTACATTCCATTTTTTTTTTTCAGACTATGGGGTGTGGTTCCCCTTCCCCCTTCCTCCCCCTTATCCACATCAGCGCCACGTCATCTTCCCCCTTCCCCTCCCCCTTCTAGGGGAAATGGTTCCCCATCCTCCCCCTTCCCCTTTCCATTATTTAAATGAAAAAAAAAAACAAAACAAAAAAATATTATTTTGAACGGTTTTATACACCTTCACCCACAAACAAACCCTCACCAACATCATCATCTTCATCAACCTTCCATCATCATCTTCATCAACCTTCACCCTCACCAACAACCAACCCCACCGCCGTCCCACAAACCAACCCCACCGCCGTCCGCCACCGTCCTCCTCCACCTGGAACCAACCCCACCGCCGTCCGCCACCGTCCTCCTCCACCTGAAACCAACCCCACCGCCCTCCGCCACCGTCCTCCTCCACCTGGAAACAACCAACATCATCCCAGATCTGCTTCTCTCTCTCTCTCTCTCTCTCTCTCTCTCTCTCCCCCTCTCTCTAAAACAACTCTTTCTCTCTCTCTGATCTCTCTCTCTCTCTCTACCCAGATCCACCCCCAACGTCTTTTTTTTTCTTGGATTTTGGGACGGGGAGAACGGGATAATTACCCCGAGCACACCGAAGACATTTCGGGGGGGGCGGTGTTCCCCTTCGGGGAAAGCTCCACATCAGCTTTCCCGAAGCCTTTCCCCACCCACACCCCATAGTCTCATAAGTTTACCCATCAAACACCACCAGGTAAGTTTTCAATAGCATTTATTTCAGTTTATTTTAAAACATTCCAATCTCTTTATTTAGAAGCGTCCCTGAGAATTTACGTACCATATCCGAGCCATAAAAAATAGCCTCGTTGGGTTTAACAAATTAAATAAATTATACTAAATTCTATATACGATCAATGGTATAGTAATAAACATAACAATTAGCAAAATTATAATATTAGAATGAGTGAAAGAGTGAAATTACATATCGTATTGGGCTCATAAATTTGTTATGAGTTATCAAGTTAATTAATAAGTTTACAAAATTTGAGTTTAATTAGTCTCAAGTTAAAGTGTTAAATTAGTTATTTAAAAAAAAAATACATACATATATATAGGATTTCTTTTGAAAAATATGCCCCGAGATTTACAGATCCTGTTCGGTTAGCCTCCTTGGACCTGCCCAAAGCCGACCCTGTGACTTTACTAATATGTTATGAACTCAACAAGCTTACCTACGACTTCACCGTGAAAAGAAAATGAAATATACATAATTAAATAAAAAAGTTAATACTTATTTTTCTGAACGGCCAATGAAACTAATACCCGACTATCCGAGGATGCCATCCCCTTTGGTAAAAGCTCCCCATACACTCGGGGTTACCAATAGTGCTAGGTAGCCTCAGCCCACAAGTTCTCGAACCGTGAAAAACCTGCCCGCCAGAAGGCCCGTCGCGGTCAAACCAAGGTGAGATCAGATTCAAACTTGAGATCTTTCAGCACCAAGACGTAACCCTCATTTTTCATGTCACTCCACCACAAAGGTGGGTGGGAGGCAAAAAAAACATTTCATATTTACATTGATCAATGATACATGTGGTCTAACATTAAGATAATCAAGATTAAAAACATTTCATAATTCACGAGACATTTCATGTATCTAGGTGCCTTATTTTGCATTGTTTGTTGGACCATACTCGCTTGAGCTTGGTTGCAACTTGCAATTCGATCTACAAACCATCCACACATCATATTGTTGTCATATTTATTTTGTAGAAATATAATAAATCTGCCTCATTAATTCAAACCAAATTATATATAAAAAAATATTTTAAAATTTTGACATCACACGTTTGTTGACGTATAGTTGATAATTTGCAAAGGGACACTCTCCTATCTATTTTCTTATTTTAAACTTTTAATATCAAAGCATCTTTGATGAAAAGTCTAAAGATGTGTATCGCGTCACTATTTGTCCGGTTACCCTTGTCACAACCAAAAACATTACAAACGCCTCTTTTACCCACTCATAGAATCCGTCCAACTTACCGCTATCATTGTTCACATATAGACATGGACACCCAAAAGGCCAAAAGCATACCGAAAAAGCTTAGGGACTCCATATAAGCTTTAAATGCTCTAAACGCACGTATTGTGGGTACTTTTAATCAATATCTATAACATTTTAACGTGTAACATAGTACTATAAGAAAACATGGACATGAACTATTAGACGTTAAATCTCTAACTCATGTTATTTGATTTTAATTTGTGAATTCGTTTGAAAATGGAGGGAAAATGTGTGTGGGGTGAGGGGTAGGGGATGGGAGCATGTGAGGGTAGGCATATTTGCAAGGCTTTTACAACTAGAATAATAATAATAATAATTCAATGTCTCATTTGAATAAATTATATTAAATCAAGTTGCGTAAAGTGTTGGTATCCAAGGGAGCACTTGGATATATTATTTTATTTATCCGTATCTTTTAATTCTTTACTGACGGAAACAACAGTTCATTTAAGGAATTTTAATTCTTAAAAAACTGTTTTAAATCATATTAAACGACAGTTCATTCAAACAACAGTTCAATGTTGCTTTACCAACATCACATTTTATACATGAACCTTTGTTTTATCATGAATTTCTTCATTGTGTTAGATAAACTGTATAATGCATTTGATTATGCATATGTGCAAGCTGTTATAATGTTATTGCATATATGGATAATGTTAAAAATGAACAAATAAATAAACCGTGCATTTATGAATCATGATGTACCTTGATGATTTATGATATCATCATGTAACATGACATGATTAGAACACAAAGTTCAAGTGGCTTATGGACTGTTTGGTTGATTAAGTGTTTGAATCATTAAGAGATCTGAATGGTTAAGTGTTGAATCATTAAGTTGGACCTCTTAATAGTTAATTTTCTTGTCTTACATTGAAAGGAGAGTCTCATCAAGGTTCAGCCTACTTCAGTGCTTAATGGTTTAGTGCTTAATGGTTCAGCAACATCCCAAATCTTAATGGTTCAACCTTAAACATTTCATTCAGAAGCTGTAACAAACGCGCTGAATGTCAGCGCTGAGTGGTTCAGAGCCTCATTAAGAGGCTTACCAAACAGCCCGTTAGTGTATGTGATAAACAAATTTAGTCGATGCATTAATACAAGTTTGTTTAAACTGGTTCAACTCATTCATTTATGACTCGCATGCCATGTTTAACTAATTACATTAAACAAGCTAACAGTTTGGCACGTTGTTTAAAATAATGCAAGTTTTAGATATTTTTATATCACGTGTCAGCATGATCCGTTTAACATATAAAGTAGTATGTTTTACGATAGGTTCATTTGTATCAAACTATAGTTTTGATATGTGTAATTATGAATGTTTTGAAATGCATAATTTTGAAAAATATAAAATATCTCAAACAAAAAAAATGAATTAAGTAAAAGCATTTAAATTCTAGACATTTAAATTCACTGCTATTACGACATAAAAGTTTTCTAATTTGGGGTTCGTGTGGAAGTAACCTCGTTATCCCCTAGGACATAGATAAGGCTTGCCTCTAAGGGTGTTAATCATGCGGGGTTAATGGGTTGGCGAGTTCACATGTGTAACCTGAACAGACCCATATGATTATTCGTGTCAAAAATTTCAATACTAAACCGCACCAACATAAAGTCGGGTCAACCCGAATACGACCCATTTAACTTCTATTTGTAAGTGAGTCATATTGTTGACGAGTTATAAGCTGGGATCTTGTGCTGTAAACGGGGTTATCAATAACGCGTTTAATGGTGAATATGGGTGCGACAAAATTAACACTATTATGACTAATCATATAAAATGGAAATGAAAAAACAAAACCAAAACAAGAATATAAATAATTTGTTTTTCTAAATACTTAAACTAACCAATTTTTTATACGTGTCAACCCGAGCTGTTTCTAGTATAGGTCAACTTGAAACCAACATGTCTTTTAATGGGTCGTGTTGGTCGATCAAAACCTGTTTTTCATGTCGGTTTTAGATCATGTCAGGAATTACCGTCCCTACCTCTTGTCACACACTATCACCCTTTTAGACTCTATTTGTGATGAGTGTGATTATACTATGTGCGTTTGTTAAATAAATTTATTCAGAATACCTTATGAATACAGATTGGTAAAGTGATACCCGTACACCCTATTATGTATTCATCGACTATATAGGTTAGTTTTATTTGAAATAAGAAGTATAATATTTTGGTGGTCAACACGTGTAAATAATTTAAACTACAAGTACAAAAATGGATCTAAAACAATAGTAAGATAAGGGTTTGGTTGGGGCCAATGGCAAAGCAGGAAAGTTGTGGATAAGTGTTCACGTGGTGTGTATGTGTTGTCTTCTTTTAGAAAGTGACATCATACGATTCTCCGTAAGACTATACGTAGTGGGGCGTCACCCAACTGAGTTTTTAAAACATAGCGCCCGGAACATCGGAACGGTGGGGCGTTATGGTGTGTTTTCCGGCCAAAGCGTTATAGCTATAGCGCTATATACCAAACCAACCAACCAATGGGGTGCTGACACGTGGACGATTGAAACGGTCAAAAATTTGACCGTTGGTTTTTTAATTCTTTGAACGGTAACTTTTTTTTTTTAGATTTTATATATATATAAACACAATAAACAAACACACACACCACATACAACCATAAACTAAAAAAACACACACACCACAACACAATCATCTCTACAACACAAAACATGTTTCCATACGGTTCACCATTCGGGGTCCCGGGTCGCCCTGGTTCGAGGCCAAACACTACTACTCCACTGCCACCCAATTGGGCGGAGTTTGACCCGAACACAATGCAATACGCCCAACTACTCCAGGGTCACTTTTATCCTCCACCAAACTATGGACAACCGGGCCAATTTTTTCCTCCACCAAACTATGGCCAAGGTTCTCAAGAGGAGGCCCAGCTCGTGCCAGAAACTCAAGTGGAGACCGACGAACCCGAGGGTTCTCAACGGGGGGGCCGCGGGCGTGGGAGTGGGAGCGGGCGCGGGAAACGCTCGCATAAAAAGAAAGATGCTACCCAACCTCGTCAAAAAAAGCAAATAGAACGTTGGGCCCAAGACGAGGAATATGCTTTAGCGAGAGCCTGGCTCGACGTATCGGAGGATCCACTAGTTTGTAAGTAAATTTATATATATATATATTGTTTGTGTTTTATATATAGTATTTATTTTTTATATATATATTGTTCGTTATATATTTCTAATCGTATAAATTTTTTTTGTAGCCAACTATCAACATCTTCCTGAGTTTTGGATTCGGATTCGAGCGTTGTTTTTTGGTGCGATGGGTAGAGGGGAGTATCGAGAGAACGACTCCGTATCGGGAAAGTGGTCGGACATAAATAATAGATGTCACGCGTTTTCTCAGGTTTACCAGCGTTGTATGGACAACAGGGGCAGTGGGGAAGGTGATGATGGTGTGTTGACGAGAGCGTTGGACGAGATGAGATCTACCCGCCAACCGTTCCCGTATTTGAAAATTTGGGAGATGTTGAGAAAAAGTCCTAAGTGGGCTAAGGTACCGCCTATGGGGTCGGGTGGTAGGAGGAGGATCAGGAGAGGAGGAGGATCAGGAGGAGGAGGACCATCAAAACGTAGCAAAACCTCCTCCTCGACGCGAGATCCGGATACACCGTCATCCGATGCTCGCTATGTGAGTTTAGGTGATCATGTTAATTTGGTTGATGAGGACGAGGATGAGGAGGAGGAGGAGGAGCAGCAGGATATGCCTAGACCACCCGGTAGAAGATCAGCAAAGGGTGGGAAGGGGGAGTCGTCTTCGGCAGCAGGCGGTGGCTTGAAGGATGATTTCGAAGAAATGAACCGTAGACTTCAAGATATTCGCGACCTTGGCCAAAGACGTTTGGAGACGATGCAGCAGAGAGTGGTGGAGAATAAAAGGTTTGTCGAGCTCCAAGAGGCGAGGCAGAGGGAAAAAGACATTGAGTTTTTGTCGAAATCGATCGAAGACCTCGAAGGAGACGCGCTACGCCTCGCTATGCTTCACAGGCAACAAATCCTGAAAAAATATGACCTCTAGTGTGTTTGGTTTTTTTTAATATTAGTTGTAATTTTTTTTAATATTAGTTATAATTTTTTTTTTTAAAATTTTAGTTGTAACTTTTTTTTAATTTTAGTTGTAACTTTTTTTTTAATATTAGTGTTTTTTAATATTATTTCTAATTTTTTTATATTTATTTACCTTTTATTTTAATTATTTTGAGTTAAAAGAATATAAAAAATAAAATCCACGTGGACCAATCAGATTAGGGGGCTCCATATATAAAGCCCCACCACTACACCCCTTTTTCAGTTTCTCTCTCCATGCTGACTCAGCAGCCACGTGGACCAATCAGGAAGGGGGGCTCCATATATGGAGCCCCCCACTACACATGGTCTAACAATTACTTTGTTCATGGTGTATATAAATTACTTACATCTTAGTCATTCAGAATTATGTTGAGTATCTTCATATGGTTGTATCCATCTAGTAGTCTCCGAACCTATTCGATTTGATAGACTTTTTATATTATTAGTAGTTTATTTTTAGTTACTTGATGTGTTTATCTTCTTAACTAATCCTTGTTTGTTTATCTTTTGTGACAGGTTCCATTAGTTGTTAATAAACACAGATGATGAAACATGTTTAAGCTAATTTTGGAAAATGTTGTTAGTTAAGACTCAAGGGAGTGGGGCGGGGAAAGGGGGGGCGGTAATGGTTTGCCGGGCGGGAACACCGTCCCGAGGGGCGGGAAGAGGAGGGCGGGGAAGGGGGGCGGTGGGGGAAAGCCGGGCGGGGGGGGGGGGGGGATTGTGGAGGGTGACGTGGCGGCTTTTCATTGGGCTGAATTTTTTTTTTGTTTTTTTTTAACTTTAACACAATATAATATTATTCCCTTCCCCCCCCCCTTTCCCCCCTTCCACTCCCCACAATTTTCACCCTTCAAACATGGTCCCCACAAGTGCCACATGGCGCATCACGCCCCTCTTTCCCGCCCCTCCACTCCCCAAAGTCTAAAGGGTCTGGAATGTAAAGTCTATGACACTAGACATTGATTCATCTGCCACGTGCCTGATTTCAAGAACACATCGACAACGTACCCAAAAACCTACCCCACCATCTCTATTGAAACAATGACACGTGTATACACATACGAAAAATATCATACAATTCTAAGACTATGGAGAGTGGGGAGGGGAGGGGCATGATGCGCCATATGATATATATTTTTTTTGTAACGGCAAATTTTTACTCCTTGTGGGAACCCATGACCTCCCTCTTAGGTGTTCTTAGAAGCTTTGCTTCTACCATTGGGCCACCAACCCCAATTGCCATATGATATATGTGGGGTGTATATTTCAAACTCAAAAATATGGTGGGAAAGGGGAAGGGGGTGAAATGAATAGTAATAATATTTTTATTGTTTTTGTGTTGATTTTTTTGTTAAAAAGAAACCAATAAGCTGCCTCCACAACACCTCCCCCTGCTGCCCCACGCCAGTGGGAAATCCCCCCCCCCCCCCCGGATGGTGTAGATGGGGTGAAAGGAGTTTTCAAGCCCTTTTTCCCGCACTCTTAAAGATTTTTATCCAACGACCCGACATATGTTTTATATTTTTGACGCTATAAACCACATACAATATCAAAAGTATTTGATTGATATCCTTTTCTCACTCCTCTTACACAACACAAACTATTTGGGTCTGTTTGGTGTATGAGGTAATGGAATAAATGAGGGAATGAAATGAATAAGTAAATGGAATAGACAAGGTAATGGAATGGATCATTACCATTTCATTTCATGTCGTGTTTTGTTGTTATGTGTGAATGAAGCAAAAAATTACTTTGTGTTGTAGGATATGCAGGTAAAAACGAAGAAATAAAATCGGTGGTGAGTGGTTGTGGTGGGTGATAATATGTGGCGGTAGCGGTGGTGGTGGGTGGCAGCAACAGTGGCGACGGTGGAAGGTGGAGGTGGATGGCCGTGATGGTGGGTGGGCGGCGATGGTGATTAGTGGCGGTGGTTGATGGTGGTTGGTGGAATGATGGTATATGGTGGTGCCTGGAAATAGCATGGTGGTGCCTGGAAATAGCATGGTGGTGGGTGGCGACGGTGGTGGCAGAGATGGCGATGGGTGGAGGTGGATGGTGGTGATGGTGGGTGGGTGACGGTCGTAGGTGGTTGACGGTAGTGGGTGGCGGCGGCGGTGGGTGGGTGAAGGTAGTGGATGGCGGCAACGACAGTGGTGGGTGGTAGGAGGTTGGCGACGGCGGTGGTAGGTGGTTGGCGACGATGGTAGGTGGTGGGCACCGTTGGGTGGTGTTGGATGGCGGCGGCGATGGGTGACGGTGGTGGTGGATGGGTGACGGTAGTGGATGGCGGTGACGACAGTGGTGGTAGCCGACGGTGGTGGGTGGTAGGCGACGGTGGTAGGTGGTGATAGCGGTGGTGGGTGGTGACGATGGTGGTGGTGATTGGTGAGTTATGGTGTTTTTAGTAAATGGTGAATGAGAGATTGAATGAAAAATTACAAGGGGGGGGGGGGGGGTGGATGGAATGGTTTTGAGGAATGGAATGCCTTGTGGAATGGGTGATTCCATCCTGTTAACCAACCAAACACACTATTTTTCATTAACTCGTAATGGTCCATTTCATTCTATTGTACCAAACGCTACCTTTCTTTCTTATAAAATAGGACTTTGTTATCATTACATTACATAACGTCATGTCTTTTTTGAGTTTTATTTTCTAGATGTATTTAGAAAAAAAAGCATTAATTTTTGTACGAACTGTGAGAATCAAAGGGGGTAAAAATTTTTTTTTTTTTTTTTAGAATTTTTTTTTCCCATGTGCTTAAACATTCTTTCTAGATGAATAATACAAAAAAAAAATTTTAAAAAAATTTTTTTTTAGTGTAATTACGTCATTAAGGTAAATACATTAGTTTACACTAGAGTAATTATGTAATTACTCTACACGTAATTACTCTACACCAATTTTTTTTTTTTTTAGTTTTCAATACTATAATACATGTTTAACAATATGGGGAAAAAAAAATTTTTAAAAATTTTTTTTAAAAAAATACCCTCTTTTGATTCTCACAGTTCTTACCAAAAAAGCTATTTGTACCGGATCTTTCCTCTAGAAAAAAAAGCATTAATTTTTATATTATATTCATTTAAAACTAATAGAATATTATAGAATATGGTTTTGTATTTTAGGATTTAATCTTTGTATTTATTATTGTGATTGTACCTTTGTATATTTATACCCTATGATCAATGAAGAATGAATCAAGCATTGAATCAGAATACTCAACATGGTATCAAGCCAATAACCTACCCAAATAATCTCCTCTGTCGTCATCTTTCTCCTACCTTTTTTCCAGCCATTGCACCTTCTTCACATAAACCAACCTTCTTTCCTTTATTATTATTTTTAATCACTTCAATTTTGCACCATCGACCAACACTTCCATCCTCAATCTCACACCAACACTTCCGCTACACCCGACACTCACCCACAAAGCCCACCCACATCTCCTACACCTACCAAGTCCCTTCAATCGCATCCATAGCCCACACCTACTGGCCCGGCCCAAGAGACACCACTCAACAGCCCCACGACCCAACCCACCAACTGCCATCCTCACCAACCAGCCTCGACACCCACTGCTTTACACCACAACCCCATTCCAGTCCCTCTTCTACCTCCTACTCGCACAATTCAAACCCGAGCTATGTCAGGCACACCGAACCCAAACACATATTCAACCTCACCACCTCTACTGTTGTCCCAATCCCAAAAAATCCGAAAGATGCCTTGTCCAACCCGGAATACTTAAATGTTATGACTAATGAGTTTAGTGCCTTAATTAAAAACAAGACTTGGGATTTGTCCCAAGACTTCCTGATATGCATGTTATTCGTAGCATATGGCTTTTTCGACACAAATACAGGTCTGATGGAACATTGGGACGGTACAAGGCATGTTTAATGTGTGATGGTAGAAATCAAGAAATTGGTGTGGATTGCGATGAAACTTTTAGTCCGGTCTTCAAACCGACAACTATCCGCACAGTTTTATCTTAAGTTTTGTCCCAAGCATGGCTGATTCATCAACTAGATGTCATCAATGTTTTTCTACACGGGAACCTCACCGAAACTGTACATGTACCAACCTATGGGTTTTCGTCATCGGGATTTTCCGGACCATGTCTGTTTTCTGAAGAAATCTCTATATGGACTAAAACAGGCCCATGAGCATGGTACCAAAGGTTCACCGACTTTGGCACATCCATTGGTTTTATTCGAAGCCGTTGTGACAACTCTCTCTTTACATACCACCACGGGGGTGATATCGCATATTTACTTATATATGTGGATGATATTATTATCACAAGCTCACAGCCTCCTTTGACACTCTTCGTCTGTCTCTCATGTCCAGCCTCGCGGCTGAATTTGCTATGAAGGATCTTGAGCCCCTCAGTTACCTCTTGGGTATTAACGTCATTCGAACAGGTGACAAGATGTTTCTTTCTCAACATGCTTATGCTTTAGACATCATTGCTCATGCAGGTATGCAAACCTGCAAGCTCTTGGCCACGCCAGTAGACACCAAACCAAACCAAAGCTCAGCGCCTTGGCCAGCGAACCTTTTGAAAACCCGACTTTATTTCAAAGCTTAGCTAGTGTGCTTCAATACCTAACCTTTACCAGGCCAGACATCAGCTACACAGTCCTACAGATCGGTATGCACATGCACGATCCAAAGGTTGATCACTAGAACGCTTTAAAGCGTATTAGTCGTTGTATTCAAGGGACATCGACTTATGGACTGACACTCTCTTCTTGTTCAGACACTTCTTTACGGGCATACACTGATGCTGACTGGGCCGGTTTCCCAGACAACCGCCGTTCTACATTAGGGTACTGTGTTTATGTGGGTCCACATTTATTATCTTGGTCATCCAAGTGCCAGTTAACTATCTCCAGATCCAGTGCTGAAGCTGAGTACCGTGTAGTTGCTAATGTCGTGGCAGAGATTTGTTGGCTACGTAACCTTCTTCTTGAACTACGTTACCCTCTGAAGACTGCTACTCTTGTCTACTATGACAACATCAACGCAATATATCTCTCTGGTAACCCGGTTCAGCATCAACACACCAAGCATATGGAGTTAGGCATACACTTTATTCGGGAGCATGTTCAACGGGGTAACATACGTATACTTCATACTCAGACTCGGTTTCAAATCACAGACATCTTTACTATAGGACTGCCACGGGTATTGTTTGATGATTTAATATTCAGTCTCAACATTCTCTCGCATCTTGCTTCGACTACGGGAGTGTAATGAAGTATTATAGAATATGCTTTTGTATTTATGATTGTGATTATACCTTTGTATATTTATGACCGATGTCGAAGGGTCAGTCAAAAATAAGATTAAAATCAGTTCCTTATTACCTTATTAGATAGGGTAAGTCAGGTGTCGAACCACGAGGAGTACTGTGGAAAGTGTTTGGTTTACCTAATTTATTACTAATTAACTAGTTGCAAGAAAAGTAAAATTCGGTTGTTTGAGAGTTTGATTGTGAAAACAAAATAAAAATTAAGATGTAAACAATTGGAGAAAAGGTGATTCCTCCAGGTTTTGGATTCAAAGTGGCTTCAAGTAATTAGTTTTTATTGAGAAAATCACATAGACATGATTAAGATAATTAATTAGTTGATTGTGATAAACGAGGACTAAGTACTTTGATTTCAAAACAACGAAAGGTTATCACACGGTTATCAATTGAAGATTACCAAACCTAATCCCTATCTAATATATCCCAATTATTAGAACTCTCGGGAATTGAAAGAATCAAAACTAGGTTTCAGATAAAAATCAACCGTTTACAAATCAAACTAATAAATTACCAAGCAAAAAGCATCGAATGCTTAGATTGCTAATCTCAAATACAAAGAAAAACTAAAAATAATTATCCACTTACAAGAATCCTCCACCCGGAGGAAACCACGAAAAGATTAGCCACTCATGTTCTTGATTTGATCTTCAATCTTGATGGGGAATTGCATGGTTGATGATTATGAAGGGATTGAATGCTTTGGAATGGTGGAAAAAGCCTAAAAATCGACCCCTTGATGGCCTCAAGTCGCCTCCTCTTGTTTAGAATGGAAGAGATGCTTCAAAACCCTAATTTTTGCCTTTTTAGTGTTTTCCCCGTCAGAGTCTGGCGTAACCTACGTTGCTGGCGTAAGTTACGTCAGAACAGGCCTAACAAAATTCTCCCAGAGGCTGGCGTAACCTACGCTGCTGGCGAACTTACGTCAGAGGCTTTCGGGAAAATCCTTGTTTCTTGCATAACTTCTTCATTATAACTCCATTTCCTTCACCGTTTTCGGCCACGTTTTCGTCTTCCAACCCTCTATCATGTCATCCATTTTAATCTTTAGGTCCATTTAATGAATTTTCTCCAAAACACGTCCAATCTTCGTATTTAACCTGCAAACCCATGAATTCGCGTAGTTATCTTATTCAGGCTATATAATCATCCAAAATACAATAAAACCAACCATTTTAATCACATTAACACTCGGGTTTTAGCCTCTCCATCAATTTATATCCTATGATCAATGAAAAATGAATCAAGCATTGAATCACAATACTCAACAAAAACCATAAGGATTTGTGTTTTTGCGTATAAGAAAAGTAGCATTACTTGTTATCTTTACGGTTTTTTTTCTTTTTCTAAATGCTAAACTGTAAAGCTCATTCGTTTATTTATCAAGTGTAAAAGTTTGAAATTAAACAAGGAGAAGTGACAAAGGTGAGGGTTATCCTATTTTGACATCCCAAGAGAAATAGAGTAAGAAGGGTGTCAAAGTAGACATTAAAGATGTCAAAATAATCCCATTCTTGCTATACACGTCAAAATTGATTACGTTGTTTGTACAAATAAATGTGTAATTGAACGTAACGTTACAATAGGTTAAAAACGGTGTTTATATAAGGTTGATGAATAATAATTTTGTCATTCATATGACATCATCTTATCGTTATGTCGTTGTCTATCCGTAAAAAGTGCAATAAAAGTTGTAAACTAAATAACACATGTTTGTTTGCTTTGTCGAACATATTCTTGCAAGGGCAATATTCAAATGTTTGTCTTTAGATCTTGCAATGCGTGTTCACAGGAATCAAACCCCCACCGTCCTAGAAAGTTCCATTATTATTCATGCCACAAGTATGATTCGAACTTAATCTCTCTCTCTCTTTCTCTGATCTCTCTCAGGATTAGCATCATTGTTATTACCAACTCAACTAGCCATGATTGATTCCTCCAAATCAGTTATCCCTCCAACTTAAACTATTTTTCATTTTGTTTACATGCATTAAATAAATCATTGCTTAAATGCCATTTTTTTTTTTACATTTTAGGCTTATTCTTGTATCCCAAAACTTAAAACATTATGCTGTTTTTTTAGGTTTATTCTCACATCTATTTTAATCAACGGAATGTTGGAAACACCAATAGCTAGTCGAACATGTTATATTGGTCCACGATGTTCCTGGGCCACATCGTGTCCCAATACCTACTACGTGAAAAGTGAAAACTCATATATTACAAGGCGAAGCCCATATATTGCAAGATAGTAACTAAATCAAGAGTTCACGTCTATGGGCCAGGCTCAATAACTACAAAGCCCATGTTTCGTTATGTTTTAGGCCCATGTCTGTATATATATTTCTTCTCTGTTTAACAAAAATAATAAACTAAAAAAAAAACATATGAAGTCGATCAGGAGGAACACCTGCTCCTAATGCCAACCTTGTTAAGATCATAATATTGGGTATCCTAATTTATAATCTCTTTCCTTTCCTTTCTGTTACTTAACTTTAATCTGGTTTCATGTTAGTTTATTATGTTTAATCTAGGTGGAGGTGGATGGCGGTGATGGTGGGTGGGTGACGATGGTGAGTATTGGCGGTGGTGGGTGGAGGCGGGCGGTGGGTGGTGGTGGGTGGCGGCCATAGTGGTGGGTAAAGGAAATTGTGGTGAGTGACGACGGCAGGTGGTGGAGGTGACGGTGGGTGGGTGACAGTGGTGGGCAATGTTGGGTGGTGTTGGATGGCGACGATGGTGTGTAAGTGAAGGTAGTGGGTGGCGGCGGCGGCGACGACGGTGGGTGGTGACGGCGGCGGTGGGTAGTGGCGGCGATGGTTGGCGACAGTGGTGGGTGGTGACGATGGTGGTGGTGGGTGGTGGGTTATGGTGTTGTTAGTAAAGGGTGAATGAGGGATGGAATGAAAAAAAAACATGGGGGGGGGGGGGTGGATGGAATGGTTTTGAGAGAATGGAATGTCTTGTGGAATAGGTGATTTTATTCCTTTAACCAACCAAACACACTATTTTTCATTACCTTGTAATGGTTCATTCCATTCCATTATACCAAACGCAACCTTATTCTCACGTCTATTTTAATTAACGGAATGTTGGAAACGACAGTAGCTAGTCGAAATGTTATATTAGTCCACGATGTTCCTAGGCCACATCGTCCCAAGTGTAAACAATCCGAGTTGAGTCCGAGCCTGACTGGGCTCGAGCTCGGCTCGGCTCTAGCCTAATACTTTGAGCTCGAGCTCGGCTCGAAAGTAAAACCTAAAAGCTCGAGCTCGACTCGGCTCGAAATAATTTTAGACAATTTTAAAGGAGCTAAAAGCTTGGCTTGAGCTCGATTCGATAGCTTAAACAAGCCAAAGCTCGGCACGCCAATGTTAAATAGTTGGTATACTATGAATAAAATAATAATAATATAAAATTTGTTTGGGCTCGTTTAGGCTCGTGAGCCTAAACGGTCTGTGTATGAAAAGCTCGAGCTCGGGCTCAATAAATAAACGAGTCATTTTTTAGGCTTGGGATCGGGCTCGTTAAGGCTCGGCTCATTCGAGGTTTTTACCGATTCGATCCCAAGTAGCTCCCGAGCCATTGCCCATCATTTACCCCTAGTCCCAATACCTACTACGTGAAAAGTGAAAACTCATAAATTACAAGGCGAGGCCCAATATATTGCAAGATACTAGTAACTAACTCAAGAGTTCACGTCTATAGGCCAGGCCCAATAACTACAAAGCCCATATTTGGTTATGTTTTAGGCCCATGAGTCTGTATATATATTTAACAAAAATAATAAATTAAAAAAACATATGAAGTCGATCAGGAAGAACACCTGCTCCAACTGCCAACCTTGTTAAGACCATAATATTCGGTATCCTAATTATAATCTCTTTCTTTCCTTTCTTTTCTGTTGCTTAACTTTAATCTGGTTTCATGTTAGTTCATTATGTTTAATCACCACTAATTTAGTTTATAATTCTTTAATTACATCATGCATTTGTTCCTTAATACGCCATCACCTTTAAATAATTAAATCCAACGCTTACAAGTAACTGATTTGAAGGTAGTGAATACAGTTGTCTTGATTTAGCAATTTAGGACACTTTTATCTGGAACCTGTAATTGTTAACAAGCCTAACCCTAACCGAACAGTACCGAACCGAATAAACCTTATAAATAGGTTTAATCAGTTGATTTCGGTTTGGTTAGACACTTGCATATTAGGATTGGTTATTGGTTAGTGACAAAAAAATCCAAATCCGCATAAACTTATCCGAACAAATCGAATAAATCAATATCCGATCTGATGAACACCTTTAGGTAGTGTTTGTTTCATGGATGGCAAAGGAATTGGAATTCGCACGAGAACTATAACTTGATTTGGAATTTTGATGTGTTCGTTTCATAAAATAGAATGAAATCTCGATGGAATTGAAATGTGGATTCCCTTCCATATGTTGTTGTTCAATTACAATTCCTTCTGTTGTTGTAACGAACAACATAAGAAGTCGAATACACATTCCAATTCCATCCGAATTCCATTCCATTCCATTCCATTCTCGTGAAACGAACGCTGCCTTATAATATTTCGTAATGGGATGAGCATGCTCCTCAAAAATTCTTACGGCTAATTTATTTGTTTTCGAGTTCTAAAGTGCAAGTATGAATAACATTGATTCAAATGATAGAATCATATATTCAATTTTTGATACATCATAAATTCATTCACTAATTAAATGAGCTCAGCAACAATTCTTATTGCTAAGCTATAAATCCATATTCTAAATAGTAGACAACATCTATATGTATTCTATGCATCCTTATGTTTCATCTTCTAATCAAGATTATGAAACCTTTATATGTTGTAAAACCTTTAGGTTTAGTGTCACTAGAGTTTTAGTTTTTAATCACTCCTAGTGGTGTTGACTGAATGGAGAGCATATGTTTGACATCACCAATGTGTAGACTATGTTGACCCATAGGAATTCTTCTAATCCCAGATCTATCAACAACACTCAAGAATTTGCACACATGGATATTTATAGGCACTTTGAGTTGTCCACCGGCTGGGACGTGCACCTTCGCGAACGCCACCAACTGTTTGTGTGGACCCCAGTGGCCAACTGGAGGGGTAGAGTACACGAGCATTGTGTGGGACCCGTCTTTAGACCCCGTGTTTTTAACATCCATTTGTAGACTAATCGTAAGACCGCCACATTTGGCATGGGTCACCCTTACTGCATCGGTGGTTGCAGTTGTGTTTTTGTGGCGGCCGTCCACTGGGACTGTGAATATTGCTGGTGCGTTCGTGAGTGTGTGAATGATATTTGAGTAGCCGAGCCCGTGACCAAATGGATACACAACTGGGCCGTTGTAGAAACGGTATGTCCGGCCAGGGTAACCCGTCGCTTGATTTGATCTCATGTCCATTGTTGTCATTGGCACCTTGGTGAGGTAATCTTGATGATACCAAGTCATTGGTAGCTTTCCTCCTGCAAATAAATTTTATTATGATATTACTTGATATTATAGCTCCTTATAAATAAAGGCAGGGGTGGCCCTATGCGGTCTTAAGTTTTGAGATTTTTATTAAAAAAAATTACGATTACCAAATCATTGCTGAAAATTCTATATCTCATATGGTATACCTGGATTATGTGTTCCAAACAACACATCAGCAATGGCGGCACCGCCAGCTTGGCCCGGGTAACCAGCCCAAACAATAGCACCAACCCGTGGATCACGCTCAGCAAAAGACACATCAACCGGCCCACCAGACATCAACACTAAAATAGTCGGTCCCTTTGATGCTGCAGCAACCTTAGATACAAGTTCTTGTTGATATCCAGGTAAAAGCAGCCCATCTCTGTCCTTAAACTCTGCCTCTATTGACTGGTCCAGGCCCATTACCAGAACAGTGGCATCCGCGTGACGGGCTGCACGGATTGCATCACCAAAAAGGTGAGCGTTTTTGCAGTGCACATTTTTGCAGCCCGGCGCGTGAGCTGTCTTTGTGTATCTTGATATTCCTTGGAGTGGTGTTGTGTATCCACACGCGATACCTGTCGAGAAAACCAAAAAAAAGCTACAACTATATAAAAGTTTTACATTGATGATCTGTATTATGTTTTTTTTTTTTTTAAAAAGTTAATAAACTTTTGTAGTTAATGTCATAAAAAATGAATTACTACCGATTTTTGGCTCAGTAGTGTAAATTTCCTCGGTTTTATCCGAAAATTTTGTATTTTTTGAGTCTGCCTACATCGATTTGAAAAGAAATTTGGCTCTCGTGACTTTCAGACCCCACCATCCAAAAGTTCAAGATTCGCCACTGTATGCATTAACTTTTAGATTAATCAATTACTAGAGTAAGGGCCGTAGAATGCGGTATACCTGCATAGTTTCCAATCATTGTAACAGTAACATCTGAGTTAGGCCCTATGACCGCAACAGTGCGATGGCGTTTAGGGGATAATGGCAGTGACGGGCCATGATTCTTAAGAAGAACAATCCCTTGCCTTGCTGCTTCAAGGGCTAGCTCCTGGTTAGCTGGGGTGCATACGTCTCGTGGCCCAAGATTACCAAAGATCTGAGATGATGGCTCACCATCAAACATGCCTAGTCTCATTTGAACCATAAGGGTGTTAAATAATGCACTATCGATGTCGGTCTCTTTCAACAGACCTCGGTTGACTGCAGCCTGTGTGTGCACAGCTAGGAATGGCCCACAATCCAAATCCAAACCTAAAAACATAACAAAACTTGTTATACTGTGTGCAAAATCTGTTCCATGATATTGAAAAATTATGTTGTTGGTCCGGTCCGGTTCAAAGCCAGACATGTTGTATATATTTTTCTTTCGGTTTGACTGACTTTATACAAATGAAATATGGTAATGTTATAACCTGCTTTTATAGCATCTGCTGCAGCCTCTTCAGGAGTCGTGGTGTAGTGTTGATTGTCGTAAAATACTCCAACAGAGTCGCAATCTGAGACTATGTACCTTTTTTCCAGGAACAATGCCAACAATATACAAAAAACAGATAAGCGCGGCAGGTAAACAAATTTATTCAATTGAAAAACCAAAAAAATTATTGGACTTTACTAAGAGTGTTAAGCAGGTTATGTTCGTGGGTCGAACCTGTCATGAACCCAAACACGACGCTAGTTTTCACGGGTTGACACGAACACTACCTTTTGACCCAATTTTTCATTTTTTGGGCACATTAATAGGCAAAAGCCGCAAAACTATTAATATAGAATATACAATACAAACGTGTATAAAATAATCATGTTTAAATTATAAAACCTGATGCTCATTTATTGGGTACATGACCCAGTTAGCTAAACGTGTTTGTGGGTTTGACCTGAAAGTCTGATCCAAAACCGTTTAAACTAAACCCAAACCTGCAAATTTTGTGTTAGTTTTGTGTCATTTGTAAAACCAACACCGTGATATCAGTGAACATGTGCCATGTGACATCATCATAATCTATTACCCTAACATTCATTAGTTGTATGATTTTAAATACCCATTGAGTCGCCAAGCTCCACGAATGGTGTCACGAAGAAGTCGAGGGTCAGCACATGTAGGAATGCCGTTAACTTGATTGTAAGAGCACATTACACTTGCAACTTTCCCTTGCATAACACATTGTCTAAATGGTACTTCAAATGTATCCACCATTTCTTGCTTGCTTACCTGCATTTGCATCATAATCCTTTAATATTTTAACCGTTTAACGGTTTGGAACTTGTAACTGAAAGCGCAAAATGAACCCATCGTCTTAACCTCTATTATTATTTAGAGGGTGTTTGGGATTGATTTTTCAAAACAGCTTATGCATTTTGGAAAAACAGGGGTGGAACTGCTTTTAGGTTATTGCGTTTTGTTAGCCTAAAAATATTTTTCAAAACTCAACCCTAAACACTAAAAACTGATTATTTACGTTTTCAAAACGCAATAATCTAATAATCCATTTCAAAACGCAATCCTAAACACCCCCTTAGTTTTTTATCAAATAAGCGCGTCTATGTATATGCATTATATCGACCTATCCTTTTCTCATTTTTAAAATACGTACTTCAAATTAACAATTTTGAAGAAAAGAAAGTTGTTGAAACCGTACTATTTTGGCTGGTCCAACCGACCCAACCAACCTAATCATTCGGCATGTCATTTTTCATAACCATAGAGGTCGGTATCAAAACCGGCCAGACCGCGTACCTCTACGTGAAAAGGGGTCTTTTTTTTCTTTCTAAACATATTGATGTTTATTGCTTTGCTTTATTACAAAGCAAGTAAAATAAACTTGAGTGTGTATACATATATATATCTGGACCTTTTTACCTTAGCATTAAAATGGAATCTATCGGTCCCACTCCAGTTATCAAGATCATAAGCAGTATAATGTTTACAACAGGCAGCCACTTTCAACCGGTCACCTGGCAGGTTACCTTGTAGTCCCCTAACATATCGAGAAGCATATTCACCGGCTACTATTGGGTCTTCACCGGGTGTCTCCTGTCCTCTGCCCCAACGTGGGTCCCTAAATATGTTTATGTTTGGACTCCAGTATGTTAGTCCACCCATACCTCCATTGTACATTGCCCTTGCTTCATCGGATACCACCTACAACCATGTATATCCAATCAATCATAAATATGGATGAGATCGGTACTACTGTACTGGTACTGAAAATATCGATACTGAATTTTTGAAAAAGTGGGTACATACTGGTATTCGGCAGCAAATGGCTCATCCCTAATCATAAGCGTAGCTATTCACTAAATATCGGAACACTTCTCACACTCTACCTCTCTATATAAATATGTGTGTGCATATACAAAGGGAGAGAGTGTGTGTGGGAGGGTGTACCAACATTAACAATTCGAATTCAAAGTGCATATATATGGCTACATGTTATTGGAAAAAAATATAAGAAAAAGATTAAACGGCTAGTTCAGTTTACACACTCGCTTTCAAGCTTTAGAGAGAACTGAATTGTTAGGGTATGTGTTGTCGTCTTGTCGAGCGTTAGTAGGGGCCAAAACCCGCCAGCACCACGGCCCACCATTAAACTGTGGCACAAAAGTGGGCTTGAGGGTGCTGGCGTGAAGGCCATTGCGGGCACTAGGTCGAAAGTTATGTAATTTTAGTTTTTTTTTTAAACATTAAATATTGTATAAACCACTTCAACCAAAACTACGTTTCACATTCCACCTTTCCATAACACACCCAACGTGTGATGAAATACATTACATGGTTTAGTTTGCATGTTCAGTTTCAAGTTTTAGCCTTAATGTTAAAATGTCAAATTGTATAAACCAAAACTTTTGAATCTTAAACCAATCAAACTCGACTGATTTGCTTCGGTTTTGATGGTTATATTGATTTCCACAATTTTCTGAAACACAATGTTTTAACACAAACTTTTAGAAACATAAAAAAGATTTCAATTTTTAATGATCTTGGTAGTGGAGCTAGTTGTTTAATTAATTTATTTTTTGTGTTTGACAATATAGGCAAGGCATATTTGCTTTTTCAAAAAGCCTTACACATAAAGATCGAAACGAATATTACTTGAAAATGACACAAATACCCTTGGTGCATTTGCCCAACAAATCCAAAACCCCTAACAATAATGTATAATGTATCATAGTCAAAACTATTAAATTTAATTTAATTTTACAATTTATTATTTAACTATCATTAATCATTTGGGTGGTAGTTGTAATAGTCTTTGTAAATAAGTTGGGTGATTTTGCTAGTGACTCGCTACTGTTTTGGTGATGAATAAAATCTTTCGTTGGTCGTTAAAAAAAACCATCATTAATCATTAATTTGCATGAAACAACTAAAGTAAGAAAGATATTCTCACCCGCCCAATCACTATCCACTTAAATAAAAACGATATAATTCATAAATCTCTAAATACTTCTTATGATAACTTAACTTACCCGTCCGATCTCTTCCCACAGCGACGTATTAAAAGACGCTGCTGTGGTAATGACTTGCGGGAACGCGGTGGCGCCAGGGAACTCGCCACCAAACCGAGTTCCAGGGCCCACATTAGACACTCCATGAAGAGCCTCCGACCACCACTCATACTCATCCATCCCCAACCGTGGCACGGCCGCTGCTTTATCAACTAACAAGCCGATTTTCTCCTTAAACGTCAACCGGCCAAGCAAATCTCTCACTCTATCCGAAGCCGACAACCGAACATTGCAAAAGGGTAGCCCTTTTACGGCTGCGTTTGTTGGGTCACATGCAAATGGCCGACGTGCATTTGTTGTGGACAAAGATATAGCCAAAAGACATGTAATGAGAACATAGTGGAGTATGGTGGTGGTGGTCATGGTGTGTTTGGATGGTTATGGTTATTAATATTATGGAAGCAATGAGGGAGTAAAGGGTTTATATACAATCATTGAAGTGTGGGTATGAGTGAATACGGTTTGATGCAAAGGAATCGCTTTGATCAGTAACTTGTAAAAAGAAAAAAAAAATAATACTAATAATAATAATTGCTTTTGGTGCAAGTTGTGTTCTGGTCTAATATAATAATATCAAGATAATAAGTCATGCATTTTTATGGAGGATTTCTTTTTATTTTTTTTAATGGTTAAACATTTTTTGATAAATAAAATGGATTTTAACAATAAATTTATTGGTGATGAGGAATTTAATTTTTTTAATGGATGATCACAATAGAATATTGAGTATTAGTCAATTGAGGTCAAGCTTAGCCGAGCACGAGCCGAGCTCAAGCTTGACAAATTGTCAACGGGTCGAGCTGGAGCTTTGAAAAGAAAGCTCGAATCGAGCTGAGCTTGAGCTCGAGTTCTTATAAGTCAATCAAGCTTGAGTTCGAGCCTGGTCGAGCTCGGGCTCTGCTTGGCTCGTTTGCACTCCTACGAGAAACTACCATTGAATTCTAAACAAGGTAAGTTCATGTAATGGTATAAGCATTGTAAATCCAGTTTATAGAATTTAAACAATACATATTCACCTAAAAATGACATTTCTTTTAAAAATGTCTTAAAACAACGGACATATGGACATATCATGCTGTTTTCAATAATATGATTAAAAGAATGAATATATGATTAACCTAGTATTTGTTTACTTTATTTTGTTACGTGTTTTAATCTCATGTTTAAACACGTTTTAGCAGTATTTAAATGACTTTCTCTAGGGAGGTAGACTGTTGGAGTTTTGACAAAATGTCATGCGCGAGCCAGATGTTTTACTGTGTGTGGCCAACCTACAGGCAGCGAGTTTCCTCTGGACTTAGTGAGGTGCCAAATCTCCAGCGTTGTTTATGATCGAGTGCGTAGGTTGTTGGAAATTTCTAAGTTGTGAATGGAAATTAATACAATAAATTATTAATAAAACTCTTCAATGTATGGTGATTAACTCTTTAGTAGAGGTTTCTCATTTTCACTTAATTAGTTTTTATTAGAGTTTAAGTCTCTAATTAATTATATAATTAAGTGAGGCTCTTCATCACCCATTGGTCTTGTATATGTGGTAAGCTTTGTGCCTAGTTTGAGGGCAAGAAAAACATACAAGAAAATATATGATATAATTTTGAAGAGTTCTAAAAGAAGAAGTGATTACTTGAAGATCCAATAATCATTTTGAAAACCCATATATGTTGGGTAACTACATAGAATGGAACACTCTTACACACACATACGCAGAGAACAAATACAGAAGCAAATCGAAGTCTGGTTATCTTTCAGGCAAGTGTGCAAGTCCGGCAGTGCACCACCACTGTTAAGAACCGGTGTACCCTGGGAACAGACCGCGAATCTGTTTAAGCGAATCTGTTTAAGGGAATTGTGTCAAACCGAAATATTAGCATTTTAACATGTATATACACGGTTTGAATTTCTAATTAGAGTATTAGAAAAGACATAATTTTTGTAAACCCATGCAAAAACTTTTGCTTACGTTTTCTTTCTAATTAACGTATTAGAAAGATAATTTCAAAGTTTTGAAATGTTTACTTTTCTAATGAGAATATTGGAAAATAAAAAGTTTCGAAATTTAAGGTTTTGAAACATGTACTTCTAACAAGCGTGTTAGAATCGACGACGTTGAAAGAATAACGTGTCATGAAACATTTCTAATAAGCGTATTAGAAATTACTATTTACAAAATAGTAAGTTTTTTTTTTGTAAACTTATATATTGATTTCTCTAACGGGCGTGTTAGAGATTGATGATTTTGTAAAGAAAATATAAGATGTTTATATTTTCTAACAAGTGTGTTAGAAAAGATTATTGTACAATATATACAAACGTGTTGGAAATTTTTATTTTAGAAAATTTTATGAAAATAAAAAAGTTACAAACTTATTTTGTGTTATTAGTAAGAATACTAATTAAAACTTCAAAGTTGAAACTTAAAAATAATAAGAATACCATTAAGTTGTGTCAAAGATTCTTAAAGGTTTTAATGGGGTGTTTCAACTCATGGGTTTATAGAGAATTGGGTGTTTCAACCTTTTCCAACATTAAACCAGTTTGGTTAAATTTGACGGTTTCTAACTAGTGCGTTTGAAACGGGTATATTTTGGAAAATCCAAAGTTAATACCATTTATGTAAATGGTTTAATTTTCTAACGAGTGTGTTAGAAACGGTTTATTTTCTATAAACCAACAAGGTCTAAAACGATTTTCATAATCGTGTATTTCTAACAAGTAGGTTAGAAACGGTTGAGAATATAAACCAATGACCTTTAAAATGATTTTGGTAATCGTTTATTTCTAACGGGTGTGTTAGAAAAAGGTTTATTTGATATAACCAAACTCTATATGATGAAACGTGTAATCGTTTGCATTCTAACAAGTATGTTAGAAATGGTTAATTTTTAAACCGCATATGTTTATATGGTACACGTATCGTTTCTAATGAACGAATTAGAAACGGTTAATCATGAAAACCATATACTCTAACAAGTGAGTTAGGAATGGTTTAAATAATAAAACTATATTAGAGTGTATGGTTTTGATTTGTAATCAAAACATAAATATGTGTATAGTTTATGGAAAATACTTGTAAAAGTAGAAATGTTTTGTATGAATAAAACATGTCGTTTGCAAATTATATATGGTTAGATACTTGTATGAGAAGTATGATAACTTGAACCATATGTCTAGAGAGACTATTTAGTGTAAAACAACTTGATGTTGTTTTGGACATATTTACTTGTTCGACTACTTGTAAGTAGTTAAGTATAAACAACTTTGTTGTTTTGAACAGTGTACTGAGGGAGTACCTCGAAACATGCCACAAGACGATATAATTGCTATTATTTCGTCGAACGATAAAGTGTTGAAGAGAATAACACTTTGAGATATGATGTTTATATATCCTTATATGAATCCGTTTAAATATATATGTAATATGTTTTGGATTATATTGAAATTATAATTTGGTAAATTATAATTATTAATTGGAATATTAATGTGGTGAATAAAGAGTAAACTCTTGGGTAGAGTTTCATGTTTTCTAATTAAAGTTTTTATGTCACTTTATTAGAGCTTTTTATGTAAATTTATTAGAGCATTTATTTATAAAATTAATTCTCTAATTAAGTGACTAAGAAGAAAAACTCTTCATTCATCTGCATTGAGATAATCATGATCAACGTGGCAAGTGTATTGAGGTTAAATACACGAAGACGAAATATGTCGTCCAATGTTGAGAGCATCAACATAGAATTGAACAAATGTATTTCCGATGACTATAACATATGACAGTAATATATGTTATTATTCATAAGTCTTTGATAAATATTGCGAGATTTATTATAAAAGACTTAGAATATTGATGGATGTGTAGAGTCTCTACAAACCATCAATGTTGGTTGAACTATATGGAGGATTCGTGATATATTTTGGGAGAGTCACCCAATAAATAGGTTCAACAAAATATATATACATATCACTTAAGGATATGTGAATGTCATGTCGTTGAGTGTCAATCTAATTGACTTGTTGATGATGAATATGTTCATCAAAGTGACTTATATTAAGACTTATGTTTAAGTCCTAAAGAGTCAATGGTGAAGCCTTGGAGATTAAAGGCAAACGAGTCTTTATCCTAATGAATGGAATTAATTATGGTTTTGAAGCATTCTTTAAACCAAGGTTTTGGAATGGTAAACAAAATCTCATTTTGGGTCTAAACTAAGACGTGAATGTTAGGAAGAGATAGTGAGTTATCTCTTAAGGATGTGAAGAATCAGAATGAGGCATCTTCTGTTCACACGCTAAGTATTCGTAGTCTAAAGCATGCTAGATGTGAAGAATCAGAATGAGGCATCTTCTGTTCACACGCTAAGTATTCGTAGTCTAAAGCATGCTAGACTAATACTTGTTAATTTAGATGCTCCACGGAGAATAAATTAACTTTGAACATTCAAACATATGTGACGACATAAGAATGAATTTTGTAAAAGCAAATATATAATTCATTAAAAAGGATGACTCGAAAGGACCGAATAAATAGTTCATTGGTTATGATACTATTTAGCTTAATATGAGCAGAACTCATATAGCTCAGAAAACGGTTCGTGTGAGAAATATGGGTTGAGTAATATAATGGATGACCTCAATAACACAAAGATACAGATAGTCACTATCTTATCACGGGTGTCTAATGTCATCATGAGTGATATTACTCGAACTTAATCAAAATGCAAGAAATGTGGGGGGAAAGCCATTTAAGAAATAATCCGTAGGGATATAAAAATGGTACTTGAGAAGTTTTCAAGCTACATATGAAAGGAAGAAACTTTCATCACCCCATTTGGTAGTTATCCAATAAACACATAAGTGTGGAGGTGACTTCCATTTGAAAATAGAAGGTTTGATATGAACGGATGTGATTTTGGGAAGTACAAATCACACGAACCTAGAATAGACTTGTTATAAGTCAGTCCTATTATGTGGACAAAATTCTTGAGAAGTTCATTTCGAAATGACTCTAATGTGGCTAGAACTTTCATTGACACGAGTCAATGTCTAGCTAAGAATCGTGGTGAGCCTGTTAACCGATTAGAGTACTCAAGAATTATTGGCAGCCTGCTGTATCTGATGAGTTGTATCAGACCAGACTTAGCAAGCAAGCTAAGTAGATACACGAGCAACCTAAGTTCAATTCTATGGAATTACGTGACACAGGTGCTTTGGTAATTAGGATACATACAAAACTACGGGCTGCAATATAAAAGATATCCAGCAGTTGTTGAAGGTTATTATGATGCGAATTGGATATCTGACACGAATGATTCCAAGGCAACAAGTGGGTATTTGTTCACACTTGGAGGCACTGCGATAACATGGAAATCATCTAAGCAAATGGTTATTGCTGGATCCATGATGGAATCAAAATTCATCGCTTTAGAGGATGAATAGGCAGAATGACTACGTCAATTTGTTGAAGATATACCTAGGTGGCCGAAGCCGGCATTGGCCTAATGCATACACTGTGATAGTTAATCGGTAATTGGCAGAGCTCATATCACAATGTGTATCAGTAAGAACAGGTATATAAGACGCAGGCATAATACAATACGACAACTAATCTCTACAGGAGTTATCACGGTTGACTACGTGAAGTCAAAGGATAACATCGCGGATCCGCTAACAAAAGGCTTAAGCAGAGAGTTAGTTCAGAAGTCGTCAAGGGAATGAGGCTAAAGCCCATGAAAGGCTAAGTTTATGCGAAGGAAACCTAACTCAACTGACTGGAGATCCCAAGATCTGAGTTCAATAGGACAACCTAATTGTATGAACAGGCGAAGGTCACTGTGGGGGAGAGTTGGTGGAAACCCCACGTTTTGAAAAAAAAAAGGGAGCTTACTATAAATTTAATAAGCTTCCTAGTCCATTCCTAAAAAGTGACAAGGTTGAGGTTAAGCTTATGGCTTTTAATGATTTGACTGAGGTAACTAGTCCCAGTAGATCACCTATGTGAGAGAGAAGTGGGGTCGCTTCGAAGGGTATTGTTGGGGCACAATACCTAAGAGCTCTCGCAGAACCAGGCACGTGTCCATGACCACAACGGACACAACTATGAGGACTTGACGTTGTCAGGGAGAGTCTTGTGTGAAGCGTATTGTCGTCTACACAAACGGCAGACGAGTTCAAAGACATCGCGTTCTACTCAGAGCCAGTGGGCTAAGTGCGTTTCATAAGCGAAGGTTCAAAGGGTCACACCTACCTATCGTATGCAAAACTCAACTGTTGAAATTTAATCAGAATGAGGTTGCTTCTGAGAATGACTCCCATTCATGTGGGAGTTTGTTGGAAATTGTGTGTGTTTTGATAAATCTCCATTCATGTGGGGGATTGTTGGAAATTTCTAAGTTGTGAATGGAAATTAATACAATAAATTATTAATAAAACTCTTCAATGTATGGTGATTAACTCTTTAGTAGAGGTTTCTCATTTTCACTTAATTAGTTTTTATTAGAGTTTAAGTCTCTAATTAATTATATAATTAAGTGAGGCTCTTCATCACCCATTGGTCTTGTATATGTGGTAAGCTTTGTGCCTAGTTTGAGGGCAAGAAAAACATAGAAGAAAATATATGATATAATTTTGAAGAGTTCTAAAAGAAGAAGTGATTACTTGAAGATCCAATAATCATTTTGAAAACCCATATATGTTGGGTAACTACATAGAATGGAACACTCTTACACACACATACGCAGAGAACAAATACAGAAGCAAATCGAAGTCTGGTTATCTTTCAGGCAAGTGTGCAAGTCCGGCAGTGCACCACCACTGTTAAGAACCGGTGTACCCTGGGAACAGACCGCGAATCTGTTTAAGGGAATTGTGTCAAACACAAGCCCGGTTTATGTTGATGATTTCGTCTTCGATTTTAATGTAAGTTTTCTAACAGTAGGTGACCTTTTTTCTATTGGTGTACCCGGATCATCGGGCCGAAATAATCAAACTTTTAAATAATAATAATAATAAAATAATGGACTCCCTCAAATGAAAACAAAAAGAGAACGACCTCGAGCTTTCATCTTTTTTTTTTCAGTCACGAATCACGACTCACCATTAGGACGTGTGTAGTGCACCGCTATGGGGGCGTTTTGAGGCCCCATAGCGCCTGGAACACCGCCCCCCCAGGCGCTATGGGGGCGTTTTGGAGTGGTCAAGCTTTACAGACAACGGCGTTTTGGATTTGAAATTGGTCAACATGACCGTTGCTTGTTTCTTAAACGGTCGGATTTTAATTTAAAAAAAAAAAAAAAAATTCTATTTCTATGTTCTATATATATATATATGTGTCCAACAAAATCACACACACTCATTCACTCACATACCTACAATACATACATACAACTCAAAAATATTCAACACACAAATAAATCACCAAAATGTCGTCTCCTCCCTCCGACGATTCGTTTCTCGATCTATATAACCAGTTTTTTCACGATGACGGCGCGGAAGAGGAAGAAGCCGTTACGAGTGCGGCTACGCTAGCGACTAGCGCGATGCATCTGATAAATAATTCCGCCCCACGGCCGATATTGTCTAGGCAATATATAGAGCGAGACCGTGTAGCCGCCAATGAGCGTTTGATGAATGACTATTTCAATGAGAATCCGGTATACGGCCCTGGTATGTTTAGGCGAAGATTTAGGATGGGTAAAAACTTATTTTTGCGCATCACGGAAGATTTAGAGTCCGCCTATGACTACTTTAAGCAAAAACCCGACGCTAGAGGGTGTTTAGGATTCACCGCAATTCAAAAGGTGACTTCCGCAATACGTGTACTCGCCTACGGGAACACATACGATATCAATGATGAGTATCTGAAGATGGCGGAGAAAACCACACGCGATACTTTGGAGCATTTCTGCTACGGTATTTACAAATATACTTTTAATTTTTTTATATATACATATAGTTGATACATAGTTTTTATATATACATTTGATTTTTTTAGGTATATGCCAATTATATGGAAAAAGATACTTGAGAAACCCGACATGGAGCGACCTTCAACAACTATATGAAACGCATTTAGAAAAACATGGATTACCCGGTATGATTGGTAGTATAGATTGTCGTCAATGGCGATGGTATGCTTGTCCAAGCGCATGGCGAGGTCAACATACACGCGGTGACCAAAAGGGACCAACGTTGGTTTTACAAGCAGTTGCCTCACGAGACATGTGGGTTTGGTCGGCCTTCTTTGGTCTAGCCGGGTGTATGAACGACATAAACACTTTTCAGTTTTCGCCATTGCTAGAGTCTTACATTGGCGGAACAATACCGAAATGTGGGTTTTATGCAAATAATAATTACTACGAGCATGGATACTACTTGGCGGATGGTATATATCCGGAGTATTCAATGCTCGTCAAAACGTTTAGTCAGACAACAGATGAAAGAAGGCAATATTTTAAAAGAGCTCATGAGGCTGCAAGAAAGGACGTTGAGAGGTGTTTTTCCTGTCTTCAACAACGATGGCATTTTGTTAGAAATCCTTGTCGTATGTGGGCAAAAGAAAGGATTAGAATGGTGATGTATGCTTGTATCATAATGCATAATATGATACTTGAAGACGAAGGAAAGGCAATATGCTCAAACTATGTAGCAGAAGAAGATGTTCCAGGGACGCAAGCGACACAGGAGGAGAGATTCCAAAACAGTGCCATGTTGCGTTCCAAGGAGATACATAACGCGTTGAAGGCGGATTTGGTGGAGGAAGCATGGTCGATTCGCCCGATTCATCACAACCAACAAGAAGAAGAAGAAGAAGAAGATTATGAAGAAGAAGAAGAAGGAGAAGAAGAAGCAGAAGAAGAAGGAGAAAACGAAGAAGGAGACGACGACGACGACGAGTAGTTTTTTTAAGTATTTGTATTTTTTTTTTTAGTATTTGTATTTTTTTTTTAGTATTTGTATTTTTTTTTGTTTTAGTATTTGTAATCTTTTTTTTTAGTATTTGTAATTTTTTTATATTTAATGAAATATTATTAAGCATTTAAAATTCTTTATTTAAATAAAAAAACAATAATTAACCAATCATTACCAATCATTTATAACCCCCCTCATAACCCCTTTACCACTACACACTCTTTTTCCACAACCCCAACATAACCCCACTTCTATTACTTTTTAATATTTTAATACCACAACCCCAACATAACCCCTTACCACTACACATGCCCTTACGCTGAAAGTGAGTGGAAATGAAATCGGTACCGAATTTATTTCCAAATGGACACGTGGCAAGATGTGATTTGTTTTACAGGTAGGCGGTTGGGGCCCAGGTCCTTTCCATAAACAAAGAGTACGGGGAGCAGGTTTTTACAATGTCAAGTTGCGAATTAAAGCCTTAAAGGATAAGGTTATATATTTTATATATATTTTTTTGGTTGTATATTTTATAGTTTTTAGTATTTCACAAAATGATCGTATCCAGTGTGGCACGTTACTGGTAGGTCCGCAATATATCCTTAGGGAATGATTTAAAAAGCGGATAATATCAACGACCCTATTGATCGTTTTATACTTTCAGATGGGAATAATGCTATTAGGTGGAACTAGGGGTGTGTATGGGTCGGTTTGGGTCGCTTTTTACCCTTAACCATAACCATAACCACTATTTTGGTTATGAGATTTTCGTAACCATAACCATAACCAAACTTCGGTTATGGTTAATCGGTTATGAATTCGGTTATGGTTCGGTTATGGTTATTTCGGTTATGGTTATTTCGGTTATTAACCAAAAAAATCAACCAAAGCTAACTTTCGGCTAAATTATAAAATTAAAAGCCCATGGGTCTTAAAAACTCAGAACCTACAATGATAGACTTAGCTTGGGTTATTATTTATAAGTTAATCAAGACTACACTTTCTAGTTAAAGTACCAATGTGGGATCTATTTTAATAAGATATTAACAAAAAAAACATATTTAACCCTTTGGTTACAACTTACAAGTTTAATTCATCATAAAAAAAAAAGAATACTACATCAATATCATGTTGTTAATAGCATACTTTTATTATAGTAAGAAAACCTCTATATAGTTAATATAGAACATAAATCTATTACATAAACTTAACAATACAAGTTCGGTTCGGTTCGGTTATATCGGTTAACCATAACCATAACCGCTCGGTCGGTTATAGAAATTTCATAACCATAACCATTGGTTATGTTGGTTATCGGTTAAAATCGGTTCGGTTATATCGGTTATGTCGGTTATGGTTAATTTTGCTCACCCCTAGGTGGAACTAGGGACAAGGTTGAGCAAATGGTACTGGGTACCGGTATCGGTACCGAATCAATTTTGGTACCGCTACCGGTACCCACAATTTTAGTTTTTTGGTAACGGTATTTTCGGTATTGGACCGCTACCATGCTCATCCCTATCCCTAGATGGAACAAACTTGTACGGAAAAAGTCTAATATTCATGCTTCGTGTTGGAGGCTATTTTTGGATCGTCTTTCTACTATATTGAATTTAAGTAAAAAAGATTTTGACATTCCGGTTATTGTTTATCCTGTTTACTCATTATCGATCGAATCTTTGGATTATGTTTTTGAGATGTTGTTTGGTTATAAGAATATGGTATGGCATTGGGAGCCGGGAGGTGGCTTAATATTTCATTCCTTAACCCGATATGTCCGCATTCATATGTTTAATGGTTGGACTCGGTTTCCTTTCCTAAACCAAAGAAGACGACGATTCAAGTTATTATTTTTACGGCTTGGTGGATTATTTGAAGAGCTTGTAACCAAGAAATCATTGGTAGACATGATAATTAAGTAAATGTAATGTTGAGTGGTTGAAAAATACTCTACTCTACGTGTAAGTGGTTTATTGTTGATTCCCTGGATTAGTGGTTTGATAACCGGGTGAATAGTTTAATAAAGTTTTCCTTTCAAAATAAATATAAAAATATACATCGCCCTATTAATTTATCGGTGGAACTAGTCGAATGAAAATGAAAATCTCTAGAGGAAACAAGGCCTGTAAACGAACTGAACGTTCATCAACTGTTCGTGAACTTGTTCGGCGAGAAGCTCGTTTATGTTCGTTTATTTAATACACGAACGAAAAAAATTGTTCATTTAGTTAAATGAACGAACATGAACACATGTTGTGTTCATTCATTTATGTTCATGAACGTCCGTTTATGTTCGTTCATTTATTTTTGTTTTTTTATGTTTTGTTTATGTTCGTTCGAATTTTATTAATTGCATAAGTAGTTATATTTATATAAATATAAACATAAATTAGGCTTTAGCTACTTGTATAAATATAACCAATTAGTAATTGAGTTTTTTAGTAATACAAAGTCATTTACATTTATTATGTTCGTGAATGTCCGTTTATGTTCGTTCATAAACTGTTCGTTTAGGTTTTAAACGAACAAAAATAAATGAACACGAACATGACAAATTTCTTAATGAACAAACACGAACATAAAAATATGTTTGATTATGTGTTCGTGTTCATTCGGTTTCTTTTAACCCAACTTATGAGGCTATAGCATGTGGAGGGTCTGGTGGTGTAGAGCCTGCCTGATCACCTTGCATTTTTGTAAGAGGTTGTTTCACGACTTAAGCATGTGACCTCAAGGTAACATGACATCCAATTTAGTTTTAAGGATTATTTAAATATTACATAAATTATAAATGCTATATTGTTGCATGGATTATATTTGAAAAAACAACTAATAACTCACGATCGAACTAGTGATATAGCGGTATGATGTTTGACCCTCATAAGAGTAGTATGAGTTCAAATTTTTATACGATAACGCTATATGTAAAAAACTAACATTCATAATCGGTTCAACCATAAAACTGCGTTACTAGTTCAATTACCACTTATTAAAATTTAAAGCAACAAAATAAAGCATGTCACGATTAATTAAACAGTCTTTAACAAAATTGTAATTATAGAATTGCAAAGAGTTAATAAGGTTTTTTTATACGTTTTAAGTTATCAAAACAATGATATTTATTTATTTTGCGGCAAACGAGTAGTAATGGAAAGTGTGATTTTTGGGTTTTGAGGGAAATAAGAAAAACATTTGTTACGCAAAGCCGAAGGCTTGACTTGGAAGAAATGTTGGTTGTAAGTTGTAACCTTAATTATGTTACCAACAAACCTTCCCTCCACTTCACTTGTTTGCTTCTCAACCAATCAATCTAGTACACTCTTATTCACATTTTAAAGTTCACACTTTTTCCAAATCAACGTAACTAATTTTTATACATTTTATTCAACAATCCTATCACTAATGATTTAAGTAAAAAAAAGATTTTTTTTTTTTTAAATGAAGCAACCTAATAACCCTATTAATAAAAACTCGATCAGATCGAAGTTGGACCAGATCAGTTGGGGCGATTGGGCTGATTTTAATTTATCTTTGATATTGTAATTGTTCTCTTTTAGTTGGGGTCGTTTGTGTTTTTTGCTCTCGGTTGTATGGGGTTCCCCAGCTTCTTGCTGGCTCTTTATATATATATATATATATATATATATATATATATATATATATATAGGGGAGGGTTATTTTGAGAACGCTAAATATCGCGAGAACCGTGAGAACAAGTGAGAAAACTAATCAAAATCATTATTTTTCAATACAAACCTAATTATAATCAAAATATAACATTAATAAATGAATTTTCTTTCCAAATAATTCATCTTTTCTTGCAAAAACAATCTAAAATTAACTTTTTACACATGTGTAAATGAAACAGTTTACACATGTACAAACAGTAAATTTACACATGTGTAAAAACAATTTATTTCCGTATACGTTTGAATTTTTACGCGTAAATTGTGTTTTTGGGATTGTATTTCAGTAATAAAGATAAGTGTAAAAAGAAAATTTTGATTTGAATGGTTTTAGATGGCGTTCTCGCGGTTCGCACGAAATATAGGTGTTCTCAAATTAACTTTCTCCTATATATATATATATATATATATAAAGCGTTTTGCCGTTAAAAAAAAAATAAAAACTCGATCAGTAAAAATATCAAAGATTCCCTATAGGCCCCTCTAGTTTTGCTCATATCAACGTTTTATTGCTTTTATAACATCATCATGGGCGTAGGCACATGGTAAGGTATGATTCGGCTGACCCCAAATGAAAATTTGTTTTTTATGTTGTACATACATGTACTTCGACATTGCATCCATATAAATTTTGATATTGAACCCGTAGAAATCTGTACATCAAACCCTTAGAAACTTTGACACTGAACATTTGGAAAACTTGACACGAATCTTAGAAAATCTGACAACGAACCTTAACCCACATTTCAATTGAAAACGAATAACTTGTTAAGCACACATTCTATTTAAAAAATTAATCCGTTAACTCATTTAGTCCAAATTCATTAAAAAAATAACTCATTAAGGCTTAAGCAACCACATAAGCTCATAAACCATTTACATCTAATTAAAAAAAGTAATGAATTTTTATTATTCACTGTTAATATTGATTGACGTTTTTTTTATTAATTAAATGCGTTTTAGTTTGATTTTTGCTACCGTTCAAAAAAGAAGTTTGATTTTTGCTATTTTATTATGTGACCCGACCCGGACTGACAAAAAAAGCCAAAATTTAGTGATAGACGATAGGTTGTCCGCCCCTCAAAAATTTCCAAACGTGTAGGAAACGAATCCCGCCTACACCACTGAGCAGGGGCGGATCTACGGTTAAAAAAAGGGTTCCCAGGAACCTGTTCGGTTTAAAATTTTTAGTGTTAAATATATTAAAAAATACTCTGGGAACCCCTAAATAAATATTAGGGGAACCTAACAACTAAATCTAGAGAGTGTTCCCGTGGTTCATCTTGTCTCGTCTAACTTACTGATCTTTGGTTCGAATCCTGTCTTGTAGGGTTTTTTTTTGTGTTATTTATCTAGTATTTAAAACCAACTTAGGGTTTTTACTTACCATTCTTCTACAGCCTCCACACAACACAACCTATTTGAGCCTCTGTTTGTTGTATACTCCAGCAACCCAACCCCTCAACTCCAAGCCTCTAACCCTCCTCGACTTCTGTTCTGTTCCACAGTCGACCAGCAGGCTGCAACCCCTTTGTCCCCTCCACCCTTGCAGGTAGTAAAATGTCTTCTTTTAATTTTTTGTGTTAGAAAATTCTATTCTTAATAGGCTTTTAAATTTTAATTTGTTGAATTTGACTTGTTGTCAAACAGAATAACAAGGGGGTAGGTTTCTAACAAATAGGCTTTCAAATTTGTTGAATTGTCGTGGAATAGGCTTTTAAATTTTTTGAATTGTTGTCCAACTAGTATTTATCCCGCGCTTCGCGACCGTAGCTCATGTTTAATGGTAATACAACGCAAGTGTTAAAAACACTAAGAGATTAAGAAGAAGAAGAAGAAGAAAAGATAACAATTGAATTCTAGGAGGAAGAAAAGTATGAAATGAGGAAAAATAATTAGGATGGGGTTACCAAGATTTGAACCTAAAGTTATTTAATACAAGGAAATAATGGTTTGAACTAGGCCTATTGATTTGAGGGTGTGCATTAGAACTACTACCCCATTGAATGTTTCAAGTTTCTTTTATAACACAAACATTTAATACAACAATGAAGGTTCGTGTAGGCAAAAAAACACTCATTAGGAGTTTGACACATGTCATCACCGCCCAAAACCACCCATACCGAATTACAACTCTTCACCCCAATTTGAATTGTATATACGTATAATAGTCTTTTAATGTTGTTTATTTGTTGAATCTTTGTTAAATAAGCTTTTAGATGTAGTTGGAGCATAAAAATATGATGAACTTTACCCGATCCGAATCGTCAAACGATCCGAACTGTTAGACCGACCCGATTTTTTTTTGTTTGGTTATATGGAATTGGAGCATAAAAAAGTGAACCCCTAAAAAAAATTCCTGGATCCGCCACTGCGGCACTGAGCATGACTATATATTTTTGTGGACTGTTGTTATATAACTGAAAATGATCACGATTGGGGTAAAAAAGATATGCGTGGTAAATAGTAATGGTAGTTATTTGTGGGTGTGTATAAGATTTACATGAATATCATATCATCCACTTGCTTTGATTATTGATTGCAAATATGATGACCCTTTTGCCAACTTGCAACATCAGGAAGTTACAAACCCATCTAATTATGCATAGAGGGACTTAACATTTATCAGCAGGGCCCATTATAACAACTACACACGATGGAATTTTAACATTAATAGTATAGAAATAAAAAATATAATATGATTGATGCTTATATCAATATATACCTTAAAATATATGTTTTTCTTTAATAAATACCCCAGGTATTCTTTGCTTTAACGAGTAACTAGCATTTTTCACCTGCGCTTCGCGGCGGGCAAACCGGCTTAAATAAATCTAAAACGTATGCACAGTTATTAACAAATCGGGTAGTCGATAAAGATCTATAACAAAAAAATATAGTGATCCACATTCATGGTTTTTTGAACAGCGATCCACATTTATGTTGGCAAGAAAATGCAATAGTTTATTACATCTTGATGGTTAACATCGGTAATCATGCAAAACATACAGGAAGAAGATATATAATATAATTGCTATGTGTAATTTCGCTTTTTGAGCAAAATACGAACAATACTTCTAACATGGACTCTTCAAAACCATTAATCTCCCCAAATAATAGGATTCAACTCTGGAAGAACCATATGGCCTCTTGAATCTTGAATTGAGAGTTAGCATAACCATCGCCTTGTAATCGTTTCATCCATGGGGAAAGGGTTATGGGTTTAATACACCATAATAAAGAAAAACACCTCCATCAAACAAAAAAGTCCCTCATGACACACAATAGAATTGTCCATAACATCAACTATCTTGACATCTCCTTTAAATCTGTATACCAAAAAAATTAAAACACAAAATCTAATTCAACATAACATTGGCCATCTCACAACCAAAGTTCATTTCAAATTTAGGTCCTCAAATAAGGACACGTCAGACACTAAAAAACTTACAGCGCACAGATTTTATGGAAATAGATAGGAATTGAGTGAATGAAATGAACAAAAGAGTTTAATCTCTAACGAACTTACACTTCCCTTTATCCTTATCCTTATTCATACAATAACACATTGTTGCTCACTATTTCACCAAAACATACAAAGCCTATATAAACTACAAACCTTCTGATTCATAACTAACAATTTAAAAATAATCATCCTTACATGTGCTTATGTTGTTCCGATTATCCATCGCGCAAGCGGAAGAATCCGTTGTAGCAGTTCATCAACAATCAACCTGGCAGCATTATGCGCTTTCTTCACCACACAAACCCCCAAAACTATACACCAAATTCAGCCTCTTCAACCTCCAATAAACCAGTTCTCACCTCATAACCAAACCTATGATCCTGCAAATCATTCTAACAACATCAATTCCACAAACAAAGTTAAACTATTGTTCATAATAACTCTAATAAAATAACATAAATAGTCCTAAAGTAGTTACACATAGTTCAAGAAAATCTTGAAAGGTGCAATCGTTTTGTCTCAAATATCTGCAATTCTCATGTGCATTTCAACATGAACATCTAATTACCCTCTTTTCAAATGAAAACCTTTCTTGATCAAAACCCACTTTGTTTGCTGCAGTTCATTCATTTTAACATATCATTAATAGAAGTCTAATATCTAACATCAAATGAAAAACATATACGAAGTTTATAGTTATGTGCATACCATCAAAGCATTTACAAACATATATCATCAGTAATTAGTTTGGAGTTCGAATCTGTGGCCTGGATTTCCAATTTTATTTTTATAAATAGTTTATCCCATGCTACATTATGCGATAAAATGTTTTTAACTGCCTAATGTACCGTAACAGGTTTTATACATCAACATACAAATATAGTTTTACAAACACTATGCATTATGCTTTCTAAAACAATTAGGCTAATGGGCGCCTACGCAAATCATAGGCCTAAATGCCTAGGCGCATAGGCGCTTAGATGTCTAGGTACTTCGGTCGCCAAAGCAAATACATGCCTAGACGCCTCTGTGAATCAAACGCCTAAATACCTAGGCACATAGGCATTGAGGTCTTCGGGCGCTTGATTCGCCTTAGCGAATACATGACAACAATCGCGTCATTCAACAACTAAACAGATAGACGCCTTTTCAAATCGAACGCCTAAATGCCTAGGCACATAGGCGTTTAGGTATTTAGGCGGTTGGTTCGCCTAAGCGAATAGGTCCCTATGCGTATAAAATGTTTAAAAGCCTAAACACTTGCACCCATAGGCGTTTCAACACAGCTCATAACATAAACACATATTATAGGTGACTGACATATAGTTTCGGGTCCAGGTGCTTATCATGCTTTCAAACAAATACAACCTGATTTTTAATGTAGCATACTATATTGTTATACACAGGAGTACTCATGAATAGTATCATGTCTATGCCATATACATACAATGATATTAGTGGACAAAGATTTTTGCTTTATTCTTGCTTTAGTCGACATATTCATGTGTATAAAAAAATTAGCAAGACGTTTCAAATAAAAATAGTGGCTAGTTATAAATTCAATAGGCACACCATTTTGAAATGCAAAACTTAGCCTACAAAATCATCAAATGACTAACGTCACAATGGGTGAGGTCGACCTCTCCATCAAGTGCCCGTGATTGACTTCCTGATAGCGCAGGGTAGTCAATGGGTTCAGCTGATTGAAGAGCTTGCCAAGCGGCCTGGTGGGCCACCAAGGCTTCAGGTCACAGGACTTGATGATTATGACTCATCTTACGCCTGAGGGTTGGTCAATGGCTGGCTAAGGTTGCCGAAGC
The DNA here is from genome assembly GCA_032199755.1 of Ambrosia artemisiifolia. Taxonomy (NCBI): domain Eukaryota; kingdom Viridiplantae; phylum Streptophyta; class Magnoliopsida; order Asterales; family Asteraceae; genus Ambrosia; species Ambrosia artemisiifolia. Next base: position 57,163,875 of record CM063523.1, on the reverse strand, counting down.
ACACGGCATCCCTTTCGAGTTTCATGAAGCTGGTAGATCAGGAAGTGAGCTCAACAACCATTATCAAACATATATTGCGAAACGGCTTAAAACCGTTAACAATGGTGACATTCTACAACCTAAAAAACAAACAAATAACCAGCTATGGAACATTGTAACACAAACACTACAGCATCAAGACAACAATTTCAACAAAAAAAAACAACCTTCAACAACAAAATCGTAACCCCAATAGTAAAAGCAAAACAGCCAAGTAACAGTGTAGAATTACCAGCAGACCACAATACAGAACACATAAATATACAAAGCGAAAACACTATGTCGAACACCTGGCGTGCATACAAACAAACACATCATTACAGAAGAAAACCAAAAACACAACCCAATGAAACCTTGTAAATGCATGAAAACTGAAAAACTAAAGGGCAAAGAAACAACCTTAAAAGCCAGCCAATCAATAAGCCAAAAACGGCCACCTGCACCAAGGAAGCCAGAATCACAAAACATAATGCACCAAACAAAAAAGTTGGCTTCAATATCTCAATCACACCTTTTAAAACATCATTTTTAACGACACCCATATCAAATTCTACCCAAAGTTTGAATCTTTATGGGTCAAAATCCAACAAAACACGTTGTTTCATGAGACCCATATCAAAAAACAACCAAAGTTTGATTCTTGTTTTAGATGATGAACACTAACCGGAAAAGTTGTCAACTGCAAAACAAAACAATGTATATGTCACAACGCAAGCCGATTGCTGGCTTAGGGTAACCACCACAGGCCGGCGGCTTCTCAGTCGCCATCAGGCACCACCGTTTGATGCTGCCAAAAAACCATCATCAAGTGGCACATATTAAAACATAGTAGAAATGAAAAACGAAATCTAACCTCTGGATTTTTTTATTAGTTGACTCCAAACCCTCTCCCTTTACCATGAATGCCTCAGCTATCTCTTCCAACACAATTTTTTCTCTCCAAACCGTCACTACCATGCCACACCAACAGTCACCACCGTACGGAAAACACACATGCAAACAGATCGGCCACCATCGGAGGTATTAAAGCACCAACCCTCTTCACTTATTGAAGTGGAGAGGAAATTGTGAAGTGTAAAATTCTAGCGGAAGCGATTTTGGTTTGGGTTGAGTTTATTTGTTTGGCCTTGTGGCCGGAGGCCGCTAGGTTTCTAGCGGGAGACTCTCAAAACTGCAAGGTAGTTTTGAGTACAAGAAGTAAAGGGATAGAATAAAAAGATGGTATTGATTGATTGATACTTGATACATTCAAATTCAAATGAGGAGATAACCTCCTCTGTAAATACATAAATGAAATAACATAAAATAGGAAAATAACTAATCTTGGGGCATAAAATAAGGAGCTAGTCTCTAGGCACAAATCAAGGGGCATGATGCAAGGAGGAAGATATGGAGGAGCATGGTCTTGCTCAATGATCAATAATGTTGATCAATAGTCATAATCTCCAATACTCCCCCTCAAGTTGGAGCGTGTATGTCAATAACGCTCAACTTGCCAAGCAATATTTCTTTCTTTTTCGAACACCCTCCCTCAAGTTGGGGTGTTTGCTTTTCTTGCAGGCTCATAGATTTGGACCCGACTTTTCTTCTTGCGGGTTCAAGGAACCTGACTTGTCTTCTTGCAAGTTCAAAGAACTCGACTTTTCTTCTTGCAAGTTCAAAGATTTGAACCCGACTTTTCTTCTCGCGGGCTCAACAAACCCGACTTTTCTTCTCGCGGGCTCAAAGGAACCCGGCTTTTTCTTCTTGCAGGCTCAAAGGAACCCGACTTTTTCTTCTTGCGGGTTCAAAGAACCCGGCTATTCTTTTTCTTGCGAGCTTGACGAACCCGACTTTTCTTCTTGCGAGTTAAAATAACCCGACTTTTTTTGCGAGCTCAAATATTTGAACCCGACTTTTCTTTTTCTCGCGAGCTCAAGGAGCCCGACTTTTCTTCTTGCGGGCTCAAAGAAACCCGAATTTTCTTCTCGCGGGCTCAATGAACCCGACTTTTCTTCTCGCGCGCTCATGGAACCCGACTTTTTTTTTTTTTTGAATAAAATATTTAAGTTAAATATAAAATATATAAGGTGCCTACTTCCCAATAGACTACACCTGTCAAAGATTCTTCACTCTTTTTTTTTTTTACACCACACCTATCAAAAACAAGTCTTCCCAATTCATTCACACCGTTCTAAAAATCAACCACCTTTTGGCCTTTTTTTTTTTTGAATTCCCTTTCATCCTCTTTTGAAGTGTAACTCGTCTGTTTATGGGACAGGTGTTCCACTACAACTCCATTTTCTCCATCTTCTTGCCTTTCTACACCAACGGATTTTAACTACAATCAGTTTTTGGATGTTGAAAAATTGGAGGATGGTAATAATAATATTGGAGATAATAATGAATTGGGAAAAACTGAATAAGGTAAAGAAATATGGGAACTTGTTAAAGTTTCCATTTTTTAATTAATGTAAAGGTTTTGTTGTTTCAATGGATGGTTTGAAGATAAAGATGGTGAAGACAGGTTTGATAACGGGTCGTATTAGTGTTGTATGGGTGTGGGTAAGGGGTTAAAGATAAGGGATTGGTTTGACTGGTTCTTCTTACGAGCAGGATGGGAACCCGCTCTGATACCATGATAAATTTCATGCGGAAGCGTTTTTGGGTTTGTTAGTTTGTTGAATTGTTGGTTTGGCCTTGCGGCCGGAGGCCGCTTGGTTTCTAGCCAACGACTCTCAAAATGACAAAGTAGATATTGATACAAGAAGTGAGAAGTGTAGAGATAGAATGGTGTTTTGATTATGATTCAAATGTTTGGTACAATTTTGCTACTAATTCCTAGTAGCTATTTATAAGCAAACACAATAACTAACAATTACATAAGAAATGGAACTAATAGCATAAATCAAGTTATCCTTGATTTATGCCTTTGACTTGACCATTGACTACATAATTATTGGAGGAGAAATTATTTCCAAGATAAAATACTGATCCACTTTTGGTAGGCCATGTTGACACTAATAATGAAAAAAGCTTGGGGATTTTTTTGGATATGGTGGAAAAGGTGGGGTTATGACCGGTGTGGATGCAAGTGGAGCAAGTAAAATTACACATATGGCCCTAAGTATTCACGAATTGCAAAGCTGAAACTTTGCACTGGTGTGAATGTGTGTGGACTGTGGACGCAGATCTGTCTCCGTTAGTTGAAGAGGTGGCGGTGATGATATTATCAGAAGAGGAAACACGTTTGGTGATGATGATGATCCATTCCAACTTTTTTGATGTTGAGGGATAGACACGTGTTATGAAGTTGGGTTAATGTGGCATAGTGAAGAAAGACACGTATCATCAAGCTATGATTTTACAAATATGCCCATCAATGTTATTAGGTAAATTACCTGATTGCCCTCTACACTGTTGATGAATAGTGAAACTTAAGTTTCTAAATAATTAACAACCAAAATATATAAGGGGTAATGGATTTAAATAATGAGAGAACTACACGGATAGTCCCTGTGGTTTATACATTGTAACATGTTAAGGTACTAACTTTTTTTTTTAACTCCTTAAGGTCCTATGGTTTACATTTGGTAACATGTTGAGGTATTAACAATAACTGCCGTTAAAAACTAACAGATCCAGTTAAAAAGTTAAGGTTGAGGGACTAAATTTGCCAAATTGTGAAAGTTTTAAAAATTCTTTCTTCCTCACCCACCACCACCGCCACCCACCATCGCTGCCATCCAACGCTACCCGCCGCCACCCAGCATCGTCGCTACCGCCACTCACCACATTCACCCACCCACCCACCGCCGCTGCCACCCGCTGTCACCCACCACCGCCGACATCCAATACCACCCAACACAACCGTCACCGCCGCCACCGAGATAACCTCAAGTTACCCCTTCACGTTAAACAAGGCCACCCATGTACAACACCCTATATCCGTCAGCAAATCCACTACATCAGAGGCAAACTTTTTTTTTTTTTTTTTATAAATTTATAGTAATTAATCTTTGACTTTTGTTAATATAATATGCTTTCTTAAATATATCCATAAAAAGAAGATATGTTATGCTTTGATCCTATTGAGATGGTACAAGGATACAATATTGTCTTTCTTCTTTCCCGAAACAAAGAAGAAAAGAGCCAACGAAAGTGAAAGTTTAACCAACATCTAGGGACCATATTAAGAATTTCAACAATAAATCCATACATAAATTAACCCTTTTCATGAAGATCTTGATCTTCCTTCAGGGTGTAATGGAAACAGCTCTAGGGTTTTATCATCTTCTTGATCATCATCATCTTTCTCAAATGACCAGCTTCTGCACTTTTTGTATGGCTGCGGTGACGGTGGTGTTGGGTGGTATTGGATGTCGGCGGTGGTGGGTGACGGCGGGTGGCAGCGGCGGTGGGTGGGTGGGTGAAGGTGGTGAGTGGCGGGTAGCGACGATGCTGGGTGGCGGCGGTGGCGTTGGATGGCAACGATGGTGGGTGGCGGTGGTGGTGGGGGGAAGAAAGAATTGTTAATAATTTACAATTTGGCAAATTTAGTCCCTCAACCTTAACTTTTTAACGGAATCTGTTAGTTTTTAACGGCAGTTAATGTTAATACCTCAACATGTTACCAAATGTAAACCATAGGACCTTAAGGAGTTAAAAAAAAAAAGTTAGTACCTTAACATGTTACAACGTATAAACCACAGGGACTATTCGTGTAGTTCTCTCTTTAAATAATACCAACTATTGACTATTGGCCAATAATAGTCACAACTACGAAAATAATCACTAGCGGTCCCAACTTTCAGACATTTTGCTCTCAATGGACCTCCGGTTAACTCACACTAACGGCGTTAGCTGAAACTCACAATTCTAGGCAATTATTAACGGGATTTGTACGCAAACACCCAAGGAAACAATCCTTAGTGGAGACAACAACGTTAAACTGAAACCCCACACATCAAAACACAATTACATAAACAAAACAAAAAAAATTGATCTAGACAAAAAGGAGGTGCAAAGGGGAAAGAGAAATGTAGGTGACATGGGATTGGATTGATGGGAATAATGGTGTAAATTAGAAAGACTGAAGCGAGATGGTTGTAGGAGAATTAAGATGTAAATGAAAGATATATGATCGAGTTCACGAAATTGTGAAATGAATTTTGTTATGTACCTGGGCCGTTATCTAAGAAGTCTAAGTTAGTGGGATATGCATGACTCCAAGAAGCTGCTTGAGCCCAAGAAGTCCACAGGTTAATCGCATGCATGCAAGAGGGATTGTTATTCGTAGAAGCCTATGCACTCGACCATGTGAAGCCCATGCATTCAATTGACTTTGTCTTGTTTTGTTACGGGAAAATCATGAGAATAGCCCTTTGATCGTTTGAATTACGAGAATAGCCCCCTCCCGTCTCTTTGGAGAGACGGTTCACGTTTCCCAAGCCGTCTGAGACGTCTCCCGAGACGTCTCCGTTCCCAACCAGTAAAATAACGACACGTCTCCGGTGATGTATAATAAGTAACTTAGAATTAAACTACAATCATGACTTGAATAGAGAAGTACAATAAAATGTTTAATAAGTACCTTAGAATTAAACTACAATCATGACTACTATAAAAAAAATTATCATCTTGCCCCTCCCATGGGCCGGTCATGAATTACGAGCAGTTTAGCCTGTGAAAATTAACATTTTCTGGTTAATCATTTGGTCCGGTTTTAAAAGTATAGCTTACTTTCTAGTAAAAAGTTAAATGGATTTGAGTTAGCCTCACATATCCAATATGACCGTATGTAATATGTGTACCAAGGGAAGATAGTTGTCAAACTGTCAACAAGACGTACCACAATATTCCGTAAGTGATCTATGTTACAAAGTAATAATTCAAAAAAGCGGTACGTGAGCTGGGTTCACCATATCCGGGGTGGGAGTGATGTATCTTACCCTTCACACCTTTCTCCTTAATGGTATCCAAACTAGGTTTCCAAGTTTTTCTCAAATAATAACAATCCCTACCTTTGGGCACCTCCCTAAACAACCCCGATTTCATCATAACCGCGGGTGACTCCTCGGATAGCTTCTCTTTATTCTTTTGCCTTATCACCGGGCCCAACCACATCTTAACAAACACAGGAATAAACCCGGTGTAAGCTGACATAAACAACCCGGATTTCAAAACCGAATTAGCCTTATAAAGAATCGACCGTGCTTCTTCCAAAGACATTTTCGGCACCGTCAAGTAGAGCTTATTTTTTTCGAGTCTAAAGTTGGCCACCAATGGTTTTGGTTTTTTAGCAACCGGTTCAAACTCAATGACCACTTGTTGTGGGTGGTCTAACATGAGCTCAGCCACTGTTACCGGTTCATTGTATTCGATAACCGTTCCGTTGGTAAGTATGACCCTTGTTGAGCCATGAGAGACTTTGTTCCCCATTGTGATATGGATTGGATAGTTAATTAAGAAGTGAGTAATTATAATATAAATGGTTGCGTTATGTTTTTGGAGTTATGAGATTTATTGAATATAAAAGGTGAGAATTAATAAATGTTAGTTAAACCGTTACATTAGTACCGGTTGAATAATAACGTACCTAAATGTTCATGGGTCTAACCAAACTTGAACCAACAATTTTTAGAAGAAATTCTTGATGTTGTTTAATACCTCTAAACTAACAAGAGAGATGATTATAACATAAACAACAACAACAACCTTACCCAGTAAATCCCACAATTAGCAAGGCTAAGAGTAGGGTCTGGGGAGGGTGAGATGTCGGCAAACCTTTCCTCTATCCTTGTAGATAGAGAGGCTGCTTCCAGAGAGACCCCCGGCTCGACAACATACAATCTACAAGCAAAGCAAACAACACTTGAAACAAATCAAGGACTATTGAATTTAGAGAAACATTGAAAGTGTCACGAAGTAAAAAAGATATATATGCAATAAAAACAACATAAACTCAAAAACACCCAAAACAAGTCACCCTTATATGTCTCCTACCGGCGAAAGAAAAGGTCTAACCTCCTAGAAATTTAGAGATGATTATAACATATTGAAATAAATTTATTTTTAAAAATTTTATATTTGTTCATCCAAATTAGAGGGGTACCCTTTTTTTTGAAAATTGAACTTCATTAACCAACCAAGACCGACAACTATCTCCAAGACGAAGATAGAAGCCGAAAACCAAAAATTACAAGGGAAAACACTTAGCTCAACACATTCCACACTCCTATTTTCAACGGTCACACGCACCTCTCCAGTCCCGTTACTCGCTCCACACCCTCAACTCATCCCGGGGTAGGAATCAGTCCACCGAAGAAGAAGAAGGCGAAGTAGTGAGTCTTACCCGCATCACTGTGATTTAGACGCCTCCTCCACCTTATAACCATATTTAACAAGCTAATAATAAAATTAGCAACAAGCATTATTGTGGTAAACCATTTCAAAGTGTGGTTCACATTTACATATTTTTTTGGGTCTTGGCATACTCCTTATCTTATCCAGTGTTTTCAGATCCGGACCGGTCGGACCGGGAACCGGTGGTTGAACCAGTACTCCGGGTCAAGGGTTGAACCGGGCATGCATTGACCCGGTGCTCGGACCGGGAAACCGGCCGGTCGGACCGGGAAAAAGGGGGTTGGACCGCAAATTTTATATTTTTTTGGATTTTTTTTAAAAATTTTTGCCGGTTTTTAAAACCAGTCAGACCGGTGAGAGGTCCGGTTCGACGTCCGGTCCGGTTCTAAAAACATTGATCACAATCAAATGATTTAAAACTCAGTTTTTACAATTTTATTCATATAAATAATAAATCATCTTCAACTTCCTTAATTGAAGTCTAAAACAAAAATAAAAATAAACAAATTAACTTACAAAATCAACCCTAACATAATTCATTTGCAGGTTTTGTCATCTTTGCTTCCTTATCCATATAAAATTATTTAAAACTTGGTTTTTACAATTTTATTCATATATCATCTTCAACTTTGTTGAAACCTAATACATTTTTTTTGAACGGCTATTGAAGCCTAACATAAAACCTAAAATAAACCAAACAAATTTATACAAAATCTACCCTAAGATATATCCAACTATTCATAAATCGGTTCTAAAACAGGTCTCCACATAGGAGAACTACACACACGTTGACTTGTTAAACTCTCTTGTAAACCTCCCAAAATATCATCATTACCATTACCAGTACCATTACCATTACCATTACCATTACCATTACCGCCTTCAACCGTAGCACCACCACTCTTCTCCTCAGGCAAAACCTTCGAATTACGACGTCGTTTCACCTGCTTCACCTTATTAACACTTGCTCGTAACATATCCAACTCCGGTTCAGTAACAAATGAGTTTAACCTACTAACCGGTATCAAATAATATAACTTCCCATTAGTTAACATGTCATCTGCTCCCAATGCAGACAACCTAAAACTCGACCGAAGATCATCAACTACAGGAGATACTAGGTATCCTGGCTGTTCAAAAAGCATGATCTCAGCAGCCGTTATTGGAACCTTAAAGTGTCGTAGGTTTCCTTGACCATCAATTAGTTTTGCTGATTGGTTGTTTGATTTGAAACATGAAGTGAAGTTTCCCATTTGTTTGGAGTAGAGAATAATAATGATATTGTGAATATTATTGTTATTGATATTGTTGTTGTTTATGATAATTTGGTTGATGAAGTATTTATATGTGGTGTTGTGGAGTGTGAAGTGGGGTGTAGACTAGTGAAAGGTTGACCGATTAAGCGTGGTTGATTTGTGTGTTAAATAACGCGTTGGATGATAGATACATATAACACATTCCCTACACTCAGTTTACTTGTTCGTGGGCCTTTGCGTACTCAATGGGCTAAATCTATTTAATGTTTTGTTTTGTTTTTTAGTGGAATTAGAATATGAGAAATAAAGTTTCTAGAACTTAACTGTATGTCTGTATATGGAGAAAATTACAATTTTTGTCCTTTAGAAACATCAAAACTATGGACTGGGTCCTTTAATATTTTTACTTTCAGTCTTTATCCTTTATATGAAAAGTTGCCACGGTTTTTGTCCTTTTCACTAACTGGGTTAGAAAATCTCAGTTAAGTTAAGTCATGTGCAAGGCACATGAGGGCAAACTGGTCTTTTTACCTCTAAAGAACAATTCTTATAATTTAATATAAAAATATTAACTGTTGGCTGCTCCATCATCTTCACCCAACATGAAGATACAAAAAACAGATTATATTCACAAAGAAGAGCCATGTAAAATAATTACTGTTTTAATCATGATTACAAAACTAACACACCAAGAGGATACAGAACACAATCGAATGGGTAGAAACACAATCGAACTAGAACTGAAATAAAAAAGGTAAACATATGGTTGTTGATTTAGCACATTTACTCAAGATATAATTAAGGTAAACATAAGATTCTAACACCTACATGGAAGAACTAAATTAATTTGGGAGCTGCAGTTACAATGCACTTTATTATTATTACAAACCCAAAGACTGGCATTTTTATTTTAATCAGATGTCTTTTTTCTTTTAAGCGATCAACACAAATTATTATTATTAGTATTATTTTTTCCAATCCACCAAACCAGCAAGATGCTGGAACACCACTGCAATATAGAATACACATCACCAAACTGAAAAAACAAACAGACAACAAAATTGTAGAGTCAATACCAGTAAGCACAACTGCATTAAAAGCTTTTTACTTCTTAGCATACGCCATAAACGCCAAATACCCATGCTCTAACAAGGTGGTACACACTACACAGGTGGAACGGAGATTAATCATCATTTTGTCAAAAAAACGATTGTTCTTCCATCTATATCCTGTTCAAATTACAAAAGGAAAATGTTTCAAACAGCTTTGATAATCTGATTGAAAGACAATATAACAAAACATGAAATTCCTAGAAATTACAAAAGGAAAATGCTTTCAAACAGCTTTGATAATCACGACATGTTTAATTAACTTCAACTCAGCTCTCGAACATCTCAAATCCTCTGTTTCCAACACAACCCAGTTCGATTCTCCCATCTTTTCTCGATAAAGACTGAAATTGAGGGGTTAGAAATTAGGGTTAGAAATTGGGGGTTTTGATCTTTGAATGGAACATGGGTTTGTTGTTTGAATCAGATTATAAGGGATTAAAATGGGGGGTAAAATTACCTATATACCCTCACGTGCATTGCACATGGGGTAACTTAACAGATTATCTTAACTGGGTTAAGTGAAAAGGACAAAAACCATGGCAACTTTTCATATAAAGGATAAAGACTGAAAGTAAAAATATTAAAAGACCCAGTCCATAGTTTTGATGTTTCTAAAGGACAAAAATTGTAATTTTCTCCTGTATATATATAGTCCTTTTCTTTTTGGGAAATTGGATTTTAAAACCTTAATTTATTGAATATTGGCCGTTGACACACTGAACTATAAAATCGTTCAGCATCACATTGTACTTTCAACTTATTGGCCTGTGTCACCCTCAGACTAATCATGGTTAGTTTTTTTGCTGATGTGGCCATTTTTGTTGTTGTGGCATGGTGACGTCATCATGCCACGTCAGCAAAAATGGCCACGTTAGCATGTCAGGTCATCAAAAATAGCCATGTCACCATGTCACATTAGCAAAAATGGCCACGTTAGCATGCCACATCAGCAAAAATGGTCACGTCAGCAAAAAACTAACCATGGTTAGTCCGAGGGTGACACAGGTCAAGACGTTGAAAGTACAGTGTGGTGGTGAATAATTTTGTAGTTTAATGTGCCAACGGCCAATAATCAATAATTCAAGGTGTTAAAATCCAAATTCCCTTTCTTTCTTTTTTTTAATAGTTTCTAAAATTTTCGATAACAGAAATCACGTCAGCAAAAAACTAACCATGGTTAGTCCGAGGGTGACACAGGTCAAGACGTTGAAAGTACAGTGTGGTGGTGAATAATTTTGTAGTTTAATGTGCCAACGGCCAATAATCAATAATTCAAGGTGTTAAAATCCAAATTCCTTTTCTTTTTTTTTAATAGTTTCTAAAATTTTCGATAACAGAAATTACAATAGAATAGTAGGTAAATGAGCAACAAAGTACGTTGCAACTCTATTTGAATGGGAAACCAATAGTACTAAAAACATAGTAGAATTTAAATTTATAGAAAAAGTTATGTGGTAAAAGATGTGAATTTTTATTAATGTTTATTGATATTTGGTGAAACTTTATAATTTATGATTGATAGTTCTCTAAGGTGTTTGAACTTTTCGGTCTACGTTTTTGTTTTTGTTTATATGGAGGTATTTTTACTGGGTCGAGTCTCCAAAATGCCTTTTGTCAGATCAAGTTAGGTCATCTAAATAACACGCTTCAAATTATTTGACTTATATTGGTTTTGAATTTGGTTTCAATTATGTAAAGTGATTTAATGGCGATTCAGTTATAACGTAAGTTTGAAGGTGATTTCAATATAAATATATTCATATCAACTAAAGTTAACAATTACTAACAAATAGTGACTGCAAAATAACATTTCCTGAATACATAATATTATACTATGTATTATATTTGACTTAAGTTGAAGGGTAACATGAATACTCCCTCTGATTGGGTAAGAGGGGACGTGCCTTTTTTCTCGATTTTTTTTACATTATAAATATAATTTCAACCAAGGCGAAACAACAAAACCATTCTTGGTCTAGTGGTAACTGGTAAGTGGCGCACCCTTTGAGGGTGTGTTCTAGGTTTGATAAAGAGTTATATTAGCAAAAGTTGAATTCAAGTTCACCACTTAGAACCAAATTAGCAATAAAGAGTTATATTAGTAAAAAACTCTTCTAATTAGAAACAGAGTCTGTTTTGTGTTGTAAGATATATCGAGTGTTTGTTCAATACCAATACCATAATAAACATAACCAATATTGACCGAACAACGACTTTGGTATGGGAATTCGTCTTTATGGTTTTCAATCAATACAAAACACGTGTCGATTGTTATTATGATTGTGAATTCGTCATTATGATTCTTCTACTGACAAACACAAAACATTTGATTGCAGATAGTCGTTGCTATTAGGGAGGTTGGACTAGAAGGAAAGGGGGATGCAACTAATGTGGTATGCAAATCCACGAAAGCAAAATTCATCTTTTGCTACATACACAATACTGTGTAATGCACATTTTTTTTCTAGATTCAATCACCTATAGTGTCGTATATCACACCACTAGCGTATGACCACACGGAAGTACTTAGTATGGCCTTTAATTAAATTATATCTTAAGATTTGGATCTTTTTTCGTTAAGGATATCACCTGGTCCTAGTTGGTAGCATCGACAAAAACGACCTGCACACGTAAAATCCCGCTGTAACACGCGGATTACCTACTAGTATGTAATAAAGTTGTATACGTATATTGGACTCTATGTGAACACAAGTATTTTGCACACGGAGCCCGTGTAATTCAAATTTCCAAGTTATGTATAACTCTTTTATTGCCCAAGACCTTATGATCCATGGGCCCGTAAGCAAATCCAGTTAGTCCGTGGGCTTAGAGCCTCCGTAATGGAGCGCTATGTGGGGAAAAAGAAAATATAGCGCCCCCTGTACACCATTACAGGGGGGCTCCATGAACAAAAATTAGCTTGGGGCTCTATGGAAATAACGCCGGATCCTTTGTGCCCCCACCAATCATCTCAAGCCACATCACCCTATCTCTCTCTTTTATTATTTTTTTAATTAAAAAGATATAATAAAATATTAATAGGGGCTTTATATATAAAGCCCCACCACTACACCCCTTTTTCAGTTTCTCTTTCCATGCTGACTCAGCAGCCACGTGGACCAATCAGGATGGGGGGCTTTATACATGGAGCCCCATAAAGCCCCCCACTACACATGGTCTTAAGATCGAGTTTTGATCCATGATTTTTCTTTTATTTTTAGCTTCGTTGAGGATGTGGACATGTGGTAGGTAGCACTCATTTTTTGACCGTGTTTGTGGACAGTTGCCGGCAATATTTATTTTATATTGTTTAAAATGTAATATTTATAACGTGTTTTTTAATTCCCTTATTATCTATACATATAATAAAAGAAAGCCATTTTAATGACATGGCAATCAAAGAGGCATTCTTCTCATTGAATGTGTCATGTGTCATCACATGTGGCATTGAGATATTTTAAGAAAAAAATAATTTAAAAACAAAAATAGATTTTTCTCTCTTATGTTTCCTCCCATAATTTTTAAACGTTAATATCTTTTATATACGAGATTTTTTAACGAAAAACATTACACCAAATTAACGAGCGTTTTATTATCTTTCCAACGAGTACCATAGTGCTATATAAAAAACGGAGAAAAAAAAACGACTATTTTTTGTTGGGTTTTGTTAAAACAGGAAAAAAAACACAAAGCGTTTAGGTAAATCAATAATCATGTATAGGCAAGTCACTAATTATGTTCAAATCAGTAAATATGAATTCTATTTTCAACATGCGTTAGCATTTGAGTTATACATTGTTTTAGGTTAGATATTAATATTAGAGGCATACATTGTTTAAGGTTAGGCGTTAACATTGGAGATATATTTTTAATTGTTTTAGGTTAGCTGCTACCCGAAGTTATCATGCATGTAACTGTAAAGAGTATCATTCTATTTCATATGTAAAATTAATATGTCATATTAGATTTTTCAACCCCGGGACGTTCCGGGGTATAATCTAGTTATGTCATATTGAATTAAGTTTTTATGTGATTCTTGAATCCTTAACTGAAAATTAGTTTTCTAGTTAACTTTCCTATAATAAATATTTACTTCATTACTAATATATTTGTTAATTAATAATAGCATGACGGCATGCTCAACCAACACACATTTGTTGACTAGTCACTCGAGTTTATTAATCTCATAGTTGCTCGTATAAAATGCTTAAATAAAGAAACAAACAACAATGGAAAACTAGCATTTCGTTTAAATAGAATTAAAAAAAATGTAGAAATAAACATAATCATGTTTAATATATAAAACAAAAGCATTTAGTACTTTCAATATATACGCATTTAGGCATCATGTTTCTTCCTGAAGCTAACAAATTTAATGTGTGTGTGTTTGAGTACTTGAGTCAATGATTCCAATTGGCAAAATATTGAAATTAATATTGAAATTAAGATGTTACTCTCTTTAAGGTCAAGAGTTCGAGTCCTGTTAAAGAAGGATCTGGCTTAATTTAAGCCGTTGAAAAATAAATTTAATGTATGGTATTAAATGTAGTATATTAATATAATAGAAAGAATTTTTATTAATAAAAGGGCAAACTTTACATTAATGAATTTTCATTAATAATGTAATTAAATGTAGGTGGTCTAAACATATTTTTATTTTAAATGTTAACTTTCAGTATAGAGTTTAATTTAATCATATTATTCAAAATATGAGATAGACTGTAAATTTAATAAAACAAATCAGGTTAAACGAGTCGGGCCCGTGTCTATCAATAAATACCAGTGTCGTATCCAAAGTAGGGCTGTTCAAATCGCTCAGCGCTCGCCGATAACTTGGTAATTGCTCAGAAAATGCTCGGTCAATTTTTTGCTCGGTTATAAACGAGCCGATCGGCTCGGCTTGATTTGTAAATGAGCCAAGCACGAGCAAAGGTCCGCTCGACTCGATTTGGCTTGATATAATTTTTATTAATGTATGATATATATAATTATATACATTCACATTGATTACAATTATATATTTTACATGCCACTCTATTGGGTTCGTTTGGCTCAATAATGCGTATATAGTTATTGACCTAGTCAACCTAATGATAACTTAAAACTAAGTTTAATTCTAAAACCCCAAGTCATGAAAATACATTTTTGACTTTCTATTCTCATTGGTTGTCCACCATCAATCGTTTACTTTATAAACCTACACCACAAAGCGACAATTGTTCTCTGTGTATGCTCATAGCCTTACCACTACCAGCCTCAACTTAAGCCTCATTCTCGGATCTCAGACTTAGTATCATTCTCAGACGGTTGAACCTCAGTCATCACTAGACAACGAAAACACTACAGGAACATCCCAAATTTATGGTTGTCCGAAAAACTTGCCGCTCGTCGGTCGCTCGAAAAAAGCTCTCTCGGTTTCTGGCTCAATTGTAAACAAGCTGATAGACTTAGTTCAGTTTGTAAGAAAGCCAAGCAGGGTTTGACTCGACTCGTAAACAACCCTAATCCCCCAAACACAACCCGTTTAGGAGTCCTTTAAATAATGAGTAGCTAATGATAATAAAAACAGATCGGCGCATCAGTCTGACCTGTCATCCTCGTGACAGTTGCAATCAAAACCGATTTAAAACCTAATCACACATAACAACACAGCAACCAGTTGCCGAAACAACTCCACAATTCAATTGAACAATAATAATAATAATAATAATGTTTCTGTTCGATTGGTTTTACGGCATATTAGCATCCCTCGGTTTATGGCAGAAAGAAGCCAAGATCTTATTCCTCGGCCTCGATAACGCCGGCAAAACCACTCTGCTTCACATGCTTAAAGACGAGGTCTGTTTCGATCTAACCTAATTATTATTAATTTATTAATTAATTTCTTTTTTATAATAAATATTATCATCGATTTGTTATTATTTTGAACAGAGATTAGTTCAGCATCAACCGACGCAACATCCGACGTCTGAAGAGTTGAGTATCGGCAAAATTAAGTTTAAAGCGTTTGATTTAGGAGGTCATCAGATTGCTCGTAGAGTCTGGAAGGATTATTATGCTAAGGTATATTATTATTATTATTATTATGTACCTATTGAATTTGTTTTGGACTGTATATGTTTGATGTTACCTTGATTTCAATGTTTTCTTTCAATTTAATCTAATGACTGTCAATTACATAAAGTTTTATTTGATTTTCGTTTGATTCAACTTGAATTTTTGCTTATAAAGTATTAATTTGTGTTCTGCTGCCCTAAACTAGTTAGTTTAGGTTTTAGAAGGTGTGTGGCGATCTGATGTGATTTGATCTTAAAAGCTGATGCGTGGCGAGTATCATCACTCGTCGAGGCGTGAATTATAAAAAAATACTGAAAAATTGTTTGTTGTTATAGATGATATTTTAACTTGTTAACTTTTAGACACTAAAATATAAGATGTTCTCATATTTTCTAGTTAGATTTTTGTTCAATTGATGGTTTGATTTGTTCAAATACTCAAATCCATTGTTCAATCAATGGTTGGATTTGTTCAAACCACGTCATCTGATGCGTGCATCATGGAATCGTATTGCGTGATGCGATGCGATCTCATCACCGAATTATGCGATGTGCACGTTATGCGCTCTTGATGCATGCATTTTAAAACCAAGCTAGTTTGGATTTCATCTTGTTGTTACGACACATTAAAGATTTTATAGAGTCTGGCTTTGGAGCTGTGCAAGCTGGATCTAACCCTTCCTGATTCTTACCTTGATCTACAACACGAAGGAAACCTTTTAGAAGGGGTCGGAGACCCTCTTTGGATCACCCTTCGAAGGTTAAGTCAGTATTATAACAAGTGTATATATGTATAAAGAATATTTAGAGAGGGTGAATAGTGAGGGAGAAGTGGTGGAGAGGCGTCCCATTAACAAGAGGGCTAGGCCTCCTTTTTATAGGAGAGGTGTGTGGACCTATGTTGTCAAAGCGCCTAGGCGCATAGGCCAAGCCCGGAGCCTAGGCGCTAGGCGCTTAAAATGAGGGCGTTTTTAAATAAGGCGCATAGTAAAATAATATATTTTTAGAGGTTTTAGAGATGTTTTAGCCTGAATGTGGCTTGACTTTTCGCCTTGGTGCCTAAAAGCGCGCTGCGCACCTCATCAGTCGCAGCTCACTTATTGCGTCTAGGTGCACGCCTCACACGCTTTTGACAACATAGGTGTGGACCATGTTATCAGATGTTATTCTTTGTATTGTGAAAGCATAATTTCTGTACATATTCATCCTGCTAATCAATAATCAGATTCCACACTGATCACTAACTTCTTTAGGAATCCTTGTTATAACTTTTATGTGCTTATTGTGTTCTGATACAACAAAAAGTTTGTGTTGAGAGTGTTTGTTCAAACTAGTAATCTTAAAAGCAATGATGAGATAAATAGTTTGGATAAGCAATAACAAACACGATATTTAAAATGTTTAAAACATAACATCAAATATGATACTATTTTGCAGTTTCTTATAAGTTGATCTACTTACAGGTTGATGCTGTAGTTTATTTGGTCGATGCCTATGATAAGGAACGATTTGCAGAGTCAAAAAAGGAATTGGATGGACTTCTATCCGATGAAAGTCTAGCTGCAGTCCCGTTTCTTATCTTGGGGAACAAGATTGACATACCATATGCTGCTTCAGAGGACGAGTTGCGTTACCATCTGGGTCTGACCGGTGTGACAACAGGCAAAGGAAAAGTCAACCTTCAAGATTCAAGCGTCCGTCCATTGGAGGTATTTATGTGTAGTATTGTGCGCAAAATGGGTTATGGTGATGGTTTCAAATGGGTTTCACAATACATCAAATAGGTTACAAAAGTTTGTCAGACATTATTATAAGCTCTTTATTTTCAAGAAACACAAAAACAATATCTTGAAGAAATGAAATAACAAGAATTCAAAGGAGAACATTTTGATTTTGATTATCTTTTGTTTGGTGTGCTTTCACTATTTTTTTGTGCATTTGTGTGGAAGAATGTTGTTTTTCATGATTTTATTAAGTTAATTACTTTATGCAAATTCATCATACTCATACTCATTTAATCCCACCAATAGCAAAAGCCAATGTAGGGTTTGAAGAAGGTAAGATGTAGACAGCCTTACCTCTACCCCGTGGGAATAGAGAGGCTGCTTCCAGTAAGACTCCCGGCTCGATAGTGGTTTTGTATCAAGCCTTGGACATAAGGCACATAACACTTAGCAATCGGGACAAACCCGATTGGTGCATGTACCCCCTTATCTTTTGGCTATCAACGTCACCACATGATGCATGATTAACCGTTAGTCATTTTTAACATTATTTTCACAAAATCAGTAAAATAACGTTAAAATTAGTGCAACTTTACTTTTGCCCCCAAGAGCCACACATATATGCATTATATGCACACAGCCGTAAGCGAGGCTTATACTTTATGCAAATTATGTGAGGCAAATAGCCCAGTTAGGGACTTGTCACTGGATATCTACTCTTGATTATATACTTCTAGGTTCCAACTTTTTTTTTTTTTTTGGAATGGCCAAGTAACCCACCCGTCCGTAGGCATGACGGTGAAAATGCCGGCAAACCCCGTCTGGCTCAAGAATCGAACCCAGGATTCCCCGGGTTTTCTATCATTACCCACCAATGCCTCTACCACTGCATTGGTATTGGCTAGATTTCAACTGGCTGAGTTGCTGTCTGGAGGTTTGGATAATTGGTCAAAACGTGTTGTGCTTATTTAATTTATTCAAACATTTGTGTGATAAGTATGATTGCACTGTACGTGTTATTGCTAACAATAATGATATTTTACCGAAGTAAAATAATTTAGTAGGTTTTATGCATTAACAATATACTTTCATGGGTGACTTTTGACTCATTTGACATCTTACTTATAGTTGACCCGTTAATCTATTTATACTTAAGTAAGTTGAAATTATTACCTCCCAAGTTTCAACAGTTTGTACCATTATCTGTATCCTAAGAGGGAATGTTGTTACTGTGATTTTTCCACCGACCCATCCAACTTTGAAACTTTTCCCTATTTAGCCATGCAATGTTACTTTAATTTTACACCCTTTGACTTTTAATAATTGCAATTTTAACCTCACACTACTACTTAGGAGTGAGCTCGGGATGGGATCGGTATCGTACCGATAACGATCCCGAAAATATCATAAAACCAATCTCGATACCGAACATACCGGTTCGGTATCGGTACCAGTATGTGTACGAGATCAAAATTTTCGGTATAATACTAAATAAAGATTGTAAGTTGTTTTATTTATTGAAAGTTACGTAACTATTAACATCCCATTTACCCTTTGTGGAGGTGTCAAAATTGCTTCCTTCAAGTTTTACTCCATGGTTTATTATTTGCAGGACATTTTAGACAAATATGTAATTTATAAGTTAGTTTCCATGTTTTACACATATTGAACAATGTCAAATATATAAATTATAAGTTTTTTTAAACGGCTAATTTCTCCCTCTTTAAAGACACATATTTTTGCCTCCTATAAGGCTTGGACTTCCAACCTCTCATTTGAAACACTAACGGGCTGTTTGATTGATTAAGAACTGAATCATTAAGAGGTCTGAATGGTTAAGAGGTCTGAATGGTTAAGTGCTGAATCATTAAGTCGGACCTCTTAATGGTTAGTTTTCGTATCCCAAATTGGTAGGAGAGTCTCATTAAGGTTCAGCCTAGTTCAGTGCTTAATGATTCAGTGCTTAATGGTTCAGCAACATCTCAAATCTTAATGGTTCAGCACTTAACCATTCCATTCAGATGCTGAAACAAACAGTCTGAATGCTGAATGGTTCAGAACTGAATGATTAAGAGGCTGATTAAGAGGCTACCAAACAGCCCCTAACACCTTTACCACTCATATCACAAATGATGGGGAATATAAATTATAAGTTAGTTCCCATGTTTTACCCGTGATGAACAATGTTTATTTTTACCGAAAGATAGAGAAAATATAAAAAGATTAACCGACAACTTCAAAAAGTTACAATAGCCAATCCCCTTATGGTGGAGTGACACCCTCCTTGCTTTCCTTATGGGAGGGGGGAGTTCGAGTCCTACCGGCAGCAAAATGCTGCTGGTGGGCCGGGTTTTACCAATTCTTCACTGTCGTGCCTTCGGGCGGGTGGGGATTGGGTTTTCCCCGATTTCGGATACTACATGGGTGGGCCTTGGCTACCCAATTGCTCTAGGGACGTTGGGGGGTCTGTCCATAATGTGGGGGCTCCACTGAGTAGTCGGGCAGAAATGTTAGTTGGCCATTAAAAAAAAAGTTACAATATATTTTTTTTCTTTGACGGCAAAGTAACCTTAATTAAACAATCAATGAAGATACGAGTTTTTTTTATGTCAATTGTCAAATATCAAAGCCTTAATTAAACAATCATACCTTATGTGTAGTATTAATTGTATATCAAGACATTTTACATAAGCAATCAAAGACTTTAACGCTACAAGAACGAGTGCTATTACTATCATAGAATAACTTGAGGTAATTTCTATAGTTTTTTTAATTATTAGTGGGCTGGAATGCATTGTTTTCTCCTTCAAACCAAAGTATTCTTAATATTTTTTTACTTGTTAATGTTTGATATATAAACGATTTTATTCGAAAGTGATGAATTATTGATAGAGTTCAATGCCTTTATTGGTAGAGGATATCACAAAACATTATAAGATCATAAAAGTTTTATTACATTCTTGTTGAAAAAATAAAGTCAACATGATGTTTTAAAAACTAAATGTTCATGTAAAGTCAATAGTAGCAAAGCAGAACAAAACGTCAAGGGAATGAAGATGATATTTTGTTTATAGCAATACTAGAGTATTATCTTGTAAGTGATATGAGTTTGATTAGAAAACTAGTTATCAACATTGTCTTAAGAGAGCGCGTGATCACCTCCATACTAACGCATAGATCCGCCCATATCTTATCTCATCTTAACACATAGATTCGTTCGTGTTCTCATCCTGACCAAACACATAGATCCGTTAGCATGCTCGTCCCATCCTAACACATAGATTCACCCGTGTACTAGTGTACTACCATCCTACCATGTACATACGTTAGCCCCAAAACTCAACAAAACAACTTGTGTATGTTGGTGTATAAATTTAGCATTAATTACAATATATTACATTTATATAAATTTATATAAAACACACGAGATATTTGTGATGAACAAGGCAAGTGAATTGTGGTGGGATCATGATTTTTTTTTAAAAAAAAAATCCTTTCTAATTATCAATATAATTTACCAAGAATAACAATTATCATTAATATTCTTATTAGGTTAATAAAACTTAATGATTATTTTCCAATTACAATTTTCTTTCCAATGTTAATTTACAAGACTAAATTAGTTTTCCTCTCTAAAGTTCTCTCACAAATCTTTGAACTAATTTTGTCATTGTAGATTCCGTCTTACAATCACCATAAGATGATCACATCACGACGATTATTTTTCTTGATTCTATCGGTAAGTTGCTCTTATCTTGTAATGTTGTTCATGTTCTTGTTTTTAATGTTGTCAAGAAATTAAATACTTTTTGTTATATAAATAAAATTTGCAGTCACTAATATTGGGGCTACTAATCATATGCTTATTGATCCCATTTTGGGTTGCAAATTTCAAAGATGAAAAGGATGTGGTTTTGATGACGAATAAAACACATCAAGAAATATGGTCGGTCATACAAAAGGCCACAACTACATTGCTTCATATGAACTCATCGGCAACAAACTTAGCAAAAATTGTATCCACATCACTTGATAAAACCGATGTCACGTTCTCTCACATCCAATCTAAGGTTTGCTTATCTTTTCCATTTACATAAGTCTAATGATTACTTTGTTAGATAATGGGCTTGAATAATTTTTAGATTAGTCACTTATTTTAACTCGTTGAACTTTTTTTTTTTCAAAAAATAAATTATTGGTTAGTTTTGGGTGTGAATTTATGACATGACACGAACTTAGCATGAAATGCCTGAGTTTGAGATTATTATAAACAAGTTCGGGTCATTTTGGAGTGGGATCTGGAATCCATTTGGCTAAACGGGTTGGGTTTGTGCTAACCCGTCGGGTTCATGGCCAAACCCATTAGTCCATTTCTTCTCTTAATATGTGTTCTATGTCATAGATTAAATTGGTTGTGTATTTTATGTCAAAATCTAAAACTTAGAAGAGAAACTGACTTAAAATTTTATAAATAACATGTTATTGTTTTACATACGTTTTTACTCTTTTTGTTATAACAATGTTGTTTTATATACGTTTATATTCCTTTTGTTATAACAATGTAAACTTAGGGCAATAATATGCGGATTTTTTTTGATCAAACGGGTCATGTTCTTGTCAACTAGTGTCTTGTTCAGATTGATATGTCTAACATGGTTTCCGGGTTCGTGATGTGTTGGACCTGCCAACCCACAAACACAGCCTGTTTAACTCCCTTAGGCTTACTTTGATTCGACTTTAATTTGTGAAAGTTAGAATATGTGAACTTTATCTATGTTTAGATATATTTTTTTTTACAATCAAGTTGTATTTAAACAAAAAACAGAATTTCACGTAATTATAATGACATATTATTACAACTCAAAGTATAAACAAAAAATGTCCATTTTGTGTACATGTATATTCTTAAAATAACAAATAAACACTACTAGAAATGTTGTACGGAACATGCAAGTTGTCTAGTTGAAAAATAAATACGTTGTCAACTTCAACTTAGACATAAATTTTTACCCATAAATTCAACTTAGACATATTTTTAATCACATTAAAACAGCCCATTTAGAAATAACACTTTACCTACATGACGTTTCGGCCCATTTGCATATATAAATGGGTCGAATAGAGTACTTGACACATCTTTACTCTCAAGAAAAACTCACTAACATGTAAACTTGGATTCTTTTGATCAAAGGTGGCTCCTATATTATTCTCAAGAAAAACTCACTAACATGTAAACTTGGATTCTTTTGATCAAAGGTGGCTCCTATATTATTTCAAGCATTGCTAACAATCCCTCGAGTGTCTCAAATTTCGTATATCAGAAAAGATGGCTTATTCTTTGCATTATACTCGCAAGCGGACCGACAAATCTTTGCGGTCTATTCAAATACTTCATTCACTAAACACCCAAGTTTAAGAATCAGTTATCCAATGTACACTCAACGTGTTGATCGCGACACAGGGAACTTATATGGAGAAGTTGTTGTGTTTCCTACTTTGGCTAATGAAACATGGTTACAACAAGCATTGAACACTACACATGGATTTGCTCTATTAGGGAACTTATGGACCGGTGACAAAAATCCTCTTGTCTTGAACATAGCCCGAGTGGATAATGTTGGAGTGGTCACGGTCGGGTCTGACCTCAAATGGTTGGTAAATGTGTTTTCGGGCATCAAACCATTTGGTGGTGGTTTGTATTTGGCTACAAAAGATGGGAAAGTTGTAAGTGATGGGATCCCAAACACGCGTATTGTTCTTGAAGAAGACGCGACGATTTCTTTCCAGATTTTTGAAGCAAATGGAGACCGAATCACATTGCGACTTAACTATGAAACGCCGAAAACTTATGTTATCGACGTTTCGGGAACAAGATATGTGTTGTACCCGTCCTCACTTGACATCATTGGAATGCAAATGGTATGATTAATGCTTTTTAAAGATTGATGTGAGTTTATATGGCACAACCCACCTTATTGCATATCCAAAAGTAAAACGGCTTAAACTTTTATAAAATAATATATGTATTTTGACAGGATGTTTGTGCTTCAACTTACATGTAGGTAACTTTTATATAAACTCTATAACCCTAAATATGATGTGTAACATATGATATATTACATATGTGCAATATATGGTATTATGATATATTGAGTATATTCATATGTGTAATATATATTGCACATGTGTAACCAGGGGCGGATGTAGCTACTTAGGAGGGGGTGCGGACGTTGCGGCTCAACTTCGTGCGCGTAGTGGAAAATTAGTGGAAAATTTGGTTTTTTTTTACGAAATTTAGAAAACGTTACTACTAAAATGAAAAAAAATGAAAAACGTTACTACTGAAAAATGCTTCTAGATCCGCCACTGTGTGTAACATATGATATATTGCATATGTGCAACGTACACACTATATATTGTGTATATTACATATGTGCAATATTACACATGTGTAACATATGTACATTACATATGTGTAATATAGAGTTCTCGAGTTCTCTCTCTAAAAATGAGTTTTCTATTGAACCTTACCCAATTCGAATATGCCATTACAAATATATTTATTTTTAACAACATTTTCGTATAATTATATTCAATACATATCAGTTTGTAATAACCGAATTTATATAGAACATAAAATATCAAAAGTTGTAAATCATATACAAAAATATATTCTATATAAAAGCTATCTTCTTCACATTATGCAACTTGTACTTTGTCATCTTCTTCACATTAATATGGCAATTTTTCAGGTGTATGTGTTGGCATTACCATATGAGGAAGTGCAAAGCAAGATGCATCATAATCTCGTTATCGTGTCGGTGCTTTCGTTGATAATGATTGTCACTGTCATTATATTCATAGTGTTAACAATGAAATCAGCAAGAAAAGAAACGTGTTTAACAACTGCTCTTGTCAAACAAAAGGTAAAAACACAACAACTAGAGAGAAAAAGCAAGAACCAAAGTGTCGCATTTGAAACTGCTAGCCATGATATTCGTGCTTCGTTAGCAGCGATTAGCGAATCGGTAGAAATGTCGATCAATGAGAATCATCAAGGCTCGGAGTTGGCCACAGACTTAAGAATAATTCAATCGTCTACAAAATATCTTCAGGGTAAGTATTATTATGACCCATATTCATCAAATAATGATTCGTTTCTATTTTGTTATTATTTTTGCAAATGGGTTAATTTGGATCAACTCATTTTACACAAGGGTCATTTGGGCCAATTCAAATCACACAAAGAATATTGTATTTTTTTTTGAATGACCAATTGGAATCACTCACGGATCACTCAATAAGGTCTCATTCGGATAAACTCAGATTACATAACATGTATTTGTTTCATAAAATGTAGTGATTTTTAGTAGAAAACTATAGATTGGTTCATTTGGGACAACTTATATTATAAGACGGACTACTTCTTTTTGAAAATGGGTTTATTTAGATCAACTCAAATTACACAAGTAAAATATTTTAATCATAGTTAGCGCTAGGCGCACACAACTACACAAGGCGCATAGGCCTCGCCTGGAGCTTAAACGCAAGGCACAAAAAAATGAGGGTCTGAGATAAAAAAAGCGAACAAAGAAAATAAAGTAAAGTAAAAATATATTAGAATAATACTATTTTTCATATAGTTAGTATCAAAAGTAGTTTTCTTTAGATAAAAGTAGAAATCTGGCCAGAACCTAGCCATAATTTAACGAATTTGGCTGGAAACTCTCTGGAATTTTGGAATTTAGCTGAAATCTGCGCCTAAGCCATCACATGGAGAATTAAAGCGCAATTTCCTCGACTTATGCATCCCCTCGCCTAAATATAGGCCTAGGCGCAAGAGGCGATAGCTTTTAACAACTATGATTTTAATTAACCATGAAATTGTTGCAGGTCTATTAACCTCTATTCTAGATACAAGTAAAATAGAAGCAGGGAAGATGGAGCTAGAAGAAAAACCGTTTGACTTGGTCAAAGTGCTAGAGGGTGTAGTTGACTTGTTCTATCCAGTTGGTCTAAAGAAAGGAGTTGACGTAATATTAGACCTACATGATGATCTGTTGACCAAATATTCACAAGTCAAAGGCGATGAACGTAGGCTTAAACAAATATTATCAAACTTATTAAGCAATGCAATCAAGTTCACGTCAGAGGGTCATGTATCTCTCCGTGTTCGGGCTCGTGCTCGAGCCATGAACACCAACTTGAGCTCCATAACTGTTTCGGATAACGATCGATATCAAAGATGGCGATCGTGTTTGTTTGGTAGAGATAATGATAAGTGTGGTGATGTTGAAGCAGTTAATGAAGTTGAACGTGATCGTAACTGCATGGAGTTTGTGTTTGAAGTTAATGATACTGGAAAAGGTATTGCAAAAGAGAAACAAGCTTCAATTTTTGAAAATTATGTTCAGGTTAAGGAAACTCAACATGAATATGAAGGCACTGGATTAGGGCTCGCTATTGTTCAATCTCTGGTAATGTTTTGTCTCGTTTCGTTTAAGGATGCTAAATGGGTCGTGTTCGTGTAACATACATGATACATGAACATGACATTTGTATCTATGGGTTGACATGAACACGATCTGGTTAACCCAAAAATAATATTATTTACTATTTCTTTACATATTAATACTTAAAATTCTAAATTGCATATATATCATATATATTAGTTTTTAGAAGTAATTAAATTTGAACTTTATCATATTATTTTTTAATCAAGACTTAAAAATTAGGTAGCGTTCGTTTCACGGGAATGGAATGGAATTTGGATGGAATTGGAATGTGTATTCGACTTCTTATGTTGTTCGTTACAACAAAAGAAGGAATTGTAATTGAACAACATATGGAAGAGAATCCACATTTCAATTTCATCGAGATTTCATTCTATTTTATGAAACGATCACATCAAAATTCCAAATCAAATTATGGTTCTTGCACGAATTCCAATTCCTTTGCAATCCATGAAACGAACGCTAATATTTAAGTTATTATATAAAACACATTTTAAGCAAATACAAAAAAAGGGATTAAACTAGTCAACCTGTGAACGAGAACCACTAGGTTGACATGAACACGACCTATTTAGCTAAACATGTTTGTGTTATTGTGTTACGTTCATGTCATGTCATAAATTCACACCCTGAATTTTATCTTTATATAGTTTTTAGTGCCAAAAAGATTTAAATTTTAACACATGTATATAGGTACAATTGATGGGTGGAGAAATAAGCATAGTAGACAAAGAAGCTGGAGAAAGGGGGACATGTTTCAGGTTCCATGTTGTGTTTAAGGTTATAAGATATGATCTACATGGCATTAGTGATGAAGAAAAGGTCAACATGTCCTCAGGGTCAAACACTGGGCCAAACACCCCCTTATGTAGTCCCAAACAAAAAGATCACAACTCAAGTACGGTTGTTCTCTTCATCAGCAGCGACGAAAGACGTAAAATATTGCAAAAGTTTATACGCGCTCGTGGGGTTAAAGTTCTTGCAGCGAAAACAGTTGGAGAGCTTTCGAAAACTCTCAAGGAGTTTAGACAGTCTGCGAGTAAAGCGTGTTCTCCAGGTTCATATTTAAATTTAAGTTTTGGGTATTTGACAAGGACCGGTAGGAGCCCAAAGGAGGTTCATCTAAGCGCTTTGGATGGGACGGATGGGTCACAAGCCCGAATGAATAGTTGGGCCACTCGACCGGGCTTTATATTGCTTGTGGTGGACACAACACGAGCCGATTTTCGTGAGTTGTGTAAGGTAGTGGCTGAGTTTAGAAAACAGTCAAAAGATGATTGTTTTAAAATTGTTTGGTTAGGAGTCAGGTGCATGCAAGCCCATGGGTTGGATGCGAAGCAACTCCCATCGTCGGATGTCATCATACCAATGCCGCTTCATGGGTCACGGTTAAACTCATTGCTCGATCTTTTACCAGAGTTTAGAGATAAAATCGCCTGCACGCCTCCACACAGGGACGCGCAGACACCCGTAGGACAAGTGGAAGTACAAGAAATCACTAGGAGTTCACCAAACAGGAGCCTATTAAGAGGGAAGAAAATGTTGCTAGTAGAAGATAACTCTATGCAACAGATGATTGCCAAGAGGATCTTTTGGAAGAATGGTGTGGTATTTGACACGTGTACGAATGGGAACGAAGCGTTGACTTTCGTATCGAAAGGGTTGACTGATCAAAAAGATCTGGGAGCTCCACATATTCTGCCATATGACTATATCTTAATGGATTGCCAGGTAACTTGTTATGTTTTTTAAGTGCAACATCTTGCATTATAAGGGGCAGGTTCAAATACAAAGTAATGAAAACGTGCGAAGTGTCACTTGTACATGATAATTACGTAATGATAATACGTAATGCCTTCATGAACATACAAAAACATTATGTAATTATCATGTACAAAGTAACACTTCGCACGTGTTCATTACTTTGTATAATAACCGTCCCCTACATTATAATTAAAATTTTCAAAAAAAGTGTTTCGGGTCAACCCAACTCTACCAGTAAACTAAAAAGGGACTTGTTTTGACACGACACTATTGACCCGTTACATAACTTTGTATTTTGTTTAAAGATTTGTAATATATGGATGTATTCGATATGATCAAGCTTATGGTTTTGTAGATGCCCGTGATGGATGGCTGTGAGGCAACGAGGCGGATTAGACTAATAGAGAAAGATTATGGTGTTCACATCCCGATCATAGGGTTAACCGCTCACACAGAAGGCGAAGAGTTGAGCAAATTCTTAAAGGGAATTGATAGTCATGTTTCCAAACCACTAAACGAGCACAAGTTGTTGAAAGTGATTGAGGATCTTCATAGCAGATGTTAGACAAGGACATGATATTAGTTAGTAGTTTGTAGTCTTGTACATGCTTTTGAGTTTTGACATATAGCTTAGCTACTCTCTATTCTTTGTTTTGTTACATCAAGATTTTCACTTATTTTTGGACCTTGCTTCATTAATACATATTTTAGTGTTTATTATAATATTATTCTTCCTAAGTTATAAAATATTTCCCATTCATGAGAAAACAGGTTGGGTCACAGTCGTAGTGAGAGAACCTGCATCCGTTTCCCGGTCTGACTGGTCGCTCCGGTCCAGGTTTCAAAACCTTGATATATATTATAATGAACATTTTATTTTCCAGGAGTGAACATACACTTATAGCCTTAGTTACGGGTTTTAGGTTGTATGCGTGAATATATAATGCTTAGTCCGGATTATGATTATGATGACATGCAAGGAGCTCATGCTTAATCAATAATGAATGTTTGTGTATGTGTTTTACTTATGAGTTAGTTTATGTGGCTCACCAGTTGTATGCTAACGTATTTTTATTACTCGAGCATGTATCTCAGGTTGATAAAGTAACGATTAAAGAGTACTAGCTGAGTGTTTGAAGACAATAGATGTTTGCCTTTGTTATCATTAGGCGATGTGTAGTTGTGATGTACTTTGATCGTGCTGGCTTGTAATAAATACTTAAATTATGTAATGAAAACGTTTCCGCTTTAAGTTTACGCCAACTGGTCAACATAAGTGTCCCTGCCTAAGCGGGGTGTGACACAAACAGGTGGTGTTCATAGGATGCAAATTAGGCTTCATGGGTTTGGTTTATATCAATTTGTATTTTTAATATGTTTGATGTGGCCGGATATCTAACATAAAGAAAGAAGGTGGGATAAGTCAAGAGTGGATATGGGTAATTTCCATTAGATGTTAAATTTGTTGGATCAAGCCTAATTCAGTTTGGTTCGAGATAATTAAAAATAGGCTCACAATTAGTCAAATGAATTAATGAAAGGAGATAAAGCTTGGTTGTTTATTTAGTATTTTAGTTGTACCAAGTCTGGTGATAAAATGGTATATTCCTCAACCAAATAGTTGTGGATATTCAACTCTTACAAGGGCAGGATTGGTGATTTTAGCCATTAAAAAATAGTATAAATTTTTTATTTTATAACGTTATGGTTTATCGAGGTTTATTTAATTATTAAAATGCGTTTGATTTGGGTTAGCATTAATATAGATTTAGTTTGAATAATTAAGATTATGTATTTAGTTTTACTTGTCGAGTCGAATTGAGTAATACAAAGAGTGTGAGGCGAGTTATTTTCTAAGAAGGTGTGTTCGGCTTTTATCTGCTGATTAGAAGTATGGCCTAACAAAATTAGTGATGAATTGATGGATGCATGTTCAATGTAGACAAACATAAAATAAGTTGCTATTCTATAGTAATCTTTTTATGAATAAAAAATTAACCACAATTTTAGATACACATACAAAATATTAATTAGTATGGGTATCAATTAACATGGAGCAATATCAACATTAGTGTACATATCATATGACCATTTCGTTTGAAAATTTTGAGGGAGAAAAAATATATAATAAAAAAGTAACAAAAAAAAAATCAAACAAATGAAGGTTATACTTTTTCTTGAACCCTAAGGGAGTCATTGTCATCTTTTACTTGTTCTACCTTCTGGTAAAGCAAAACAACACCGAACCAAATGAGACATTTCATCACCCTAACAATCCCAATTGTCACAACTAAATAATACAACCACCAACCCATGAAGTCAACCACACCAACTCCTAAACCAATCTCTCTCTTCATCTCGGTCACCACCACCAATGACTCTACCTCATCTCTCAATCTCCACCACCATAAACCACCCAAACTACCACCCATCACCACCCTCTCCACCCACCTCTCCTCCATCTCAAACCCGAACATCGTATCGTCCACCACCGGCTTCACAATTGTCCTCCACCAATACACGGTTATTGCATGCAATCCCAAGAAGAACACTATCCTACATACCAAGTTTCTCTCATGACCAAAACTCGATCCTTCTATTCCGGCCCCAATGCTCCCTTCGATCCCCAGACCAACACAAACCTATAGACAAAAAATTTAAATTGAAATAAATTTTGTCGGAAATTAGTTGGAAACAGCTGTTTCCAACTATTTTCCGACAAATATATGCATATAACACATTTCTCTAGTAGTGTAAATTATGTAAGTGGGACCAAAATGTTAATACATAATGTTTTTAACTTTTATTTTTTAACAAGAATTCCTAAAATTAGACTTTTAGGACATATACACCATAACTTATATTGTGTAGAATTTAAACTTGTAATGTTTTGTTTTTAAGTACGTCACTTACCTGGGGCGGATCTAGAAAAGGAGCAGGGGTAACGTCCGTTACCCCTCAACTTTTTTGGCGTAGTGTATTTTTAAATTTTTTTACGTGTTTTGTATTACGTTACCCGTGAAAATTATGTAACGTTACCCCTGAAATCTTGGTTTAGATCCGCCAGACATTTACCACGAGGATGTCTCTTTAAGGACACATGATGTTTTTACCTAGTTTTCAAAAGACTAGTGTCACAATACACCATAAACCAACACATACCTGCAAAGCGCATAGAACAATCCACGCG
This sequence comes from Ambrosia artemisiifolia, assembly GCA_032199755.1. NCBI lineage: Eukaryota > Viridiplantae > Streptophyta > Magnoliopsida > Asterales > Asteraceae > Ambrosia > Ambrosia artemisiifolia. Next base: position 57,132,877 of record CM063523.1, on the reverse strand, counting down.
GTGTACAACCGCGGTCTAGCAGTGGTTTCTGATGGAACCGGAAAGGCAGGGAAAGTGATCCGGCCACCATTCAACGTGTGGACTAAACAAGCAACACATATAACCGAAACAAGTACATGAAGAGGGCTGACTGGGATGGAACCTAGGAGAAGCGAGAAGAAGACCGTCGATGGCTCAGCCACCGAATAACCATTACGCGATAAAAGATAATCGGCGGTGGTTAGACGGGCTAGGAGGAGGAAGGAGAGGGGAAGAAGGAGGCTGAGAAGGGTGGTGGTGAATATTTGAAGAGTTCTTTTCCATTTGAAGATAATATTCTCACTTATTATTTTAATGGAAGCCATTGATTATATGAATAATATTTATGATGTAAAGAAGAAAACAAGAATTTGAGTTGATGTTTTGTTTGGATGATGATTTATATATGTTTGAAGAACAACTAGAGTGGTATCCACGACTAGGTTGTTGGTTGACAAAAACAGGCCTTCATTACATTTCATATATTGTGGACTACGACCTATATAGGAACCAACTAATCTACTATATTATATTATTATAAGCGTAACATATTTTTATTTAATTATACAGGTTGGTGTTTTTATAATGAATCATTTGAGAATAAAATATATGATTTACTACGTATCTGTAGAATACAAGAATGAAGTAATTAACTATGTATATGATTATATGATAAAATGAGAGTTGAAATATAAAAACATTATTAATACTAATAATAAAGATAACCTTTTTATATGTAATAGAGGTAGATTGCTTAATTTTTTTAACGGCTTACACTAAATTTGTCTTCATCTAGGCTCGAAATCTTGACCTCAAGGATAGCAATCAAGTATTTCAAGAACAACTAGTTATACAAAGTCTTAAATTCGAGAATTAAAGATCAATGCCAACATAAAAAAAAAAAAACTAAATAATTGACAACAAAATTACCCCCAGAGTTAACGACAATAGTTAACTGGGTTTAGTATCAAGGACGAATTTGACAACAAAATGTAAAACAAAAGAACATAGATGTAAAAAGTTTCGATTTTAGACTGATGCAGCAAAACTGGCCAAACCTCAGAAACAATTTTGACCGTTATTAATTGCATTATATTAAAAGAGTTGCATAGCTCTGGATGAGGATGTAGTAGGCGTGTTGAAAGTTACACATTACATATTTTTCTATTTTATTACAAGTTATAATAGATTATATATAAATTCTGTACCAAAAAAAAAAAGAAGAATTAACCGGGAGACGATTGACTGGATTAAAGAAGACTCCTTCCTTTGGGTTACAAAGAGATCGAACCTAGGCCTGATCAACTGGGCTGACTTCAAAATTTTTAGTGTGCTGTAATGGTGTTGTTCTTTTCTTTTTTGTATTGTATGGTGTTCCCCGGCCGCTTGCTAGATCTTTATATTTATATATAAAGCGTTTTGCCGTTAAAAAAAAGAATTTGTACAAAATTAAGATGATTTCACAATTGGAGTGCGAACCTGCCAGTTTAAAAAAAAATAGTTTACCAATCCTTTTCTAAAACCTATAGTTTAAAAATAATCACAGATCCACAATAGCTCATAGACCATAGTTTAAAAAATAAAAAATATCACTATGGCACATAGATATGATCATCATATATTCATTATTCATATGTTAGCTATGTCTTTTTTTTATTAGCTTGTTTCTAATCGTTCATACCATTTTCATCGATTTCGAACACCAAAACCAAGTTCTGCATATTATCACAATGAACATTAATTATTAAGCTCCCTTCAACACTAAACTTATCCTTTTGTTTATGTTATGATAATTGTAAACGTTGTACTAATGATTAAGAATGAATATTTATAATTAGATTATATTATTTGAGATAAAAAGACTGCTCACCCATGAAAGTTGAAAAATCATTGTATCCAAACTTAGAAATTAAATCTAATAAACTTGCATATAAAAATAACTTATTTGTTTTTATTATTGGAATTCTAACAATCACATGGAATTGTCAACGTGTCTACCTTGTTTTATATTAGCATTTTGAGATCAAAGATTATTCTTGCTAAAGCGCCTTGCCGTTTATGATGTACATAGATAAATTTTAGAATAATACAAACCAGCTTAAAATTCGGACCTCCACAACCCCCGTCTACCTAACGGTAAGTTTTTTTTACATTTTTTGTTCCAGTTTCGTTTATCTAACTTCGATTTTTTTTAAACAGTCGTTTCACGTTTTAGACATAAAGGAGAACATTTTTTTTAAGTTTCGGATTATCCGTTGGATGATCCGAATCCAAAATCCGGATAATCCGTTCGGATAATCCGAAATTCGGATTATCCGAATTTGAACACCCCTAATTTAGCAAATCATTTGAAAATTACGTTCACCTCCGGATTGTTGTTGTTATTTGGAAATTAGTGGTTCAACCTTGTTTCTATTATAAACTGAGATTACCAAGCCCAATTTTATGGTCTCGAATTTTGTGAACTGTCATAGTGAAGTGTAGTTGGTTTAGAAAAAAAAAATCAAACCAACTGCATTTCACTATCGCATATCACAAAACTCAATACAACACAGAGATGATGTTTATATGGACTAAGAGTTTATTGCAACAGAGACTATATGGACTTCAAAGAAGGACGAGAGAAACAACTAAACAGACTTCACAGAAAAATATTACTGAATTATGGAGGAGAGTGAATCTTCTAATATTACTGAATTATGGAGGAGAGTGAATCTTCTGACAGATCCACCCGGATGGGCTTTAAGCCCAGTAGTAACTCCTGAGCCCACGATCTTGATCTAGTCCAGCTCAGCTTCACCTCAGAAGTCCAGCCCACATTGTTAGCCCAAGTTGTCCAGCGAGTCTAATTAGAGGTGCACAAACCGAGTTTTTTCAATACCCGGTTTTGGGTATGGAACCGGTTCCTAGCAAGGTCTGGTATCATCAGTGGCGGATCCAGAATATTTTTTTCACGGGGGGCACAAAATGGATCGGCTCATAAGAAGTTGGGTTGAAATTGAGTGGCTAAAAACAAGACGAAATGAAATGGTTCGAATAAAATAAAACTATGCATATTTAATTATTTAATGATACGATGATTTTGACATGATTTAATAAAAATCATACGTGTGTAGAAAAAAAAAGAACAATATAAATGAACTAAGTATACAACAACAAAACATTATAAGCACCCACTTAATTCAATTAGTTTTTATTAATGCCTGATACAATATAAAAAAGATGTTACCTGTAGGTTGAATAAAATTTAAAGTAAATTCAAAGGGTTTATATGTAACTTTACTTCAATTTAAAGGGGGTAATAATAAACATTATTTTAAAAAGAAGAAACAAGCTAGATAGCTATCTGATAATATTCTCTACGATTCATTTAACATCATTTTATCTCTCCTACCTGGTCATCTTCTTCTCAAATTCAAATCCTCCATTAAAGCTTCATCAAAGCTTTTATCTCTTCACCGAAGTCATTAAAGTTCCGTTTAAGAAAAAACTAGGTGGGAACTTGGGCCACAACCAACTACTATTAGTGCAATGGTTTCCCTAAGTAGGCTAAAATCCATAAAAAAAGGAAAATCAACACACTAGAAATATGAGTTGTAGGGTGGGCACCTGCCCACCCTCCTTAGTGAATGAATCCGCCCCTCGGTATCATTTTGACTGGGTATTGAAAGAACCGGTTCCAGTTCCGGTTTCCTGCATAAAAAACATACCCGGTTCCGGGTATACCAGGTATTGACAAAAAAAAACGGGTACATCGGGTATTGAGAAAAACCGGGTATGCCGGGTATTGAATTCTTTGTATTCAATCACGTCGAAGGGTAGTGCGACTTAGATGATTATAACGCGGTTGTAGAGTTCTTTGGATGAGACGCATCTATCTTGGGTTGTCGAAGTGGTCAAATGGCAACCCCTATTGAATCACGAAGTAACCCATTCCTTCCCGGGACACCTCAACATCAAAATGCCAAATAGTCTCATTGTTTAACATATACTTTTTCAGTTTTAGACTGATGTAGCAAAACTGGCCAAATCTCATGGACGATTTTGGCCATTAACTCTTTATTATATATCGTCAACATAGACTAGTATTCATTTGTTTATCACTAATCACATTGTTGCCTTGATAGAAAACATGGAGCGCTAGAGGTACGAGACGCATAGGTGCAAATGATACGGAAGAAGATGGAGACCGATATATCAATAATGCAACTGCTTTGACGACCACAAATCGATGTGTTGCATCAATAGGAGTTATTACTACCACCACCCAACGACTCTCTCCCAACTTAGCTAGATTTTCCTTTCTTTTGTATATATATATAGTTTGTATAAACATATTTTTTTATTAAACATTTGCCTTCGATTAATCGCTAGTTGGAGGTTACCAAGTAAACACCGATTAATTGCTAGTCGGTGGCTGTTTAGAGATTCCAGCCAAATTTTGGCCAAAATGTGTAAGTTTCAATCAGATTCTGACCAATACCTGTATAATTATAGCGATTTATTCTTATATACTTAAAGATATGAGTCAAGGAAGGGGTTAAAACATACCTACTTAAAAAAAAACTACATGCAAAATGTGTGTGTATATATATAAAACCGAAAATTACATATAAAATCCCTACTAGTCTCGATTAATCGCTAGTCGGTATCTCACCGGCCGACTAATACCTAATGATTCTTACAACAGTGATTGTAACTACTTTAAACAATCACTTTCAGTATTCTGCTAAAACAATCTTAACTTTAATATGGTTCATAACTTATTTAAAATGTTGGGTAGCGACAACGTTATTAAAAGCATGTACGTGGTTTTTAATAGTTCGAATTAATTTCATTTTATATATGAAGTAGCCCTGAGAAATTAAAAGCTCCTCAACAACCTTGCATAAAGATAAACATTGCAGCGATTCAGAGAATGGGTCAAAAGAATTATCAAGCACATGGAGTCTTTTGGTTGTAAGAAAATGTTTTTAACTATTCTAATGTATACTCATAAGAGTTAAGATCTAATGTTTCATTTTGTATCTTCCATTTGTTTCATCGACATTTATAATTGTATTATAAGCATAATATATTCTACAATATGTTGTACGAAAGCGGTGGTAGAGTGTATGCGAGCCCTCATGCCCAAGATTTTCTAACTGTTGTTCCCATTGAAGAGCTAGGACAGCAAATGTCTGTGTTAGAGTATCAGGGTTTAATAATAGACGTAAGGAGTTGTCAGGGTTTAAATATAGACACGATTGTGATAATGATGTCCTGTGTGATGTCCTTAAGCAGGCAGGATTCTCTGCTAGGAAGGAAGCTCCGGTGAATTCCTGAACGACCCATGGGAAGGAAGGTCCACCTTACGTCTTGCGGATGTATTAATGTTTGGTTGGGCAGGCGGGAAACACATTTGTGTAGACCTGATTGTGGTGTCCTCCCTCGTGAGTCTTAGGAACAACAGGTTTGTGACAGGTCAGGCTATGTTGAAGGTTGAAGCATGTAAAATTGCCAAGCATGAAAAAGCGTGTGATGAGAATCAGCATGTCTTCATTCCCTTCATTTTTGATATCTTTGGCTATCTGGCTCCCGAAGCTGTCAAGTTCCTGGACCGAGTGCAGAGGGTCGTGCATAGCAATATTTGGTCACTAGAGAACCAGAGTTAATTATGTTCTTAGTAGGATTGGTTTTGTCATAAAGGGGTTGCGCTGTAATTTGTTGTCGGTTTACTTGTCATTCTTTTGTACGATCCTTTATTAATGAAATATTAGGGTTTTGGAATTGTAGGATGTAATTTATAATACGATGGCATGAAGAACCAGACAAATATACAAAGTGAGACAACAATATCTACTCTTAAAGATAAACCAATAAAATTGATATTATGAAACTACTATATTGTACATAGTGATTTGTCATATATAACTACTTTTCAAGAGCCCTGACATGTTATTTTAAAATCTAAAAATAGACTAAAAAAGGGTGTGCCTTCAAATTATTGAATCCTGCTATGTGTTAGTTAGAGGATTTAACCTCACCCAACTACTACTTAATAAAAAATAACAAAAAGAAAATAGCCACTTGTATGTATATTTAATAAGCTTTGGATAAAAAATTATGTTCATGGGGACAAGGGTATTAAAGTAATTGCACATGGGTAGAAGGAAGTAGTGATGTGCATGATGTGGATCTTGTCACATATTGCTTTATTTCCTTTTCTTTCCCTCTTAATCAATTCTCTTTCTTTAATGCTTTCTTCCTCTTCCTACTTCCATTTTACCCATTCTACAACTCTTTTATAAGTTTACTCATCACATAAACAAGATCAACATGGAAGATTTTCAAGCTTCTAAGAAAAGGCAAGTACAACCTCATCAAGATTTTCTTGATATTTTTTCATTTACTTAATTTCTAGCTTCCATGAGTTTAAAAGCACAAAAGTTTTCATCTTTTATTTTTTTATGGTTCTTTTTGCAAGATAGAAAGGTGGCTGAGAAGACTGTTGTGAAAATGAAACTTGAAGGAAAAAAGAAGAGTGATCAAAACCCTCCTTGTGACTGTTGGTCTTGGAGGAAATATGGTCAAAAACCTATCAAAGGGTCTCCTTATCCAAGGTTCTTGCTTTTGAAATTTATGTCAATTTATGGTATCTTGTAGTAAATCAGGATTTCTTTCAGTATATTCCATACTCAAAAAAAGATCTATTTTTGGAAGAAAGGGTACGCATCTTCTTACTTTTACATGCATCAATCATTATATTATTTCACAAAACTGTGATAGAATCTTGGTTTCCCTAGCTTGTTTTTTTTGTTCTTGTTCTAGGCTTTTTACTTTTGCTCAAGTAGCCCAATCATGTTTGTCTAGCTGTCTGCTAGTGAAACCCTAGGGTATATGGTTACCCGTACATACATCCATTAATAATTATAACTTTTTACAAAACTATGACAGGTAGATGGACGACAAATTACCGGTATATACATACATCCATTAATAATATACTCCGTAACTTTTTGTAAAAGTGTGTATACGGTTACCCGCACATATATCCCTTACAATACCAGTTTTAAACCGAATCACATAATTTTCTTGTATGTTTTATGACGGTAATCTTTGAGATGTCATTTTATCATATATAATAGTAGGAGCCATAACAAATTACAGGAAAATGACAGGTAGACGGACAACAAGTTGCGCCGCTATGCCCTTATATGTTGTGTTTTACAGATAAAATAGGAGCTCGAAAAGAGAATAGGCTAATGTGTTTTTTACAATTCTTTACTTAAAACTTTTTTTTATAAACTATACTCATATTGTAATATTGTATAATAAATGTTTTAACTAGGGTTTAACTGACATAGGGTAAGGTTAGTAGCTATATGACATGAGTTAAATGTGTGTGTAATCTAAATCCAAAAGGTATAGGTCATTTAGCCATCACTCAGTCTCACCAACCTTTTTATTAATAAAGAAACATCAATTATTGCTGACAAAGTTATAATTTTCCTCTCCACATTCAATAATGTTGCAGGGGTTACTACAAATGTAGCACATCAAAAAGTTGTTCAGCCAAGAAACAAGTTGAGATATGTAGAACAGATGCAACCATGCTTATCATCACTTACACTTCTACTCATAATCACCCAAACCCTAACCTCTCCAAACAACCCAAACTCGATTCCAAACCCGAAATGGATACAACCCTTGAAGTTGAACCTGATCATCAAGAGAACGAAGAGCAAAAGCCCGAAGATGATGGTTTTTGCTACATCAAAACCTTAGAAGATGAAACTTATTTAGCGGTAACTCTTGAAAATACATTCTTTGATGAAGAACCTCTTTCATATCCCGATCTTATGAACTTTTCAGCAATGAAAACCGAAGAAAACGACTTCTATGATGAACTTGAAGAGCTACCAATGTCTTCCTCATCATTCAAAAGCTTCATGAGAAGTAATTTCTTTGAGGAAAGAGTTCTTGTTCAACCTTTTTGATCATTAAGGGATTAAAACATGTAATTAAATTAAATCTAGTTGTTTGTAAATTAAAGTTAGCTAGTAATAATAATTATAATAATAATAAGAATAATAATCCCTCTAAACTAGAGGCACTTAGTGGAGATTAATTATTATATATGCTAGCTTTGTGGATCATTGTTGGTTCTCCAAGATGTTTTGTGGTTTTTGATGGTTTAAAGATTACATAATCACGAGGTTAAGTTGGTGCACTACAAAAAGAAAAGGGATTTGGTTTGGTTGTTCAAGTGGTAGAATTGAATAATATTACCAACCACTTTATGTTGGAGTGGTATGGAGGCTCAATGATAGAAGACCCATGGCTGAAAGGTCATTGGTTCGATTCTTAAGAGCGTCGGGTTTTATCGATTATTCCATTGTCGTGCTTTCGGTTGGGTGGATAGTCGGGTTTTTCCTGGAACTGGTGAAATCAGGAGCTCCCTTACATGTCTGGCTATGCCGGATGAAAGGGGTCATGATTTGACTGAGTAAAGACTCCGAAAGGAGTTCTTGATGAATTTCGTTGCAGTTCAAAAAAAAGAATTGAATAATATTGCTACAAATTAAGTGGCGACAAACATTTTGGTTTTGTTGATTTCTCAGCACTAGGGAGATTCCTCTTTTTTGTTAAATGACAAAGCTAAAAATTCCAAGGAATTTTAGATGTGGTTCATGGATGATTGGAGCAAATGCAATATACAATCATATAGTCACCACTTTTGGAAGTCCTTTTTAGAAAGCATGTTTATCATGTGAGGGCTATCCACTATCTTGTCAATGCACGACAAGAAATACAAGTATCACTGAAGATCATCTATCTTCGAATGTTTTATCTATCGGTAATCATTGACGGATTTCCCTAAATAACAAAAAGAATGTTATATATTTGTCGTTAATCACCAAAAGTTTCTATCCTTGTTAATCTGTTGAAAAACATCCTCAACTGAGAAGCCAATATAGCTAGCAGTAATCCGTCGTTGAAAACGTTGTCTATTATCCATTGGTAAATTCCTTCGTCAACTCGACAATTGATAGACAGATAACAACATGAACCGGATTCTTATATTGATAATTGAATAAAAGAGATATAGAGGTAAACTGTCAAATGTGCCTAGCATATGGAGACACGTTGGAGACCGAGGATCATTTATTTTCATCATAATATATGGCAACGGTAGTATGGCATCAAGTCAGTAGTTAGCACAACATTCCGCAAGTTTTTGCCTTTTCGGCTAAAGATTTGCTTGATTTGCACAAGATGGAAGTGATGCATGATAAATTGACATCGTCTTGATAGCTTTTTGGTGCATATAGAAGGCAAAAAGTGAAGCCCACTTCTCAAACAAAACGGCTAAGGTAGAGAGAGTTTTCAAAGATGATGGAATTGGAATTTGCGTGAGAAGTATAATTTGATTTTGAATTTAGATGTGTTTGTTTAATAGAATATAATATAATGAAATCTTGATGGAATTGAAAATGTAGATTTTGTTCCCTATGTTGTTGTTCAACTATAATTCCTTCATTTGTTGTAGCAAACAACATAATAAGTGAAATATACATTTCAATTCCATCCGGATTCCATTCTATTATGTGAAACGAACGCTAAGTCTGTCATGTTTATGGGTAAAGAATAGATCAAAACTCAAATCCGATCAGTGTACTTTCGATATTCTAGTTGTTGCTTGAGGTAGGTTTGTGTTAATAAGATTTGCCTTTCGAATAAAAGAAATTACAATTATCAATATGAGATTGATTCAATCATGTTCACTCTTTTAAAGAAATATCCTTCCTAGTTCATATCAACCGGTTAAATCATTTCCTTTGACAGCATCCCGCACCTAGCGTCTTCCCGCTTGCCTCCCACAGCCAGAGTGGTGCTCCTGCCCTCCCACCTTGTTGCGAGCCCTCTGCAACCCACCTCCCTATCCCGCTCCACCCATTTATTCTGTGGCAAATCCAAATCGGGATGGCTTTCTTGCTCTCCATCGCAAGTCTCCACACCACATCAGCCCAACTCCATTGACCACTGATCCCCCCCCCCCCCCCCCCCCCCCCCAAACCCCGGCTACTAAGCTCAATATCGTACCAGTACCATAACTCCATAAGTACCAATCCAGAAAATCGCTAAAAATGTGTACCAGTACCAAAAGTGCTCAATAAACAATACGGTATTTAAAGATTAAGAAAAGGCGGGAAAATTCAAACCGTTACCAAACCAAAAGTACCAATCCTGAAAAACAACAAAAATGGGTACCGAGTTGCTAGCAAATTTTGATCGATACGCTACGATTCGGTATCACTATTTTTCGGCACCCAATACCCATCCATACTAGGAACTAAGAATGGTCCATATACACTTGTTTTATCATCATTTCCTAAAAATACCTCAAATTTACAAATGTTGACCCTCAAACCTGATAACAATCTCAACGTAAAATTTACATTTTTTTTTACCCTCAAACAGGATACAAGCTTTTTCACAGATAGGACCAGGGATTTTTTTTCTGAATATCACAACTAGGAACATGTTCAATGCATAATCAATTTCAAGTAGTAGAGAGTTGTGAAAACGCATAAACCCTTATCCATGTGGCATGAAAGATAATCACATGTACCGGGATTAAGAGAGTTAAAAAACATCTTATGTATCACGTTTGAAACATTATGTATAACTTTATATATTCTCACGGTTCTTGCTATAATCGTTCTCGCGGTTCTTGCAGTTATCTACTTAAAATTGGTTTTGTATTGACATCCATGTACGTAGTGGAGAAAAATATTATGCTACAATGAAAAACATTGCTCTCCATATGGTTCGCATAATTGGGCAGTATATTGGACCTGACACAACATTATGATGACACTACTTAAGTGCAGCAAATAATAACGTTAGTTTACACAGTTCAAAACTATTACTGAATCTTACTAGGCAGCTGGCAATGGTTGGAGAGCCTTTAGTGGATTCATAATAACACCATCTATAAGCCCATATTCTTTGGCTTCTTTGGCACTCATGAAGTAATCGCGGTCCGTGTCTTGGTTAATTCGTTCCAGGCTTTGACCCGTGTGATATGCCAGATATCCATTCAAATTCGCCTTATGATGCAACATTTCATTAGCCTACAAGAATAATGTTATCATTAGTTAACCACTTAACATAACAATTTAATGCAGTGGTAAGAAACATAAAACAGCAGATTTCATTAAACATCTCGTGTCCTATGTTAAGTTCAAAAAATCAGACAAAAGAAGACATACCTGAATATCTAAATCTGTTTGTCCACCTTGGGCACCTCCAAGAGGTTGATGAATCATTATCCTTGAATTTGGAAGGCTGAACCTTTTTCCTACATTTTGTTGAGGAGACAAAACATAATATTGCAGCAACTAAAACCATAAAGTAATTTATGGGAGGAAAGTAAATTAATACCTTTTGTGCCAGCACCAAGCAGGAAAGCACCCATACTGCAAGATAAATGAGTCAAGACATATTGTTATTGGTGGACCAGAAATTAAAATGAATTAAGTGATGTTATAAGAGATATAAACTAATGTACCTTGCAGCAAGTCCGACGCATACAGTGGAAACATCAGGACGGATATGTTTCATGGTGTCGAAAATGGCCATGCCTACAAGAATCCAGTAAACAAACAACACATTCAAATTCAAGAATCGTAATAAATATTAACAAACCAAACAGAAACAGAGAATCATATTGATACATGCGTCAAAGTTTAAAAAGAAAGCAAAATACCAGCAGTGACTGAACCACCAGGAGAGTTCACATACATCACGATATCCTGTCAATAATATTGAAAACAGTGCAGTAGTCAGTAGTTAGTAGCCATTAAAAGAATAACTTCCAATCAGTAAGTCATAGATCTGATCAAACCTTGTTAGGATCAACAGCATCGAGATATAGAAGCTGAGCAACTATAATGTTTGCCATGTCGTCATCAACCGCACCACCACAACGTATTATTCTCTATAAACACAGCCAAACATGCACATTAATATTAATAATAAGAAAAGTAAACAAAACTCAAAGGCACAAAAAAGGTACCCACGTATTGAAAAAGTTGACTGATAACACTCTGGAACCGTTCTTGCATCATCGGAGGTGGCCCTTGACCTTGTGCATATGTCGGGAAGTAGGGTGATGACGGAACTTGTATATCCTCCCTGTTCATTCAAATTTATTCAACAAATTACAAGAATTAAACAAATAACAAAAGTGAAACAGAAGTACAGAAGTAACAGAACCCTACCTGATGGACCATAATCCCTGCCTTGAATTCCTGTCAAGTGTTGAATAATCACCGGAATAAACAGCTTTCACTGAAGAAGTCCTAACAGTTTTCTGATTACTTCTAAATTTACTAACATTCCTGCAATCATTAATCCTCAAACAATAAATATCTCAGACTCATGCCAGATTAAATAAATTTTCCAGCTGAACCTTTCGGAATCTTAAACAATAATCGCCATAAAGGAAAACATATTCAATCCTATATTTTAATTGTGTGCCTACTTCAAGCTCTATTAAATCCTACTCGCTTTTCCCCAATAATCCAATATACCTACAAGGTATAGGATTTCAATTTCCGTTTTAGTATAAGTTAAATGAAAAACACAGAACAAATTTAACAACGAAAACTCAATACATATTTGTCAAATGCTCACACAATTGAAATATCAGACTCATTCATGCCTGAACAACTGAATTTTCCAGCTGAAACTTTCGGAATCTTAAACGATACTTGCACAGTGAAAAATATATTCAATCCTACAGTTTAACTGTGCATTTACTTCAAGCTCTACTAAATCGGTAAATCCTACTCGCTTTTCCCCAAATATACCTTCTAAGTATAGGATTGCAATCTCCATATCACAGAACAAATATAACAACAAAAACGCATATATTTCGTAATCAATAATGCTCACACAATTAAAATCTCAAACTCATTCCCGATTAATCGAAACTTCCAACTGAACAGCGAACAATAATCGCGTAGATATTCAAATCCTTCAAACTCAACTTAATTTCTACACTACTTTCCCTAAATATGCCTTTACATTAGAGGATCTCAATATCCGTTCCACCGATTAATCGAAGTAATTCAGTTCAAGTTTTAGTCTAACCTAATTGAATATCACCGAACAAACATAACAACAATACAAACCAACATAACAACAAAAACGCATAAAATTTGCAATAAAATAGATACAAACAGTTAAACAGTGAAATCCGGTAGTGGAACAATAATCGCATAGTGAAAACATATTCAATCCATAAGGTTAACTGTTTGTCTACTTCAAACTCAACTAAAATTCAATATAACTTGTACTCTAAACTAACTGAACATCATAGAATAAATTAAACAATAAAAACGAATAAATGTTGCAGTAAAATGATAACAAACAGTAAAAATTATTTAAAAAAAAACGGTACCTGGAACGACGAAGGGGGTGAAAGTTTGGTTCGGAAATGGAGTTAGGGTTTTTGGTAGAAGAGAAGGCGAGAGAGTTGAGTCGAAGAGACGGAACGCATGATTGAGCCATTGATGACGTGGATATTATGTGTTGTGGTGAAGGTGGGTTATCCGTATAACGTCGACGAGTGTGACGGAGTAGGTGAAGGAAGAAGATGAGGAGGACGACGAAGAAGATAAAGGGAATAGAGAGCAGATTTTTATTTGGGTTAACGTGTGGGAATGGATGACCCAAATGTACTCAATTCGGGTTGGGCCTGGGTTTGTGGTTTACAACTGACAAAATAATTATCTTGATTCTTAACCTCAATAAATATAATAAAAAAACGTCATTAATACTAGATCGTTTATTGTTATTTTTTTTTTGTTAATCTCTTTGTGGTGGAGTGACACTCTTTTTGCTTATGTTAGGTGAGGAGTTCGAGTCCTGCCGGCAGCAAAATGCTGCTGGGGGGCCGGGTTTTATCGCAGTGGGCCGGGTTTTACCGCAGTGGGCCTTCGGGTGGCAGGTTTTCCCCAAGAACTGATGTGAAATTACTGTTGGACCCAGGTTACTCTCGGAGTACTTCTTTGTCCAGTGGGTAATTTGTGAGTGATCGGGATTGATTTGTTGGCCGTTCAAAAAAAAATTCAAATACACAGTGAAAAAAAATAGAAAGTCGTAGGAGGGGTATCAAATGGACTCCGATTGAACTCATTCAAGTGGCATTGGAACCGTCTCATCGAACCGTACGATCTTAGTTTTTAGGTTTCGCATTTTTTGAGTTTTAGCTTGTAGTTTTTAGAATTGACGTTATATCATTGTATCTTTTATGTAGCATTGTGTCTTTTTTTCATCATTATGTCATTTTTGTGATTCATTGTGTCTTTTTTCTTCAGCATTGTTTATATTTTTCGGCAATGTGTTATATTTTGTGGCTCATTGTGTCATATTTCGTGATTTATTGTGTTTTTGTATCTTTCTCACCCTTTTCATTTTTGGTTACACTATGTAAAATACCACTTGAATAATTTTCCACGGTTTTTATATACAAAGTGTAAAAATAGTTGTATAAGAAAACTATTTATAAATAATTTTTATTGTGTAAATGCAACCCCTTCAATGAAAGTATCATAATCAGAAGCATAAGGTTAGACACGCCACCTCTCTTTTTCTATCCTTGATGTGTATAGAACTTCCAAAAACTCTATTTCTTTGCTAATGTTTGTCGTTTAAATGTAACTCTAAATATGTTGAGTATGATGTATTGTATAAGTCAACAATTGATTAGATATTTGTGAGATGTTATAAGGTCATATTGTTGAATTTTATAATTGGTTAATAGTCGTTAATAAAGAGGCACAAAGTAGAAGGCTATGTGTAGCGGGCATCATCCCATGTACACATTATCAGCATCCTTGGGCGCCATACATCGTGCCACCTTGGTGTTAAAAGGACACCATGAGGAGGGGCGTTGCCCTGTTAACAGGGGGTTGAGCCAAAGTGAGAAGAAACATTTTTTTGGCTCATCATCAACTTACAAGCCACCAACACATTTTTTAGGGTTAAGTTAGTTAAAGATCCACTGTCTACTTGACAGAAACTACACATGATAAAAGATAAAAGATATCTTAACTTAACAGTGAACACAAATTTCAAGAAATAAAGAGTTCATCAATTTTGTTTCTGGTTCATTTTCAGTCCTTGTAGTGGCATTTGAGATTTAACAATACAAACCAATGGTTGTACTTCAATTGTAATTTTCTTTGATGTTGATTTTGATTCCAACAAAAATAGCAGGTCTCTTTACCCAATTAAGATATGTATTGGAACATTTGTGATCAATTATCTTTACCTAAATTTTTAAAAATATATATTAAAAATACTTTAATGAGCCCTATTTTATTTTAATTTAACAAAATATTCATATAATTTGGGCTATGCTTCTGAAGCAATCCAAAACCGCCCAAACCAAATAGGCTTGGTGTAATTTGGGCCTTTTTAGTTTCATATAATTTGGGCTATGCTTCTGAATTAGTTAGGAGTAGAGGTGTACAATACCGGGTTTTTTTTTTTACAAACCGGTTCGGTTCCTAAACCGAATCGAATTTTTTCATCGTGTGATCGAACCGGGTTGGGTCAGGTTCTAAACCCATTTGGGACCAAAACCTATTCCAAAATCGTTTTTTTGTAAAAAAACAGTTTTTTTTTTTACAAACCGTTCCTGGCCCAAATTGATTTTTCCAATGAAATCTCGAACTGGTCACCGATTGGCGGGTTGGATTGGGGTCCAAACCGGGTTGTGTCAAACCGGTTTTTAGGTGTAGTGGGCTGGGTTAGAAACCGGTGGGGCGCCCAAATCGGTTTTTTGTACACTGCAAATTAGGAGGGCTGATTTCATAACCTACATAAGATTATGAATTGCTAAAGTGTCTTACTGCCAAAAAAATTACACACATAATCTACATAATCATTAACAAAATAAAAACTTAGGCTGCATAATCCATAACATTTAAGCATTCGCGCGCAGCCTTCGTGGTGGCTTCCTCCAACGCCTTCAACGGAGAATCCTCCCCAATGTTCTCGGTAAAACACGCCTGACAAGTCGAAATATCTACCTCCACCGCACCAAAATCATCAGCAAGCAATGTTACATCGCGAACACCAAGATCCTTTATGGCCCGATTCAACTCATTTAGGCTCGCACTGTACTTATCAACACATTTACTCAAACACATGCCCGTTTCTGAAGAAGCGATCTTTGGGTCCTTAAGCAGCTTCTTAGCCTGGTCCATAGCTGATTGAGCATCAGACTGACTTTGCTTTATTCGCGACTCGATAGCCAAAGCAACGTCATGATCAAAGAACCCAGGAGATGGGCTTGGAGCCGACCTAGATGAAGAGGGCCCTGAAAATGGAGATGGAGCTGGGCCCGGGCCTGATCCAGGTGACAAGGGCAGGTTCGGGTAAGGAGCGGGCCCTGAAAAAGGAGATGGAGCAAGACCTGGGCTCAAGGAACCGGACTCTGAAAAAGGAGTTGGAGCAGGGCTAGCCGCCTTCGAACCTCGTTTGAAAAATGACGATGAAATTGTTTTAGCTGCGTTTACAATTGAGGATGTAACGGGTGTGGTTGTCTTCCGGGCTTCTTTCGAGCCTAACACGCGTCTAGATGCATCTTTAGGTTGGTCTAAATCGCGTGAACCTTGATCTTTTCGCAACTGATTGATCTCGCCTACTATAGAATCGGGTTGGGCTATAGATGGCAGGATATTTAAACCTTCAACAGAATGATATAAAATGAGAGAAGAGATGGAGATTATGAGCCAAATATGAGCTCTAAGCTCCATATTTAATATCTCTTTTATTATCTCTACTCTCCTCTCTCACATGTAGATAGAAATGGAAGGAGGGAGTAATTTGCAAATAAAAAATGGACATATAGAATTTGCAACTACTCACAAACAAATGAATGGTTCATCATTTAATCAGGATTGTCTTCCCTTGTTTCTAGCTATCCTTTGATGTTCACATAAAACTCCTATAACATCATACAAATATACAGTGGCAGATCTAAAAATTAATTTCAGTAGTAACGTTTTTCATTTTTATAACGTTTTCCAAATATCGTAAAAAAAAATACAAATTTTCCACTATGCGCGAGAAGTTGAGTAGCAACGGACGGAGCACCTAGCTTCAAGCTAGGTCCGCCCCTGCAAATATAAGCGACCGGGCTCGGTTATGGGCCAAAACCAAACCTATAACTATTGTTTTGGTTTTGGGATTTTCAAAACTAATTGGTTCAGCTACAAAGTGTACGCTTTTCCGATTATAGGAGAAGTTGGTTCAGTTTATTCGGTTTTGTATAAACATATAACTAAACCCCACAAATTTAATCCATTCATCAAGAAATGGGTTGTCCCGACCCGACCACCTTTGTCGCTGCCATGTCCACCACTTTCGCCGCCATGGCTGTATCTGCCACCATGACAGCAAATATAGCGATTAAAACCATTTTGTTCAAACTCGGTTACATGACCCGCCCGTTCTGTCAGGCTTACATATAACCATAAGTCCATAAGCAAACCACAAAACCCGGTTATAGAAAAAAAAAAACATAATCAATCATTCGTTCGGTTATTGGGGTTCGGAACTTTTTTTTCCTAAGTTATGGTTCGTATATTCTTCTGCTCACCTATAGTATAAAAACACACAAAACACACTTTGTAGAAAAGCTATAATATTACTAAATGAATATCCAAGTTACAAAGGAAGATCCTTATAAGAAATAAATATATTTAGCAGCTCAGTCAAGAAATTCAGATTTTAGCTCAGTAAAAACCGAAAATCAATGCCTAAATAAGAACAAATCAGAAGGTTGATTTCAGTATTTCATGTGATTTACCTAATGAAACAGAATAAGTCCAGAAAAGGATCAAAAACCTGGAATTTGGAGCGCAGGATGAGCTTCGGGCCTGAAGCGTAGGCAAACTACGCAGAGCAAACTTTTTTAAGCATATTTCCGAGCTCAGGTGTAACTACAATCCCATCTCTTTCTATCCTCCGGCCCATATCTGGTTCGGTTTTACCAGCAGCAATGTAAGTTTGCAACAAGTGACTATACACCTTATCATCAACACAGTTTAACTTCTGAAGAATCGCGTATAACTTTTCAGCGCCGACCACATCTTTCTCCTTCTCAAAATACTCCAAAAACACATCAATACTCTCACTATGAGGATACCAATTACCAATTTCAGCTTGCGCAGCAGCCGTTTCTAAACATTTCATAGCCAAATCGATTTGCTGCCTCGCAAGATAATGTTTCATAAATAATACCAACGTTTGAACAAACGGGCCGCTTGATCTTTTTACAGATCCATGAAAGACTAACTCAGCTTCTTCAACCATGTTGTGTCTTAAATAACCGCTTATAACAACATTAGCCACTCGGGTATCATAATACGAGCAACTTGATTCCCATTCCTCAAACCACTTTTTCATTCCTTCTAGATCATTCACCTTAGATAGAGCTTGAAGTATAATTCTATAACTCATGTTACTAGTTGTCTCAAATGAAGATTTTAGTATACCAGATACGCGATGAACCTGTTCTTTATTGTTAAGTGTAGAGTAAAATGTTATAAGAAAATGGTACGCTTCACGTGTCGGGTGTTTTATCTCATTTTCAAGCATTTTAAGTGCTGACTCGGCTTTTTCAACACGACCCGCCTTAACATAAGCTCCAGCCATGTTACTGTACGTCGTCCAGTTACAAGTTTCCTTTTGGTCCCTTGTAATTTCCTCGAATACCCGTTCAACCCCCTCTATATTTCCTAATAGTGAAAAGCTTTGCATCCATATGTTATAAGTAAATGTGCTTAAATGGATTTTTCGTCTTTTCATTTCGTCTATTAAAGGTGGCACTTTTTCGGGTTGTTCTAATCCTATGTATAAGGTCATTATGTTGTTGTAAGCTAATGACGTTGTGAAGTTTTTTGAATCGATTACCTTAAAAAGAGCGAATGCTTTGTCTGCCATTTTTAACTTGCAGTAAGTGTTTAAGAGAGCACCGTAAGTATTTCTGGTATGGAACTGTGGGGATAGATTGTTAAAGTATTCTTCAGCTGCTAATACGCCATGGACCTTTGATATTAGATCCAAACGTACTGCAAGATCGGTGTTTGAAAAGTTGATGTCTCGTTTATCCATCCATTCCATTACCTGTAATACGAGAATCGATGCAATGAGATTATGTTTAGGAGTCTGGAATTATAGGTTTAAAACTTAAGTTAGGGGGTGTTCGGCTTCGTGTTTTGTAAGAAATTACATGATATCAGATAGCCATAACCAATTGTAATCAGAATTAAAATTAATTTTGTTGCAGCATCTCTTATATCCAAAACTGAAAGATAACTAGAATCAGTTTCAGCATACCTAGGGGGTGTTTGGGATTACTGCGAAACTGATCATCTCCGAAATCAAAACCAAATAATTAGTAATCACCTTCATAACACAATGACCATTGTAGTTAAAGGCGCAAAGACGCTCGTCTTCTGGCCAAATCCTGGTCTGAACATGTCTAAACTCTACACAGATAAAACTGGTCTGAAACATCTTAAAATGGTTTGGAACCAACCTAAACCAGCCCTAAACCGGCCTAAAACAGGTCTACGACCCCTGAAAACAGTTTGTTTATATTGTGCACTTTGCTTAAAAACCCCTACTTTTTTAACGCCTTGCACCTAGGCCCAAGACTCACCTTTCGGGCCTTGAGTACACCTAGCGCCTTCGACTACCTAGACAATGACAATACACCAAACACCCTCTTAAGAATAAAAACCACAAATGATTATACATTCATCATTTCCTTAATCCCTGTTGCTACAACAAATAACTGTCTAACGTTGGTTCTGAGTCACAGGAAGGGTTAAAAGGTTCAAGGGTTCCGATCTGCCTAACGCAGGTCGTGGTGTCCTCCTACGTTGCAAACGTAGAAGGAGGTTCAAGATAATATTATTTTCAAGTGTTGGATTTCTGGTTTGAGTAAGACTCAAAGCCAGAAATGAGTGTCTTAACTCGAGTTGTAAGTGAGAGAGATATTCTCTTCACATGTGTATGGACCAAGAGAATAGAAGATTTTGTGTAAGAGAATAAGTTGAAGTGTGTCCAGATCTGTTTGTGATTGATCTGATTAAATAGACAAGGCATCTTCTATTTTAGGAAGGCATATTATCTTGAAGTATGATGCAACAAAAGGACAATCCACTTTAAGCCAATTGTGGCTATGGACCTGCAGTCCGAGTAGTGTGGTTACTCCATCGACAGCTGCTTGTGCTGTTCGAATGAAAAGGTGACAAGACAGGTCATCTTTTGACCTGGGATGCTCCGTCCTTCGAACCTTCGTAGCTTCCAACCCTTTAAGCATTGTCTTATGATACTTATTATTCTTTTTGCTTTAGGCTACCCACGTCATCATCCCACTCACCATTTCAATCAAGAACTGAAATTTCAATGCAATATTTAATCCCAAAAGCTAGTTAATCACTACAAACAGTAAATCAAAAACCTATCAATCATATTCCTTGTAAACTACTCGTCCTGATCCACCATTTAAAATCAAATTTTCCCATAAAATAAGTTGTTAACTGAGCAGTTAACGCAGTCTAAAATCAAATATCAGTCAAGGGCCGATATTTGAGATATAGGTTATCACCGTGGGATATCAGTAATTTTAATATCATGTAGAATTTATGTATGTATATCGTAATATCAAACGTCAAAACTCAAAAGTGCCAATATTTGAAACATGATCTAGTCATAAGCCACGAAATCTTCCTCCGAGTCCACATCAAGTCAAATATCAATAAATTGTTTTTTTTTAAATTCAGACTTTGAGTTATTTTTTCATACCATAAAAGCGAACATAACATTACATCAAAATAACGGCCAGACGGGCACCTCTTTCTGTATGGCGAACCCTAGTCTACTAAAAACAAACTCTTGCCCCCTTGGAGTCGAGACAGTGCTATGTATAACCCGCTGGACCTGGTCAGGAAACGGATAGCTTCCAATGTCAGAGACCCAGAGGTATCAAAAGCCAGGGGACGAATGCGTGTTGGTTATCTTCGCAGAATACTAGATTGATTATTACATTATTAGCCCTAATTTACATTTCTAATTACATCATCATAAATTAATAACAATAAATAGACGTACCTCTAGAGCATGTTGATACTTGCCGTACCTCCTTAGTTCCCTGACACATCTCTCTAACTCAATCTTCTTAACAAAGTTACCTTCTCTGATATAATGATTTAACGTTTGTGCAACTGTGCCGCCTGTGGCTCCTAACTCCGACAGCCGTCTGTATAACCTCTTTTCGGTTGTGTTTGTCGGTGAGACAACAACCTCAGACGAAACATTGGATTGTTCGACCACTGTTGAAAAGGTTTTGATGATTGTTGATGTTCCGGGTATGGGTATTCGGATCCGGGTCCGGATTATCATCATCGTTTATTCGTTTCTCTGTTGTTGTTTAGATGGGTCTGTTTGATTGGGTTCGTTGGTGATGGGGTGGGGTGGGGTTCTACGAAGGGTAGCATTCACAGTAGAACTCAAAAAAAATTGGGTGACAAAACCCTATAATTTTTTTGGGGGTTGGAAGTGATTGTGAGTGAAGAAAATGGGGAATCTACAGTCGGTAAATATTAGGTTCTTTGGGAATCTTTTAGGGAAAACTGGAAAACTGTATTTATTTTTTAATATTTGTTGAAAGTGGTTGTGAGTGGAGGAGAGAGAAAATTTAATGAGGTTTAGTATGATATGTGGTTGTGATTGATTTTAAGTGGATGGGGGATGAGGATTCTATTGTGAAAGAGTTTAATGCTCCCAAAATATCAACACAAGAGTATACTGCCAACAAATTGATGTTCCGACTACTCGGACACCCATCATTGTTAAAGCATACGCTTCTGGATGAAGACACGTTTTAATTGTCCCCACCTGTCCGAAGGTATGATAGTGAAGAATCAATAAAACGGAAGCGAGATCAGGAATCGAACCTGAGACCTTTTAGTACCAAATCCTTTCCTTTATTTCTCATGCCACTCCACCACAAAGGTTGGGACAATTTCTGTCTAATTGTTACTTTATTTCCAATTTAAAAGCTAAAAACACACTATCTAATTTTACTCACGAGCATGATGTTTTAAAGATCAGTTATTAAATCATACTAGATTTGGCTTAAAAATGGTTTAACCGGTTGAACCGAATTATACCGAGTGGTTCAATTGGTGTGACTAGTTAACTCTATAGATCCATAAATTACAACATTCACTCAAAAAATAGTCTAAAAGTCATGATTACGCATTAAAAGATAATCCAAAATTTAACTCATAGTAAAACACAATCCAAAAACATTAGGGGTAAGAAACAATTCATTAATTATATGATGACAATGTTTAACACCTGGCGATTCATACATCCTATCCATACATATGCTTTGACACCTGACTATTTTCACCTCTCTTATTCTCTTCCAAGTAATACGTAGTAACTATTAACAAGTTAAACGTTGGGATGACCTGATATAAGATTAAAAGGTGTACAAAAAATCTATAGTTCAAAACCCAAACTATTAACTTCGGCCAGTACCGGTGTAAGAGCATTCAAAATGATATACTCTTCCCGTGTTTTGCATAAACCTATCAAATTTGACACAAATGTAAAAAGTATACATTAACTTAGATGTTAATGAAACAGAGCTTAGTAATAACTGTTTTAAGCAAACATCTGTTTAAAGCAAACTGTTGAAGGAATATCTGTTTGAATCAATAACTGTTTATAGTAACATCTGTTTTAAAATGATCTCCTTAACAGACCCATTGACCTTGAACAAACTTTACCAAACACAATTTTTGGTGGTCCATAACAAAAACTTGATATCTACGTCAAATCTAGAGAAATTATTGGTGGTCCAAAACAAAAAGTGAATAGGGAGGCATTATTGGTACTACTAACCTTACTTACCGAGACAAGAATAAGTTATCACTCCCTTGCTAGTGAGACATTTTTAAAGTGGTCTCTATCTATTTAGAGAGACATTCTAAGGGAAGTAGTGGCGGACCCAAGAATTATTTACGGGGAAGCGATTAAAGGGTTTAACCGAACTTTTAAGGGGTGTTATCAAGATTGTTGCCTAAAACTTAAACTATTTTTTTTTTATTTTAAGGGGGGCGTCCGCCTCTCTTGACATGTATGCAGGTCTGACACAGCAAGGAGTTGACGTAAGATAAGTTATATAACAATCACCCAACACTATAACTCTATAAGTCTTTAGGTTTGTGTGTTGATATTTTCATCTACTTAAAAAAATCACATATTGTTTACAGCTTACAAGTTGTTCACAAGGAAAACATGATTTAAGTATTAACTAAAAAGTATTTTAAATCGGTATATAAATCTAAGGGGTTGTTTGGTTGATTAAGTGATGAATCATTAAGATGTCTGAATGGTTAAGAGGCTCTGAATGACTAAGTGCTGAATGGTTCGCTATGCACCAAGTCTGAATGGTTCAGTTCTTAACCATTCCATTCAGAGCCTTTTTTAGGTTGAAACAAACAGTCTGAATGCTGAACCATTCAGAGCTGAATGGTTCAGAGCCTCGTTAAGATGCTACCAAACAGGCCCTAAGTTATAACTTATTTACCATTTATAGGTTCAATAGTTCGTGAAGTGAGGGTATTGATAAAGATTTAAGAATCACCAGGTTCAGCCAGTTATGTCCACCAGGTTCAACCCCAAAACGCCCCCATAGCGCCGGGGCGGTGTTCCCGACGCTATGGGGTGCCAAAACGCCCAAAACGCCGGTCCATGAAGCCCCACTACACTTGCCCTTATTAAAAAGATTTTGATTAATCAAACCGACATGATGTTGATCATTATGTTGTGCTATAAGACCAAATCACCGCATTGTCACGTTATTATCTTGTTTATGCTCAAATCATGTCACGGTGATGTATGACACATCCTTGATGCATATTTTATTGGAACTTTCGAGTTAAATATTTAAGTTTTTAACATATTTGTGAAGTTACTATCATTTCACAATGCTGTAGTGGTTAACTAGTAAATTAAATCGCTGTTAAAAAAACTAGTAAAAAATAAAAGAAAGTAACATTAAAAAAATAGAAAAGAATGTGTGTGCATATGTAATTGGTAGAAGGGGGAGGGGAAGGAGCTTAATGCTTTTTAGACCACACGGTGTGGTTATCGTGAAGGCTTAGTGGAGTGAAATGGTACTTGTGGCCATAATTTACACAGTGACGGATCTAAAAATGAATTTCAGTAGTAACGTTTTTCATTTTAGTAGCAATGTTTTCCAAATTTCGTAAAAAAAACAATTTTTCCACCATGCGCGCGAAGTTGAGCAGCAACGGACGCGGCACCTAGTTATACACTAGGTCCGCCCCTGAATGAATGACGAGGCTTATTTTAGAATGTCTCATGGTTAGTGCTGATCAAAACTCTAACAAATAGCAATGTAACATATATGAACAAAGTTTTATATATGTTGGCACGTCCCAAAAGGTTTTATGTCATCTCATCATCAATCCAACCCCCTCCACTTTTTTGAAAGCAACCCATCAATATCATACTTGCTACACGTACGTCTTTAGCAAGTTGCCATTGCCAAGTACTTACATCACTATGTTGAAACTAAACAAGATTAATAAGATTAACACATAGAAGTCATGTACGTCTTTTCAACATGTAATATTACAATTGTTAATGTGAGCCACCTTGGTCTCTCAGGGGTAGTGGTCCAAGTTTTTTAGGTGTATAAAACGAATTTTAAAATTATTTTCTATCATAATAATAACTTATCAATGTTACTAGATTGACCGCTTAATGAGTTGATTGCATATTAATGCAATAGTGAAATACCGTTATGATCCTCAACAATTCATGAAATTTAGATTTTTAATTTAGCTTCGAAACCATCATAAGAGGGTAAAAAGACGATGTAAAAAACTTACTGTATATCTCTTATTAAACGGAGGCACTATTTTTTTTTGGGGTGGGGTGGGGTGGGGTGGGGGGGGGGGGGGTCTCAAGCCGTAGCTTGTGTTGTTAACACTGTTGGGCCACCTCTACAGTCTCCTTACAAAAATAGTTTTATCAGGTTCAAGTGTTCTACTAACCAGTTCAAACCGTATGGCCCTTACGTGATCAAATGGTTTATTTGGTTTTTTAGAACGTAAAACGCACACAGATATAATCAACTTAGATATAATCTAATTCAGAGTCAATCTGAGACTTCCATCAGACTTCTTACAATAGCAACTCATATTTCTTACATCAACTGTTGAAATCTACCAAAACTTTTGATGAATTTGCAAAATGAAACTAGATATGCTGACATTTGGGTTACGTATTGTAATTAATGATATGTTAGAAAGTTACATGCTAATCCTTCTTGCATAGAGTTTTTTTTTAACATCACATCAAAACGTAATAAACTATCTTATGTCTTTATCATATATATGATAAACTATATTCCATAGTTCTCTTATAAATTTTTGTAATAGTTATTTCACATTTTTTTAACAACAATCTTACTATATACCAACCTAAACTCATTTAAGGTCTTATCAAACTAGAACTCAACACCTCTTGGATGAGAGACATACACCTTTGTCATAGAGTCTTCTTCACATTTTCTTAATTATAAGATATTAAGATTAGTATAAATAAATATTTTATTCTAGAAAAATTAGAAACACAACAATTTCATTCTATAAAAATGGTCTGATGAACACAAAATAAAGCTGTGTTAGCAAATCAATAATGTTGTGTTTTACATTGATTGAAGGCCATACAAATAGGTAAATAAAAAACTTATATTTACGATAGTGCCATAGTGGTATTGACGTTCTTTGGCCAGTATCGGTTTCATTTGTCACGTTACCGTTACGACATTGATACTTGATATAAAATACAAAAATAAAAAACCCTATCTTAATTCTAGCCCTATTTTCAATAAAATTTATACTAGAACATCGATAAATAAATCAAACACAACTTAATATTTGTTTTTTAAAAAATTAACGAATGTAGATTACCGGAGAAAAACCAAAATAGTAAAAGAAATTAAACATGTTAAAAACATATATTTTATTTACAGTATATACTATATACAGGTGTAAAAATGAAAATTGAAAAAGAAATTTATGTTTTAAATCACCATTTCACTTTCTTTGATTTCGCTCTTCTCATTGCCTGTCTAGCCGCGAAACCATTATCTCGTAAACCAACTAGCGGGGACACACCTGTGAGGTCAACACAAGCGTGTTTCCCTCCTGCCCAACCAAAGACCATCAAATATGGGTGCAGAGTAGACCTCCCTTCCGCGAGGTCTGTAAGGAAATTCACTGGAGCCTCCTTCTTTGCCGAAATCCCGGCTTGCGAAGATAAACAACATGTTTTCGCCTCCTTGGCTTTTGATACCTTTGACTCCTTGGCACCAGAGGCTATCCGTTTCCTGACGATGGTCCAACGGGTTATTCATAGCAATGCTTCGACTCCAGAGAACAGGGGTTTGTGTTTAGTAGATTGGGTTTTTCGATTCAGAAAGGTATGACAACGCAACTTATTGTCCGTCCCCCCTTTTTAATGTAATTTGACAGAAATAAAAGATATTTTTGAGAAGTTAAAAAAAATCAT
Organism: Ambrosia artemisiifolia; assembly: GCA_032199755.1. Taxonomy (NCBI): domain Eukaryota; kingdom Viridiplantae; phylum Streptophyta; class Magnoliopsida; order Asterales; family Asteraceae; genus Ambrosia; species Ambrosia artemisiifolia. The sequence goes on along the minus strand of CM063523.1, from coordinate 57,106,162 downwards.
TGTTATGTGAAAAGTTATCCAACAAAAGATGTTTAACAGTGGAGCGGTATGGAGTGATGACTTTTTTTTTTTTTGGAAGGTGTAGATCAGTTGGAAATCCATTAGCTTGCTTCAACCCTTTTTTTGCGGAAGTCAAGCCACCCGGGTTCGAATCGGCACCCCACCGAAGCAGAGCTGGAATAACACATCCATAGGCCACACCCACATGGGACAATTTATGCCACCAGTGAGATTTGAACTCGGGACCCCGTGCGGGAACCTCCATATGAAGTAAACCTTCACATCCTCAACCAGCTGGGCTGGAATCACGGGACAGATGGAGTGATGAGTGATGATTGATGAGACTGAGGGGTATGGAACGGGAAGGAGGTCGGGAAGGGTGATGTGGATGTTTTCCCGAGCGGGAACACCGCCCCCCCCGATCTTCCTTCGGTGTGCTCGGGGGAATTGTCCCGTCCTCCCCGTCCCTTTTCCCCATAAAAAACTATCCGTTTGAATTTGAACGTTGGCAAATTTTGACCGTTTAAAAAAAAAAAAAAAAAAAACGTAATTTTTTTATATATATATATATTAAACTTCAAAATTCCATACCACACTACCACAAATTCAAACCTATTCCACACCAAAAACTCTATATTTTATAAACATTACACTCTAATTTTTATAAACAATTTCTAGCCTTTTTCACCTCTATTCAAGCATGAGTTCGTCGTCAGAAGAGGCAAACGTTGCCAATTTTTTTGCGAGCACGATGGTTGAAACGGCAAACATATTGTTGGAGTTCGTAAACGACAGTAGTGACGAGGAAACAAATTCGGAACCAAGAACAAGACGCGCCGCATTAAACAGAGATCGTGAGGGTATATTTTATTTCTTATACTTTTTAAATTTCTTATTTTGTTATATTTTGTTAATTTTTTTTACTACTTTTTTATTGTATTTCATATCTTATATTTTAAAAATAGATTTTTGTTATTATATTTTATTTCTTATATTCTTTATTTTTATCTAAAGGTGCACACGAACGTTTGGTTGCTGACTACTTTGCTGAGGATTGCGTATACCCAGACGAGCTATTTAAGCGTCGCTTTAGAATGAGTCGCCGATTGTTTCAACGAATTGCCAATGACTTGGCTAATTATGATGAGTTTTTCACACTACGATATGATGCTAGAGGAAAACGAGGTTTTACGACTCTACAAAAATGTACTTCTGCGATTCGTCAGTTGGCGTACGGGACTGCTAGTGATTCATGGGATGAATACTTGAGGATGTCTGCTAGAATGAGTCGGGAGTGCTTGTATCGGTTTTGCGAAGATGTCGTGAACTTATATAGCAAAGTTTACATGCGTAGGCCAACGAAGAACGAAATCCAAAAGCTTTACGCACACCATGCAGAGAGACACGGCTTTCCTGGCATGCTTGGAAGCATCGATTGCACGCATTGGCCATGGCGTAATTGCCCCACTGCATGGAAAGGGCAGTTTACGCGAGGTGACATTGGAGAGCCATCAATTATTTTAGAATCCGTTTGCTCACAAGACCTTTGGATTTGGCATGCTTTTTTTGGAGTTGCTGGTTCATGCAACGATTTAAATGTTCTAGCTAAATCCACGATTTTCGACCGCATCATTAGAGGTACCGGTCCTGATGACTCTTTCGTGCTCAACGGGGTAGAATACAAGCACGGGTATTATCTAGCAGACGGGATATACCCAAGTTACTCATCTCTTGTGAAAACGATACAAATTCCCACGGATGAGAAAAGAAAAAAGTTTGCGAAATGCCAAGAAGGGGCGAGAAAAGACGTTGAACGGTTATTCGGTGTTTTGACCGCTAAATGGCATGTTATTGGGCGGCCCGCACGTGCATGGCATCCAGAAAACTTGAGGTATATTATGTACGCTTGTTTGATACTACATAACATGATAATCGAAGATGAAGGCCGCGCTATATGTGAGTATGACCCGAATGACGTTGAAGAGAATATCGAGCCGGTTGACCAGGGACAACAACAATCGAACCGGTGGGCACTAGAGGATAGTACCGTGCACAACAATCTTTGCACGGATCTAATCGACCATATTTGGAACAATTTTCGGGTCGATGATGTTGGTGACGAGTAGTTTGTATTTTTTTACTTTCTTTAGGTTTGTTTTTTTTTTATTTGTTTAGGTTTGGTTTTTTTTTAATTTGTTTAGGTTTGTAATTTTTTTTTAATTTAAAATCTTTTTTTTTATGTCATCCGAATTTTTTTTTTTTTTTTTTGGTATTATTTTCGCTTTTTTTAATTTCCATGTAATTTGTTTTTTAATTTTAATGAAAAAAAAAATTAATGAAAAATAAAGTCTATAAAATAAATCAAAAAAAAATAATAAAAAAAGGAAGGGGGAAGGGGAACCATTTCCCCTAGAAGGGGGAAGAAAAGGGGAAAATGATGTGGCGCTGAGGTGGACAAGGGGAAGGAAGGGGGAAGGGGAACCACACCCCATAGTCTGAGTATCACATCTTAACGTTATCCAACAATAGACTAGCCACACTTGACTGGTGATGTCAACTTACACTTGGACGCTGACGCGACTGACGGCGATGCCTCTTTAACCGTTATTATTATTATAAAGCTACTCCCTTTCCGTTAATGGCGCATGTTATCACACACATCGCACAACGTATAACAAACAATTCCTCCTCAACTTATTATTATTATTCCAAACACCTTCTCTAACACTAGTATTAATATTCATGGCTCCTTCTTCCTTTCACAGTATTATTATAATATCTTCATCATAGTTTGTTCCATCTGTTACAATCGACTTACATTAGCTTCCAATTTCAATTACCTAATTAACAACCTCTAATTCGGTTCATATTTTTAACCAATTAGATGTTAATTCATTGATTTGTAAGCATTGTTTGTTATTTTAGCAGGTTTTTTTAACTGAATATTGTAGATCTGATCTGAACCGTTCATGTCCGTCGGTGATGTCTGAAGGTATAAAGTCGCTTACTGTTTTTTTAACTTCACTTTTAATTTATTATTATATTTCATGTTGATTGAAGATTAGGTTTTCGTCTGTAATGTGAACTGTTTTGTTGATGTTTTACTGTATAACTTTTAACTGTTACTTGTTGACTCCAGTTGGTTGAGTTAGGGTTTAGATTGTTTAAACCCTAATTTATTGTAGTTATTCTGTATATCATTGTTTAAACCCTAGTTTAGCTGTTAGAAATATTAACTATGTGCAATTGCTAACCGTGTTTGCAATATGATTCATAATTAAGCTGTTTAGTTATCAGGCTTTATTAAAATTTTGAATTGTTATCGTGTCTGTGTGTCTATACTACGCGTTATGTGTTATATGTTCCTAGTATACAATTTTTAGTAGTGATGAGCATTCGGTACCGGGTACCGAAAAATACCGGAACCGTATGGTACCACTTACCACCTACCAGTACATTTTTGGTACCCACTTTTGGCATTTTTTGGGACAGGTATATTCGGTTCGGTATGTTACCGGTATTTTGGCTTGATTTACCTTCAAATACCATACCGAACTGTTACCGTACCGTACCAAGGTTTTCGGTGCCAGTTCAATACGGTGTGGTACGAGTTCATCCCTAGTTTTTAGTAGATTATTAAGATATTATATTTTAGCACTCTGTGTACTATATTTATCATTAATCATGAATCATATTTCAGTTTTTTTTTCCCTAGGATATTTTAGGCTTAGATGTTAGAAAACTATTCCCTATGTGCAATTGCTAACTGTATTTGCAATATGATTCATGGTTAAGCTGTTTTAATTATCAATCATTATTAAAATTTTGCATTGTTATGAATTTCAGGATCAGTAAACAATATCCATTGTTTGTTGTTGAAACGATTACTTGTTTTATATATCATTATATGCACCGTTGATGCTGGTTTTACTGATAAGAGATGGCATCCGCACCATGGTGCACCTAAGCTTGTGCTAGCACCAGCTGAGCCACCTAACTATGGACCATTGGTGACCTCTGCGCACTCGCCTTCAAACTCACATTTGTCAAAACCTTCAATGAGGAAGAGTGAAGCTGCACCTCCTGTTGCTGAGCTTACGCCTCCAAGGTTAGCCGATATTGCTCCTAGTCAATCTGGTGCTGGTGCGTTTCCCACTGGCTTATCCCAGCCACCGTTGTCTCCTCATTCATCTAGTAAGACTTCTTTTTCCTCTCTATTTTATTTTATTCTTTTAAAAATAATTAAAGCAGGCGATCATCCAAGGTGTCATTATTATTCACCCGTATTTGTCATACCGACCCATTATTATAAATGTACCGGTTCGGGGTTTGTTTATCTCAAATGGGTCAAATCAAGAGTTTTAGCTGAAATGGGAGTGGGTTAAATGAGTCAAATAGGTTCAAAGTCATCCATAATATTGTCTTTTTTACTGCAATGACCTTTTAAATTGTTTTTTTAAGAAGTAAAGAGTAAGGTTTATTACTGTGACAATGTTTATTGTGATCATAAGTATCCCATTACTTAATTTTTAAGTTATTTAAAAAAATAGGAAAAAAGGGTTTTGGGTGTCAATCCAATCCAAAACAACCTGGACCATCATGTCTAATGCTAAAAATTATTTGTATTAACCAGGAGTCATTTTGTTCTGTTACAAAACTGCCCTTCCTGTCCATCTTTCCTTTTTATGTGTTTTACATTTGTTTGTGTTTCTTTATGGCAGATTGTTGTGGACCTGAGACAGTGCTAAAACGACACACTGAAGGGTGCCACTGTGTATATCCAATTAAGCTTGACATTCTTCTTTTAAATGTCTCATCGAGCCCAAATTGGCAACAGTTTCTTCAACAATTTGCTACTCAACTTGGTCTTAGGGTTTCTCAAATTGAGCTAATAAACTTTTATTTACTCAGTTTATCAAGACTTAATATTTCAATGGATATAACTCCATACACAGGAATCAGTTTTTCTTCCAGTGAAGCTTCTGTTATAAACTCTTCACTTTCTATGCATAAAGTTCATCTAGACCCCAAGCTCGTGGGTGGCTATGAGCTTCTTAATTTAACCTGGTTCAAGTCTGTTGCTCCTGCTCCGGGTAATTTTATAACCATGTGATACTAATCATTGTTTGTTATAAGTGAAGTGTTCAATTAAATCCCAGTTTAAGAATCAACTTTAAGCTAGACACAAAGTAGATACCAACTTACAGTTTTTTACTGATTTTAGCAATTTCTTCTCATTGATATTTTTAAAAAGAATTAAATTAGAATGAACTATCAAATGTCACATTAGATGTCACATATGCAAAAGGTGGTTGTGTGAAAAAGTTCTAAAAAATGAAATTTTTTAGAATGTAGAAACACTGTGCATACATCATCATCATACTCAGTTAATCCCACCAATAGCAAAAGCTAACGTAGGCTGCTTCCAGTGAGACCCCTGGCTTGATGGTGGTTTTGTATCAAGCCTTGGACATAAGGCACATAATGCTTAGCAATCGGGACAAACCCGATTGGTGCATGTACCCCCTTGTCTTTTGGCTATCAACGCCACCACATGATGCATGATTAACCGTCCGTCATTTTTAGCGTTATTTTAAAATTAGTGCAACTTTACTTTTGCTCCCCGATGACCACACATAGAAACACTGCGCATACACATACGTTAAAATGACAAATAAGATGTCATTTTAATAGTTTTTGAAAAATCAGCAAAAACATGAGCAGTACTCAATAAATCAGCATTTAAATGTACATCGTAGCTAAAAGCAGTAATAAGATGTAAGTTTGTTTTCTATTACCACCTAATTAAAAGAGGGTGCTAGAATCAGTTAAAAAGTATAAAATTTATTTCTATATCGTGCAGTTTAGTTTTGACCTTTCTTCTTCTTTTATTTTTTTAATTTTACATTTTAAGTTCTGATCGTTACAATATTCTTGCAGCACCTCATGTTGCTATACCTCCTGCAAAACCACCTCCTAAGACACCTTCATCTCCAACATCATCGACCACTTCAAGTAATGGAAAACGCCTCAGTTTGATTCTTGTTGTTGGAATTGGTGCTGGAATTGTGTTGGTTGCTGTTATCTGTGTTCTTATACTTTGTTTATGTTCTTCATTTCGACGAAAGCCTGAATCATTGCCGAAAGAAACTGGTATGAATTTATGCAAATTATGGACCGCAACTTGCTTATCTGATTATTGCATTGACAAGATGTGGATAATCAGTTTTTATTTTTGGGTAGAGTTATCATTACTGATTATTTAGGAGTCTACATAATCAGTCAAGGAGTAGTTGTAACAAAGCTGATTGTCCAAGGCAAAAACGAAAGGGCTAATGGCACTAAAAGCAATTTACTTAGGTTGTTCATTGTTGGTTTCCATAGGTATACTTTTTGAATTGGACTAAGCTTGGATATTTGATTACTTGATGCCTAGTTTTTTGATGAACTGGCTTTTCACTAAATGACCAAAGAAGTTATTTAAAATTAAATAACTACTAACATCAACAATCTAGCCCATTTCAAAAACTATAATTACCAAACAGCCTAGCATCTTTTGCGGTGGCTTGCTTTATCATCTATTTTACCGGCTATACCCTGGTCCACTGAATTACCAGACTACCCCATTTCAAATAAACATAGACCACCAACCTAACTACATTGCTATTTTATGACACTAGTCCAAATCAAAATGCTATAACAACTGATTACTTGACATCACATTCAAGCTCAAATCCAAACACCCACTCTTTATTTACTTCAGTTTCTTACGTTTTTTACCTTTTGAAAACAGGTAAGCCAAGGACAATGGAATCTCTCCCAACTGCAGGATCTTTTCCACACCCAACTAGTACACGTTTTCTTGCATATGAAGAACTGAAAGAAGCAACAAAGAACTTTGAACAAGCTAGTGTACTTGGTGAAGGTGGGTTTGGAAGAGTTTTCAAGGGTGTTTTAAGTGACGGGACACACGTAGCTATAAAGCGGCTTTCTAGCGGAGGCCAACAAGGCGATAAGGAATTTTTGGTAGAAGTTGAAATGCTTAGTCGGTTACATCATCGAAACCTTGTGAAACTTGTTGGTTATTACAGCAACAGGGATAATTCAGAAAATCTTCTTTGTTATGAACTTGTTCCAAATGGAAGTTTGGAAGCTTGGCTCCATGGTGAGTTTCTCTGATTTATAATCAAGCAAGTGAACATGCCTTCTATTTAATGCTTTGTGCTTAAGGGTAATATTGTCTTTTTTTATAGGCCCGCTAGGGGTTAACTGTCCATTGGATTGGGATACCAGAATGAAGATTGCACTTGATGCCGCCAGAGGACTTGCATACCTGCATGAGGACTCACAGCCTTCTGTTATTCATAGAGATTTTAAGGCTTCTAATATCTTACTGGAAAACAATTTTCATGCTAAAGTTGCGGACTTTGGTCTAGCTAAACAAGCCCCAGAAGGCAGAGCAACTTATTTGTCTACTCGTGTTATGGGTACATTTGGGTTAGTTCCTGTGAAGCTTTTTTGTGATATATAAAAACTTTCAGTCTTACTATCACACACACAAATTATCATATTTATATTATATAAGCAGTGAATTGGAAAACAGTGTGTGAAATTGTTCGCAACTTTTAAGCATGTAATCTGCCCTCAACGTTATAGTAGTTGCTGAACTGAATTCATTTACAGGTATGTCGCCCCTGAATATGCTATGACTGGGCATTTGTTAGTCAAGAGTGACGTGTACAGCTACGGGGTGGTCCTGCTTGAATTGTTGACCGGAAGGAAGCCTGTGGATATGACCCAACCATCAGGACAAGAGAACCTTGTCTCTTGGGTGAGTTTCATTTTTATTTAATTTATGATTTTAAACTAAAATCCTAAAGATTAGTGAATGTTTTATAGACGATTTGGAACTAATAATACTCAAGAAGTCGATAAATGGTGGGTGGGTCAAAAATCGAATGGTTGGCTAACAGGTTTTTTTAACAGTTTAATAAGAATGCGTTCTGTAAAAAAAATAGTTGACGAGGTTTTGTGCTATAAACCTGTACTTTTGGTGACTTTTGGCATGTTTGACCTCCGACGCGTTAGGGGTAGAACATACCGTGTGTCAACTGTCAGATGACTACGTAAAATGTAATATTTCAATAACGGAGGTTTGCATTAAAATACACTTTGGGTAACTTTCAACCCATTTGACATGTTTCCTTTTATGCTATTTTTTTACTCACTAGAAATAAAACATAACCCGTGTCTATCCATCTCAAGTGAACTGGTCAATATTAGCACATCGTCATTACTGAATAAATTTTCGTTATACAGTCGAGGCCGATCCTAAGAGATAAGGACCGTTTGGAAGAACTAGCAGATCCAAAGCTCGGTGGAAAATACCCGATTGAAGATTTGGCTCGGGTTTGTACAATTGCAGCGGCTTGTGTAGCTCCTGAGGCAAACCAACGGCCCACTATGGGGGAAGTTGTACAGTCACTAAAAATGGTACAGCGTGTAACAGAGTATCAAGACACGTCAGCAACAAATGTGCGGCCTGCCCAGAAACAATCATCAACCACTTTTGAATCCGACGGGACATCTTCTATATTCTCATCCGGCCCATACTCAGGCTTAAGTGCATTTGATCATGATCACATCCCACGTGCAGCTCTCTTTTCAGAAGACCTTCATGAAGGTAGATAACCGGTTCTTCATATCTGAATTTGACTTTAGGTCCCAGGTTGAATAAAATTTGGGCCCATTTTCAAATCATGATTAAACATTTAAACCTCATGGTCGGAAACAGAAAGAGGGAAGCGCCTCAAGAATTGCGTTGTAGTTTGTACAGTAGGTATTGTTATGGCGTTTTCCTCATGTGGACAAACATAATTGTTAAAAGATTTTTGCTGAGGATTAGTTTTTTCATTTATGTGTGTATGTTTACAATCGTAGCAGGTGTAGATCATGAAAATGCCCAAAATTTTGTATTCTATCTTCGTCGAACCCGTCTGAGAAGCTGGCTTCACTGGTGGTTGAGAATGATAAGGATGTTTTAATAATGTTTTTAAAATTCCAACAGAATGTATAAATTCCTTCACCCTGTTTATGAAAAGTTTGATGCCGCTAAATTCCATAGATTGAGGGAAGCGTTTCAATTCCATTTTCATCTAATTCCAACCTAACATGATTTTTGATGGAAATCGTTGCAATTCCAAATCCAAAGGATTTTGTGAACCAGACGGATTCTACTTGAGAACCAGACGGTCCATTTATGAAACTTACCATTTATGAGGATTATGGAACTTGTCGCTGATGACAAGTTACCACCTTATCGAGGTAACTGTGCCATTGAAGAAGTCTCGCTTATGAGGAATAATTAGCACACGGCAACTTATTATCGGGTGAAGACAATCTTTTGCGAGGATGTTATAATCACTCTCAGTGGGCAATTTCATACCTCCAACAAAAGAGCTCGCATTGAATAGCAGATTGTTGATAATTCAGTGCATGAACTTGTGTATGTGCATTTCAGATATTGTGACCTTGTTGCAAAGCTAGAGTATCAACTATAGAATAACATTTCTTTCGGTTACCATCTATAACTCGGTTTGACATGATATATTATGATCATGCTAGTATTCAAGACTTGAGCACTATTATTTTAGCTTGATCATGATCCACACTATTATGACTGTCTTTTGCCCACTAAAGAACCCTTGTCCTCATTCACCATCAATCTTCTTAGAGCATCAATCACCGGCCAAAGATCTCTTTATCTTTAACACATGATCTTGGACGGTGGTCCAAAGGATAACAAGTATGATTGTCTAGTGCCCACTAAAGAACCTTTGTCTTCTTCATTAACCAAGAATCTTGTTATAAATATAACGACAAATGTTTTTCCTACACGTTTAGAATGTGTATTACTTATCGCTTACGGATGGCCAAAGATCTCCTATATTTAACACAACATCAAAGAAACCGATATCACTAAATCTTTCCATTGCCAACACTTGACACTTATTCCCTCACTCACTCACCATGGCTAAGGAAAAGTTGGGAGAGCTAAACAAAGATTCTTTCGTGGCCCTTCTCACAAAGCTCATTGGAGAATCCAAGTACGTGCAAAACAATCCGCCAGAGCTAATCCCAGAGGAGGATCGGATTGTCCGCCATGTTCTTGATGCCCTTCTCCCTCATTCCACCACCACGGGTGGCGGCCCTCTCATCCTCAACCATGTCACCTACAAGCCCAACCGAGGGAATCTCATAGTGGAGTACCCTGGAACTGAGCCCGACAAGATCGTTTCTTTTGTTGGAATGCACATGGACGTCGTCACTGCTATTCCAGAACAATGGGTAATCTGTTCATCTTCTTAATATAGTTAACATTTTTGCTGTGACAATTAGTTTTAGTGATCTTGAAATCACGTAATGGAAACATGCAACTAAATAATTGAAGACTATTTATAAATTTGGACTGTTTCTTTATTTACTCATGCGGAAACATGCAACTAAATAATTAAAAAACCACTTCTAGTTTTATTTGACCCGTTAGCTACAGAACCATGATCACTTCGTATTTTCATGCGTGTCATACGACCCATATGACTATCTTTTGCCTCGACCAATATGTTTGTTTTTCGCCTTGACCCATATGACTGTTTCTTGCATGTCCTATGAAACATGAGTGGTGTGTGACTAATATTTCTTTAGCTTTGACCATCTTCATGTTTTCAATGTCTAATAATTTGTTGTGTTTGAGTTGAATTATTAGTAACTAGGTTCATTAGGCAAATGACTTAAAAGATTATGTAATCAAATTATTGTTATGAACTTATGATTTATGAACAAATTAATGGTGTCAGGATTTTGATCCTTTTACGTTGAGCATTGATGGAGACAAGCTTCAAGGGCGTGGAACAACTGATTGCTTGGGACATGTTGCCCTTGTAACCGAGCTTATGAGGACCCTCGGCCAAACAAAACCAAACCTTAAATCCACTGTTGTTGCTGTCTTCATAGCCAGTGAAGAGAACTCTTCTATACAAGGTGTTGGTGTTGAGGCTCTTATGAAAGATGGATTTCTTGATAAGTTAAAAAATGGACCGCTGTACGTCTTCTTTGCAAAACAATTTCCTATAATTCTAATGTCTTTTTTCATATATAAATTTCATAGATATAAATTGTTGCAAAAAATAATTTTACAGGTATTGGATCGACTCATCAGATAAGCAACCTTGCATTGGTACAGGCGGTATGATACCATGGCACCTTCATGTTACTGGGAAGCTTTTTCATAGTGGTCTACCAAACAAGGTATTTCAGTTACAAAAAGTTGTATTTGTTAGTTGTTAATGTGACTATTATTAACTGATGAACACCATCTTCATCATTAGAGTCATTTTTATTTCTTGTTGTATACTTGTTAGGCTATTAATCCGCTCGAGCTAGCAATGGAGGCGCTTAAAGAGATCCAAACAAGGTTTTACAAAGATTTCCCTCCACATCCTAAGGAACAAACATATGGATTTGAAACACCTTCAACCATGAAACCAACTCAGTGGACTTGTAAGTACTTGAGAACAAAAAATATATTCAGTATTTGATTCTAATATTACGCATTAATCGCTTAAATGTGTTTCAGACCCTGGAGGTGGAATCAATCAAATTCCTTCTGATTGCACCATTTCAGGAGATGTTAGATTGACCCCGTTTTACAAGTGAGCCTTTTCGTCTCTCTTATTTTAGTTTACGTTGTGTTCCCGAGTTAACTAATGGAAAGAACTGAAAGAAAGTGCAAAATGTTTGTGTTTCAAAGTTTCATTAACGGAAGGTCCCTTGTATTTATGTAACGAGCCAAGCTTGGCATGTTTATTATTTATTCAATATTATATAATTATTTATAGGGAAATTGGATTGTATCGCACTCAACTATTTGGGATTGGCCGATAACGCACTGAACTATAAAAATGATCACCAACGCACTGAACTTTAAACCTCTTGGATTGTGTCACACTATGGCTGTGTTTGACCAGGTCCAGAACCACTAAAACGATTACTTAGTGATAAAGAGGTTTAAAACGATTACTTAGTGACAAATTAATACAATTAATACATATGGATTCTTCCATTTGGACCTTGTCAAACACAGCCTTAGTGTGACACAATCCAAGAGGTTTAAAGTTCAGTGCGTTGGTGATCAATTTTATAGTTCAGTGCGTTATCGGCCAATAACAAATAGTTGAGTGCGATACAATCCAATTTCCCTTATTTATATATGTATCAAAGTATATGTTATTTAGTTATTTTTATCATATTTTATATACAAATACTATTTATTTTGTAATATGTATTTATTATATAATATAAAGTTCATTATACACACTAACACACACACACAATAGGCTCTTGTCTCAAGCGCGCTTTCAAAGACGTAGGCAAGACAATCTCAAGTAGTAAACGAGCGGCTCAGCTCATTCACACTTGTGATAATGTTTCAGGGTGGAAGACGTAATCAATAAGTTAAATGAATACGTCGAAGATTTGAACAAAAATATTGAGAAGATTCCTACAAGGGGGCCTGTGTCAAAATATGTTCTACCAGATGAGAACCTTAGAGGGAGGTATGCCAAATATTTATGAATATTAATAGTAGCATAGTGTCTCAAAAAAGGTATAATATATATGAATTTTTACTAGTTTAACTATAAATAGGTTGATTCGGGTTTATGTTTTCTTTTTCCAACGGGTTGAACAGAACAGACAAAATAAAAAACATAGTTAAAAAATAAACATACCAACGTTTTAATGCATAGAAGCTTGTAATCATATTTGACATCACCATGAATTGTTAGTAAAGTTAAAAAATTACTCGTTTGAGCCGTTACTTTAGTAACAAGAAAAGAAAACATAGCTTTTTTTTCTCGTTTTTGTGATTTAAGAATAATGTTATGTTGTTGTTGGATTGACTGGGTATGGTTGTTGTTGTTATGTTAAAATACCAGAATCGAGATTTCTTATGATGAAACGAAGTCTGGAATAGCATGTAACTTGGAATCTCGTGGCTACAAGGTGTTGTACCAAGCTACTAAAGATGTTGTTGGTTATGTGAAGCCCTACTCCATAACCGGGTCTTTGCCACTTGTGCGAGAACTACAAGTGAGAAACGATTTGCAATTTTTATCACGCGTTCACGCTTTTTATAAGTTTTTTGCTACTTTCTAACTCTATGAACCTTGTTATTGTAATCAGGATGAAGGTTATGATGTTCAAACTACAGGTTATGGTATGTATCTATTTATTCTATAACCTTATAAGTTGTTATATTACTAAGAAAAAAACTAATGACCCATACCATTTATTTATCATGTATTCTTCTTCTATTTATCATTTTATTATATGTTATGATGAATGCACTATTAATTTAATCATTAGGAGTTATAGTATACTTACGCCGATGTATATATACACTATTTGTAAAATGACTATACTACTATATGGTGTGGATTTGTTTGTGCAGGTTTGATGGCTACATACCATGCAGATAATGAGTATTGCCTTCTTTCTGATATGGGTCAAGGGTACCAAGTGTTTGCGAGTATTATTGCTCAGCTAGAAGACTGATTCGACTATGTTTAGAAGTGGAATCGTGGTTAAAAATAAGAACTATATGTCATAAATCGCGGTTAAAAATAAGAACTATGTCATAAATCGCGGTTAAAAATAAGAACTATATGTCATAAATCGCGGTTAAAAATAAGAACTATGTCATATACCGACGTTAAAAATAAGAACTATGTCATAAATCGTGGTTACTAGTTTACCTTCTATGAACTTTTTCTTTTAAAAACAGTTATGAAGTATTATCCTCAGTTTGTTTGTGATTAGCGTCGAGTTTGTTTTCAAAAGAATAATATAAATGCCTCTTAATTGCTTTTTAGTGTTATGAGTTTGTGTTTGAATTTGCAAATGGAGGTAGGGGGAACCTTAAGAGGGGCTCAAGGTGTCCCGGCTCCCACCTTTTTTTAATCAGTGGTGTAAAATTTTTTTTTCAAATAAACATCTTAGTTTATTTCATTCCATGACTAAGAAAATTACATCAAGATAGCGGGCAGACGGACAACAAGCTGCGCCGTCACCTCTTTCTGAATAACAAATCCTAATCTACTGAATAGTAAATTTTTAATAATATTTTTAAAAATCCTAACAGAATGTATAAATTCCTTCACCCTGTTTATGAAAAGTTTGATGCCGCTAAATTCCATCGACTGAGGGAAGCGTTTCAATTCCATTTTCATCTAATTCCAACAAAACATGATTTTTTATGGAAATCGTTGCAAATCCAAATCCAAAGGATTTTGTGAACCAAATGGGTTCTACTTGAGATATGGTCCATTTATGAAACTTACCGTTTATGAGGATTGTGGAACTTGTCGTTGATGACAAGTTACCAAGAAGAAGTCTCACTTATGAGGAAAAATTACCACATGCAAGCAAATTGTTGATAATTCACTGCATGAACTTGTGTATGCGCATTTCAAATATGAAATTTTCTTTTGACCTTCTTGCAAAGCTAGAGTATTAACTATAGAATATTTTTTTCCTTTCTGTTACCATCTATAACTGGTTTGATTATTGGAGACAGAGGACCGGTAAAACAATAGTAACAATAGATACAATTCTAAATCAACGATGTATTATGATCATGCCAGTGTTTATCATAGACGTGAGCAAATCGTTTTTTTGCTGAACCGGTTTCGGTTCCAAACCGGTTCGGTTTTGGACCGGTTTTGTCGATTCGTAAGACTGGTTTCGGTTCAGTTTTGGTTTCTTTCGGTTTCGGTTCTTTCGCGCACAATTAAAAACAAAAAATAAGGTGATAAGAAAAAATATAAACATAAAAATTTGACTTTTATAATTTTTTATCGGTTTTCGACTAACAATGGTGGGTTAGTTTGAGGAACCAATTTGGGATGGGTTTGATGAAGCCATGGAAGATGTAACAAAGAAGCAAAGCAGAAAAAACGGGTGATACGGTTGCGTTTTTTGGTTTTTCGGGTTCGTTTTTTACGTTTTTGAGTGTTGTGATCAACCCAAAACATCTAAAAACCTATTTATACTAAGTTGGGATGGCAAATGGTGATTTAGAAGCAAAGTTGACGGTCAAAAACATCAAAAACGAGCCTAATGGCTAGTTTCTAAAGTTCAAAACATTCAAACGGTTCGAACCGGTTTCAAACCGGTTTTTGGGTTCGATGGTTGAAGGTGTAGGAATCGATGCTCGAACCTACGATTCATATATGAAACCGCACTAGTTCGTGTAGGAATCGGTTTGAGAACGAACCGGTTCGGCCCGGTTTGGGCGGTTCCGGTTCGGTAACCGTTTTTTTTGCTCACGTCTAGTTCAACACCCAACACTATACTTTAGCTTGATCATGATCCACATATGCACTCTTTATTTTACAAGTAATCAAGAAACTATGATTGTCTTTTGCCCATTAAAGAACCTTTGTCCAACATCAATCTTTTATATAAATGTTTTTTCCTACACGTTTAGAACATGTATTCTTAGATCATCTTTCTCTATTGATTGCTGGCCAAAGATCTCTTATCTTCAACACAGGATCTTGGACGGTGGCCCAAAAGATAACAGAAAGTATGATTGTCTAGTGCCCACTAAAGAACCTTTGTTTTCTTCATTAACCAAGAATCTTGTTATAAATATAAGGACAAAATGTTTTTTCTACACGTTTAGAAATATGTATTACTTATCGCTTACGCATAACACAGCATAAAAGAAACCGATATTAGTAAATCTTTCCATTGCCAACACTTGACACTTGATTCCCTCACTCACTCACTCACCATGGCTAACGAAAAGTTGGGAGAGCTAAACAAAGATTCTTTTGTGACCCTTCTCACAAAGCTCATTGGAGAATCCAAGTACGTGCAGAACAATCCGCCAGAGCTAATCCCAGAGGAGGATCGGATTGTCCGCCATGTTCTTGATGCCCTCCTCCCTTATTCCACCACCACGGGTGGTGGCCCTCTCATCCTCAACCATGTCACCTACAAGCCCAACCGAGGGAATCTCATAGTGGAGTACCCTGGAACTGAGCCCGACAAGATCGTTTCTTTTGTTGGAATGCACATGGACGTCGTCACTGCTATTCCAGAACAATGGGTAATCTGTTCATCTTCTTAATATTATAATATAGTTAACATTTTTTTCTGTGAAATTAAGTTTTAGTGATCTTGAAATCATGTAATGGAAACATGCAACTAAATAATTGAAGACTATTTATAAATTTGGACTGTTTCTTTATTTACTCATGCAGAAACATGTAACTAAATAACTAAAAAACCACTTCTAGTTTTATTTGACCCGTTAGCTACAGAACCATGACCACCTCGTACTTTCATGCGTGTCGCATGACCCGTATGTCTATCTTTTGCCTCGACCAATATGATTGTTTTTCATCTTGACCCATATGACTGTTTCTTGCATGTCCTATGAAACATGCGTGGTGTGTGACTAATATTTCTTTAGCTCTGACCATCTTCATGTTTTCAATGTCTCTAGTCTAATAATTTTGTCAAGAATATGGTCGGCACAGATTAACTCTTTATTATCAAAAATATAAACCAAAGTTTCAGACCAGACTCAAGATACAACTAAACCTCACTACAGCGCTCAAAAACTATCAGATGATTATTATCACAATAATCATCAAACAAATACACAAACTGAATCAAAAGATTGCCAGAACAAGATGATCTGAGAAACCCTAGTATTTGAGAGAGAGAGAGAGAGAACAGGTGAACGAAAGTGAGAGAAATAAATGAAGTCTCAAAAGTGATAAAGGGACGAAATACTCAGCTATTTATAGCTGAGTATTTGTGTTTCTATCACCCATCCAACGGCCACCAAACACTAGATCCAACGAATAAGAATAAGTGTGCTTCTTGCACACGGATCGCCAAGCTGGCAATCCAAACAACTGACAAAGGCACAACTGGGCCAAAAGACATGGGCCGGAGAAAACATCAACAAATGGACTGGACTCCTGCTCGGACTGATCAACTGGGCCAATCGCCATCAAGCCCACCTGCAAACAAGCCTTATGCAACATGCTTTAAAAAATATAAAAATAATTTTTATAAAAGAAATAAAATTGGAGTAAAAATATTGATAAAGATAATATATTTTTAACATCCCCCCCCCCCTCAATTTTATTTCTTGTATGAGTCAAACATCTTGATTTGGTTTAAAAAAGTTTGATGCAGAGATGTTTGAAGATCTTTTGTAAATAAATCAGCCATTTGATCCTTGGAATCAATTTTAATGGCTTTCACAATACCTTTAGCAATTTGTTCTCTTAAAAGAACAAGTCCAACGCAAAATGCTTTGTTTTGTCATGGAACACAGGGTTTGCTGCAATAGAGAGAGCAACAGAACTATCACAAAAGAGGTTAACTGGAAGATTGATTGGAATGTCTAATTCAGACGTCAAATTCTTTATCCAAATAACCTCACAAACAGCTAAACACATTGCCCTGTATTCTGCTTCAGCAGAAGATCTGGACACTGTGGGTTGTTTTTTACTTTTCCAGGCAACTAGACAATTACCCAGAAAGACACAGTACACAGTAAAAGATCTCCGAGTATCTGTACATTTTGCGCAATCTAAATCAGAAAAGGCACTAACAACCAGAGACTCACTCTTAGAAAATATTAAACCCTTTCCAGGAGCTCCTTTTAGATACCTGAGTAATCTAAGAGCAACCTTCAAATGACCATCTAGAGGCTTATGCATATATAGACTTAAGTAATGCACAACATAAGCTATATCAAGTCTAGTGTGAGACAAGTAAATCAGCTTGCCAACTAACTGTTGATAGCCAGTGACATTAGTGATAGGATTATTATGACTTTTAACCAAATTTGTGATAACATGATTAGCTTCTAAGGAGTGGAAACAGGTTTACAACCAAGCATCCCATATTCCATAAGAAGATCGGTGCAATATTTTCTTTGTGAAAGACAAATATCATTCCCATGTTTAACAACTTCTATTCCTAAAAAATATTGAAGTTCACCTAAATCTTTAATTAAAAATTTAGACTTAAACAAACTTTTTATTTTTTCAATTTCAGAGATAGAATTGCCAGTAAGAATGATATCATCAACATACACAAGAAGAATAACAAACACATAATCATGATTTTTTATAAACATGTTATAATCACATTGACTTTGGACAAACCCAAACTCAAATAAGGCACTAACAAGCTTAGAATTCCACATCATTGGAGCTTGTTTAAGGCCATACAAGGACTTCCTTAGTCTACACACTTTATCCACAGTGTCACAGTTGAACCGTAAACTCATGTATACTTCTTCATTTAAGTCCCCATAAAGAAAGGCATTATTAACATCAAGTTGGAAAATCTTCCAATTATTTTGCACTGCTAGACCTATGACACATCTAACAGTGATGAGCTTGACCACTGGACTATATCCCTTAGCTATAAGCCTAGCTTTGTATTATATCCCTTAGCTACAAGCCCCTCCTTTTGACTATATCCCTTAGCTACAAGCCTAGCTTTGTACCTCTCAACTTCTTCATTGGACTTATACTTAATTTTGAAAATCCATTTACAGCCAATTTTATGTTTCCCCCTAGGTAAGTCAACAACATCCCAGGTTTGGTTTCTATATAAGGCTGCAAGTTCCTCATTCATGGCACTAACCCAGTTAGGGTCCTTAGCAGCCTCATAATAGTTCCTAGATTCACTACTTTCGTCAAGACTAGCAGCAAAACATTTGAATTCAAAAGGAAGATTAGAAAATTTTACAACCTTTTCAATTCCATATTTCACTTTACTATCAACAACATAGTCATTTAGTTTTTTAGGAAACACAACATTCCTAGTTGACCTTCTAGGAGTAAACAGATTTTCAACAACAGTGTCACCCTCAGAATGTGCATTTAAATCACTTTCTGTACTCACAAGTTCAACCATACCAGGTTCATCTGATATGGACCCACTAGGCTGCTGGTTATCTGCCAAGCCTGTGTGATCCTTAGATAATCCCGATTGCTGGACACTTTGTGTTCCAGAATCCTTATTATTATTACCATTACCCCTCCAATCATCAATGGGATCATTCACTCCTAAGTGTTGTTGATCATCTGTGTTTTCAAAAGAATTAAAAAAGTTTAAAGTATTGACATCAGGATCAGGATTAGAATCAATGGTTTGAAAAATGTTTAACACTTTAAAAGGATAACAAGACTCAAAATTTTTTACATCTTTTGAATAAAGAACAGCCTTGCTATCAAGCCTGAACACTTTGTAGCCCTTTTTCTCATTTGAATAACCAAGAAAAACACATTTTTCAGCCCTACTTTCTAACTTCTTAGACTCATTTAAAACAGTGACAAAACGCAGACAACCAAACGCCTTGAGATGATCAAGGAAGGGTTCAAATTTTAACATAAGCTCATAAGGTGTCTTCCCATTTAGCACAGATGAAGGGGTCCTATTAATCAAATAAGATACATTAAGAACACAATCAGACCAGAACCTAATAGGGACATTGCTTTGAAAGAGCAAGGCTCTGGCAACATTAAGCAAGTGTCTATGCTTTCTCTCAGCAATTCCATTCTGTTGAGGAGTGTATGCACAAGTAGTCTGATGTATAATACCCCTTTCTTTGCAAAACACATTCATATTATTGTTGACAAACTCCAAACCATTGTGACTTCTAAAGATTTTTACATTTTCTTTGAATTGAGTTTGTGTTAGATGATAGAATTTTTTTATATTTTGGTAAACTTCATATTTATGTTTCATCAGACATACCCATACAACCCTAGAATAGTCATCAACAATGGTCAAGAAATATTTATTACCATACCTATCAGCAACTCTATAAGGGCCATACACATCCAAATTTTGTATCCAAATGATAAATAGTGCGTCCAAATTTTGTATCTAAATATAAATTGTGCGTCCAAATTTTTGTCAAATATGTGAGTGCGTTTTATTTGTTGGTATGGTCCTATCTAAATTAAAAGATATTGGTATGGTCCTATCTAATTATAGTTAGCTTTTATTTGTTTTGTTTTGTCAAAACCATGAGTGCATTTAATTTTGTTTTTTGTCAAACCATGAGTGCGTTTAATTTGTTTTGTCAAACCATGAGTGCGTTTAATTTGTTTTTTGTCAAACCATGAGTGCGTTTAAAATATTTGTAAGAAATTAAGAAAATGGAGACACCCATTTCTTATTATAAATATTTCTTATTTAAACGCCAATGGTAAAGCCGTGAAGCTTCCTCCTCGTCCCATTTCTTTTTATAAAATCATGTGAAATTAATGAATCTGTAAGCAGCTCAGCTCAACCCACCTCCATAACATAGAATTTGCAGCTCATATAAAACAGAGTAAACACCCATTCAGCTGTTTCTGCCACTTTACCATCGTTTAACCACTTCCCAGGTTAATTTCTTTATTTGGGTGTCTCCATTTTTATTTGTTTTGTCAAATACATGATTTTTTCAAGGTGCGTTTAAAACATTTGTAAGTGCGTTTAAATCTTTGTAAGTGCGTTTAAACGCCCCTGTTTTCACCAACTTCGTCTTCTTCGTCTGCAACTTTTTTTAACCTAATTTTTATGTTTAATCATACTTATTGAAACAAAATTGAAAGTATTTGACAACTATTACGAACGTTTATTCATAATTGTATGTTTTCTCGTATGATTAATCGTCCCAATGTAAATCTTTGTTTTTCTAATTTTTCCGTTTTCGTTCATTTGCAATCCAATGTTTTTTGTTATTTTGATTGTGTAATCATTCAGATTGGTTTAATTGATTTCAATTGTTGAAAAAATTTGTTTCGATTAATTCTGTTGTTATGATTTTAAAAAAATTTAGACGTTTTTTCCTAATTTACCCTTCGTTAGTTTGACCCAAGTATGATTAGGGTTTTTAATCAGCATCCAGTAGGGGTGTTCAACGAATCGAATAACGAATTTTCGAATTATTCGAATCGAATTTCTCGATTTTTTTATATTTTTACCTGAATTCGTATTCGATTCGTATTCGTCTAAAATTCAATTTATTCGATTCGTATTCGATTCGAATAAGAAACTCGAATTCGAATCGAATTCGAATAAATTCGATTTAGTTTAAATTCAGCATAAATAAGAAATTTTTTACTTTTAGTTTTAAAACTAACACAAACTCATTATTTTTAACATATAAAATACTAATCTACATAATTGATAAACAACACTATGTCAAATATGAGAATAGTTAAAATAGTAGAATGTATAGTCCGTTAGAGTTTTGTAATGTATTAGGTAAATATGTAAAATATGGTTATGGTAAAAGTTGTAGAGACTGTGGGTTCTTATAGTTTGACCAAAATTTAAAAGTTCTTTTTTTTTAATATGTATATTTGTGTATATAATAATGTATATATGTGTATATATATTTTAAAAAATATACGTGTATAGTTTTTATTCGAATTTCGAATCGAATCGAATTTAAAATCATAAATTCGTATTCGATTCGTATTCGATTTACTGGACTCGAATTCGAATTGAATCGAATTCGAATTCTTAATAATCGAATCGAATTCTTGGTAATCGAATCGAACTAAGTCGAATTTCGAATTTTTCGAATCCGAATCGAATTCTGAACACCCCTAGCATCCAGACATCTTGTTAATCCAATGGCTGAGATTGCTTCTTACGCTTTGTACGTTAAAAAGCTTTGTACATTATCTCTTCCCATAACTATAACGACAAATGTTTTTCCTACACGTTTAGAATATGTATTACTTATCGCTTTTGGATCATAACACAACATAAAAGAAACCGATATCAGTAAATCTTTCCATTGCCAACACTTAGACACTTGATTCCCTCACTCACTCACCATGTCTACGGAAAACCTGGGAGAGCTAAACAAAGATTCTTTCGTGGTCCTTCTCACAAATCTCATTGGAGAATCCAAGTACGTGCAGAACAATCCACCAGAACTAATCCCAGAGGAGGATCGGATTGTCCGCCATGTTCTTGATGCCCTCCTCCCTCATTCCACCACCACGGGTGGCGGCCCTCTCACCCTCAACCATGTCACCTACAAGCCCAGCCGAGGGAATCTCATAGTGGAGTATCCTTGAACTGAAGACGACAAGATCCTTTTTGGTTACCATCTATAACTCGTTTGATAATTGAGGACAGACAGATGGGTAAAACAGCACTAGCAATAGATACAATTCTAAATCAACGATGTATTATGATCATGCCAGTGTTCACCACCCAACACTATGTTTTAGCTTGATCATGATCCAAATATGCACTCTTTAATTTACAAATAATCAAGAAACTATGATTGTCATTTGCATATTAAAGAACCTTATTTGTCCTCATTCACCATCAATCTTTTATATAAACTAGCAGGTACAAGCAAAACTATCGTATTGCCCTTCGTTCACACACGAAATTACGGCTGTGCCATGCGTTCACATACTATTGCACCGACAGTTATGAATTAATATATATAATAACTAGCAGGTACAGGCAAAACTACCGTTTTGCCCTTCGTTCACACACGAAATTACGGTTGTGTCATGCTTTCACATACTATTGCACCGACGGTTATGAATTAATATATATATATATATATATATAATGTTTTTCCTAAACATTTAGAACATGTATTCTTAGAATATCTTTCTCTACTAATTTCCAGCCAAAGATCTCTTATCTTTAACACAGGATCTTGGACGGTGGCCCAAAGGATAATTACAATAAGTATTATTGTCTAGGGGTCAAGTTATTCTACATAGTGTAACAAAAATGAGAAGGGTGAGAAGGATACAACAAACACAATAGATCATGAAATATGACACAATGAGCCACAAAATATAACACAGTGCCAAAAAATATAACACAATGCTGAAGAAAAAAGACACAATGAATTGAAAAAATGACACAATGTTGAAAATAAGAAAAAGACACAATGGTACATAAAAGACACAATTGTATAAAGAATATTCTAAAAACTACAAACTAAAACCCCAAAAAACGAAAACCTAAAAACTAACGTCGTAGGGTTTGATAAGACGGTTCCAATGCCGCTTGAATAAGTTCAATTGGAGTCCGTTTGATACCCTTCCTATGACTTCCTATTTTTCTTTCACTGTGTATTTGATCCTAACCCTATTGTCTAGTGCCCACTAAATTAATTAAAACCTTTGTCTTATTCATTAACCAAGAATCTTTTTATAAATATAATGACAAATGTTTTTTCTACACGTTTAGAATATGTATTACTTATCGCTTATGGATCATAACACAACATAAAAGAAACCGATATCACTAAATCTTTCCATTGCCAACACTTGACACTTGATTCCCTCACTCACTCACCATGGCTAAGGAAAAGCTAGGAGAGCTAAACAAAGATTCTTTCGTTGCCCTTCTCACAAAGCTCATTGGAGAATCCAAGTACGTGCAAAACAATCCACCAGATCTAATCCCAGAGGAGGATCGGATTGTCCGCCATGTTCTTGATGCCCTCCTCCCTTATTCCACCACCACGGGTGGTGGCCCTCTCATCCTCAACCATGTCACCTACAAGCCCAACCGAGGGAATCTCATAGTGGAGTATCCTGGAACTGAACCCGACAAGATCCTTTCTTTTGTTGGAATGCACATGGATGTTGTCACTGCTATTCCAGAACAATGGGTAATTTGTTCATCTTCTTAACTGAGTATTTTTAGATTTGGACTGTTTATTATTCACTCATGCAGACACATTCAACTAAACAATTAAAAAGCCACTTCTAATTTTACTTGACCCGTTTGCTACAGAACCATGATCACTGACCCGTAAACAAAACCTGATTAACCCAAAAACACATACGGCTCCTTGTACTTTCATGCGTGTCATACGACCCATATGACTATCTTTTGCCTCGACCCATATGATTGTTTTTTGCCTTGACCCATATGATTGTTTTTTGGCTTGACCCATATGACTGTTTTTTGCGTGTCATATGAAACATGAGTGGTTCATTAGGATAAGGACTTAAAAGTTTGTGTATCTAATTATTGTTATGATTATGAACAAAACAAATTAATGGTGTCAGGATTTTGATCCTTTTACCTTGAGCACTGATGGAGACAAGCTTCAAGGGCGTGGAACAACTGACTGCTTGGGACATGTCGCCCTTGTAACCGAGCTTATGAGGACCCTCGGCGAAACAAAGCCAAAACTTAAATCCACTGTTGTTGCTGTCTTCATAGCTAGTGAAGAGAACACTTCTATTCAAGGTGTTGGTGTTGAGGCTCTTATGAAAGATGGATTTCTTGATAAGTTAAAAAATGGACCTCTGTATGTCTTATTTGCAAAACAAGTTTCTATGATTCTAATGTTTTTTTAATACAAATTGTATAGATAAAAATTGTTAAAAAAATATGATATTTACAGGTATTGGATTGATGCAGCAGATAAACAACCTTGCATTGGTACAGGTGGTATGATACCATGGCACCTTCATGTTACTGGGAAGCTTTTTCATAGTGGTCTACCAAACAAGGTATTTCAGTTACAAGAAGTTGAATTTGTTAATTAATTGTTATGAGGTTATTGTTAATAAGACTATTATTAAGTAATTGATGAACACATATACTCGTTGGCGGAGACACCATGAGGAGAACGGTGTCACCGACACCAATGAAATTCACATATCATATGTAACACGTAATAGGAAAATTTCGAGTGACACCATTGTATTTTTTTTGCTAAACCGTTTACATACTAAACAAATTTATATTTTAAAAATTATGCCACATTAACTAATTTTTAAAAGTGGACACTAAATGATTAAAGGAATAAAGACCCATATGTTTAATTTTAAACTTTTTTAACCCAAAAAACCATTATAGCCATGTCGGGTTAGTTAATTCGAATTGTTTAAATTGTATTTCAAATGACTTCGTCTTTTATCATATGTTTTTACTAGATTATACCCCGGGAACGTCCCGGGATTTAAAGATCTAATATGACATATTAATTTTGCATATGAAATAGAATGATGCGTTTTACAGTTACATGCATAAAAGCTTCGGGTAGCAGCTAACCTAAAACAATTAAAAATATATCTCCAATGTTAACGTCTAACCTTAAACAATGTATAACTCTAATATTAATATCTAACCTAAAACAATGTATAACTCCAATGCTAACGCATGTTGAAAATAGAATTCATATTTACTGATTTGAACATAATTAGTGACTTGCCTATACATGATTAATGATTTACCTGAACACTTTGTGTTTTTTTTTCCTGTTTGAACAAAACCCAACAAAAAATAGTCGTTTTTTTCTCCGTTTTTAATATAGCACTATGGTACTCGTTGGAAAGATAATAAAACGCTCATTAATTTGGTGTAATTTTTTTCTTTAAAAAATCTCGTATATAAAAAATATTAACGTTTAAAAATTATGGGAGGAAACATAAGAGAGAAAAATCTAAATTTGTTTTTAAATTATTTTTTTTCCTAAAATATCTCAATGCCACATGGGATGACACATGGCACACTCAAGGAGGAGAATGTCTCTTTGAGTGCCATGTCATTAAAATGGCTTTGGTTTATTATATGTATAGATAATGACAATGTACTTTTATATTTTATATTATGATATTGATTGACTTTTATTATGTGATTCGACTCGATCTGAAAATTTTGACTCCGGACTTTTATTGCTCTCCCACTATATGACATTTATCTTGATAGTTAGAGTCATTGTTATTTATTGTTGTATACTTGTTAGGCTATTAATCCTCTTGAGCTAGCAATGGAGGCGCTTATAGAGATGCAAACAAGGTTTTACAAAGATTTCCCTCCACACCCTAAGGAACAAACTTATGGATTTGAAACACCTTCAACCATGAAACCAACTCAATGGAGTTGTAAGTACTTGAGAACAAAAAAATAAACCAGTATTTGATTCTTATATCATGCTCACTTAAATGTGTTCCAGACCCTGGAGGTGGAATCAATCAAATTCCTTCTGATTGCACCATTTCAGGAGACGTGAGGTTGACCCCGTTTTACAAGTAAGCCCTTTCGTCTCGGTTATTTTAGTTAACGTTGTGTTCCCGAGTTTACTAATGGAAGGAACCCAAAAATATTTGTTCCAGAGCTTCATTAACTGAAGGTCTCTTATGGATGTAAAGATTTTTTTCATCTCATATGCGGGGTGGCCGGAGTGTAAAGAGCCGAGCTCCGCATGTTTAATATATAACTTTTTTTATATATATGTTATTTAGTTATTTTATCATATGTAATTATATACAATAATATTTATTTTATAATTTTGTAGTTATTTAAACTGTAAAGTCATTATATCTACACACGATTTTGAGTAGCACATGAGCGACTTAGTTCATTCACACTTGTGACTCTTACTGCATTAATTTTGATGTTGTGATAATGTTTCAGCGTGGAAGATGTAATCAACAAGTTAAATGAATATGTCGAAGATCTAAACAAAAATATTGAGAAGATTCCTACGAGGGGGCCTGTGTCAAAATACGTTCTACCCGATGAGAACCTTAGAGGGAGGTATGCCAAATATTTATGAATATTAACAGTAGCATGGTGTCTCAAAAAAAGTATACATTTCTACTAGATTACATATAAATGGGTCGATTCGGGTTTATGTTTTTTCTCCAACAAGTCAAACGGGCAAAAGAAAAAACGTAACGCTTTTAAGGCATAGAAGCTTGTAATATTGTCATATTGACATCATATTAATAATGTTTTGTTAGAAGTAATCTGATATAATAATAATTTTTTGTGGTTTTGTTAGTCATAAAAGATATTATGTAAATATATCATATTAATTGTAATTATCATTTCCTAGTTGCTCTGATACCATGTAAGCTTATGAATCGATGATATTAATGTTTTGTTAAAATACCAGAATTGAGATATCGTATGATGAAGCGACATCCGGAATAGCATGTAACTTGGATTCTCGTGGCTACCATGTGTTGTACCAAGCTACTAAAGATGTTATTGGTTATGTAAAACCCTACTCCATAACCGGGATGTTGCCACTTGTACGAGAACTACAAGTGAGATACAATTTGCAATTTTTATAGTTCACACGTTCTATATTTTTTTTACTACTTTCTAACTATATGAACCATGTTATTGAAAACAGGATAAAGGTTTTGATGTTCAGACTACAGGTTATGGTATGCATTTGTTTCCTTGTAACATCCTAAATTGTAATATTACTAAGGGGGTGTTTAGGATTGATTATTCAAAACAGATTATGTGTTATGGAAAAGCAGGGATGAAGCTACTTATAGATTATTGTGTTTTGGTAGCCTAAAAAACTGATTACTACATTTTCAAAACGCAATCCCAAACACTAAAAACTAATTATTTGCGTTTCCAAAACAAAATAATATAAAATCAGATTCAAAACGCAATCCTAAACACCCTCTAAAAATACTAATGAACTCAAGTCAAATTTGTAAAATTTTATAGTCGGAAGGTTTTATCCCAATAACAAACCGATAACAATCATCAACCATATTTAAGCACGTTTCATTATTTTAGGAGATAGAGGCTAGGTAGCCCTCATGTGAGTAGGGATGAGCACATAGCGCCGAATACCGATCCCATCTCGTACCGAACCGATGGTGTTCGGTATTGGTACCCATATTTAGAGGTTTTCGGTTTCGGTATTATCGGTATCGGTACGAGATCGGTATGGTATCGGTATCAGTATTTTAAGGTATCGGTATGATTTCGGTATTATCGGTATCGGTAGGAACCAAGGGTGTTCGGTATCGGTACCCACACCAATACCGTACCGTATGTTTTCGGTATCGGTAGGGTGCAAATGAAAAGGCTATGGTGAGCGAAAAAGGCTAAGCCCTAGCCTTTCCCTCACGATTTAAACAGGTATAACATCTTCATATTATACGATGATAATTTTTTAAAACAATTACACTGAATTAGAGAGAATAAAATGCTCGTTGTTATTATGGTGTAATTTTTTTTTAAAAAAGTATCATATTTAAAAATCATGAGGAAAAGAAAAGGGGAAATGTTAGGGATCAGCCTTTTTCGCTGACCCTAGCCCTTTCAGGGTAGCGGCTAGATCTTACACTTTTTCCCTCACAAAAGGCTATGTAGACTCTTTCTCTCAAAGTGCCACTTTTCAGAATTATGAATCCTTTATTAGACCAAATGACTCCTTGCATGTTTATTCTTGCTCAAGAGTCAAAGTTCACTTTGGTGATTTTTTCTTTTATTTATCTTAAGATAAGATGAATGCAGATGTATACACTGTTTGTAAAATCGCTATATTACTATCTGTGTGGATTTTTTTGTGCAGGTTTGATGGATACATATCATGCAGATAATGAGTATTGCCTTCTTTCTGATATGGGTCAAGGGTATCAAGTGTTCGCGAGTATCATTGCTCAACTAGAAGACTGATTCGACTATGTTTAGAAGTGGTATCGCGGTTAAAAATAAGAAGTATATGTCATAAATCGCGGTTACTAATTTACCTTCTATGAACTTTTCCTTTTAAAAACAGTTATGAAGTATTATCCTCAGTTTGTTTGTAATTTGTGTCGCGTTTGTTTTCAAAAGAATAATATAAAGGCGCTCGTAATTACTTTTTAGTGTTACAAGTTTGTGTTTGAAATTTGCAAATGGAGGTTAAAGATGAAATCCAAAGACAATGGGTTTAGAGCATTCACATCTCGTCCATCAGTCCTCGTCTATACTAAAACTCACTACATTTCATCCTTATTTCTCTACCCCGCCCCTATACTCTCTCTCTACTTCCCTGTGCCTAGAACCACACCACACCACCCCACAACCACCGCCACGCCTCTTTGGCGACTCTCTCCCCCCATCGATGATCACACAACCCGATTCAATATCCAAATACGAGTTTTGGATACAATAGCACAAGTACATCTTCTTTGTATATAGGGGGGGGGGGGGGGGTAACCGCCATAACTAACTCTAGTCATCATTCTAGCAACTAACTATAACAAACTAGAGATATATACATAAAACTATATATACATATATTGTGCTTCTTTAGGCATTCAAGAAGTGAAACTCGGACTTAAAGAGCCTCTTAATTTAATGAAATTAATTAAGGCTTGAACTAACTAACTTGATTCAAGACTTCAATGTATTGTGCTCGATTAGTTCATAAGATATTGAACTCGTTTATAACCATAGTTTACAAGATATTCAACTCGTTTATAAGTCTTATGCTCTTCCATGTGCACTTATACGTGTCACAGGCATAGTCATATATTATGCCTTAGTGTGTCTTGCTAAACCAATAATATGACAGTTTTTTTTATGTATACATTGTTAATTTTTAAATTCTTGAGAAACCAAGGGGTTGAAATGGTTTTATGCATATAAGAGCATGTAGATACAAACAATATGATTTTGAATAAGATAACAATTATCCAAACATAAAGACTAACTCTTTGTTAAAAGATAACAATCTCTAAACATGTTACGTTAAATATAACATCAATTTTAACACACGTCTGTTGCTATGGTGTAATGGTTTTTACGTCAAGTCTTACACGTTGAAGGTCTCCGGTTCGATCCTTGGCAGCAACAAGTTCATTTAATTTTCTTTATTTTTCCCAATCCAAATGATTAGCAACTTCATTCACCTTCCTTTTGGATCAACAATCTGCGAAAACGCGTTACTATCATCATCGCTATCATAATCATCATCGTCGTCATCAAGGTTCAACGTGTTCATATGCATCGCGATCACATCTCTACTTTGAATCGGCACTTCCACCATACCCGAAGAACTCGCCTTCTTTTCATTTCTCGCCTCTTCTTCGCCGTTCGCTTCCATTTTAAGAACTGATTCCAAAGTCCACAACACATCCCCCATCGAGGGTCGTTCTAGCCCGTGATCAGCTAAACAACGCAACGAGCAATCCGTAAATTTCTTAAACGACTCGGGTTTAATCTTCCCTTTCAAATGTGGGTCAACCATCTCCTCTAATGTCCCTCTTCTCGCGGACTGCAATGCTAAATCCGCTAAACTCACTTGCTCTTTCGGGAGACTCGGGTTCAAAGCGGGCCGAGCACATAACACCTCGAAAAGAACAACCCCGAATGAGTAAACATCTGATTTTTCCGTCAACTGTTGTCTTCTAAAATACTCGGGATCCAAATAGCCGAAACTACCTTTCACGACCGTGCTCACGTGGTTTTGGTTCAAATTCGGGCCTGTTTTAGATAACCCAAAATCAGATACTTTCGCAACCCAATTATCATCGCATAAAATGTTCGTCGTTTTCACATCTCGATGGATAATCGTGTATTTTGCACCCGTGTGTAGGTAATGAAGCCCTTTCGCGGCCCCGATTAGGATATCGAGCCTTTGCTTCCATGTAAGGGTAATCTTGTTACCTTTGTAAAGATGTTCGCGTAACGTTCCTTTACCCATGTAATCGTAAACCAAAACCATCTCGTTACCTTCTTCGCAAAACCCGATTAACGAAACCAAATGCCGGTGTCTTAACTTCGATAACATCTCAATTTCGGTCACAAACTCGTTAACACCTTGCTCCGAAGACGGGTTTGATCGTTTTATCGCCACTTTCATATTCCCGTCGATTATCCCCTTATATACTTTCCCGAAACCCCCGACCCCGATAACATTCCCCTCTTCGAAATTATTCGTCGCGCTTTTGATCTCGACTAAGGAAAAATATCGACAGTTACAAACCGCGTCCGACGACAAACTACTACCACCTTGGCTTTTCCCGGATACACTCGATTTACTAGTCGAGTTCCCATACACCGGGAGCCAACTCGTGACACACGAATCCGACCCCGCAACCCGTCTCCTACGACGAATCACAAATAACAAAGCCATCCCCAACCCAATAGTCGCGGCCCCACCCATCGCCCCACCCACTACATGTTTCATCGTGATCGCGTCCGGGTCATAAGCCTCCCGATTCGCGATCAGTTGTTTCTGCATCATAGCCGAAGGGATCGGATTCCGTCCCGCTAAATTCGATTTCGAATCACTAACCTTAAACACCTCCAATCCATTCAAAAGTATGTCATAAAACTCAGGCTTCATATCAATATTAGTATGCAAAGTCACCCATAACTCTTCATCACCCGACTTATCCCCAACATAAATCGCGTAATCCTTCCGGGTCGGGATCCCCTTCCCGCCCGTCCACGCGATAATATCCGCGGTCGAAAACGCGGTTTCGTTATTCAAATAAATCTCAAAAACCCGCTGATTAATCTTATCAACCTGATACTCACAAAAATGAAACCTAACAAGATAAGTAAAATTCGCATCCACATTAAACACCCAAGTCACATTACTTTGCTTATTAACATTCGGATCGGGTCCTTGAGACCGCGCGGTCCGATAAACATCAGCGGGGGCCGTAGCCTCCGCCAAATCTTTATAATCAATTGTTATATTCGCTTTATGCGAAACCGTACCCGCACCAAACATGTACGGTGTGTCATCATACCAACTCCTCATTAACCCACCCGAATCATTCGTGGGCGGAATATACTGTCCGCCCACGTTTAACCGGAACATGTTCTGCATGTTCGCGGTTACACCATCAATTGTACCCGAATTTTCCGCTACCCCAACCAACCCCGCCTGGTCATCAAACAACTCGGGTTCGGGGATTAGTTCAATCCCGTTAACGAACCCGAATGATTTGTCCATGGGTTTGAATAATATTGACATGGTATCAGAGCCAGTAGCCGCAAGCGTAAACTCTTTAATGAGATACGCTTGCGACAAGGCTTCAGCGGTTACAAACGCGCTGAAGTTTTTTAACAACGAGATTGAATTCGCGCTCACGATCGAGTACGAATTCGAAATGTTGTAGTTTGGGTAATTGGATGGGTAGAAATGAAGGCGGAGGATGTAGCGGCTGGTCGAATTTACGTCGAATTTGTACGAGGTTTCTCCGGTGAAGATTCGGGCAGTCATGTATGGTACATCGGATGATAATGAAGGGTCTTGTGTTAAGGCGGTTGATGATACCGATTTGTGGCCTGAGACGAGGTATTTGGCGTCGGATGACCATTTTCGGTCATCCGCGTCCTTGCCTCCGTCCTTTGAGCCGCAACTTAATGCTAATGGTGCGGCTGAGGACGGAGGCAACAGGGTTAGGAGATTGAGAAGAAGAAGTAGGTAAATGATCAGGTGGATTAAATTAGGGTTCATGATATGTTAATCAATGGAGGTTTTAATTTTATAGTTTTTTAGATTCATATGCAGAATCTTTGTTGTATTTTTTTTGGTTGTTAGAATCAAAGAATGAAGAGCTAGGAGGGAAAATCGCTAATGAGGATTATGATTTTTATATTTGGGTTTTAAATTTTGTAAACGTTATTCTGTGACTAATCAACACTATTAATAAATAGTATTTAGAATATGGTGAGGATTAAAAAACCAATACATATCAATATCTCATAGTATATGTGTGGTTTACCCAAGTGCTAAGCCTATTAGGTACGGGCGTTGAAATGGGGTAGGTTATCTATTGCTATTTTTTTATCACTAGTTTTTTAACCGAGTTGCGCGTTGCTGCAACAGTCCGGCGTCTTGCACAAAATGAACTGATAAAGGCTGTTGTACATCAGAAGTAAAAGTTAACGTCCCTGCTAATGGTCTTCCCAGTTTTATTGCCGATGGCAAAATGTCCTGCATTCCCTACTGTTTGATATCTCATATTTGTTGTTGTCTTGTTGATGCCAGCCTGAAGAATTATAGCATCAGAATTCGGGGCCACATTCAAGCTAGGCGGGGGGAACTGCATTGTGGATGTATAGTAGTAGTCAGGATGTAGTGTAGCACTAGTAGTAGCGCTATTTTGTATTTTACCTAGCTGGGTAGGTTGTGCCAGTCTATATTATGATTTTTGTTATATTTCAAACGATGTATGAGGGATGTTGTGACCCGTTAATTTGTTATTGATGAAAGAAATGTGTACTCGTTATTGGGAAATTATGAAAATCATATTATTGTTATGGTAAAATATGTGTTGTTACACTGTGCATCCTGTGATTGTTTATGATGATTGTCTACTCTATACCTTGTGACTGTGAGATTGTATTGTGATGGTATGTATCGGTTGTATATATGCGATGTGATGTTACTCGGGCATTGTGTATGACAATATTTGGATGAATATTCGTCTAATTAACCTTTAATATTCGTAATTGAAGTTTAATGGCAACTGCGACAAGAAGTAACACAAGTCATGACGGACTGCCCACAACACCCTCCGAACTGGAACAACTCATCTTGGGTATATTTATTTTTATGGGGAGGTAAATATACGGCAAAGTGAGTCGAGTCGAAGGTCAAGAAAGGAATATCCGGTCAGGATTGAATTGGAATTTTATATGTATTTTTCCCAAATAATGTTTTGCGTAAGAGATAAATTTTCCCAATAATGTTTGCATATATTTTCCCTAGTGATTTGAAAGAAAAAGGGTTTATGAAGAATAAACATAAAACCATAAACGCACCGGCTTTATGCTGAGCTTTTAAGCATGTCTTCCAGGTCTAGATATTGGCAACGACACGGTAGGAAATAAGTGATGTCTTGGGATTGGAGACCCTAGAAGGCTTAGAAAAAGGCGTTCGGAACATGTAGAAGTCTTAGTTAGAATATTCCGTTGCATAGTAAAGGTGCCAAACGTTTACAACCGACGGGAAAATCGGGGTGTGACAGAGATAAATAACCCGGTCTCTGGTTTATATAAAATTAGGTATTCCGGTGATGTGCTAATGTTTCCGGTGTTGTTATCGGAGGAAGGTAAATACTTATTTCCTGAAGAAATGTTTGCAAAGAAAAGATGGATGGTGAAATGACATGTTTGCCCCTCACGTGAAAGGACATATAATGCAATTTCACTAATAACTAAAAAACAATTTGTGTAATTATTTCTGAACTTTATAATTATGATCGAATGCTACTAATTTAACTAACAAACAATAATTATCATTCAAAGTTAATAATTTAATTAATTAATCAACTTGATTAACACACTCAAGGTATCAATATCAATATCATCGGAACCAGTGACACTTTTTGTTTTTATAGTTTTTACGATATAAAACATGTGTCAATATCTTTTGGACATATTATGATTTTATTTTTTGGCTACATTTTGGTTGCTATATAGAGTAACATTACTATAATGAACCGAAGCAATACTCACCGTATAACCGCACGTAGCGCGAAAAATCTTACTAGTTTTTACAAAAATAAAACAATGTCTATTTATAAAGTAAAAAAAGATAATACGGCCCAAGTAATATTTTGTGTGCTCCAAAATAGCAAAACCTAATTTAAAGGGGTAAAAAAAAACCCAACTATATAAAGTGAAGTAGTTGACTAGTTAAAACTCAGCTCACCAGTCTTGTTGTATATTCCTATGCAACTCACCTACCATTATCATCTTCATCTCTCTGTCTTCTTATCTAATCTTAATATTATTATTAATAATATTAATAATAATAATATCTCCACCCTCATCACAAAACCCTACCTTATCCACCACCATCACCACCAATGGCCTCCTCCACACCACCAACCTTAACCACCGCTAAACCCTACCAAACCCACCCTATCCAACCCCACCACCACCACCACCGTCGTACCCACCACACCACCACCCAACCAAGACCACCCACCACAACCAAACCCTCTCTCCCTCACCCAACCACCGTCCTAGCTGGACCCCACCACCGTAATCCCTCTTTTACCCCTCTTTCCTCTTCAAAACCCGAACTTACCCCTCATTTCTCGGGCCGCCGTTCGACCCGGTTCGTCTCCAAGATGCATTTCGGCCGCCCGAAACTCTCCGGTTCCTTTCGCCATTCCGATTCAGCCAAAGAAGCTCTCCAGCAACTTATTATCTCTAGTGGTGATGATCACTTGGTTGAAAACGTCTTACATACCTTTGAAACGAAATTACATGGCTCTGATGATTACAACTACTTGTTACGAGAATTGGGTAACCGAAACGAGTCCTCGATGGCGATCCAATGCTTCGAATTCGCGGTTAATCGCGAAAAAAAGCGAACCGAGCAAGGTAAATTAGCTAGTTCTGTTATTAGTGTGCTTGGTAGATTAGGTAAGGTTGAATTAGCTAAGAAAGTGTTTGAAACAGCTGTTAATGAAGGGTATGGTAATACTGTTTATGCTTATTCTGCTTTGATTAGTGCTTATGCGAAAAGCGGGTTATGTGATGATGCCATTAGGTTGTTTGATACGATGAAGTTGTCCGGTTTGAAGCCGAATCTTGTTACGTATAATGCTTTGATTGATGCTTGTGGGAAAGGGGGTGCGGATTTTAAACGGGCTTCGGATATTTTTGATGATATGTTGAGTAATGGGTTTCAACCGGATCGGATTAGTTATAATTCGCTTTTGGCGGTTTGCAGTGGGGGTGGGTTGTGGGAGACGGCGATGAGTTTGTTTCATGAGATGTGTTATAGAGGGATTGAGCCGGATATTTATAGTTATAATACGCTTTTGGATGTTGCGTCGAGTGGTGGGCATATGGATTCGGCGTTCCAGATTATGGCGGAGATGACGGCGAAAAATGTTATGCCTAATGAGGTTACGTATAGTACGGTGATTCGTGGGTGTGCGAAGTCGGGGAGGTTGGATCAAGCGTTGAGTTTGGTTAGTGAGATGAAGTATGCGAATATTCGTCTTGATCGTGTTTCGTATAATAATCTTTTGGCTATATATGCAAGTTTAGGACGGTTTGACGAGGCTCTTAACGTCGTTAAAGAAATGGAAAGCACGGGGTTTAGAAAAGATGTTGTGACTTATAACGCGCTTCTTGACGGGTTTGGGAAACAGGGGAGATACGATAAAGTTAAGGACTTGTTTTACAGGATGAAGAACGAAAGGGTGCCGCCTAATTTACTGACGTATTCGACTTTAATAAGTGTTTATTTAAAAGGCGGGTTGTACCAAGAAGCTACGGAGATGTACAAGGAGTTTAAGCACGAAGGTTTGAAAGCCGATGTTGTGTTCTATAGTGAAATAATCGATTCGTTATGTAAGAAAGGGTTTGTAGAATCTTCGGCTTTGTTACTCGATGAGATGACGAAGAAAGGGATTCAACCGAATGTTGTAACATATAATTCGATTATAAATGCTTTTGGGCAGTCGGGCGAAACTAGTTTATCGGTTAATGATAAAAGGGAGATCGCGCGTTTGGAAAATGGCGATAAAAAGGTTAATAACAGAGATGAAGATAGGATTATTAAGGTTTTTGAGCAGTTAGCATCTGGAAATGTGAGTATTGGTGAAAAGGGTGGAAAGGAGATTATATGTGTTTTAGGTGTTTTTCGGAAGATGCATGAGCTGGAAATTAAACCGAATGTGGTGACGTTTTCGGCTATTTTGAACGCTTGCAGGTCTGTACTTAACCCTACAACTGTTCAACAGTTCACTATGTATGTACTATGCAGTATGCATGGATGTGTGTGTGTATATATAGTTGCACATTAAAACTCATTGCATTCCTACATGTCAACTATGGTTTAAAAAGCTGCGCTTGAGGCGTAAATGAAGCTCGCGCTCTCGTCTCTTGGACCTAAAAGTATCGGAGCGCCTCACTCTTTTTTTAAGCCATGATGACAACTAAACATGATAACAATATGCTATGATTTTTTTATTTATATTTTTAGTTGTTTATTTATTTATTTTGTTATTTCACTCCTGCCAACCAAACAAATAATTATTTGCCTACTAGAAAGACATCATTTTTCTTAATTCAAAACACTGGTTTTTTTTTTGTTTTTTTTTATTTTTATAAATTGTTACAATTTTATATATTTTTTGCAGCCGCTGCAGCTCATTTGAAGAAGCTTCATTATTATTGGAAGAACTCCGTTTATTTGATAACCAAGTTTACGGTGTGGCCCATGGTCTTTTGATGGGCTATAGAGAAAACGTCTGGGTCCATGCTCTTTCTCTTTTCGACGAGGTCAAACGTATGGATTCTGCAACTGCATCTGCCTTTTATAATGCTTTGACCGACATGTTATGGCATTTTGGGCAGGTAAATCAGCTTTACTCATTATATGTTTAAACTCAAGTGTGGTTCCGTGATTTCGCGCTTATCCTCAACAATGAGCTTCTTTGCAGATAGATAATCACTTTTTTCGAGTGTTGGGCCGATTTTGATTATTTAAGGGTTTATTTACATGTAAATTGACCCCTAAATAATTGGATTATCAGAGTCACACGATAGTTAGGTAATTTTATGCGATATTGTAAACATTTTCAGAAACGTGGGGCCCAGATGGTGGTGCTTGAAGGAAAACGTAGACAAGTGTGGGAAAATACATGGTCTGATTCCTGCTTAGATTTACACCTCATGTCTTCTGGTGCTGCCCGAGCCATGGTTCATGCATGGTTGCTAAATATATGTTCAGTTGTTTATGAAGGCCATGAGTTGCCTGCTTTATTGAGGTATGGTTTTTTATTATTGTTATAAAATAGTTTAGAGGTGCGTAAAGGCCAGGCCCAGCCGGGCACAAATAAGCCTGGTTCTCACCCAAAAATAGGGGTGAGCAAATGTCGGTTCGGTTTTTACATATAACCGATAACCGAAGTTCGGTTTTAGGAAAAACCATAACCGAAACCGATCGGTTACGTTGGTTCGGTTAATATGTCGGTTATTTTCGGTTCGGTTATCGGTTTGGTTTCGTTTTTTTTTTCGGTTATCGGTTTTCGTATGCTCACCCCTACCCAAAAACTAGCTTTCATAAACAATAATAAGAATAAGAACAATCATACCCCCCCCCCCCCCCCCCCCACACACACACACATAAAAAGGGGGGGGGGATTTTGGGTCTAACATATGGGGATTTTTCAAGCTTTTTGAAACGTAGCTTACCAAAAGCTTTTAGAGTAGATTACACGAATGGTCCCAAGCTTTTTAAGTGTACACCACCAATAAGCCTTTTATGCTAATGGCCCTTATGGCTTATGCATAATTACTAGTTACTAGATTGGTTATGTATAAGCTTTTGATAGATGGTCCCCATTTACCAAACTTGTTGCACAAATAGTCCCTGGATAGGATGGTCCTTAAACAGTTCGATAAGCCCATATCGTATGCGACGCGCATGAGGGCATCTTGTTCTTTACCCGTTTCTCTTCTATTTCTATTGATTCAAATCTATCTCTATCTCCATCTGTCTCTCTCCCATCTTTGTCGGTGCCGTTAGGTAGAAGCGACGGATTGGTGGTAGGCAGCCTCACTCTTGTCAAAAGACGACATGATGGTGCAGGAAGCAGGATGCTGGACCATGTGGCGACGGTGGGGATGGCATGATGGTGCAGGATGGTGGACCATGTGGTGGCGGTGGGTTGACCAAACTACGATGCGTTGCACATAACAAACATGAATATGCTTTTAAGATGGCCATCCACTCTAGGACCATCCTTATAACAACTTATCAAAATAAGGACTATTGACATGATTTTTCGGCTTAAGGACCAAACTAGTAATTTCATTTACATCAAATGGACCATTCGTGTAATTTACTTTATATGAATGATAACTTTATTTAGACAAGAATTACACGTCTTTATCGAAAAAAATAACGTTTTTTTTGGTTTTTTTGGACTAGAGTCACTAGACCTAAAGGACCGGGCTTTTGAGCTTAACCGGGCTAGGATTGAGCTCTGCAAAATATTATTTCTGGCTCACTCAGGCACGGTCCAAGGTTCTTTGGACCACATTTTTGTTGAGCTGGGATTCGGTCTCATAGAGAATTTTGACACATTTCTGGTTACTATTGTTGATGCAGCATTTTAACAGGATGGGGTAAGCACAGCAAAGTTGTAGGTGATTGTGCACTTAAGCGAGCCATCGAGGCCCTTTTGGGCAGCATGGGCTCGCCATTTAGGGTTGCTTCGTCTAATATTGGTAGGTTCATATCGCCAGGGCCGATGGTGACTGCATGGATGAGAGATTCAAAGACCCCAAAATTGCTTGTCCTTGAAGATGATAGGGCCTACCCTCAAACCCCCAATTTGCAACCACTTATATTGTAGTTTGTGTATTTGTATTTGTATCCCCTTTCTACCTTTTAATTGGTAATTTTGTTTATGTTAGTGAAGGGGAAATGGACTGTTAGGTTGGTAACAATAATACCAACTATGTAAATTATAATTTAAAACGATAAATTTGTGTTATAACAATCTGGTCTCGTTTTCACTATTTTAACCATGAGAGCCCGTTAGGGAAAACTTGTGCGCTCCGTCCTATTATTCTGCTAATTAGTGGAACCAAGTAAAGGGGAGCTCACATGAAATCCATGGAAAGCCCTCTGCTTGAAGGAAAACATTTTCCTTGTTTACTTATCTTTTGAACATAAAAGAAATGTTTATGTTTATCTTTTGTTGAAGAGACTTTCCTGCTATTTTGATTAACTAGTATTTTTCCGCCGCGCGTTGCGGCGGCGTGCGGCAAATGGATACGTGTAGGAAGACACGAAATGTAAACACAATACGCCACATACGATTCGTAAAACACAATGTCACAAATAGAATATATAATGACAATTGAGCATGCATCACAGATATAATAGGTGTATGAAAATTAAGGAAGAATATAACTACTAAATGAGTGTTCACAGCACCACTATTACCCCAATTACCTTCTAATTCCTATTATATTTACAACCGAGTATCACAACAATGTAGCAACAAAAATACAACCAACAAAGAACAATGTATAACGCACTTAGATCCTGTTAACCCAACCCCTACAACCATCGCCACCGCTAGCTTGACCAAAAACAAACTGCATGTCTCGAGCTAGACCAGATCCAGCAGCAGCGGCGATGTACGGGTAGCAACGGTGTCTCGACGTAGACCAGTTCGGGCAGGTGGTATCGGTGGAGGCGGTCGTGGAGTCCATCTGTGGAACCAGATCGTTTTCATGTTACCAGAACAAAGCAAAGCAAGATGTTCAAAGAGTTATCTTGTTCCTCTTCGTATAAGAACACAATGTGTGAGAATCAAAGAACTTTTGTGGATCTATGGAGCATAGAAGCAAACCAAAGCAATAATTGTGAGCAAAATCTTGTGATCTGAAGTATAGAAGAGACAAAGAAAAATAGGATAGAAACAATAGGCAAGACCAAAAAAATAAGAGGGCGGGCAACCTATGGTTGCTACCCTCTCCGCCCTGTAACGGGTTTTTGCTCGCCGTTTCCTTTGCCCCCCAACTCACCTCGAGTTCGGCGGTTTACCTTTCGCACATGGCCCCTGCCAGGAGGGCCCGGAACGTCAAGTCGCGAAGTTCTGTGCAGGGCTCTGCTAGTGGTCTGAGGGCCTGCCCCTTTAAACTTTTTCACGATTGTAAAGATGGTAAACCGGGGCATGGCGGTTTTTTGCGCCTTCTTGGACACATCCAAAGCACCCACTTCAACACAAAAAACCGAAGGCTTTCTCTGAAGGAGGCTATCTCGAAGGATCTGGACCTTTTTTTAGATGTCGGAGAAGTTCTCAAGGAAGGAGATAAATGGTTATGTGGGAGGTGCATGGTGATGCATGCTCTCAGTAGGGGATGCAAGCATGACGATGAGGTTGTATCGTTCGCCGTGGTCTCTGAAGATGTCGAAGATTTCATTGTTGGGATACGGAAACCATGTCCAACGGTAGACGACGCAAACCCACGTCACCCAACCGGGATGGTTGGGGATGTTGCCCTCCTCGAGCGTGTTTTTTCCCTCCCTATTCAGACTGTTAAAAGCATCCCCCCTAGTTGTCGTCTGATGTTTGCTCAAGCATTAACAGGTGCTTTACGCAAAGTAGTGGCATCGCCAGGCTCGGTTGACAATTGGGTCCAATTGTTATTGCTTCCACGGTTAACCCTGCGGGTGGTCAGACCGTCCTCCAGGCAAGAGCGAAGATCAGGGAACAGGAAATCCCTGCAGTGTAGTAGCATCATGCAAGCGTTAGGAGAATGGAAAGATGGGTCTGGGTTTGCGGTCTTGGTTTCTTCCCTTTTGGATAGCGCGGGGGAGATCTCGGTATCTAGGGGCGAAGCCAAAATGGGAGAGGACAACGAAAGCGAACCTAATATAAAACAATGTCTTCGAAAAGTCAGGGATGGTCATTTCACGGCGGCGGTAAAGGTGTTATGCTCTAGTGGAGTCGCCCCTCTATGTGAATCGACCATGAAGGCCCTCATTGATAAACACCCAGTGGTGCCGCCTCCATCCTTTCCTTCTAACCCTATAGCCCAACCCGCTCTATCGGTTGATGAGGGGTGTGTGCTTAAATGTATCCGATCTTTCCCTAAAGGGACATCCTGTGGGAGGGACGGGATACGTGCCCAACACCTGTTGGATGCTATTGGGGGCGAAGGCTCTGTGACTTCCTCGGGTTTGCTAGCGGCCATCACTGAAGTTGTCAACCTATGGCTTAGGGGAGCCTGCCCTAAGACGCTTGCCGAGTTCATTGCATCGGCCCCCCTCACCCCCTTATTGAAGCCCGATAATGGAATTCGGCCTATTGCTGTGGGAGGCATTTGGCGAAGGCTAGTTTCTAAGGTGGCAATGAAGAAGGTTGGGAAAGACATTGCCCAGTACCTAGGGGACTTTCAATTTGGAGTAGGGGTACCAAATGGGGCAGAGGCGGTGCTCCACAGTGCCAACAGGTTCCTCAACTCTTTTCATGCGGAGGGGTCTCTGGCTATGCTTACAGTAGACTTCTCCAATGCCTTCAACATGGTCGACCGTACAGTTTTTCTCCAAGAGGTTCACCAACGATGCCCGTCCATATATCCGTGGGTCCAGTTCCTTTATGCCCAGCCTGCTAGGCTGTATGTGGGCAATGATTGTATTGGGGCTACCACCGGAGTGCAGCAAGGAGATCCTTTGGGGCCCCTTCTCTTTGCCCTTGCCTTACATCCCCTTATCATGCGGATTCAGGAACACTGTAACTTACCGTTTCATGCCTGGTATTTGGATGATGGGACGATTATAGGCAACGCAGTGGAGGTTGCTAAGGCTTTAGACATTATCAACGTGCATGGGCCATCTCTAGGGCTTCATCTCAATATTAAGAAAACAGAGGTCTTTTGGCCGACGTGTGACAGGTTGAAAAGTCAGGACGGGCTTTTCCCGACAGGGATTGGTAGACCAGAGAAAGGGGTTAAGCTCCTTGGTGGGGCTGTTAGCCGAGATCCTACCTTTATTGGGGAGTTGGCAGGGCGGCGGGCTACGAGTGCGGTTGCCCTTATGAAACTACTGTCCCGCCTTAGAGATCCCCAAAGTGAACTCCTACTCCTCAGGTCATGCATGGGGGTCGCTAAGTTACTTTTTGGGTTACGAACTTGTCAACCCCACTTCATGGTGGATGCGGTATCCCTTTTCGATGATGGGCTTCGTGAAACTATCGAAGATATAGTTGTGTGTGGCGGCCCCTTCTTCGGGGACCTCCAGTGGCGCTTGGCATCCTTGCCGATGCGTTTAGGTGGTTTAGGCCTCCTGTCAGCTCGAGATGTTGGGGTCTATGCCTTTGTGGCGTCCAGAGCTCAGTCTTGGGAACTTCAGGATCATATCCTCCGGAACAGTGGGGTCATTGGACTAGACCCAGACTATCAACAGGCGCTCGAACGCTTAAATGTCTATCTCCCGGACTTCGATATTGGCGGTTTTTCTAACAAGGACACCGCCCCCCCAAAGCCACAAAAAACTTTGGCGAATGCTCTTTTTAGCAAAACTGCTCAGAGCCTGGGAGAAGTTTTTGAGTTGTCCTCTCGCCAGAAGGCGGTGATTGAGTGCCTAAAAGGCCCCCATGCTCAGGATTTTTTGACCGTTATCCCGATTGAGGGTTTGGGTCAATGCATGTCTGCAGTAGAGTACAGGGCTATACTCAAGTACCGATTGATGATCCCTATGTACCCGGAAGATGAAACATGCCCCATCTGCCGTAAAACTTGCATGGATAAATACGGGGAGCATGCAATTCATTGCAAAGAGCTCCCTGGTTTCAAATATCGGCATGACTGGGTGAGGGACGTTTTGTGGGATATCCTGAGAAGAGCTGGGATCTCTGCCAAAAAGGAGGCTCCTGTAAACTTCCTCACAGACCCCACGGAAGGGAGATCCACCTTGCGACCCGCAGATCTGCTTGTCTTTGGTTGGGAGAGGGGGAAACATGCCTGTGTAGACCTCACCGGGGTATCTCCGCTGGTTGGGTTAAGGGAAACAGGGTTCGTAGCTGGGCAAGCATCAAGAAAGGCGGAATCAAAGAAAGTAGATAAACACGCTAAAGCTTGTGCAGATAACCAACATGTCTTTATCCCTCTGGCCTTCGACACCTTTGGCTCCCTGGCGCCAGAAGCTATTCGTTTCTTGACCAGGGTCCAACGGGTCGTCCACAGCAATGTTTCATCCCCAGGGGGGCAAGGATTTGTCTTTAGTAGACTAGGGTTTGCAATTCAGAAAGGGTTGGCGGCGCAGCTTGTTGCCCGTCTACCTTCTGTTATGATGTAATTTTCGTATTGAAATAAATTAACCTTTCTTCTTAAAAAAAATAAAAAATAAAAAATAAAAAACACTAAAAAGCGATGGACTAAATTTGCAAAATGTCACCGAAATTTACAAATAGGATAGAGTTAATTAAAGAAAAGCAGGAAAGAAATAAGAAGAAAGAAGTAGAAATACACAAAGAAGAAAATTATGATATAAACTTAAAGGAAGAAAGTGTAAAACAAACAAAAGAGATGGGTCAAAACAGAAAAAACTCACCGACATTGTCTTTTAATATTTATATATATTAGTTTAGAAACTTTCATGAATAGTACTAACGGAGTTACTATTCAACTCCGTTAAGTTACTATAATTCAGTTAAGTTGCTGTTTAGCTTAACGGAGTTACTATTTAACTCTGTCAAGTTATTATTTACTCTGTTTTTTTATTTTATTTTTCCTAAATACGTTTTTTTTCTCCGTTAAGTTACTATTTAGCTCTATTTTTTTTTCTTTACTCAACTCTATTAAGCTACTACTCAATTCCGTCATGTTACTACTCAACTCAAACCGTCAACTACTATCCAACTCCGTAAAATTACTATTTAAGGTCGTCAAGTTACTACTCAACTCCACTCAACGACGTTAGGTTATTACTCAACTCCGTTAGGCTACTGTTCAACTCCGTTAGCTTAACGGTGTTACTATTCAACTGCGTTAAGTATTTAACTCCGT
The DNA here is from genome assembly GCA_032199755.1 of Ambrosia artemisiifolia. Classification (NCBI taxonomy): domain Eukaryota; kingdom Viridiplantae; phylum Streptophyta; class Magnoliopsida; order Asterales; family Asteraceae; genus Ambrosia; species Ambrosia artemisiifolia. The sequence continues at coordinate 57,061,792 of CM063523.1, read as the reverse complement.
CAAGTTACTATTTACTCTGGTTTTTTAAAAAAAAATTCCGCAGCTTCGTTTTTTTCTCTGTTAAGTTACTATTTAGCTATGTTTTTTTTTTATTTTCTTTACAACGCCGTTAGGTTACTACTCAACTCCGTTAGGCTACTGTTCAACTCCGTTAGCTTAACGGTGTTACTATTCAACTGCGTTAAGTATTTAACTATGTCAAGTTACTATTTACTCTGGTTTTTTTTAAAAAAAATTGCCGCAACTTCGTTTTTTTCTCTGTTAAGTTACTATTTAGCTATGTTTTTTTTAATTTTCTTTACTCAATTACGTCGTGGTACAACTCAAGTCAACTCAACTCCGTCAACTACTATCCAACCCCGTCAATTTACTATTTAATGCCGTCAAGTTACTATTCAACTCCACTCAACGCCGTTAGGTTACTACTCAACTCCGTTAGGCTACTATTCAACTCCGTTAGCTTAACGACGTTACTATTGAACTCCGTCAAGTTACTATTTACTCTGTTCTTTTAATTTATTTTTTCCCGCAACTCCGTTTTTCCTCCGATAGGTTACTATTTAACTCTGTTTTTTTTATTTTCTTTACTCAACTCCGTTAGGGTGCTACTCAATTCTGTCATGTTAGTACTCAACTCAACTCAAGTCTGTCAACTACTATCCAACTCCGTGAAGTAACTATTCAACTCCGTTAATTATTGGTTCACTATATCAGATCCGAAAGCCAATATTCTTGCAACGTATACACCAGTAACAGACACTAAAAAATTAAAAGAAAGGCTGTTGTATTACTAAAAGAAATTGCGTCGTACTTCAACTGTTGTGCATTACATACACAGAATTAGATACCGGTTTAACCCAGGCGCAACGCGCCGCCTTGATTACCACTAGTTATACATAATAATGATATATACTCTATCTAAAATTAATGAACATTACCTATATATATTAGTTTAGAAACTTTCATATAAATAGTATATATAAATAGTTAGTTTAGAAACTTTCATGAATAGTACTAACGGAGTTACTGTTCAATTCTGTTAAGTTACTATTTAATTTAGTTAAGTTGCTATTTAGCTTAACGGAGTTACTATTCAACTCCGTTAGGTTAATATTCAACTCCGTTAGGTTAATATTCAACTCCGTCAAGTTACTATTTACTTTGTTTTTTTATTTTTTTTCCTAAATCCGTTATTTTTCTCCGTTAAGTTACTATTTAGCTCTATCTTTTTTAATTTTTCTTTGCTCAACTTTGTTAGGCTACTACTCAATTCCGTCATGTTACTACTCAACTCAACTCCGTCAACTACTATCCAACTCCGTAAAGTTACTATTCAAGGCCGTCAAGTTACAACTCAACTCCACTCAACGCCATTAGGTTACTACTCAACTCCGTTAGGCTACTGTTCAACTCCTTTAGCTTAACGGAGTTACTATTCAACTACGTTAAGTATTTAACTCCGTCAAGTTACTATTTACTCTTTTTTTTAAGTATTTTCCGCCGCCAAGTTACTATTTACTCTTTTTTTTTTTTAATTTTTTTCCGCAACTTCTTTTTTTTCTCTGTTAAGTTACTATTTAGCTATGTTTTTTTTTTAATTTTCTTTACTCAATTCCGTCATGGTACAACTCAAGTCAACTCAACCCCGTCAACTACTATCCAACTCCGTCAATTTACTATTCAATGCCATCAAGTTACTATTCAACTCCACTCAACGCCGTTAGGTTACTACTCAACTCCGTTAGGCTACTATTCAACCCCGTTAGCTTAACGGCGTTACTATTGAACTCCGTCAAGTTACTATTTACTCTGTTCTTTTAATTTATTTTTTCCCGCAACTTCGTTTTTTCCTCCGATAGGTTACTATTTAACTCTTTTTTTTTAATTTTCTTTACTCAACTCCGTTAGGGTGCTACTCAATGCTGTCATGTTACTACTCAACTCAAGTACTCAACTCAAGTCTGTCAACTACTATCCAACTCTGTCAAGTAACTATTCAATACTGGCAAGTTACTATTCAACTCCGTTAATTATTGGTTCGCTACATCAGATCCGAAATCCAATATTCTTGCAACTTATACACCAGTAACAGACTCTAGAAAATTAAAAGAAAGGCTGTTGTAATACTAAAAGAAATTGCGTCGTCCTTCCACTGTTGTGCATTACATACATAGAATTAGATACTGGTTTAACCTAAGCGCAACGCGCCGCCTCGATTACCACTAGTTATTATTTTAAGTTCATACCTAACTAAAAAATAAAAAAGATGCATTATATTTTTGTTTGGACTAGAAGTATTTTTTAGTTCCTGATATCATCTTAACTAAGTTTAGTTCTATTTCTAATAACTAAGATAAATTTATATACATAACTAAATAAAGATTCTAAATAGTCGAGATAGTTGTTTCATCTACATTTTTTCCAACCGAAGTGTTGGGTTTAGTGGCATGCCTCTTCATAGATAAGGTATATGTCTATATTATTGGTGGAATTACAAGCGTCCATTGTTAGTTTGACGTTCTAGGACATAACGTGTAGCAAATCTCAACTTGTTTACTGGCTCATGTTGGCACTAGAAAAAGAATAGGCATATGTGGATGTAATAAGCACTTTATAAGTTCCATAATCCTATTGGTCCACCCACTCTCATAAACGTAAACCAAAACCATCAGTTTGCACGTTCAAAAAGGCCATACTTCATGAGGTATTGGGGTCTTATTTGATGTATGATATAAATTAATAATCTTTTTAAAGAAACTATTATTAATTCTTAAGGTCGCGCGCACTCACAAATGTGTTTTACTTTTTTTTCTTAGGGTGCGTTTGGTTCGCGGAATTGTTTGAAATTAGAATTGGAATTGGAATTTGTGTAGGAATTGTAATTAGAAAGAATCGGATTTGGAATTAAAACATTCCAAAAGGAATTAGATTCTCAAATCCTTTATTATTGTGTTTGGTTGGTTAATAAATTTGAATCTATCACCCTTACCCCCACGACCCAAACCGTTTCGATCTATACTGTTTCGACCTATACCGTTTCGACCCGTATTATTTCGACGTGCACCGTTTCAACCCGTACCGTTTCAAACCAAACTTTTTTCCACCCGTACCGTTTCCAAAAATTTTCCACCATTACCGTTTTGACGCGCACAATATCGACCCGAAACAATACGTGTCAAAACGGTACGGTTGAACGATTCGGGCGGGTCGAAACGATACGGGTCGAAACGGTTCAGGTCCATACGGTATGGGTGGAAACGGTGTGCGTCGAAAAGGTACGGTTCAGAATGTGCAGATCGAAACAGTGCGGGTCGAAACGGTAGCGTCGAAACTGGTACGGTCCGAAACGGTACGGGTCAAAACGGTTCTGGTCAAAACGGTACAAGTCGAAACGGTGCGCGTCGAAAAGGTACGGTTCAGAATGGTGTTGGTCGGAACGCTACGGGCCGAAACGGTACCGGTAAAAACTGGTACGTTCGAAACAATTTGGGTCAAAATAGTGCGGGTCAAAAAGACCCGGTCCGAAACGGTTCGCGTTGAAACGGTAGGGTCCGAATCAGTACGGGTCAAAACGACGTCAGCCGATCGAAGATTCCAATAAATTGACTTGAATTCTTTCTAATGTTGGAAGGATTTCAAACTCCTTTAGGAATTTGAAGGAATTCATACCAAATCCAATACCAATTCCTTTGTCAACCAAAGTACCAAACACATCAATATTGGAATTGAAATTCTAATTCCAACGAATTCAACGAACCAAACACCTCAAAAGTTGGAATTCAAATTCCAATCCCATTGAATTCCATTCAATTCATGCGAACCAAACGCACCCTTAGTGTTGTCACCCGATTTACAGTTATCCTTAAACTTCCGTGCTTGGTGGAGAAGAAGCGAACAAAGATACGCTCGCTTGCCGTCTTGTTCTCTGTCGCGAACTGGGATCGCTCGCCAACTAAGTCAGATTGGCGAAACAATGTCAATCAACGGTAGAATAAATATATTACAGGTTAAAAACATTTATTAGATATCGTATACAAATATATATTAGTGTTATTTAAATATATATTTAATATATTAGTTGAAATTATATAAACAGTGGGCTCGTTTACGCTCACGAGCCGGCTCGAGCTTGATAAGCAAAGCTCGGATTTGGGCTCAAGCTTGTTTAAGCTTGGCTTGTTAATGGGCCAGATGCAGGTCAATCGTCAAGCTAGAGGATTCGTAGGTTGATCCATTTAATCCATCTCTCACTTAACAGAAATAATATATAATTTAACAGAAAGAGAAAATTACAATTTTCGTCCCTGTGGTTTGCCTAAACTAGCAGGTTCAGCACGCGTATAACACCTAAGTACCCGAGGTTTGTTTTTCTAACACTTTACGTCCCTCGTTTTAACGGCCGTTAGTTTATGATGAAATGACTATTTTACCCTTCATTTTTTGGGTGAAATGACTTTTATACCCTCCCATCTTCTTCTCCAACCTACCCACCCACCACCACCACCACCTGCAAACCTGTTGATCGGAGGAGCGTGAGGACATAGACACCGACGTTCGTGGCGATGTTTTTACCGGAGAAGAAGATAAATTACCGTCACCCTTCTTAAAAGATTTGTCATTATCCAATTGACGTGTCTTCTCCGCCGCCGCCAACGGTGGTGGTGGTGATACCTGAGATCTGTGTTTGTGTTATTGCTAGGTGTTTGTGTGTGAGGAATAATACTATGGAGAGACTGAAGGTAGTGAAGGGAAGGAAGGAGACAGGGAGGGATGGGAGAAGGAGAGGAAGGCAGGGGGGTGGTGGGAGAAGAGGGAGGAGAGAGGGAGGCGGTGGTTGGGGTTGTAAGGACACATGGCGGTGTTGTTGTTGGTGGTGGTCGGGAGGATGGTGGAGAGGGAAGTGAGGGTGGATTTGGAGAGGAGGATGAGGTGTTTTAGGGTGGAGAGTGTGGTGGTGATGTCCGGGGGTTGGGCGGTGGTGTGGTGGTGATGGTAATGGTGAGGAGATGGAGGGGTGGCGGTGGAGATGGTGGTGATGGTGTTGCAGGTAGTGGTGGTGGTTGGGTGGGTAGGCTGGAAAAGAAGTTGGGAGGGTATAAAAGTGATTTCACCCAAAAACTGAAGGGTATAATAGTCATTTCACTACAAACTAACGAAAAATCTAATGGTCGTTAAAACGAGGGACGTAAAGTGTTAGAAAAACAAACCTCAGGTACTCAGGGTGTTATACGTGTGCTGAACCTGTAGTTTAGACAAACCACAGGGACGAAAATTCTCTAACAGAAATGATCAAACATGTCATGGACAAAAAAGGTAAAACAAATAAATATATTTAAAAAAAAATAATGAATTTGTTTCATAACAAAAAGTTGAAGACTTGACAGGGAGGTTAGCAAGGGGTCAGTTATATGTCGCTCACTGATTGGACTAAATGGGCCGTTAGGCCCACTAACCACATATGACAACCAAAGAAAGTTTGTATCTATATCTGCCACGTGAAGGTAGTCCATCTACCACATTTAATTAAGTTTATTCTTTAATAAATATTATTTTTCAATTATGCTAGTTCACACATATAACCAAAAATGGTTGAAACGAATCGACCCATCGTCCACAAACCTAACCTACGAGTCTACAACTAGACTTGTTGCTCTATTGTCTTCGACCATGTGTGTATATGTATGTAAAGACAAGATACTTTATTATGACATTTCTTACAAAACATGTTGACACCGAGTAACGATCATAAAAGGTTTAGAAGTCACAATCAGCAAGAGTTAATGTATGAATATCATTTTTTATGCTTGTTGTATATGCATTGTCGGTATACACTTAATGCCATAATATTAAGTATTTCACTAAATCCTATAATTTAAAATTTTTTGAACGGCATATAATTTTGTAACAAAAGTAAAACAAAGATGTGAGACAAATTGAAATGGTATTAATGGAATTTGTTTTTGTGAAGGTAAAAAGAATAAATCATATGGAATGCTTATATATGAAGTTGTTTATGAAAATAATTGTTTTTCAATAAAAAAAACGATTTTTTTTTAATTCAGACCAATTTTGTAATACTAAAGTCTCTAAATATATCTAGAATACACATACTTAAACATTTATAACAATAACTAATAACTTGTTACCTTTAACATTAGTCAAAATTCGATAAGGTAGCATTCAACTTGTTTGAAAAAAGAATAACTAGACCATCTTATTTTGACAATTTATGCGTAACTAGTTATTATCTTATTTTTTTCCCCACAAATACGTACGTTTTATATAAGCTTAGAAACTTTAATATAGTAAAATTCCAATAACAGATTTCCGGAAATTGGGTTATTAATTAACCATGTAACATTATTTTGACAAGTTTATGCGTAACACATAGTAATCTTATATTAAACAAGAAAAAAAAAACATTTTTAATGATGTTTAACCAATTATTAACTGTGTATAATCGTTCTATTTGGACCCACTATAAACGGTAATCACGTATTCATACAGAAATCTAGAAAGCAATTAGTTTGACAGCTCAAACCTACATGCACCCATGTTCGTGAAAGTTGCTCGAACACTACGTGTAGTTTGCTTAATCATATATATATAATCCAATAGAACCCATTGAGTATGATTCAAGTTAAATATAGCTTGCTGCCTAATTAATCAACCTCAAATTTATGACACATGATAGTTTAGAAACCGCAGGCTCTATTTAGGTGCACCACACATAATAAAGCAAATGGTTACGAGTTCAAACATCATAATGAAAACAAATCGTAAAAAGGAAAATGTTCATTCACTAGTTTTGATGTGCTAATATGTTTTGATGTGCTAGCTGAGCCTCCGATCACAAGAGTTTGTTGAATCTATACCTAATAAACATAAGTAACGAGTTACGTCACGTGCCCTAATATTATGAGGCCAACTTTCCTTTACTGGTTCTCTTATTTCACTAATTCGTATTCTAATTTTAATTAAAAAAAAGTCAATCATATCTTATCGCAACTTAACATGTGTTTTATAATTCCTAAATCCGATTACTAAATAGTTAATATTACGAATTTCTAACCTAGATTTATATATAAATTCTAAATAATTAATATTTCTTTTATTCAATAATGTAGATCAATCACATGTAACATTTTCAACTACTTTAAAGTTGAATAAATATATATAAAGGGATTGATCATGCCTAATGCTATATATGAGATTAACTATATAGAGTTTAATTGCAAGCTAGGCATATGCATGCATGTTTATTGGAGGTGGTAGCATGGATATTAATGCAGTATTCGTGGCATGAGATTAACCACTCAACAACGTTAGCAGACAGAAACCGAACATGTTAAAACATACAACCTAGACATGATCTTTTTTATCATATAATTATATAACAAGAGATTAAGCTTCCATGTTTGGGAATATGGGAGCTAGCTAACCCTAACCGCCGTGTGCATATGATGAAGCCAGCTGGATTTAATTAAGGATGTAAAAGTCTAATTAAGAAAGTATACATTAATATTGTTTTCAGATTTTAAATGTGCATTGAATTTGGAAGTAATGAGGAATAATCCAGAGTGTTTTGATGAGAATGAAACATAAGTTTCTTTTTTTCTGGTGATTTTTTTTAATAAATAATAACAATCATTTGATTCCATGTGGCATTATTCTCCACTTCAGAACATGCCTCCCAATACAACCCTAGCTAAATCACCTTCCAAAACTAGCCGTACATTCGTTTTAGGTTAATTTCATGGGTTCTGTGTTTCATACACCCTGTGACATTATATTCTGGGGGTGTGACATTACATTATGAGGTATGTGGCAGCCTTCTGTTGGTGTGTGATGTGAGTCAAAGTATATGCATCCTAATTAGGTGGTGTATGATTCCTAAATACCTAATTTCATTTAGAAGTCGTATGGGCCTCTTATAGTTTTACATTTTATCTTGTTTAGATTCGACTATGTGATACTTAGATTATAAATCTTGTAGCTAGAGTTCCTTATAATTTAACTTCATATATATAAGGGATTCGCCTCGCGTCTAAAAATGTAGGTTGATGACATCGATCAATCAATCAATAAGCAACGTTAATTGCTCGTTTCTTGTTTTTCATTTGCGTCATCAAGTTGTATGATTCTAAAATGGCTGATCAAATACACAAATGTGATCCGCATTTTCTTCTAACAAACATTGGATTTTGTTATGACAATTATCGATATCTCCTTAGGTTTTTGTGGCTCTTAGTTGGAAAACTAAAACCTTTTTAAGATTGAAACTTTATCGTACGGCCGACCCAAGTTTTATAAAGAGATTATGAATATTATGCTTCATGGTGTTACAAATTTGTGTATTTCTAATACATTTCAAAGTAATAAAAACTTATATACATAGTTATGACATAATTAATTGTATTTTATGGAATTTTGATACATGTTTTGGATTTTTTTTTTATTAATTTAAGGATATAGACCAATTATATATAAAGAAAACATATAATATTCCCAACCTTAGGTCTAGGCAGGTACACGTATCACTTCCAAAAGCTTAATATAACATATATTATCCATAAAAAAATAGTAATTAACCCACCTCAGAAAACACATATAAAAAGCCCTCAATGCCACCATTATATTCCATCCATCCATAATTGAGTTGATTAATAACAATAACAAAAGCTCAAACTCTATCCACTTCCTAAATATTCAAAAACTATGGGTGATCAAAATTTGCATCAAACACTTGGTGATTTACTAGAAATCAAAAGCAAATACACCAACAATTCATCAAGAAATCTTTTATGGAAGAAAGTTATGGAAGCTCAAGCTAAGAGAACATGGTTAGGAAGTTGGAAACAAAAGATGGAAGCAAAAGGTGGTCAAAGACAACATTCAAACTCAACCATAATGAAGACTAGAAGAAATTCCACAAGGAACAATACTCTAAAGATGATAAAAAGAAGGCGCACTCGAAGGGTGGGTCATGATCAAGGTTCAAGAAGGTCTACCATGATCGAAAAGAAGGTTCGAACCTTGAAGAAATTGATCCCAAATGGGAACTCATCGGTTGGTTTGGATGGGCTTTTTAGAGATACTGCTGAATATATATCGAATTTGCAAATGAGAGTAAGTATCATGCAAGCTGTGGTAAATGCATTGTCAAATTCTGAGTGAGTTTGATTGTTTGTTATAATTCATCTGATTTATAAAATCATAATGAAGATGGTATATGATAAGAGTGATTGTATGGTTTAATGTAGTAGATGAATTATTCATTTTATCATCATGAAATTATTTTTAATTTATTTGTTTAATTACTTTCATTCTAAGCATAATCATGCATATGATCATGATTAATAGCTTTTGGTTTCTATCTTCAATTATTGTTTCTTTAAACGACATAAGTATATTAAAATACAAGTGGTTCAATGGAAGCGAACTAGCTATAACCATCGTTGAACACACGATTCAACGGCTTATGGCTAGCTAGCCGTATCCGATTGTGGGCATAAGTTAGGCACGATGAAGGCAAATTCATCATGTAGATTGTGGTAACAGACAGGTCTAGATTACCATTATTGACATCATTTGTTGGGTGTGCTTAGCAACAAATTAAAATTATTGAATCGTGTTAATAAGTTTCTTAAAAATATTTTGGGTGTCACCTAGCTAAAAAAACCATAAGTTTCAGTTTAATAAATTGTTAGGAAATTTAAAAGATATTATAATTAAGAGACCTAAATGAAATACATATAAATTTGGTCTCTATTAATTATTAACCATTCTTTCAAAGTTTTACTTGAAGCATGAGGTAAATCCGAAGAAAAAATAAGTCATTGAAATTATTTTATAACTGTTCCGTTTAGATTATTCAGTTCAAATAATTGTGAAAATTTTACAATAATGAAAAAAATGTTGAGTGGATTTATAGTTGGAAATAGAGTACGAATGACTTTAATAAAAGTTTGTTACTAATCAGGTTACATTCGCCTTCGGCCAACACTCATTACTCGCCATTCACCATATATGTCTTTGGATCAGTTTTTGTTACTTTGTATGTATATCTAGAACTTGAATGGTTGGCTCCAACGGTTAGGTTTAAGTGGCGCAATGGAGTAACACGAGTCACAACGAACACATAATAATAAACGAGAAAATATAAAGCATGCCACACGGACACAAGTATTTGTTTTAGATTGAAAGCAAATATTTGTTTTATTTTCTTGGGTTTGCAAATAAAGAGCCGATTTATTGGATGTTCGCGCCAACCGAAAGAAAATAAAATGAGATCGAGTTTGAAACTATTATTCTCCTACGGGGGTTACTGAATAACGATAATTGCTAACTCCGATGTTTACAATTGTTTTATTATCAATCGTCTTCAGGAGAAAGAATTAGGTTCAATCGTATTGTTTTTCTGATTAGGGTTTTCGTTCGGGTTTGGGTGTTCAAGTTTCGGGTTATTATTCAGGTTGTTCGGTTTGGTATGTTTATAAGTTTTTTACTAGCTATTATCAAGTTTTGGAGCTAGGTGACTTTGGTCTGTTTATTTTTTTTTTCATTTGAAATTATGGGTGAAGACGAAAAATTGGTGATTGAAAGTTTGACATAATAACTTTTAGTATGTGGAAAATGCAAATGGAGCATTGTTGGGTCAAAAAGACTTAGATATGGCACTAGATGTTAAACCAAAAGAAAATGGATAAAGCTAAAGAAGCCATGTGAGATGCCAAGGACAAGAAAGCTAGATGTGTTATTATATTGACATTGACGAGCAACATATATTACATTTAACAGCATGTCTGAACCACACCTCATGGTATGATGTTGGTTCTGTCATATATATAAGAAAGACTGTTTGCAGCTAATAAAATGTTATTGATGAGAGAGTTATTCATGATAAGAATGAAAGAGGGAAGCTCAGTTACCGAGTACATAAATAATTTGAATTATCTTTTGTCCAGATTGCCATCTATGGGAATGAAATTCGATTATCAGACCAAAGCCGTGTTTTTGCTATATTCACTGGCTGATAGTTGATACGCGATGATGATTGTTGTCACTAACTTAGTAGAGCTTGAAGGATTAGCATTTGAAAAGATCTAGAATTTGGTATTGGGTGAGGATGTTCGCCACATGAATACTAAAGGGTGCCTTATGAGATGTTACATGTTGGCATGGGAGAGATAAAAGTAGGAATAGTGGGAGCAACATGGGACGGGGCATGAACTCTTTTAGGGCTCGTCCAAGTGTGCAAGCTCTTAAAATACACCATCTCCCTTATTTTTCTTTCTTAAATATTTCTAAAATAATGAAATTAGAATCTACAAACTAGCCCTCAATATTCGTGGCACTCAAACTTAACCATTTTGAAATAATGTGATCATGGTCAATTCGTAAACGAAGCTCTATTATGTCAAGCTTAGGGCTGGCAAATCGTGTATACCTGACCTGTTAAGACACGATACACGAAACCTGACTACCTGTACACAACACGAAAATTTTTCGTATCTATTTTTTGATACATGAACCTGTTAATTTTTTAACAGGTATACACGAAAAGTACCTGTTAATACTTGTTTGTAACCATTATATTAATCGCATGTTTACGAACCTATTTAGTAAGAGAAATTTTCCAAAAGTTCACCAAAGACCTAGATAATACATGTTTGCGTACATGTTAATACCTGTTTGTGTACTTGTTAATACCTGTTTGCGTACTTGGTAGTACCTATTTGTGAACATTATACTTAGGGCTGACAAATCGTGTATACATGACCTGTTAATACCCGAACTTGTTAAGACACGATACACGGAACCTGAATACCTGTAGACCACACGAAAATTAACAGGTAAATTCGTGTCTACCTGTTTAGGACACGAAACCTGTTAAAGCCATACCTGTACCTGTTAAGATCGTTCAGGTTCGTGTCAAGTAATCGTGTTCGTATACAAAATTGCCGGCCCTAGTCAAGCTCTTAAAATACACCATCTCCCTTATTTTTCTTTCTTAAATATTTCTAAAATAATGAAATTAGAATCTACAAACTACTCCTCAATATTCGTGTGGCAATCAAACTTAACCATTTTGAAATAATGCAATCATGGTCAATTCGTAAATGAACCTCTAGTATGTCAAACTCTTAAAAATACACCATCTCCTTATTTCTTATGGCACAAGGAACTCGCTCACGACCGGGATATCAGAACAACCAACTACATTGGCAAATGTCAAAGAAACCAGGATGGACGGGAATACCATACCATTCGAGATAAAAATTCGCGAACAAAGAGAAGACAATCCACATAGACTCACAAAACCTCCATATAGAAAACTTGTCCCAAATTCCATTCCGTGTAGCCTTATGGTTCTCAATTCTCTTAACTAACATTCGGTTATGAGTTTTTGTGGATAAAAAACAGTGTTAGTACACGATCTAGCCTAGTATAGGTGATGTTTGGATCGTATTACGGGTGCTTGGGTGTGTTTACAAGTCGTTTTGAGCTGTTTGGCAATGATAGGCGAGTAGGATAGGCTGGAGGCGATTAGGCGATTAGCTTTGCTAATCGCTTGGAACTTAAGCGAGTAGGAAGCTACTCCCCTCTTCTACTCGTGTGTGGGATTCATACTCGCCCCTTGGGCCCTGGACGAGTGGGGCAGGTATAAAAGCTTTCAATCATTGCCCTAATCATCAGTTGTCACATCACACATTCCCCAAGCACCCTGCCCTAGGTTCTAAGGTCTGAAATTGTTTTGCAATCACTCGAGCCCTGAAATCAATGCAATACAACCTTTTAACCTTATTCTTGTGTGTTTTGATGCTTCGTTTATCTTAGTTTCATATCGTTTTTGTTGTCCGAACACTGGCTAGTGGATTCCGCACACTAAACAGTGTAACTCGTGATTGTCGGGTTGCCCGAAAGTCAATCCTACTTATTCCTACAAACAGGGCTAAAATGACGGATATGTCTTGGGACTCTTGGTAGAAGTTTAATACGACAAAGATGGGATAGTGTCGGTGTTTGTTTTGGGATTGTTTTTCGGATTTTTTGTTTGTTGTATTCGGACTTTTCTCGCTATTCCCTTGCTAGCTTGCAATAAAGTTGTTTCGTTAACCATTAAAAAAACCCAACAAGGACTCTTTATGCACAAATTTAATAAATATGGACCTAATTGCCAATCTTTTATCAGCACCATAAAATGCAATGGAATATTCTAGAAAGGAAATAAAAAAGAAGCAAATAAACGGCGAGCCCTAAAACTCCTCTTTCTGCATCTGCTCTCTGTTGACGTCACCAGCCGGTGCTCTTCCGTGGTAACATTGCCGAAACCCTAATTTAATTTTATTAATAATAATAATATTATCCAGTTACTAATTAATCTTCGTGTTTTATATTATTTGAATTGCGTATGTCGTTTTAACCTAAATCATCGTATATGTTTTAATAGATTAATATATGTGTTTATTTATGTTTACGTGGCTCTGAATTGTTGCTTGTAAGAATATATAGATGATGATAGTCTGTTAAGTTAAGTTTCTCTCATAGTATATCACTACGAGTGAGATGAAAACATGTTATTATTATTGCCTTTCATAAACCTTTTGATTTGTATGAATTTTTTTTTCCTGGAATCTTCACGGTTTCGCGTGTGTGTTAGTTTATCGATTTTAAATAGGAGTTCACTGTAAACAATGTTTTTGGAACAATTTTCACCTTGACCAGAACAATTAACCAAAGTTTAGAAAAACGGAGTCGAGCCTTGAGGCGTTTTTCCTTTGCCTCATGAGGAGTAAGGCCAAGGCAGAATTCAAAATAAATATAAAGGTTTTATTATCTTATAAAACATAAAATACTAACTTCACCACTAGATTCACCAAAAAACATAAAAAGCACACATAAAAAATGCTTGAGATTGACACAAAAAGTCTAAAACATAAAAAGAAAGAGACGTCAAAACCTATTGTGGCACACATTGTTCATATTTAGCATTGCATTTAGATTTAAGTGTATAATGTGTGTATATGTTTGTGTGTGTGTGTGTGTGTATGTGGTCCTCGGGGGGCAAAAGTAAAGTTGCACTAATTTTAACGTTATTTTACTAATTTCGTAAAAATAACGTTAAAAATGACGAACGGTTAATCATGCATCATGTGGTGGCGTTGATAGCCAAAAGACAAGGGGGTACATGCACCAATCGGGTTTGTCCCGATTGCTAAGCATTAGGTGCCTTATGTCCAAGGCTTGATACACACTAACGAGCCGGGGGTCTCACCGGAAGCAGCATCTCTATTCTCACGGGGTAGAGGTAAGGCTGTCTACATCTTACCCTCCTCAGACCCTACCTTAGCTTTTGCTATTGGTGGTATTAACTGAGTATGATGATGATGATGATGATGTTTAGATTTAAGTGTAATTTCTAGCACTCGGTCTTATCAGCGTATCACATGTTACATTGTTATTTTATTCTGGTGTTATGCTTCTTTGTTGTTGTGATGATGATAACTAACTGTATCACGTGCTTGCAGATCGTGTTTGTGTTGTTTAGCAACCTTGAGAATGGATAGTAGAGAAGATTCAGACATTGATGATGATTTCGCTGACATCTACAAGGAATACACTGGTCCTGTAAAATCTAATACCACTAGTGTTCCTGAAACCACAAAAACAGGCAAAAGGTCTCGTGCTGATTCAGATGAAGAAGAACAAGAAACCCTAGATCCTAATGCGGTCCCCACCGATTTTACTAGCCGTGATGCGAAGTTTTGGGAGGCAAAATCTAAAGCTACTGAAAGAAACTGGAAAAAAAGAACGGAAGAAGAAATGATTTGTAAAATATGTGGAGATTCCAGTCATTTTACACAGGTATTTGTTACAATAAGTCAATGAAGTAGTTTACAATAGTTTGTTCGGTTGGTTGCATAACACTACGCTTGTGATTGTAAATATTCGGGGTGTTTGGGATTGCTTATTTAAACAGCTTATGTTAATGAGCAGCAGCAGATCAGTTTCTTGAAAACAGTAATTCACCCTATGCATTCTTCATCCTAACACTCAAAAGTATAAATTCGCCTCTATACACATTAAGAAGATAAGCTGTTTAACTTTTAGATTGCTTATTTGAACAAACATATTTTGCACTAAAGGTAAACAACTTATTTGCTTTTCTTCATGTAAACACTAAAAGGTGCTTATTGCCTTATCTGCTGTTGAAAACACAAAAAGCGGATAAGCTTCAAACAATCAATCCCAAACTTCGTTTGTATTCGCAGAAAATAGCTTTCTTTTGATGAGGTGCCTATCATGTGTCACTCTCGAGTCCCGAATACAGTTGCAATGATATGGAAATTCTATATTGCTGTTGGTAGATACAATCGGTAGCACAACTAGTATTCAACTTTACCATATATAACTCCACAATTGGTAGCACAACTACATAAATGACCTCAACTATACAAAAAAGATCTTAACGACCCCAAAGGAACTGTAGTGAAAATGTGTTATTTTATTTGAGTAGTCCTTTTTCCTACTTCTGGCAGATAATTGTATCAAGTGTTTTTGTTTTTGTACGCTAATGTAGACAAAAATTTATGTATGATGTTCAATGTATGATTTAATTGTAATAGGGTTGTCCATCGACTCTTGGGGCTAGTCGCAAGTCTCAAGATTTATTTGAAAGGGTTCCTGCAAGAGATCCTCAAGTAAAAGCACTTTTCACTGATAGGGTGGTTAAAAAAATTGAAATGGATATTGGGTGCAAAATCAAGATTGAGGAAAAGTTTATAATTGTTAGCGCCAAAGAAGGACGTGTATTATCAAAGGGTGTGGATGCTGTTCACAAAATTAAGAACGAGGGTGGCAAAATGGTTGAATCCAATTCAACCATGGTTGAATCTAGTTCTAGGTCACCGCAAGGGAGAGTTCCTGCTGTCTCTAAAATAGTGCCCACTGATTCTCAGAGGTCTAACTCTAGTCCAAGAAATCCTTCAAACTACGACCAGAGGTCTGGCAGACAAGATAAAGTGATCAAAGAACATGTACGTGAGGAATATCAGAAGTACCCAAGGGGATCCCCACAAGGTAAAGACAACAATGCTTAATTCATTTCGAGTTGCAGTTGGTGGGTCCATGTGTATAACCCAACCACGAACCGGATCCGTTTAGTTAATTATGTTGAAAATTGAACTGTAACTGGGCACAGTTATCAAACAGGCTAGCTCTGTTGACTCATTTGTATGACTAGTATCATTGATATTTGATAACTTGCCATTAAAAGATAATGGAACCTAATGTAGATGAAAAACAGCAAATATACATAATCAAACACAACCTGTTCAATCCGTGTCAGGATAAAGTTGCTCCTTCCCTATAGAGAATATTTTAGATATAATGTTTGTGTATATATGGCAATATCATGCTTTTAGTTGATGGAAACTCCTTTTGATTCTTCTATGGTTAATAGTCGTTTATTACTTACAAAACATCATTTTGGTGGCTAAAAATGTGTGTAATAACTTTGCTTGTTTGTCTGTATATTTGCAGCAAGAGGTAAGTGACTAAGTTCTTATATTCAAGAATTATGTGTTGGATTCTTTAGTAACTTTCTGGGTGGCTCTGAAATCTGAATTGAACCGATTATCTTCATGAAAGAATCTTGAATCAAAGTGTTTAACACACTCTTCATTTGGTGAATTAGCTTATGGGAATGATGGCATTCAGATCCGATCAGCACATTCACAATCTCCCGCTCGCCGCCCACCGTACTCTGGTGGCTCATATGACTTGAAAGAAAGTCAGAAATGTGGCCCTGGGCCCAATTCGCAGCCTAGTCGTAAGGAAGGCTATTCTACCTTCTCATCACTCCCATTGGAGGAATTAGAATTGGAGTATAAGAGGGATGCAATGGATATTGCAAAAGTTAGAGACAAGGAAGAAGATGAAGAGAATTATAGGCATCGTAAGGTAATGGCGTTTTCATAATCTCTTATTTGTGTACATAGTTTTTTTTATATACATTCCAGAGGTAGTGATTTCTGCCTGGTTTAACATTCAATGGGTCCAATTGGGTTGTGTTTTTACTCAAATCGGTTAAATAAAAAAATTAGGTAAAAAGGGAGCGGTCGATCTGTTGAAGGTGATAAAAGTCTTTTCTTGGTTTATAAAAAGCGAAAGCTGCACCGAGGCGCAAAGCGCAAAAGCGAACTGCTTTTCGTACATAAGGCGCAAGATGCTTATATGATTCTTTTTATATATCTCGTAGGTTATTAGCATCCCTATCCAAAGTTTAACTATAAATCTGGTTTATGCATGATAACATGATTTAATTTAAAATATTAATTACCTACATGTACAGCCTAAAAAGCCCACTGTACAACATTCTGATGCACAAAGTCATGTCCCTGTGCGAAGCTTTAGACCTGCGCCTAGGCGTGCCTCAGGCTCAGGCGCGCTTTTTGAAACCAAGAGTCTTTTTACAAGCCTACAACTATTACAAAAGGGTCCCTTTAACTTTTCCAAATTAGAAAATGGTCTACCATTTTTTGTGACTAACTACCTTAACATTATAAAGAGGTTCTTGTTCTGCTATAAGTTTAGGTATTTAATTATGAAGAAACAAAAAAACGAGGAACCTTTGTGCAAGTTCAGCAAAAGTTCATATGGTCCTTTTCCTACATTTGCTCCAACAAAAGCATCAGTTTCTTGTATTTTTCAAAATTAAAAATAAGTTACACTTTTAGGTTTCCTATTGGCTATTTGAAAGAAAGAACGGTCGTTTCTGATTTCTGAATGTGCACACATAGGCTATTGAAGAAATCAGGGGAAATTACATGAAGAAGTTGGTTGCAGTAAGGGATTCGCATGCAAAACAATGGGAAGAATTTCTTCAACTTGAAACACGAAAGAGACAACAAGAAACCCGTCAAGAAATGCCTAATGTAGGGTTTGGTGGTTATAGAAATAATAATCATTATGATTATGGTGATGCTGGTGCTGCTGGTGCTGCTGCTGGCCATCCTTATATTAACAATATGCAAATGGAATCAAGATTAAGGCATCCAGAAATGGACAACTACACTTCTTTGAGGTCCAGTAACAATTATTATGATGTTCCACGCCAAAGGCATGAGGATTATGGGGAAGCATATAATCGGTATTAAATCATTTGTATCAGGTGAGTGGTCTTAACTCTTAGGCATAATGTAAGTCAAGGTCACCTTGTATTTTACGTTTTCTTTTAATTAAGGTCATCCATATATTGAGATGGTTTTATTTAATACCAATTCTAAAATAAAATACCAGATGACGAAAATGCCTGTTTTTAGTTTCCGAGAGGGCAGATTGTATTGAAATGTATCCATTTTAAACCTTTTTGGTATTTTGATGTATCCAACTTACAGAACCTACCTTCTAATGTAGTTTAGATTTAAAGCTTATGTTCTAACATCTGATATAAACCAACTGTTTAAACTTTAGAATTGTAGATTTGTAGTTAAAGTTTTAAAAGTTGGTTACAACAAAAGGTAACCTTTCGAGTCGTATACATACAATAACAACAGTTGTCAAGCTGGATACGCTTTTATGCGAAAGGTGTCAAGTTGGATACATTTTCATGCATCTTTTCTCCTTAACGTATAACATGTTGACAACCCGTCAAATGCTTTATATTTTCAGAAAATTTTAGAAGGCATTTCGTCATCCTGTATATTACTTTTGCTTGAATAACATTATCAACTTTGTAGGTTAAGAAGCATCTATGTATTTGTACCTGAAATTAGAATCAAACGATCTTTTACCCTCACGAATTCTGAAAAAATAAAAGAACATGCGGAGTGATGAAAATTCCCTCACAAGGTTTTCGAAAATACAACAGTATAAAATAACGTATAGTGTATTCTCGCATCTTACATGCCCTTTTTTGTTATTGGATAATTGAAACGATTTTATACACTATCCTCCAAGTATGTACTTGGTTGGGATGATGAAAATGCACTTGGAGGTTTCTGAAAATAATGATTTTTAAGCTAACACATCAAATGTATTCAGGGACTGGTGTTCATGTTTGGAAGGTATTCATCCGCGTATGATGCGTTAACCATGTTCGTTGTTAATTTTGAAATTGTTGCTACTTTTTTATTGTTCCTTTTATACAAGGAATCATGGTTATTTAGATGAACATAACTTCTCTATGGTTAGTTTTTTTTTGGCTTTTAGATATGGGAATTATAAGTAGATGGTGGATTTTATTTCTCACGTTTGGTTTGCGGTATCCCTAAATTAGAATTCGATATATATTCCTTGTTTTGGAAGTATGATACAGTTTGAGCTTGTGAAACTAAAGGGGTGTTTGTTTTGTCGGAAATTAAGCCAAAGATTTAGACTTGTGGGCTAAGGTGGTTGTGGGCTAAGGTGGTTGTGGGCGACAATGTGGAACACAGTCCCTATGGCTTGGTTTGTAAGTGTGAAGTCCACGTGGAAAGTAGGCGTGCGTGGAAGCTTAGATGCGAGGGTGTAGAGCAATAGTTCTTTAATCATTTTCATTGGTGTGGAGCTTGGATGTGACGCCTACATGACTGTTTCCATTAGGTGCGGAAAGTGGAACCATAATGGAGTCTTAGAAACGAACTCATCTTTAATACCATCGCCATATTTGCCATCACTGTGATGACACCACCTTATGTGATGCTGTTAGCCACCACTAAAATCCTGTAGAGCGAAGGAAACAAATTCTAAACAAAGAAAATAAGTATGTGTTATTAGAGCATCTTCACAACACTCAGGTAGACGCTTGGAATTTCGGATTTTACCACGTTACCAAGACATGCTTTGAATGACGATGTGAACTGGAGTCTGGACACATTGTTTTTTAAGGAGTCACAGGAATACATATGCACACTCAACGGAACGTCACCGCCATTGATTTCTTTACTTCATTTTTGTTATTTTGCGGTGGGTCATTGATGAATAATCCTCATGGGTACATACATAAAAGATGCCTCAAGAAATTGAAGTTTAAGAAGTGGAACCTGTAATCATGGTTAAAAAAATACACAGTTTTGGTCGGTTTCTGCATCATATGGGATAATTTTATGCTCTTTATGTGAGAGGAAATCACAAAAAGATTAGCCGCTCATAGTTATTTTGATTTGCCTGCAGCAGCCCCTGCCCCTTTGTGCGCCCAACCTCCTCAGCCATCAAAAAACTCTTTTGCGAACTCCTTCCAATAATTGGCAGGCCGCAGGCGTAACCCTTTCTAACTCCACCATTCCTCCATTCGGACCATGTCTCCACTTACTTTATTTTCAAGTTGCCCAACCCAAAATTAATTTGTTTTAGCCCAACTATTATTATTATTATTATTACATTTGCAGAGTCCAAAGTCCAAACCCTTTTGTATTTTGCCATCGAGCTCTTAACTTTTCATGTCTTTAATTCACATGACGTAATAGTACCAAGTCTTTATTTAATTTAATATTTAATTTAATTTAGATTGCCCTTAGACTACATCGTGTGGTCATGAAAGTGGCATGAAACAACATTTGGTAGCCACGTTAATTTCCCTCAAACCCCTAAAAAAACCATGGGGTGGTGATGGCGTGGATAGATTTAAAAAGGAAAAGTCAAACAACCAATAAAAGAATATAAAAAAGTCAAAAAAACCAATAAAAAATCATCCATAACTCAATAATCGTCCTCAACCATTCACCTCATCCTTACATTTTGCCCTACGCCTTTAGAAATCTCCTCTCAACTTGCCTCATGACACCTTCCATGTCACATACGGTTTGGAGATCATGACGTGAAAGGGCCTCACGACACCTTCCACGCCACATACGGTTTGGCCATATATAACCTGAACTACTTATTGGAATCTAACACCCAATCGACTGACGTTGTTAGTTGGTTTGCTGATTGTCCTCAGCAAGATTCACAACAGTGTCTTGAACACACTTTTCCTTATCAGGAACTAGATCTGCATTCTTAGCAGATAGAACATCAGGTACAAGTCTACTAGCAATCAGCCTGGTATAACCCTTCTTCTTAGATGGAGTACTTTCAGTTAATGGTAATGGGCTGGGCTGTAGGTGGTGGGCTGGGTTGTAGGTTGTAGGTTGTGGGCTGGGTTGTAGGTTGTAGGTTGTGGGCTTCAGGTTCTTTGATTTGGGCTTCAGGTGTAATGGGCTTGGGAGTGGATCTGGTTGGAAGTTTGCTAGCCTTAGAAGGACTGACTGGTGTACTTATTGGACCATCTTGTATAAAAATTTGCAAAGGTTTTGCATTGAAAATAACGTTCTTTGAAATGGCAACAACATCTTCATCACTCACTAATCTCTTCAAACTCCCCTCATCACTCATGCAAACATTTCAAAATCCCTTGATTCATATATACCGATTTCCATAACATAATCGACTAACTCAAAAAAAGATAAGATATCAATATCTATCTTAATGACCTTTAACTTACCTCCAGCATACTTGAGTTCATAGTGGACAACCTCAAATGTTCCATTGTAAAACAACATGACTTCGATTTCTGTCACGGGAAGATTAGGGCTTGAATGTTCAGCTTGAATTTAGGGTTTCAGAGTTGAACGACTTGGATTTAGAGATGAGGTTGGGAATTGGGGTTCATAATCGTGGAGTCACGTAAAGTTTCATGGCGATCCGACGTCGTTTGATGGGTTTACGATGATTACACAACAAATAACGTCCCAGCCCGGCCCATGGGACCCGAAACCAGATTTTTTCTGCTCCGAACATCCGAAAACATTGCCTCGAGGTACCAAGATGATTTGGATTGTGATGAAGTGTTGAACATTATTTAAGTGTTTATATGTATACGTGGATTTTATGTTTTTTATTTAGCTTTTTTGTTTCAATGGGTATTAACACATCATCATGTGACTGGTTTAAATGAGGGCCCCACCATCATGCCAACTAACCAAATCGTGCCACATCAGCAAACCAACTAACGGCGTCAGTCAATTGGATGTTAAATTCCAATAAGTTCATAGTTTAGGTTATATATGAGTAATTTTTTAATTGTGGGTGTCAATGACCAAATTCAAATAGTTTGGGTTATTAAAATTTAATTCCCCTTTATTTTTAGTCAAAATATTATTTAAGGTAGTTTGTAGTTGAGTGGACAAAAAGCAATCGGTAACAACAATATTAATTAAAAATAGGAAGAGGTTAATTCATTGAACAACTAACGACTTAGATTAGTCAACCTTCGATTGTTTATATGACGTGGGTGAAAGATCCGGATGTAGTGGTGATCAAAACTCAAAAGTTAATATTGATATCAACCATCTATCCTTGTTTTATACTTGCTACTATATATATTAAAATGCTATTAATTTCTGATTATTTTGAACTAAAAGAATAAAAAAAATAGTTTAAAAAAATAAATGAAGCTATGCACTATATGATGTCTTTTTTCACCATATAACAGGTGAGGATTTAGAAGTTTGATATTATTCATGTATTTATTTAATTGTTTTCATCTTAATGTTAAGAGAGAAAGGAGACTCAGATATGTGTCTTATATCGACTTAATTAATATGATATAACGATTGCGACTTGTAACTAAATGAAAAAGATTTTAAGTTTTTAACATAATTTTAAATTTGTGAGTGATGTGGACGTTGTCACACAAATCGGTCACGTATAATATGAGATAGCCAATTCATCTTCAACGAATGACGGATCCATGATTTATTTTTTTGAGAGTAGGGGTGTGGGATGATCAGGATTTTTGCTTAAAAATTACACTATTTTTTTAGTGGCGGCGGCTAATGTAGGTCTGCCACTGTCGCAAACATCCCCTCAAGATGAAAGATTTGAAGCTTATAAAACATTTTAAAAGCAAGTGATTCTTCAATCATTGGTCAACATCTTAGAAACATTGTAAATTTTATAGGGTCTCAATATGTTTCATACACTAGATTCGGAATAAGATACATCACTCCAATACTTTTGCATCAGGGTGTGGGTGGACAATTAAGTGTTAAGTGGAGATGATGAAGAAAAGAAGTGAAATACCGCAATTCATATGTGGAAAATCTAAAGCTTGATGATGCCCTAAGTGATCGATCAAACAATGATATGTTGCTTATTGGAACTCTAACTACAAGGTTCAAGAAAGACTAAAGAAAAAACAAAAGCCTTTAAAGTTATTTTTTTTTTTGGAGTTTAATACTTTTGAAGAAGCCCACCTTTAAGAATGGTTCTGATGATCTCCTAATCGATTGTTTTTGTTATATATTTTGAAATATTAAACTACTAGATTATACCCCGGGAGCGTCCCGGGGTTAAAAAAATATTAGTAAATAAACGAAAAGTGTAAATAACTTAAACATACCAAAGAGTGAAATAACTATGTAGGCATCGAATAAGTAATATATAACCATTTGACCTATACTCAGTTGCATAGATAATTAAATCTTAATGATTATTATGTCCTATGATGAATATTAATGCATACCTTTTTTTTTAAAGAAACATAAAGGATAGGATTAAAATCTTTCAAAGAATCACAGGAAAGCTCTGCGAGAGAACCTCCACCACAAATCTTCCATCAAAAGGAATCAAGAAGTTAGCATGAAGTGGATTTCTAATAAAACCATTAAAACCACAAAAGAAACCTAGTAGCTCATTCCTTCCTAACAAATAAGCAATCCTTAGGTGGGGCTCTAACCACATCAGCAACAGCAGCAAAAAATGGAACCACTTTGGAACGCGAAGCATTCGAAGTCAACAACCGTCCCACACCTCCTTTCACCCCCTTTGAAGACGAAGAAGCCGAACATCCCGCTGAGGGGCTCATACATAGCTTCCATGTTTTGCTCTTGTTACCCCAATCTTCTCCTACCAAAACACATTGCATATATCAATCAAACACTAAAATTTAGTAGAGGAGAGGGTTTGTAGCTACGTTTAACAATAACCCAATTTAAAACCGAAGCTTAAACTTTATATTTTCGAATGTCTAACAGAAACTTCATGGAATGTAGTGGTGCTAAATTGCTAATATATCCACTAATTTATCTGTTTGTATTTCTATTAGTTTCTTAAACATATGTAGGAAATTCAAACATAAAGCATTTGCAATAAAGTAAATCATGATCCCCCAATCAAGATATGATCCAATAACAATCAACAAACAATCATAACTCAAATAAAAAAAAAACAGATCCAACAAAACAACATAAATTAACCAAACAAAAAAAAAAGATTCATTAATCATTACCTGATTTGCAAAGCCCCAAAACAGAACAGAAACAACCACACTGCCCCAAAGCTCAGCCATGACATAAAGCAAACAAAAACTCCATATCCTCAAAATCGCAAGCGGTCTGAGAAACCGAGGGTCCAAAAACTCAAGAAGCCTATCAGTAAGACCTATATGGCGAATGTAACCACTAAGAGGATAAAACACAGAATTCTGTTAGCTTTCAACAATAAGAAGAAAAAAATCAGATCTTGAGTTCTTTCAAAGCTAGAACATACAGTATAGACCAACCCGTCCCATTATCCCGCCAAAACAGAAACGATTTCCTAATCTATCTGGGGTTCAATTGATAAAACAAAATCAACCAAACTCTAAGAATTTATTTAGATAAAAGACGCACCAGTATGAAGAATTGTAGCGAAGTAGGCAACCGAACGAAAGAAAAGTAAAAAAATAAATAAATCAGTTCAATACCAGAAATTTCAAGCTCCCGGATCCAAAAGGCTTGTCTACCAAGCATCTTCTAATTTCTCCACAATATCGATTAAAAGAAACGCAAAATAAATTTAACCATTCAATTATTCTGTTTTCATTCGATATTCATTATATTATCAATCATAGTATTTCAATATAATAATTGAGATGTGACTTTAACACAATAACACTAAACGTTCACGCTTGAATTTCTTATGTGAAAACGTGAATACAATATATCATTATGATGAATTGGAATAGAGGAGGGGAAAGAGATGAGGAGGTTACTTGATTTTTAGGGTTTTGAAAGAGGGGAAGACATGATTTAGGGTTAGGGCTTGAAGGAGAAGAAAGTCAGATGTTTTGTTTTTTTTTTTTAAACTTAAATACCAATTGCCACCTAGAATGACACATGGCACACTCAAGGGGGAGAATGCCTCCTTGAATGTCATGTCATCAAAATGGCTTTCTTTTATTATATATATAGATAAGAACACTACGATGTTAGATATATTCTACTATTTTTTTTGAAAAAAAAAACAATAAATAACTTGTGTTTCCAAATATGTCAAAACATGCATTGTTTTCTTCTAACTTTGACATGATATTTCAACATTAAATTTTGGTTATGATTCAAGTACCGTGTGCGATTTAACCTTTAGACATTAACATTCAACCATAAATGTTCTGTTTCGACTAAAAGCAGCCGTGATTCACCTTTTTGTAAAAAAATTTTTTTTGATTGAACAGCTTTTGCAATTATTTAATGGTTGAATAACGCGGCATATTAATATATTATCAATTTATCATCATTTCATGGAGTGCCAGAATACCGTTTATTTAATCAGTAGGGGCCAGAGATGCAAAATGTTACACAAACATCACACGTTATTGCTTAAACTAATTTAATTTCACTTCGTGGCTTCTTGGAACTGCACCCAACATTTATTTCGAATCCCAGTATCATATAATATACACGAAGTTTTAAAATAATGGCAAATACGTAGTATTAAACCTTATAGTACGTACGTCAAGAAAACAGCAGCCTCGGTTGGTTTATGTCTTTTCATATTTAGGATTCCAAATCTTGTGATCAGGTTGACCCAACCAATTATTGATCACTCAAGAAACGAATCCGCGGAATACCTTTTCTTTAAACTTATTTCAAGTAATTTGCCATTGCTCTTGAGTGTTTATATATACTGCGGAAACACAAAAGATAAAAAGAGTCCTTTTGCAAGAAATTTTAAATTTGCAAAGTTTGCTAAAACTTTAAAATTACATATTGTTTAATAATTATCATTGAAATTAAGAATCTATAATCTATGAGAAAGTATATGGTATAAAGCTTCTTAACATAAGAAGCAATAAGAAGCCACCAGTGAATGCCAAGTGTCATATTAACCAAACCTCAGTTAACCTAACCAAACTATAATTAATATTAAATCAGTTTAACCCAAGGACATTACAGACCTTTTCACACGTAACTGATTACGTGATTCACGGTAGTTATTTTTGTAAACGATATTTCAAATCATAATTTGAATTCTAAAAACACAGACGATCACACACACACACATTACGTTTCATTCCAATTACGATTCAATCTCTCAATTTGTTTATCACGATTACAGTTTAATCGATCAATTCATCATGTTCGGTAAGTGTATTCGTACTTAATTAATCCATTTTTTAGTAGTTTTGTTTAATTTTTGTTTTTGTTTTTATCAGATTTAAACTTCTCAGTTGAAGAGCAGAATGTTGATGTTGAGAATTCTAATGTAGTGCCTGATCATAATGCTTTTCATGGTAGGATTATCATCCTCTGTTTTTAGTTGAAAACAGAGCTCTGTGTTTGGTTAGATTTCTTAACATGATGTTTTTATCTGTTTTCAGACTTGATCGAAAACACTAATCAGGATGTTGATATTCATAGTTTGAACCTCATCAACGAATTTAGAGTTCAAGGTATTTTGTTAGTTTTTAACCTGCAATATATTCGAATGCGTCTGATTTAATATGAGTGCGTCTGTTGTAAACTGTATTCGATTTATTCTCTGATACTGATAATATATGAATGCGTCTGATTTTTAAACATGAACGCGTCTGGATTTCAAACTTTTTTTACTAAGTGCGTTTGTTTTTCTGTATGAGTGCGTTTGTTTTTGTTTTTTGTAGGTGTTGCAACTGATGTTCCTGTTGATGACCTAGCTAGTAACACATATATACCTGATGTACCTGATTCTCTCAAACCTTTAAAGGACATGGAGTTTCCTAGTATTGACCATGCACAAGAGTTTTATGCAAAATATGCAAAGGCTAGTGGTTTTGCTATTCGAAAGGGCACTTCAGAAGTGCGAAAAGGTATTCTAAAACTTAGGTACTTTGTATGCTATAAGGAGGGTTTGAAGCCAGTCAAACTAGGTGAAGAGAGTTCTAGCAAAGATGCTAAGTCAAGGAAAAGGCCTTCGATCAGGACTGGATGTCCTGCACATGTCAGGCTAAACTCTGAGGATGGAAAAAAATTCAAGGTTTATGGCTTTAAGGAAGGTCATAATCATCCATTTGTTCATGAAAGTGACATTCATTTTCTAGCAGCAAATAGGAAGCTGACACATACTCAAGAAGAGATGATATGTGAGCTGTCTTCATTGAACATGGGTCCTGTCAAAGCTTTTAACATTATGAAGACCAAGTATGGAGGTTTTGAGCATGTAGGTGCAACTGCAACTGATTGTAAGAACTTTAAAGGTGGCTTAAACAGCTTCATTGGTGAGTTTGATGCACATATGATTGTGTCTAGGCTTAGGGACAAGAAGAAGTTCCTGCCAGATTTTTCATTTGAGTATTCTGTTGATCAAAAGAATGCATTAACCGGATTATTTTGGGCGGATGCTTTATGTAAGAGGAATTACATGGAATTTGGAGATGTGATTTCGTTTGATGCAACATTCAACACTAACAAGTATGTTTTAAATTCTATTTTTTAAGCTTTGTTATCCAAATATGACATGTTTTGTAATTTTTTTTAAAATTTATTTTATTGGTTATTGTAGGTACAAGATGGTTTTTGTACCATTCACTGGAATTGATAATCACTGTCGGAATGTCACACTTGGTGCAGGTTTGTTGTCATCAGAGACAACTGAATCTTATACATGGTTGTTACAATCGTTTTCCAAATGTTTTGGAAAGCATCCCAAAGTTGTTGTAACTGATCAAGATCCTGCTATGAAAAATGCAATCCAGCTGGTTTTTCAAAACAGCAGACATAGGCTGTGTATGTGGCATATCATGAAGAAGGTTTCTGATAAGGTTTGTAGCAACTTCGTTTTTGTGTTAAATCATGAGTGCGTCTGTTTTATAGAAGAGTGCGTCTGAATAGTGTTTTTATTGATGCATTGCATTGAGTGCGTCCATTTTTATCAATGAGTGCGTTTGTTTAAATGTATTTATTTTCTAATGTTAATGCGTCTAATACTAACTGGCTGCGTCTGTTTTATGTTTTTTGTAGGTTGGTAGTGCATTGTGCAGTGATGATGAGTTCAAAAAGAGGATTTGTGCAATTGTCTGGACAGATTCAATCAGTCCGGAGAATTTTGATTTCGAGTGGGGTGTACTTATTTTTGATTTCAAATTAAATGAGAACACTTGGTTGTCTGACATGTTTGACCTGAGATCGATGTGGATCCCTGCTTTTTACCGGGATGAACCTATGTCTGGGCTAATGAGGACAACATCAAGATCTGAGAGTGAGAATCATTTTTTTTGCCAGGTGGCAAATTCTCAGTTGACTCTTGTTGAGTTTTTCAACCATTTTGAGACGTCCCTTGAAGCTCAGAGATTTAATCATAGGAAGAATGACCATGACTCAAGACATACAACTCCTGATATGTGGACTCAAAACCCTATTGAACAAGAGGCTGCTAAAATATTTACCCGGACTATCTTCTTTGATATCCAAGAAGAAATATATGCCAGTTACGAATGATTAATAAGTGTTCATATGCAAAGGGCTGATGAAGAAGGGTTTTTAAAGGTTTATGTTGATGATCCACAAGCACAGGGACAAGGCTTATTGAGGTATTTTTTGTTTTTTATTGACATTTTTAATGAATGCGTCTGTTATGTTAATGAGTGCGTCCAAACTGCAAATTATTGTTTTTTTTATGTATTTAAACAATGAATGCGTTTGTTATATTAATGGGTGCGTTCAAACTGCACATTAATGTTTATTATCCTTTTTTTACAGGTTTTGTTCAAAAAGGAACTTGTTGATGGTGATGAGGATGTGACTACATTATGTACATGTAAGAGGTTTGAGCAGTACGGGCTTTTGTGTAGGCATATTTTTTTCATATTAAGGTTGATGAAAGTGTATAGATTCCCGAAAAAATACATTGTGAAGAGGTGGACAAAAGATGTTGTTCCAAATGAAATCAAGTATTCATTTGAAACAGGTGAGTTTGGTGATGACAAGACTAAAGAGGCAAGGCGTATTGCACGGGAGATTGTTTTGGGTGGTGAGTATCTTGCAAACTCTCTAATTTCAGATTTAGCTGAGTTAACGTTGGTTAATGACCAAATCAAAGAGATGGTTAAGAAGGTTGATGAGGGCAGGTTTAAGAGACCTAATCATCAGAGTAAGCATGATCGGTATGCCTCTCTTCTTGGTTACGAGAAACCATCAAATGCTGAACCCACTATTAGGCTTCCGAATGGTATAAAGAACAAAGGTCGTGGCAAGCAGAAGCGAATAAAGTCCAGCAAGGAAGTAAAGGTTAGTCGATCCGGCAAAAGAAAGAGGAATTGTGCTATATGCGGAAAAAGTGGCCATGATCGACGAAAACATGCCAAAGAGGGTGCTTCAACGCAGACGACGCAGACACAAGGCGAACAAGATGATCAAATTGCCGAAGATGATGTTGTTGATAATGAAGAGATAGAATTGGAAGCTTCTGATGATGATGAGGAGTTGTGTTAGATAGTTGCAGTGGACATTTTGTAAATTTTTAAACATGAGTGCGTCTGAACATTTTACTAATGCGTTTGTTTTATGGTTTGTATGTTAGTTACCTTTTGTTCTTTATTCGAATGCGTCTGTTTCCAAAATAACTAAAAAGTTCATATTATATATGAAAAACAGGTAGTACAACTACCACTATTACACCACCACTATCACTACCATTACCACCACCACTATTACCAGCACCATCACCACTACCACAACCATCACTACCACCACCACTACCATCACCACCATCACTACCACCACTACCACTACCACCACCATTTAAACCAAAAAAAAAAACAACCACTTAAAGCAAAAAAAAAAAAAAAGAAATACAAAGAACCACAACAAAAACACCATCACATAACAAGCATCATCACTTGCCACCCAAGATTGCATCCCTTGCCTTCTGTTTTTTTGACATGTTTTTGAGGATGCAGGTCTGTGTGTTGCTTAGTGACTGGGAGATGAGGTTGTCAAAAGATGCTTGAGTGTGTAGTTGCTCAATAGCTGCATCTGTGAATGGTGTCTTCTCTTCCTCCTTCATCAGCTTCTCTATGAGGTCTAGGTTCTTCTTGTATTGTCTCTAAACCTCATTTTGTGCACTCATAACCACACAAGATGAGTTGAGGTCATCTTGAATCTCTGAGATACAGTACACCATGATGACTGTTTTCACTTGAAGGTTGTTTATTGCTTCTATTTGATTTTCTGCCATTTTTTTGATGAAGGAGTATGATTTAGATTCTTAGATCATACTTTATTTATAGACTAAAAAATAGAAAAGTAATTAGGTGGTAGTTGAGTATTGAAGTACCTGTTTTATCTAAATTCATTACCAATCAAATCATAGTTAATACACTGATTTTACACAACTAATAAGATATGCAACTTGTAGATGTAATCATTACATGTATAGTTTATATAAAATTGGGAAAAACATATGAGTGCGTTTGATGTTTATACGAGTGCGTCTGTTTGGTTATGAGTGCGTCTGTATTTTACAGTGAATGCGTCTGTTTATGCATATGAGTGCGTCTGATGATTATATGAGTGCGTCTGTTTATGCATTTTACATTTTTTACCCAGTGATTTAATGTGATGTTTAGACGCACCTTTTAAAACATAAGTGCGTATGTTTCAAAGAATAAAGTGTTCTTAATCTGAATGTTTTTAAAATGCATTTTCTCTGTAATTGTAATTATATTTATTAAAATTCTATGTTTTTTATTAATATTTCATGCGTTCACTGTGTTTTTTCAATAGGATTAATGTGATTTTTAAACGATCTAAAGCAATGCTCTGTTTTTCAATTTTTCTGCAAATCAGTAACTGATTTATGATTCAAATCAAAGTTTTTGATTGTTAGATGATTCGAAACATGTAATCGATTACAATTGTTTGCTTAATTGTTGAAATAATTTTGATTTGATTTTACGTTTCGATCAATTGTTGAACGTCTGTTCTTACGTTTTTCTTCAAATTTAAACCCGTTTTACCTAAATTACCCCTGGTTAGGTTAACTGAAGTGTGATTAAGGCTCCTAATTACGATCTTGCCACCGCCTAAATCCAATGGCTCTCGTGGCTTCGTAGGCTTCGTATTTTTAGACGCTTTATACGTTATCTCTTCCCATAATCTATATCTATAATAACTTATAATAAAAGAATTGAACTTTGATGATGTGGCATTCAATGGAGGCCTCAACCTCTCCTTGAATGTGTCATGTGGCATCATGTAGGATTTTTTAATTTTTGAGTTTTTTTTAATAAATCTATATATATTATAATTATTTTAGGAGAAGATAAGAATTTAAAAACAAAATTAAATTTTCTCTTTAATGTTTCCTCCCATAACTTTTAACTGTTAATATCTTTTATATACGAGATTTTTTAAAGAAAAAAATTACACTAAATTAACGAGCGTTTTATTATCTTTCCAACGAGTACCATGGTGCTATATAAAAAACGGAGAAAATAAAACAACTATTTTTGTGGGGTTTTGTTTTCAAATATATTTTACTCTACTAATAAATCACAAACGATAAACATAACTTCATAGGCAGAGATTCCTTTTTTTTATATTTGAATATGATAACCTATGGCAGAAATTTGTTTAAAATAAATAATAATAATAATAATAATAATATTATTATTATTATTATTATTATTATTATTATTATTATTATTATTGGCAAATCATTAATTATGTTGTCATATTAGATATTTTATTATGTTATATTAGATATTTCAACCCCGGGACACTCCCGGGATAAAAGCTAGTTAAGATGATAAATAAATGTGCATATTAATGCAATAGTGATTTATACATTTTTAGACCGAAAAAAAGAGGAAAACATGACTGTAAGACCCTTTTCATTTATCCCAAATTTACATTAAAATTTAACGATAAAAAACTCGGGTTCAATCACATTAATCACATAGTTTTACAAAACATCATGTTTATAATCATGTTTAATAAGTTTTCAAATATTACTCTAGGTAGACTAATGTCACTTGAACTCGATTACAAAACACTTGTGCAGAAGCTTGAACTTGGTATGCGTTTGATTCTTCAAAAATACGAGAGCTTGATCATCATTTCAATCCATCCCCCGGTTGTACCTAAGGTTTAACCATATAAGAATCCATTTATTATTAGCTAACATGTGTTAAAATCAATGAAAACATATGTTAAAATGACAAAATCCAAGTGTTTGGGCTTGGGGAGGGCCTCGCCGTAGCCTACGGGGCTGTAGGTTACGACCACTCATGTTGTTGCTGATCTGCCTCGCCGTACCCTACGACCATATGGCCAAGGGTTACCACCATCATTTTCTGATTGGTTTTGCTTGTTTGGTCGTAGCCTACGGCCAAGGTGTGACACCCCAGGAAAATCCCACATCGGCCGTGGCCAGGAGAGATCCTTGGTTCATAAGTAATGTCTTGCCTCTTAAATCACCAACGCGTTTTGGGGCTTAATGTTAGTGGATGAGAGGAGAACTCCACAGTTAAGCGTGCTCAGGTGGGAGAAATTCCAGGATGGGTGACCTCCTGGGAAGTCTCCACCGGGGCAACCAAAAACAAATCCGTGAGCTCTGGATGGGCAAAGCGGACAATATTGGTGGTGAAGGAGGCCGGATGTTACAGATGGTATCAGAGCCACTCCTGTGCAGTTCAGGGTGGTGGGTGCATACATCATCAGGGACGATGAGACTCTAACAGGGGGTGAATGTGACACCCCAGGAAAATCCCACATCGGCCGTGGCCAGGAGAGATCCTTGGTTCATAAGTAATGTCTTGCCTCTTAAATCACCAACGCGTTTTGGGGCTTAATGTTAGTGGATGAGAGGAGAACTCCACAGTTAAG
The DNA here is from genome assembly GCA_032199755.1 of Ambrosia artemisiifolia. Classification (NCBI taxonomy): domain Eukaryota; kingdom Viridiplantae; phylum Streptophyta; class Magnoliopsida; order Asterales; family Asteraceae; genus Ambrosia; species Ambrosia artemisiifolia. The sequence continues at coordinate 57,028,703 of CM063523.1, read as the reverse complement.
CGTGCTCAGGTGGGAGAAATTCCAGGATGGGTGACCTCCTGGGAAGTCTCCACCGGGGCAACCAAAAACAAATCCGTGAGCTCTGGATGGGCAAAGCGGACAATATTGGTGGTGAAGGAGGCCGGATGTTACAGATGGTATCAGAGCCACTCCTGTGCAGTTCAGGGTGGTGGGTGCATACATCATCAGGGACGATGAGACTCTTAACAGGGGGTGAATGTGACACCCCGGGAAAATCCCACATCGGCCGTGGCCAGGAGAGATCCTTGGTTCATAAGTAATGTCTTGCCTCTTAAATCACCAACGCGTTTTGGGGCTTAATGTTAGTGGATGAGAGGAGAACTCCACAGTTAAGCGTGCTCAGGTGGGAGCAGTTTCAGGATGGGTGACCTCCTGGGAAGTTTCCACCGGGGCACCCAAAAACAAATCCGTGAGCTCTGGGAGGGCAAAGCGGACAATATTGGTGGTGAAGGAGGCCGGATGTTACAGAATGGTATCAGAGCCACTCCTGTGCCGTTCGGGATGGTGGGTGCATACCTCATCAGGGATGATGAGACTCTTAACAGGGGGTGAATGTGACACCCCGGGAAAATCCCACATCGGCCGTGGCCAGGAGAGATCCTTGGTTCATAAGTAATGTCTTGCCTCTTAAATCACCAACGCGTTTTGGGGCTTAATGTTAGTGGATGAGAGGAGAACTCCACAGTTAAGCGTGCTCAGGTGGGAGCAGTTTCAGGATGGGTGACCTCCTGGGAAGTTTCCACCGGGGCACCCAAAAACAAATCCGTGAGCTCTGGGAGGGCAAAGCGGACAATATTGGTGGTGAGAGGGGCAGGGTGTTACACAAGGGCCATAGGTTACGGCCAACAACCCCTGCCCGGCTCGTTTTCGAACAACCATCCTACACCAATCCAACCTGTATGCACCTGACCATTCTTGGGAGTCCTACGCTCACCTTTGGTGACTTGTTCAATCATTTTCTCATAGTTTATAAACTTGTTTACCCTCATTCTTTATAAAATTAACGTGACCCATTAGGAGTTCGATTAGCAAAAGGTTTCTTTCGAGGAAACGTCAAGTGTACGGATTCAAACTTCCATAGTCCCTTGATCGTTCTATCTCTCAATAATCTTCCTTTTTCACACTCTTTTCCTATGAGGTACCAAAACCAACAAGATGAGCGATTGTTATCTAGTCGAGTCTTATCCGTGTTATCATTGTGGCGAGAATCTCATAACTATGATTCTTTCGATCAATTTCCTTGGTTTTTCCCTCGCCCGGTCAACTCCCGGCTAGACTCGACTATAGATAACTGTATCCACACATCTCATGGTGTTTAAACCTCAATGCCACCATTCTAATTAACAAGCTACAAATGCATCTACATGATTCTACGTCGTAGAGCGACTTACCTTATTCCGGGCCCTTCAACTTTAAGCTAGAGCCGCCCTTGCTTCCCGAGCGCTCCTACTTCACACCTATTTCTTGTCACATACACATAGGCGTTCAGTTATTCATTCATTGTGCATCCCTTTCATGGTTCCACATAAACCGAATTTAACACATATATCAATTGTACAATTACACATGTTTTCACACAATTTCATTCATTTAGACATTTTATCAAACACCTTGAATGCACAAATTCATTATCATTGGATTCATAGAATTCAAGTTCACCAACACATACCCTTTGCATATCAAGCCTTACTATGATTCATAGACATCTAATTAGTCTTTATTATGATCAATTAACATATTTTACTGCAGCAAATTGTCATTTGTATGTGGATTTTACTAAGTTGGGCAAAACCCACATCAATTAATCAATAATGTATTCATATTGTGTAAAAATCATCACATATATCTATTATATTGAAATTTAATAGTTTCTCAATGCTCATAAACAAGGAGAAATCATCAATTAATCAAGCAATCATGTTTTACAAAGTTCGCTTATAATCACCTCCTTCCAGACACCATGGATTTAGATGATTCAAGAAGTTCAAGAGTTACCTTAGGATGATTCAAGCACTAGATGCTAATAAAATCCTTGATGCATTGATCAAAACCACTGATTTTTGATAGATTTTGGGCTGAATTCAAGAAAGTCCTTGTGTGTGTGTGTGTTTCTAGGTGTGGTGGTCGATTGTTTTGTGTGTGTGTTCACACTCATATTTTTGTTTGACCCACTAGATTTTTAACTATGCCACATTGTCACATTCAATCCCTCATTATTGATTTATTTGAAACACTTCATTAGCACATAGCTTCTAGTTATAAATTCGACATATGCTTGTTACAACGAGATTATTTATGACTAGGTACGTCTTAAAGATTTAAATGAACTCATTAATCCCCGAACAATTTATATTCTATTTATAAGAATACTTATGAGATTTGGGGCGTTACAACTTCACCCTCCTGGAAGAGGGTTTCGTCCACGAAACCGAAATTACATACTGAATAGGTGCGGATAGAGTCGCCTCATTTCTTCTTCAGATTCCCAAGTAGTATCCGACCCCTTCCGATGATCCCATTTGACCTTTACTTGGTCAATGGTCTTGTTTCTTAGGATTTTGACCTTTCGGTCAAGGATCTCTACAGGTCTTGCCACATAGTTCAACTTGTCATCGACCTTGATTTCCTCCAAGGGCACATACGACTCCTCATTCGCCAAACACTTCCGAAGATAGGAAACATGAAACGTATTGTGAATGCTACTCAATTAGTCGGGTAGCTCCAAACGATAGGCTACTTGACCCACCCGTTTGAGTATTTTGAATGGGCCGATAAACCTCGGGCCCAATTTCCCCTCTTTCGAAACCGAATCACCCCTTCCACGGAATAATTGGTAGTCTTGATTGTACGCATGTTGGTTGGACTATGTGTCCTACGGCTTGGCGAGGTCAATTTCATCGAGGTGATCATTCTGGACCCAGTATTATACTTGAAGCGGTGGCATCGCATGATCTTTGGTTTTTGCATGCTTTTTTTGGAGTTGCTGAGTCAAATTACGACCTAAATGTTATCGACATATCACCTATATTCGATGACCTTATCAACGGGGTTGAGCTGCCCCAATCGTTTTACGCTAATAACGTAAATTTCAAGTACGGCTACTACTTGGTTGATGGTATTTACAACGAATGGTCGACACTTGTTCAAGCTTACTCGTCTCAACTTGAAGACAAACGCAAATACTTTACAAAGAAACAAGAGTCGGCAAGAAAAGATCTTGAAAGAGTGTTCGACGTTCTTAGAAAAAGATTTTCGTTGATTGCCAACCCAATAAGGTTTTGGACACGAGAGAGGATTATGGACGTCGTCTACACTTGTATTATTCTACATAACATGATATTGTAGGACCAAGGCATGGTGATATGTCAAAATTACCAAGGTGATATCCCACGTGCCCAACGACAAACGTTGATATTAAAAAACTCGACAACATGAACAATATCAAGAACCGTGAGACACACGGAAACCTTCGTCATGAATTAGTCGAACATTTATGGGCTAGACGTCCCGATGATCTTGTATTAGATTAGTTTTAGTTTTTATATAGTTTGTATTCTTGTAAACATTAATCTATTTTTTAGTTAAGTTTATTTTTGTATTAATATTATAAATTAGAAAAATTTAGAAGGCCTTAAAAAAATTAAAAACATTGGATAAAGCTGCTGCTCACCTTAGCCACAACAGGATCAGGTGAGCGATCAGCAACTTTATCAAGCTGCCAAGTGGGCGCTGACATTGCGCAATATGAGAGGATAAAGTTGTGGCTAGAGATGAGCCACAACATAAGTCTTATATATAACTGAATTCCACGTGATAAAACAAAGAAATGGGATGTCGGCTTTTCTCATGTCAATGAAACGTAAGAACATGCAAGGAGTGCGAAGATAGCCGGAAGCCGGCGTCTTACTTCCTTGCAAATGACTATTAACTGCCAAATTAATGATCATTCAAATTAATCAACCAACTGTCCAAGTGACTATGGGCTATCCATCATACACATTAAATAGCCTTATTTCTTTAGTTGACTAGTTTTGCAAAAACATTTTCATCCGTTCTAAGATTATCCGTTTTGAGTCGCGAGTGAGCAAGCGTGAGTCACCGACTTCACTCTCAAGTAACCTGGCCACTTGACCTCGTTGTGGCTGGGGGTGAGCATCGGCTCAACCAAAGCCCACTTTTTCCGTTAACGCACGCAACCACCATCGTCTGTGCTCGTGTCGCGGTTGTTCGGGTGGGGCTGTTGTGGCTGTGGGTGAGCACCAAGCTTGCTCGCGCCCACAACGGATAGTCTAAAGTAGATAACTTCAAGTAATGGAAAAGAAATTAACATATGGTTTAAGTTTCGATCTATATTCAGCGTGTTGCCCATGACATTATAGCCTAGTGGCATTTTGGGGGTGGGATAAGGCTTAGGGACCATTTGGTTCTGGGTTAAATTCTCACAAGGGGGTTTTTCCCATATTTATTGGGTTTCCTCTTGAATTGGTGTATAGACATTATTACCTAGTGGAGATGGATACGATCGAGTGGTTCGCTGGTGGCACAATAATACTCTAGTGGTCCGTCAGTGATCTCAATTTTCCTTTAAAAAAACAAAATATTCGGGGCGTTGAAATATACTACCAGTCTATGGTTCACATCGAGGTAGGTTTATCATTTTCAAGTGGACAATTAATATTAGAAAGGAACTAAATATCTAACACCTAAATAAATGTCACAGGTATATGTCACAAACCAAAATCTAGTATTTCATCTCAATTTTTTCGTACGAGGTATTCAGTTTATTTTCATACGAGGTATTCAGTTTAAATACTTTCCAAGATATTTCGTTTGAAAATCGACCAGGACGTTAAAGTTTTGTTTCGTAAGGATAAATCGGGTGTTCTTAAAAAAGTATACTATTGATAAGTAAATAAATCTCGCTACTTAAACTCAACAACCAAAAGGATGGTGCCTACGGTATCAAAAAGTGTAGTAAAGATGTTTCTTGCTAAAAAAGGTTGGCGTTTTTAGTCTCATGGTGACATGGTGTAGATACATGAGTATGTTCAAAAAGTGTGCAAGTTAATTAGCTTTTAAGCTTTTGTAAAAATAATAAAAAGTATAAAAAAGAAAGGAAGAAAGAAAGAAAATCTAACATGGGTCTATGTCAAGTGAGAGGGTTGAGGAAATTCTTCTCACTTAAAAAAGAAAAAACAGTTTTATTGATAGTAAATTATATACCTTTTCAAGTCGGTCTAAATTTACTCCCTAATTAGTATAACTAATAGAATTTTCTATGTGTTGCGGTGGAAATTCGGTTAACAGTCGTTCGGTTCATCACGATATTGATACAGTACTAACAATCAGTATAGCAACTAAAAGTCGTGATATGTCCAAAAGGATATCAACAGCTGTTTACATCGATCAAAAACTCTAAAAACGAATATAAAAAATAGTTCTGATAATACTGGTACCAATAGCACCGATGATGTTTGGTTGGAATTGCTTAAGTTATTCAAGATGTTTGATCCAATCCCTATCAGTATCTCATATTTACCTATATATTTCTTTTAGTTAATTTTTAACCAAAAATAGAATGCCACATGTCATATCACAACACTTTTTTTTGTTAGTCCTTGTATCTTTTACAATGCCATGTTACAAAAATAATAGTAGAGGTACAAGGGGATGGAAAAGTTTAATTTATTCAATCATACAAGTCGCCCTTTGATGTATATGTAACTCCAGGAATGAAGTCGTCTTTAATCGGAAGCCGCATAACCTATCAAGCACTAAGGAGGATATTAGGCGGTTTGGGTATATGTGGATTACAAACAAGTCGAAAAGGGTGGGTCTTTCTTGGTTACAATGGTGTAATTTTGATGTTGGAGATGTGTTTGTGTAAGCATGATTGGTGTAATCTTGGTGGGGTTAACACGTTGTTATCCCGAATATGAATAAAATGTTTGTTGGACGTTCAAAAAAAATAATTTTAAGGGAAGCAATTAACCAAAAGCTTTATAAAATAAATGTACGTTGTTATCCCGAATATGAATAAAATGTTTGTTGGACGTTCAAAAAAAATAATTTTAAGGGAAGCAATTAACCAAAAGCTTTATAAAATAAATATATTGATGTGTATATGTTGTTGAAAGATTGAAGTATTAAAGCTTTCTATTCTTATTTTTATATATATATATATATATATACACCATAATCGTTCTTAACCGTATTAAGAATATAATAGTGTAGGGGAACAAGTTACAGAACGTTTTATAAAATAAATATATTAATAATGTGTAGTGTTATTGACAAATAATACAATAATAATAATAATTTAAAGTTAAGCAAATTATAAAACAAATAAATGATAAAATAATTATACTAATTAGATTAGTTTGATTATTAACTTTAAGGCATTATCAAAAGTAATTCAAACAGGTACATATTGTGAAGTACTTGTAACTTTAGTAGTTGATTAATTGTTGTACATATAGAGGTTTTTCCCATCCATCTTCGTAACCTTCGTTTTTGACTCGAGAGTATTTATTACGAATAGAAGTATGAATATCTTAGTATCTCAATCAAATACAGTGAACCACATTGTGGTTTGAATAAGACTATGTGGTGTAGTGGAGGCAAGGCTTACGGGGGACGGGGCGTTACAAGAATTGGTCACGGGTACCCCACTACCAGTACGGTAACACCGCCGCCATCCATGCTGATAGTGGTCCCGTGAACCGAATTCGGGTTCCAGTTACCGTGCTGGTTCACGGATTGTGGCACAAACTTTCACACAAACTGTCATTTTTTGTTTATTTTTTTTTCTTTTACTTCAATAAATCAACATCACCTTCAATGTTTTTTTATGAACAACCACCTTCGGTGGTCGAACCGGTAGCCAGAAATCTAGGGAAGAAGATGGAGCTGCGAGAAACGACAAATAAATGGAATAGACGAGAAATCAAGTCTTGATTTACCCTAACATGAGTATGGATCCATCATCTTTATAGTTTGGTTTGGTGTGGCTCAACAGGTACAGGGGTGGTGGCTTCAGTTGTGGTGAGTAGTTGCAGGGTGTTTGAGATGGTAACTTCTAGAGAGAGGAAAAAGAGACGGAAAGTTATAGTGAAATATTGAGTGGTTTGATTCTATTATTTTTTTTTGTTTTTTTTATTACTCAGAATATTCAAGAACCAACTGGTTCGTTATATTATTATTATTATTTGTGAAAATAATTGATAGTTGGGTAAAGAATCAGTGGAGTGCTGCCACTAAAAAAAATGTTTCAGTGAAGGAAATCAGTAAAGTAATGTGGCAGTACAGGATTTGCAGAAATCAGTGAAGTGAAAACATGTTCAGTGGAGCGCCCCTTCCCCCCTTAGGAAGCCTTGCCGTCACGTCATCAAAAAGTGGGTCCCACAAGCTTACTCCTATTGGTCACCAATTAATTTTTATTTTCCAATTTTAAATAAATAAATAACTAAATAAAAAAAAGTGTTTTATTAGTTTAAACAGAGTTAAGTTTTTTTTAATTGCAAACGGTCATGCGACTGTTGAGTGTGGCCGACCCCAACACAAACAACCAATAGTTGCAGCCCTTCCACTTCGTCCAAGAGTAGCCGGTTTGGCCAGATATGGCCCGTCCGGGGCGGTGTGCGTCGGGTCAAGACTGCTTGGCCGGCCCGAAGACGTGCCCCATATCGCATAGTCTAAATAAACCATATGGCAAGATTAATATGACCAGTAAAAATCTAACTGAATAAAATTGGTAATTAATGGAGTGCAATAATTCAGAAATTAAAGCGACTTTTCCTATGGTTTAGTGATAAACGTTGCCTTCATTTGTTATTATAACGTCATCACCACTTAAAGCTATGTCCACCAAATAGTTTAAGCAGCAATACAACTAACTAAACATGATCAATTTTCTCCTCCGCAATACAGATCTGGCACAACGTTGGTTTACCATAAGAACACCTCTCCGTTCGAGTTCATAAACTGTAGGGAGCTTGTTTTTGTTTCTTTATCTCTCATTCCCAACTACAAACTTGGGTTGTTGTATTTAGTTCGATAAAAGGATAAGCGAATGGAAATGATTGGAGACAGGATAATGAAGGGATATGGTCTCAATTCCTTGCACAAATAAGATCAACCCATATCCCAGAAAGCCCTGGATGACAATTAAGGAGCACCTAATAGTGCGCAGGCAGCATCACACGTGCGTCAGGAGAGCTTCCTGGTGCAAGCATGCAGCTGCACACCAGGGATCACCATCTGGGCTATGGCAAAACTCCCAAGGCAGGACGCGCATTATCACACTTGTGCAAGACGAAGAAATAAAGAGTACCAAAGGACGATTGTGTACAAACCAATCAGAGGCAAGGGACGTGTGCAAGAATGTGGCGCACATCCAGCCAATCACCATGCTCCAACAAGAAGATTCTAAAGGCCAAATGATGTGTGGCCAGGCAGAGCATGCCAGCATTGGGACAACTAACGTCCCACGATCGTGTTGGGCACACTGGGACAAAAAAGTACTATGCCAGCGTTACTCAACCAACCAGACTACAAGGAGCCACGTTATCAACAACCTCCACTAGCGGTTAGTGCCAGATAAGACAATAGCTCAAAGGAAAGGACAACCAATCAACCAGATGCCTCAGATATGTGACCACTCTCGTAGTGCCACTTGTCCACAATAGGAAATTCACCAACAGGGCCACGCCAGTTGTGTTCTACTGGAACAAGCTCTAGGTCTAACTCTAGGATTAGATATTACCTATAGATAGGCTAAGTTTATCAACCTCCTCAATTACAACACTTGAAGTGTCTTTTGATGACATAAAATATGTGTCCAATGCTTAACATATACCTCTATAAGTTTTATCATATTCACCTTTTTGACACATGTCTATGACATGTTGATCAGTCCGTAGAGCTCTAAATACCATCATCCAAATTTTTACTAGGAATCTTTTAATGATAGTAAACAACTTCCTCACCAGGATAATGTAACATCTCAAGCATGACATTAAACTCTATGATTGAGAACTCGTCAACATATATGTTTTCAAAGTAGTTCATTTTATCCACAAACTCACCTCCATTGAAAAGTTGGATGCTAAACATTGTTTACGGATCACCTGAAATCAACAACAAAAATGAGGAATTTAGGTTAGTTAAAAATTTGGGGATTTAGGTTACAATCTAGGTTATCATACACGTATCGTATTCTTCATAAGGATCAAAATGCATGCTTGCACCACGAAGAGACCACAATGAGAAATCTATTGTGCTTGATCGTTTGATCTTGTAATCGTTTTCGTTTGAAGATAATGATCGTCGTGACTAAATGCAAGAGTGGATTTTTAGTGCAAAAGTCAGAGATCAAACATATTTAAAAGGGTTTGGGCTGAAAGAAAAATGGCATGACAAAATGCCCTCATGCGTAATGCACATGGGGTTATTTAACGGTTTAGTTAGAGCGCGTCAGAAATAGGATTCAAAGGGTTACAAAATGAATGAATACATATATAGGTATGCATAACGTTACTTTTTTTGGTATATTTGTATTAGCTTGTTAACATATGAATGGATAATTTTGGTATATTTATATTATTATCTTGTTAACGTGTGATTATATTTTTCTTTCTTACATAACCGGCAAAAATTTTGCAACACAAAAAATTATTAATTATATTAAAATTAGGGTACGTTAGTGACCCCTACAAGATCCGGTGCTTTACCCACATCATGCAAACCCAATCGAACCGGCTCTTTTTGGTTGACTAATCAACAAGTCGTCAGTCATGACGAAGCAAGTTGTTGACCTCTTCCTATTTTTTAATTAATATTATTGTTACCATACCCCATTTAGTCAACACAACACGCATTACAGTTTCCAGCTATTGGACGTATTTATTAGGGCTAATGTCATTTACGTAATTATCTCAAAAAACCAAGTGCTTTTTATCAACTCAGCTACCATAAATAATGCCACCGTTCTCCAACACTTCCATATCATTTCCAAAGAAAAAACAAACACAAATGGAACTCAAAGCCTTACCAAACGCACTCAAACTCATTCTTTACATATCTCGTGTTTTTCTAAAGCTACATAAAAACCAAACCAAAGTCCTTAGAAGAACCCTAAGCAACACTCATGCATCTCGTTCCAAATCACAAACCCTAATTTCTTCGGTTCAGGATTCGGATCTTTCACAAAAGACGTTGATCTTCGACGTCGAAGACACCCTTTTGAGATCATCATCCGTGTTTCCATACTTCATGTTGGTTGCATTTGAATCCGGGAGTTTGATTCGGGCTTTTGTGCTTTTCGCTCTATGGCCACTTCTTTTCTTTGTTAACGACGAGTTATCGATCAAGATTATGGTTATGGTTTCCTTTTTTGGCATCAAGAAAGATGGTTTTCGTGTTGGGAGTTCGGTTTTGCCCAAGTTCTTCTTGGAAGATGTTGGTTTGGAAAGTTTTGATGTGTTGAAAAGAGGAAAGAAGAGGGTTGGTGTAAGTAAGTTGCCTCAAGTCATGGTTGAGTGTTTTTTGAAAGATTATTTGGAGATTGATTATGTTATTGGAAGGGAGCTAAAGGTTTGTGGTGGCTACTTTGTTGGTCTCATGAAAGAAAACAAGAACATGATCGAAAATCGAATAAATGAAGTATTAGAAGAAGATGAGCAAATGGTTAGCTTGTCAAGCAAGGGGGTTAAGCGCGATTGGATCGCGTGTAGTAAGGTTTATGTTATTAGTAATGAAGAAAAGAAAGCATGGCGAATTCTTCCAAGAGAAAGGTATCCAAAAGACCTAATCTTCCATGATGGACGATTAGCCTTTAGACCCGAACCACTAAGTATGTTGGTCATGTTTATGTGGTTCCCTTTCGCGATAGTTTTGTCCATTTTTCGCGCAATTGTTGCACTCACCTTGCCTTATGGAGCATTGATCCCTATCTTAACTTTCACCGGTATGCAACTCAAGCTCACAAACAATAACTCAAATCTAGACGCAACGTCTCATGATCATAAACAACATAAAGGTCGTTTATATGTATGCAACCATCGAACTTTACTTGATCCATTATACCTCTCATTTGGACTCAAAAAACCATTCGCTGCAGTCACATACAGTCTTAGTAGAATGTCCGAGATCTTATCACCAATCAAAACCGTACGATTAACAAGAGATCGCGATCAAGATGCAAAAACAATGGACAAGATGTTAAAGCTTGGTGACCTAGTGGTTTGCCCTGAAGGGACAACATGTAGGGAACCATATTTGTTGCGGTTTAGCCCATTGTTCGCGGAACTTAGTGACCATATAGTCCCGGTTGCATTAGATTGTTATGTGACCATGTTTTACGGGACAACAGCCAGCGGTTTAAAATGCTTGGACCCGTTTTTGTTCATGATGAACCCAAACCCGGTTTACATGGTTCAGTTCCTAGACCAAATTCAAGGGGTGTCATCAGAGGCTAGTGACACAAAGTCAACACGGTTCGATGTTGCAAATTATGTGCAAAGGGAGATCGGGAAAACATTGAATTTTGAATGTACGAGCCTTACAAGGAAAGACAAGTATCTCGTATTAGCTGGTAATGAAGGGTTTGTTAATTCCACAAGTAACAAACGATAATGACGGAGGAGTTCAAATTCTATGATCTTTGAGTTCATAGATTATTATAGTGACACGAGTCCATTGTTAGGATTGAATTTTTGTATACTGTAAACTATAAATGTTTTTATATTCTTTTACGTATTTTGTATATATACATACATTTGTCTATCAAAGATTTTTATTTGGGTGCTTAATACATATAGAAATTAAATGAGACATTAAGTCTTATAGAGTCTTGTATATTGAAGTTATTTAAGTTTCAACATTTTAATGTTGTCATGTAATGTGGAAATTACTGTAATCAAGATAGAAGTGTTAAACTAGAGTCGTATCGGAATTTTTACATTCGGTTGTCTACATCACAATCAAACTACACGAAAATATCAAAACCATCTAAGGTTTCGTGTTTGGCAAGTCTTAATTTATTGGGTTTCATACCGAAGCTCTTTTTATTAGGCTATTTGTTATGGAATAACAAAACACAATCCAATAAGTAAGCAAAAGTGTACCTTAGCGTCACGTAGGGGAAGGACCACTAACTAAATCATCCAATAACTAGGTGTAATGGTTAACTAAATATTTAACAAAATTTTAAAAACAATAAAAAACATTGATTGGACGGAGATGGTGGTGACCCCACATGTTCAGCCTCTTTCCTCATTCATGATTGTTAACCATTAACAATGCCCCCCAATGACTATGGCGAATAACGGAGAGACACGTAGTGTTCCACCTGTTAACGGCCGATGTGACACCCCTCAATTATTCCACTACGCATATTATCTCTGCTAACATAAAAGCCACTTAAACCCTAACTTTACTTTTTTGTTACTTTTTAATTGTATTTTATTATAATTAACTTTTTATCCATCCTTTATACTCTTTTAACTCTTTTAAACCCTTTTATACTATAAATAATATATGTTTTAACTCATTAATTTTAATTTTCGCTTGATAACTTGTGTTGGTTAAATTGAAAAAAAAAAGACATTTGAATTCACGATTGTGTTTAGTTCACTATAAATTTTGCTGACATCAGATTTGTATTAAAAACAAAGTGTTATTCTTCGAGTGTCGATATTTTGCTCATATCCTGACGACCCACGCTCTAACCGAACAATATTGGTAGTGGTACCAATACAATATTGTCGGAACCGGCAATCATTCGTAAAAAACATATCAAATAGCTGATAGGTACCATAAAAAGCCAAAACGATACCGATCAAATTTTCACCGGCCACTAGGTACCATAATAAATAATAACAATATAATAATAATAATAATAATAATAATAATAATAATAATAATAGATATTGGAGCTTCCCTCTCGTACGCCTCTTCGTCAGCGCCGTCAGACGAGGCCTGATAACGTAAAAAAAAAGAGGGGTTGGCGGGTAGGAGGTGAGCAATTTTTGGTTGCTCCCCTCCAGACTCCTTTCTTCTTGCGGGCGTGTGGTTTAGGCCTGCGTTATTTCCACCTGACTTGCCTCGAGTTGAGGTTTCTTATTTATCTTGCCTGTTATTAGATTTGGTGTTTGCGTGCATATGGCTCCTAATAAAAGGGACCGGAATGTTAAAAAAGGAGTTTGTGACCCTGGCTCGAGTAGTGGTTTGAGAACATGCCCCTTTAAGCTTTTCCATGAGTGTAAAGATGGTAAACCGGGGTCTTCAGGGTTTTTACGCCTTCTAGAGCACATGCAGGGTTTTCATTTCAAGACAGAAAAAAGGAGGGCGTCTTTGCAAGATGCAATCTCCCAAGACTTGGACCTTTTTATGGAAGTTGGAGGCGCTCTTAGGGATGGGGCTAAGTGGCTATGTGGGAGGTGCATGGTGATGCATGCTCTCTGCAAAAGGTGCGTTCACAGTGCTGATGACGTCCTCTACTTCTCTGTGGTCACGAGAGATGTGGAAGATTTCATTGTTGGGATCCAGAAACCTCGTCACGTGACTGTGGACATGGAACCTGGTCCTTCAGGAGGTGTGGTTGGGGATATATCCCTCTTAGAAAAGGTTTTCTCACTGCCCATTCAAACTGTCAAGAGCATCCCCCCAAGCTGTCGGTTGGCGTTTGTCCAGGCCTTGACGGGTGCCTTGCGCAAAGTGGTGGCTTCACCAGGCTCCGTAGAAAGTTGGGTCAAACTGCTCTTATTGCCTCGATGTACCCTGCGGGTGGTCAAACCGTCCACTAGGCAGGAACGGAGGTCTGGGAATAGGAAATCAATGCAGTGTTGCAGCATCCTGCAAGCGCTTTCTTTGGGGAAAGACGGTTCTGGGTTTGCAGATCTTGTCCCTTCTCTCTTCAATTCCGCAGGAGGTGTTTCGTTTATCAAGGAGGAAGCAGTGGGGAGTGAGGCTACTGAAAAGAGTCCCAATGTCAAACAGTGCCTTCGGAAAGTACGGGATGGTCATTTCACAGCTGCTGTCAAGGTGTTGTGCTCTAGTGGGGTTGCTCCTTTTGGGGATTCTACCATGAAAGCCCTCATTGATAAACATCCAGTGTTGCCTCCCCCGTCCTTGCCCTCTCACTCCGACATCATGCCCGCGCTTGTGGTGGATGAGGACTGTGTGCTACGATGCATCCGATCCTTCCCTAAAGGGACTTCCTGCGGGAGGGACGGTTTGAGAGCCCAGCATCTATTGGACGCCCTTAGTGGAGAGGGGTATGTGGCTTCCACGGGTTTGCTCTCAGCTATTACTGAAGTCGTCAACTTATGGCTGGGGGGGTTGTGTCCGAGGGTGCTTGCTGAATTTATTGTTTCGGCCCCCCTTACCCCTCTTTTGAAACCTGATAACGGGATCCGACCCATTGCAATAGGGGCCATTTGGCGCAGGTTGGTATCTAAAGTGGCAATGAGGAAGGTTGGTAAGGAAATGGCTAAGTACTTGGGGGACTTCCAATTTGGGGTGGGGACTCCTAATGGGGAAGAGGCGGTGCTCCACAGTGCTAACAGGTTCCTTAACTCCTTCCATGAAGACGGTTCTTCAGCTATGCTCACTGTGGATTTTTCAAACATGTTCAACATGATAGACCGCACTGCCCTTCTCCGAGAAGTTCTCCAGCACTGCCCGTCTATCTATTTGTGGGTCCAGTTCTTATATGCCCAGCCAACTAGGTTGTATGTTGGTAATGATTGTATCGGGGCCACTACGGGGGTTCAGCAAGGGACCCTTTAGGTCCCCTCCTTTTCGCCTTGGCATTACACCCTATGGTTCTCCGAGTGCAAGAAAATTATAACCTCCCATTTCATGCGTGGTATCTTGATGATGGGAAAATTATAGGTGATGCCATCGATGTTGCGAATGCCTTAGACATCATCCGGAAGGAGGGACCATCCCTGGGGCTTCAACTGAATATTAAGAAAACTGAGGTGTTTTGGCCGTCCTGTAATGGGGTGAAACGTAGGGACGGGCTTTTCCCCAGTGGGATTGGTAGGCCAGAAATAGGGGTGAAGCTCCTTGGAGGGGCTGTTAGTCGGGACTCTTACTTTATACGGGAATTGGCAGAGTGGAGAGCCTCGCGTGCGGTTGATCTCATGAAACTTTTGCCCTGCCTTAGGGATCCCTAGAGTGAACTCCTTTTGCTCAGATCTTGTATGGGGGTCGCTAAGTTGCTTTTTGGTTTGCGGACCTGCCAACCCACCATGATGGATGCAGCGGTATCATGTTTTGACAAAGGTCTGCGGGAAGCCATCGAAGACATAGTGGTATGTGGGGGTCCGTTCTTTGGTGACCTACAGTGGCGATTGGCATCCTTGCCGATGCGTTTGGGAGGATTAGGGCTCCTCTCAGCAAAAGATGTTGGGGTGTATGCTTTTGTGGCATCGCGAGCTCAGTCTTGGAATCTCCAAGACCACATCTTAAGGAATAGTGGGGTTGTCGACATGGACTTGGACTACGTACAGGCCCTCGAAAGGATAAATGACTTTCTCCCAGGTTTTGATATGGACGGTTTTTCTAACAAGTACACCGCCCCCCCCCCCCCCCCAAAGCCTCAGAAAACTTTGGCGAATGCCCTCTTTGGCAAAATCACACAGAGCCTGGGTGAAACTTTTGATCTATCCCCCCGCCAAAAGGCAGTTATTGAATGCTTGCAGAGCCCCCATGCCCAAGATTTCCTAAATGTTATCCCAATCGAAGGTTTAGGCCAAACCATGTCTAGGGTTGAATACAGGGCAATTCTTAAATATCGTTTGATGATCCCCATGTACCATGAAGATGAAGTCTGTCCGATTTGCCATAAGGCATGCTTGGACAAATATGGGGAACATGCGGTTCATTGTAAGGAGTTGCCTGGTTTCAAATATAGGCATGACTGGGTCCGGGACGTTCTTTGGGACATTTTA
Source organism: Ambrosia artemisiifolia (assembly GCA_032199755.1). Taxonomy (NCBI): domain Eukaryota; kingdom Viridiplantae; phylum Streptophyta; class Magnoliopsida; order Asterales; family Asteraceae; genus Ambrosia; species Ambrosia artemisiifolia. The sequence goes on along the minus strand of CM063523.1, from coordinate 57,012,723 downwards.
AGAAGGGCTGGGATCTCAGCCAAGAGGGAAGCTCCTGTGAATTTCCTCTCGGACCCCGCTGACGGGAGATCCACCCTACGTCCAGCAGACCTGCTTGTCTTTGCGTGGGCCGGGGGGAAACACGCTTGCGTCGACCTAACAGGTGTATCTCCTCTGGTTGGTTTGAGGGATAGTGGTTTTTTAGCAGGGCAAGCTGTGCGGAAAGCAGAGGCGAAGAAAGTTGAGAAGCATGCTAAAGCCTGCGAGGAGAACCAACACGTTTTTGTTCCCCTGGCATTTGATACCTTTGGCTCTTTGGCGCCGGAAGCCATCCGTTTCCTGACTAGAGTCCAACGGGTTATTCATAGCAGTGTCTCGACTCCTGGGGGACATGGGTTCGTTTTTAGTAGGTTAGGGTTTGCTATCCAGAAAGGGGTGGCGGCGCAGCTTGTTGCCCGCCTGCCCGCTATCTTGATGTAATTAGTCGCGTCTTTGTGTTTATGAATGAAATTATAGAAGGCATATATATATAGGGGACGGTTATTCTACAAAGTAATGAAAACGTGCGAAGTGTGCGAAGGCTCACTTTGTACATGATAATTACGTAATGATAATTACGTAATGTCTTTGCATGTTCATGAAAGCATTACGTAATTGTCATTACGTAATTGTCATTACGTAATTATCATGCACTTTGTACATGATAATTACGTAATGATAATTACGTAATGATAATTACGTAATGCCTTCATGAACATACAAAAATATTACGTAATTATCATTACGTAATTCTCATTACGTGATTATCATGCACTTTGTACATGATAATTACGTAATGATAATTACGTAATATTTTTGTATGTTCATGAAGGCATTACGTAATTATCATTACGTAATTATCATGTACAAGTGAGCCTTCGCACACTTCGCACGTTTTCATTACTTTGTATTTGAACCTGTCCCTATATATATATATATATATATATATAGAGTAAAGATCAAATACATATAGTTTTTTTGTAAGAACTGTGAGAATCAAAGGGGGTAAAAAAAATTTATTTTTTTTTTTAGAATTTTTTTTTCCCATGTGCTTAAACATTCTTTCTAGATGAATAATACAAAAAAAAATTTTAAAAAAAAAAATTTTTTAGTGTAATTACGTCATTAAGGTAAATACATTAGTTTACACTAGAGTAATTATGTAATTACTCTACACGTAATTACTCTACACCAAATTTTTTTTTTTTTTTTTTTTTAGTTTTCAATACTATAATACATGTTTAACAATATGGGGAAAAAAAATTTTGAAAAAAAAAATTAAAAAAAAAATACCCTCCTTTAATTCTTACAGTTCTTACCAAAAAGCTATTTGTACCGGATCTTTCCCCTATATATCTATATATATATATAAAAGAAAAGACCTTTGCTGACGTGGCGTGCAATGGAGGCCTCAACCTTATGCCACGTGGCATCATAATGGAGAGTTTTTGGTGTTTTTAAATTGTTTCCTTTTTTAATTAAATTGAGTTATTTTAGGAAAAAAGAATTTAAAAATAAATTTAAAATTTTCTCTCTCATATTTCCTCCCATAACTTTTAAACGTTTATATCTTTTATATACGGGATTATTTAAAGGAAAAAATTACACCAAATTAACGAGCGTTTTATTACCTTTCCAACGAGTACCATAGTGCTATATAAAAAACGGAGAAAAAATCGACTATTTTTTGTGGGGTTTCGTTCATACAGGAAAAAAACACACAAAGTGTTCATGTTATCACGTAAAATTAGATTTTGTGGGGAATATGAGTTATTACTGATTAGAATACTATAAACATGCAATGATTGGAAGATTTTGTGGTTAGTTAACTTGAGCCATTTGTAATAGGTTATCACGTAAAATTAGATTTATCAACCCCGGGACCTCCCGGGGTAATCAGCTAGTATATTGTATAAGAAAAATAAATAAATGATAAGGACAGTGATGACAGAAAAGGCATCCGAAATTAAATCGCGTATTTATCATAGCGTCCCGCAGGGACTATATATTATTTTTTTCAAGTTAACTCTATGGCCCAATCAAATAAATTTGCCAACAATCAAATATGTATTGATAGCGTCCCGCAGGGGCTATATATTATTTTTTCAACTTAACTCTATGGCCCAATCAAATAAATTTGCCAATAATCAAATATGTATTGTATCATCATTTTATAATATAAGGGTTGGGTCAGTTATGTGTACTGGTTTCACAACCAGCCAACTTTTGGCACTCTACTTAACCACCTGCCTAGTTGTTACATTGGCCTCCGACCAAAGTATAATTTATATTTATATGAATGATGCATTCATAATTTCAAGACATACATATCTATGTATATCTTGTATATATCTTGTATAACAGTTTAAAACCCTACTAAACTTGAACCATATAGTGTTGATTAGGGATGGGCTTAGTACCATATCGTACCGAAACGATTCCGATACCGATTTTCGCCAAAACTTGTTACCGATATCGAAAATATACGGTACAGTAAATACCTACTCGGACCTTTAGCATACAGATACCGAAAATCGCTAGAGCTTGGTACCGAATTTGTACCGAAAATAGGCCAGCATTGCTATTTACACCAAAATGCCCATCCCTATTGTTGATTCGTTCTTAACCATTCTAAACTTTAGATCAATGACACTTTTCTTTATTAAACCGTATTATCTATCTCTATTACCTTATTAAGGAGCAAATGTGGCTAACATGATAATTTTATCACATTCTTAAGATGGGAGTCCAAAGGTATCATGCTTTAAACCCTAAATGTCATGCAAAACTTTCCTATAGTACTCTTGTTATTGCATTATCCACTTGTACAATGGTATGAATATATCAATTAGTGACTCTACATACATGCATTTATATGATGAGCGTCCATATGTTTAACTCTTATATTTTTATTACTCTTGTATTTATGTAAAACCTATGATGCTCCATATATGTAAGCGGTAAGAAGTTGTTAGATAGCAAATATAAATGATTATTATTCATATTTGAGAAATGAGATTTTATACAGTATATACATTTTAAAATGATTATTATGCATATTTGTGGTAACCCATTTAGTATCCAAAGATGTATATGTTTATTTATTTTTCTTTACATGAATCAAAATCAAGTAATAAGTGTTTTTTTAGATAATGTAGTACCATGATATAGCTTGCACCATTTGATCCAACTAAAGGATTGAGGTTATTTAAGATGTAAATTGTAAGTTGTTTTTTGATTAATTTGTTATTCTCTACAATAAGTATTTAGTATATATGAATATGAAGTACACGAGTAGAGCTACAGATGTGGCTTTCTGACCCATTCTCTTATAAATGGGTCAATCTTTATTAGGTCAAAATGATAAAATAAAATATTAGGTCAATAGAATAATATGAAACGGGTCAAATAGAGGTTGAACATGTAAAAATTTCACTAATCGAATACGATGAATCTAGACCTTCGACTGTGCACAAGAAATATATTTAATCATGGGAAAAGAAGTAAAAACAAGAATGGGTAGTACCCATGATACATTTATATGAGTCATATGTGCTATATATGTTACTTTCATATGAGCTACAGAAGCGAAAATGTGTAGAGATTAATATATTAAGGTAACTAGTTTATACCCCGGGAGCGTCCCGGGGTTGAGAAATCTAATATGACGTAATAAAATCTTCAATGTATGAGTTGCACAAACTCAACCAAATATGGCTATAAAGAAAAACTACCATTTTGACTGTTACCGTATCCCCTAACCAATTCAGTTTTATATTGAGGTACTCTCTAAGCCAAATAATTCAATTTTAGAAGTATATTGACTACTTATACGAGGCACCAGAAGCATATACTTTACATAATCAAAACTTTTGAATTCTATTGAAACCTTTAGATGTTAAGTTTCCTACATACATTTGTGTAAATAGCCAATACAAAACATAATTCACGCACTCAATTCATTTCACATGAACTTAAGAAACATATCTTACACATGTTCTCAATTCTTACTGTTGTTTTGTATTATTTTTATTGGAAAATCCATGAGTTTTGGAACTTGCTGACATCATCTTCATACCTGGGTAATTCATACGTTTACCCTGAAAATATATGGATCTACAATTAAAGACATTCTAATAAAAACCCTAAGTAAAGAACATCAAATGTTAAAGATTAACATAATTTTAAACAACATAAGCCCTAAACGATTAACATCAAAATAATTAGCCCTAAATAAACATTAGTGAATTATCAATAGATGGATCAAAATATATGTTGCAATCTAAATGATTTACATTAATTCTAAAAACGTACCAATATTCAGAAACAGCCCTAAATGATTAACATCATATATCTACTCTAAGTCAACAACATGACAATGCAACATGGCCGAAAATAGCTGATGTGTAATCCCAAAAATAAGCCGTAAATGATTAACATCATATATTAACTCTAAATCAACAACATCACAGATTTACAATTCAAGTAAAAAACAAAGCTCACAGATTTACGATTCAACTAATACACAAAGCAACAAATCTGAAAATATCTGATATATACTTCTCGGTTAAAAATACGATGCTGTGAACTTTAGAAGAGAGAAGAAATCCGGATGGTGTGAGAGGATGAAAGAATAATAAGATAAGCTATGAAGAATCAAAAAGTAAGCAGCTAGGGTTGAGGGTTGATCTCGATTTTTGTTATTCAATTAGGTTTTTTAATAATCTAATGACACATGCCACATGGCACACTCAAGGGGTAGAATGCACCATTGAGTGTCATGTCATCAAAAATGCTTTGGTTTATTACTTTATTATATTATATGTATAGATATTTTACTCCAAGATTTGTTCTTACAACAACCTTAAATAAAGGCTTAAGTTAATTCTGAAGTATCACCCGGTCAGTTATAAAAATCTATGTTGAAGCTGGTGAATTTTTGTTTCTTACAAAACTTTTGATGATCTGGTCAACAGTGTGAAGTAAAAAAAATGATTTTCCATCTTACAAACCTTTTAAGAATTTCATTTTGGATGAACACCAAAATATACTTTTTCATTTATTTACAAACCGGAAGTTGGTATTGTTGATGCTTTTTAATAGTTCTTATTCATGAAAATATAGTTATAGATACATACATAAAATAGCTTTTACCAAGTTCTGTCAAATTTATGACTCTTAGAATGGTATCTCCAGCTTCTGCATCTACCAATTTCATTTTGTTTGGCAAAATCCAGCGGACTTAAGAGTGGATTCAAGTATGGAGGTGAAAGTCCAAATTGTAGGTGAAGAACCGAAGAATATAATATTTTGTTCTCTATGAAGGAAACACTACTAATATCTATTCATATAGAACTATAAAAACATGATGTAATCGTAAGCTTTTCAAAATCTACATTATTGGCATTATTACTCTTTTACAAATAGATATCTCTATTGTGAATCTCTATTATTACAAAGAAGAGAGTTACTATGATCAGAGTTGCCATGCATACTAATAACGATATATTTGGAGATAATTAAATTTGTATTATTATAATTGATTGTGATTATCTATATCCTAAAATAAAGGATATCTCTTGTATTATATAAACAATGTAAAATCAATAGAATGATCACGGTTTAAATTCCTTCACATACTACCATAAGAGTTGCTTTAGTATGTAACTTCAAAGAAAACCTGCTGCAACGCGCAGGGTTTCTCACTAGTTTGACATAAAAAGGAAAATATGATTATGTACCAAATTGGACATAAACCAAATCAAACCAAACAAGTACATATAGAACTACATAGGTCTAAAAGCCGAATCTATATACCAGAGACAATGAATCAGAAAGTATATAACCGCTCCAGGTTCGTGTTTAGTTGAACTTACCTTTAACATCGTGCACATAATAGAAACGTTGGGCTTGTTGAAATAATAAAAATGGTCCAATTCCTATGTTTAAACGTGTTATAAATATTTGAGTCCAATATTAAATGTGGGCTTACAGTTGGGCTCATATATGGACTTATTGTGTGGGCTTGTTATATCTGTCTCAGCTGTTGGTTACATGGCCCAGCTGAGTTTGTTACAATATTTTGGATGGATGCTGAGATCTTTGCAGGTAATATTAGATCGATGGCTGAGATTCATTCGTGGACTTTCTCTGGTGGAATGTTCGAGACGGGAGTATATAAGGATTATTATTCTTTGTTTATTCATTCAGTCTCATTATCATCTCTCTTGTTCTCTCTGTATTATCCAGTTTAGGGTTTTGTTATTGTATATCTAATCTTCTTGAGTTGTGAGAAGATTAGTGTTGGTCTTGTGAAGAGGATTACTCTCCGGTGTAATCCTGGTCTGATCGATTGTTCGATCGTCTGTATTTCCTTTGTTTCACTGTAAGTCTTGTCTGTTTTGTATGAACATCAGAGAGTCAACTGATCTAAACAATCAGTTGACACATTCATTGATTGGATCTCTTTTGATTAAGAGATTCATGGTAATTGGTGGGTACGTTTTGGTTTGGGTTTAATAAGATTTTGTCACTTGTTTTGTCGCCTACTTCTGTTGTTGTGTATCTTCTTTGTTTGGTTGAGTTTATGTTGGCTTAGATCTATTTTGTATTGGTTTGAATCATAAAATTTTACAGGGCTTATAAAGAATACATAATTAAAAATATCATGAACATGTTCAGTAGGTTAACGTGTCGTTTTGTTCACGTCTTAATGGTTACATTAAGAGGTTACCTTTAAATCAGCAAGAGGTAAGGGTGTTTAGTTGCCAAAAACACAACCTCTTAATGGAACAATTAAGTGCTGAATGATTCAGCATCAAGAACATGCTGAATGAACCTCTTAATGGAACTATCTCCTCTCCTCCCCTCCTTGCCAACTAGCCACTGCCTCCTCCCTCTCCTCCACTGCCGCTTAATTGTTCATTCAACACAGTCATTCACAGATACAATCAAATAGCGCTTATTGGTTCAGCACTTTACTGTGATTCAGCGTCTTACTGGTTCAGTATTTACCAAACAGCCCCTAAATGTATTTTAGTATAGTAGAATCAATTCATGATGCATATAAGTACGTTAATTGGTGCACTTACATTAGCCTACTTTTAAAATTTCATTTTTTTATACTATGCTTGAAAACATGAATCTCTTTCATATCTTTATATAAATGTAGTGTTTTTATTAATTAAATTATTACGTGTTGTGCTCCCACAAAAGCAGCCGTGGTTCAGTTTTTGTTGTGGTTGGATTACGCGGCATAAATAGGGTGTGTATCTTATCCCGAATTCCATGGAGTCATAACTCGAGTTGCAGGATACCGTTAATTTAAATAGTAGGGACAAATATTAATATTGCAGAAACATCACACGTTATTGCCACACAAATTAATTTGCAACTGCACAACATTTATTTTGACCTTCGGCTATTATATAACTAGGTTACAATCATAGAGGAAAGATAATGTACAAATGAACTTTAATCTACAAAGCGTGAGAGAGAACGTAGGTCATATATCAGAGTTAAGTATAACGCGGTGGCACGATCATAATATTTAAAAAAATTAAAAACAGTTTAACACAGGTAAGGGATTATCGTCCAATTGTCAAATCAAATTTCAATTCAATTCAATTCAATTCAATTTCATTTGTGTCGCCCTTTTCTCGTTAATCAGTTTTATGATTGGGAAAAAAACTCGTGTAACTGACGAACGTAATAAAAAAACCACCAGACGAGAAACAATGTTGTTTTTTGAAAACCCGTGACCTTGGAACATGCTTTGTTTTTGTAATGAAAAAACAGAGCATGATTCACTAACTAATTTGATTACAGAGCATTATGGCTACGAAACGTAAAATCAAGTAAGCATTTCATCATTGTTTGTAAATAACTTTTGATCTTACTCATTAAACAACATCTACAACCTAAAAACGTTTCAATGAATCAGATGATGATGGAGAAAGAAGAATCATATGCGTCTATTTGTGAATAAAAACACACATTACAAATCAATAAAACGCACGTTATAAATTAATAAAAACACACATTATAAATGAATAAAATGCATGTTATAAATGACTAAAACACATGTTATAAATTGTAAATGCGTCCTTTTGTGAACTGAAAAATACTTTTACCTTTTATCCCATGAAAAAGAAATTCATGTCGGGAAAACAAAATTTTGACTTTTGTCAAATTGAGATAAGCGATTCAATAATCGTATTGTTTTGGAACGATGAGATCATGTCATGGATGGTGGATTTTGCTTGGTTTTCTTTCAATGGTGATTTAAAGAAAAACAAAGCATACAGTGAATTGAAGAAAAACAGAGCATGGCGAAATTGCATGTAAAACCCGTTGTTAGTTTTGAATAGAATTTGAATTTACGTAAAAACAGGGATACGAAATCGTTGCTACAATTCAAACGTGATTTAAATGTCTAAAATGCCCTTAGATTGAATTAGAACGTGGTTGGGAGTCTTAACTATCAACTAGATGTAAATTACACACGGCAGCATGTTGTAGCTTCTTACCCTTTGTATGTTAAGGTACTTTGTACCGAATACTTTCTCTACAATCATGTCTATTACACTACACGTATTGAATATAGATATATATATATAACTTTGTATATACCAAGTAATAAAACAATTTTATTTATATGAAAACCCACGTATTGCATGAGTTGAATAAATATAATGTAACTGGTTAACACAAAAGTCGTCAACATATGTCTTTAAAAAATAAACTTTGAAGTTTTGGATATTCGGATATCCGAATTTCGGATGCGGATTCGGATAGCGAAAGTAGGTATCCAAAAATTTTGGATATCCAAAAGTTAAATATCCGAATTTTCAAATGTCCGGTTTTGAACACTCCTAATTGTGAGTGCTCTTTATACTCACAACCTCAGTTTTCTAAATATAGTATTAATAATGTTAGCTTTTAAAAGTTGTGTGCAAACTAACCTACTTAATATCATATACATGTATATTAGAGGATTTGAACCTTTCATTTCTTAGACCAGGGCAACGCATTAGAAATGTCACATGGTGCCCCGGCCCCTCATCATTTTTTGACTCAGTAGTGCAAATGTCCTAGCCTTCGTTTAAAAATTTTGTATATACTAAGTTCGGCCTCAAACGATTTGAATAAAAAATTAAGTCTCATTACTTTCATTCAACATCTAAAAGTTCAAGCTCCCCTATTACTCTTAGAGAAGAGACATACCACCATACCATATCCTTTGGGGGTCTTGGGGTAGTTCAACCTATTTAAAGAAAAAATACTACCCAAACTGGCTCGTTTGTATGCAAATGGGTCAAAATCAACCAGTTCTAAAACTATGGCCACATGGATTAATATTCAAAAAACCATACCGGGCCTATTAACGGCTATAAGTACTTGACAGCCATCTAGAAACTAATCATCCAAAAGCTATTCATAACATCTCTATTACAAGCTAATCTTGATAACTTATAACGCAGCAGTCGCTAATTCGCAGAATTTGCGATCACATTCGCACATAGCTTTTTCATTTTCATCAACTTCTTTTTCCCAAGCAACGATTTTCAACGTACTTTCCTTGTTTTCTTTCACAAGCCGTTCACGTGTTTTACGCAGTTCATCAAGCTGATAATCAATCGCCATAATGTCTTTGTTGCGTCCTTCAACTTTGTCACTCTCAGTCTCAAGATTATCTTTGGGTTCTTTTTTCGCAGTTACAAGTGCTTCCCATTTTTCCTTCCAAGAAAGCATTTCCATTAAACGGTTTCTTAAAGAATCGACATCAAACCCGTGGGTTTCCAGTTCCTTAAGGGTCTCCAGTTGATCTTCAATTTCGGTGCTTGGATGAGCACGCTGTAAACGGCTCATGTACTCGAAAACGACTGAAAAGTCGACCATTTTATAGATTGCGTGGCGCTCACGAGCACTTTCGTTAAGATTGTCTAGAGGACGGAAATGTGGATTCTGTGGATATAGACGGAATGCTTCCATTGACTTGATGGTCTCCCAAAATGAACTCCGTTTTTCAAAACTCAGCTTTTGATAATTGCTCTCTGTGATAACTGCGAAAATAGCTAAATGTATTTATAAAATAATTATAAAATGAAAAATCATGCATCAGTAAAACAACCTCATATTAACAGAACTCAGCTATGTATTACGATTTTAGCGACCGACCCCATTTTAACAAATTTTACCGGCCTACTGATTGTTAACGTTGCACTGGTTATTAATCAATGCCACACCAGCCGCCACATCAGATGGCACATATGCGAAAAAAATCTAGTGTTACAAGTATAAAAATTACTATTTAACATTTGTAACAAAAAATGATTTTTACATTCAGATCATATGTCATGTCACGAGAGTCACGAGACACATACCCTATAACGAGGCACTCACATGCCTTTGTCATCGATAATTAAAAAGATAAACCTGGTCTCTAAAATCAATTAAAACGGTGTAAGTTGGTTTCGTCTATTTTGCGCTTAAACTAATGTTGGTTGCTAAAATCATGAAAAAACGTAACCCTAGCTTCTAGTTCGTGCAGTTTGCCTTAAAAAAGTCATGGATTTTAACCGAAACTAAAAAACCATACAAACTTAAAGATTACACAACAAAGTACCTGCGGGCTCGAGAGAAGCTGGAGACAACCTTGAAGGAGGCTGATTTTCAGACACTGGGTCGAGTGATTTCTCAACAATAGCAGCATTTCCATTTTCTATTTGTGCAGATAAAAGTTCAAGATCTACAGAAAATGCAACGAATAATACTAAGAAGATAGATCTTTTAAGTTGGGGAGGGTTATCTTGAGAACGCTAAATATCGCAAGAACCGTGAAAACAAATGAGAAAACCAATCAAAATCATTTTTTTTCAATACAAACCTAATTATAATCAAAATACAGCATTAAAAAACGAATTTTCTTTCCAAATAATTCATCTTTTCTTGCAAAAACGCTTTCAAATTAACTTTTTACACATGTGTAAATGAAACAGTAAATTTACACGTGTAAAAACAATTTATTTCCGTATACGTTTAAATTTTACGCGTAAATTGTGTTTTTGGGATTGTATTTTAGTAATAAAGATAAGTGTAAAAGAAATTTTTGATTTGAATGGTTTTAGATGGCGTTCTCGCGGTTCGCACGAAATATAGGTGTTCTCAAATTAACTTTCCCCTAAGTTAATATTATATTATTATTAATATATCTAATTATCTACTAATCTATAAATAAAGTGACTCTGCACCTTGTGGTGAAGACTCGATGTTTGAACCAATCATACTTTCTTGTTTTCCTTTCACCGGTGTATTGGACCTTTCCTGTTGCAAAGTTAACTTCTTAGCATTAGCATCTCCATTTTGATTATTTACTGCAAACATAAAATTAAGTATATTTTAATCAAGAGATGTGTAGATATAAATGTCATGCGATTCATGCAATTAGTTATGAAAAATTAAAGTTATACAAGGCAAGGAAGTCGTGCTATTTGTGGGTTGCCTTCTGAATGTCTTTCCAAACTTTCTTTCCGTTGATGTGTCGCCATCAGTTTCCTTATCCTACATGAGAAACAATGGGATCTACACTCACAATCTCTAATTTCTGAAATAACAGATAGCTAACATGTTGATTAATATACACCAATCTATAACCTTGGTTTTAAAAAGTATCTGCGCCTACACAATTTCCCGAAAGCGCAATTTTCCACTTTTTTTTTTTTTTTTTTTTGGGGGGGGGGGGGGGGGGGGGGGGGGCTTGAGGCGCACCATAAAAACCTTATTTCGGGTAAATGAAGCTAAAAACCTATGGGATATATATGAGACATATAAAAAAATTATATAATTAGTGCGCGCTTCGGGTACGAAAAGCACACCGCTTTTGCATTTCGCGCGTTGCGCTTAGACCTTGTCGCTTTTGTGCGCCTAGCGCTTTTTAAAACCAAGTCTATAACCATTAATTAATCAAAATAAAGCAAAGGCTAGAGATCGCAATGCCAACACAATAACTAGAGTTCTATTTCAGGAAAGTCAAATAAAAAAGGAATTTCATGTATATATCATTCTAAATTTCGAGGTAACGAAATTTAACTTTTTAGGAAAGACTGAAAATAACATATTTAACTATCCCATTGCATATATAATAGACGTGATCACTTATAACAACCATTTTACCAAATAAACGAGGAAAAAACATTATCCCTGAGACGATTCACGGTAATAACTTTGTTTTCAATTCGTTTATACTGTGAAACAACTTCTTGTAAATAACTACATTTATTTACCATGGAAGAAAAAGATATGATACCTTCCAATGTTGCAAAAATCGGCCTAGGCGGCGCCTAGGCGCTAGGCGGAGGTAAAAATCGGAATTAGGCCCTAGTCGGAAATCTAGGCGTTTTGGCCATTAGGCGCCCATTAGGCGGACCTAGGCGGCCATTAGGCGGACCTAGGCGGGCCTAGGCGGTGATTTTTTTTTATTTTTTTTTTATTATTTTTTATTTTTTTTATTAATTTTCTAAGTATTTTTTAGTATTATGTGTAAATATCAAAGTATTTCTAAGTATTATGGGTATATATCTTAACATATTTTCAAAAAACACCTAAATTTGTGTGTATATATATAAAATACGTATAAAAATACCAAAACGCCTAATTCCGCCTAATTCCGCCTAATTTCGCCTAGTCCCGACTAGTCCCGACTAGTCCCTAGGCTGGACCTCACCGCCCGCCTAGCGCCTAGCGACTTTTGCAACCTTGATACCTTCAATGTCTTAAAAGGATAAACATTGTACAACTGAAACTTAGAAGGATGTATATGAAAGTCTGAAGTTAAATAAGGATATTTAAGAAACTACTACAACAACAACAACCATACCCAGTAGATCAGACAAATGGCAAAGCTATTCTTAGGGTCTGGGGAGGGTGGGATGTAGGCAAGCCTTACCTCTAACCATATGGACAGAGAGGCTGCTTCTAGAGAGACCCTCCGCTCAAAACAAACAACAGAAAAACAAACTAGACTTGAAATATAACCACATTGCAGTAACATAACAGGTATTCAAAGAATTTATCGAATGCAATCTTGTAAATAGTTTTTTTTTCAAATTATATAAAAAAAAACATTAATATTGATTTTATTTAAACATATTAATATAAAAGGACAAATATGTGTATTGGGGGGGGGGGGGGGGGGGGGGTCCAATCAGACCCCACCGAGACCGTTTTGACCAACTACTAAAAAAAACCCTGTTTTAGACCCGTTGCTCACCCCTCCCATCTTGCACCTTAAGCAAAATAATTTCCGGATGGCGATATCAAGGAAGAAAAATAAACGTAGGGCTCAGGCACCTGATTGTCAGTTGTCTTAGATGCCCAACGGAACACTTGATTGAGGTTCTT